>OZ037766.1:21283766-21996266 GCA_964035545.1 Bugula neritina | reverse complement strand
TATATATTGTGAGGTTATATATATATAAAATTGTGAGGTTATTTTACAGTTCAGCTTTTCAATTGTTTGAACACTTAATATAATTTGATACATTTCATACTGCAGCTTCAAGAAAATATTATTATATTATTTTCAGCTTTTCATGTTTATACAGACTATGTTGACTATATATTTTCTAAACATAACACATACAGATTTTTTAAAATTAACTTTTTACCTATTTTTGATTATTGTGAAACCTCAAAAATGATTCAAGGTAAGCTAAATGTTTTTTTATTTATTCTAAGTTAATTTGTCAGCCATCCAGTTTGTATAATCCATTAAGTCATAACAAAAAATGTGCATATGGCATGATTTCTGCGTGAATTGGTTATGGTTGTGTTGTTTGCCAGGTTAACAACTTTACCCCATCTTCAATAACCTATGTGTAGTATCCGAATACTGTCAGATTGCCAGGTCAGGTCAGGTATATAAAACATAACACAATCTAATTAACCTTACAAAAGCTAGAACTTTTCCAGCCCTATAGCCTACTCATAGTTGGTTGCAAATAAATAAATCTCTTTGTTTTTTAATGTCAGAAATTAGGGTCAGAATTGAGGGTTCAAGCAAAGTAGTATAAATTATTGTGCTAGCATAAAATATTTAAATACATAGTGATCTACTGATAATAGAAGCACTTGCATAATAATGGACTTGAAAATAGTTCTACAACAAACTTGTAAAAATTTCTCTGTTTATGTACCAAGAGGATCTTTATAAATTTCATGTGTATAATTATTGTAGTTCAAACTTTCAGAAATTTACTCCACGGTTTAGTTGCTTGTTAGGAAAATGTCGAGTTAGCCTACCTTTATGATTTAGGTAAGACAACTCTAGCGCAATAATAGTTTATACTTGCAGCGAGAGCTGCATTAGTCAAATTCAAGTTCATGTTAATTTTCAAGTTCAAAGGCGTTGTAAAATTGTTATAAAAAAATTATTTCAGAATGTGGAATGCAAATACTATAACAAGTTTTGCTTTCATTATTTGTATTTTATTAAATTTACGTGCATTTCGATATTGTAACTGCTCTTATAATTATGTAACCATCAGTGCAAGTATGATGCTCAGAGTCAGTCACCATGACCATCTCACACTCACAGTCGCTCATTCTCAATTTGAATTTCATCTAGTAGACGTAGTACTAGTAGTTCTACTTTTAGTTTTAATTTTACTTTAATTTTTATTTTGAAGTTCCTTTGCTGTTTTAATTACAAAAACTTGAACTTAAGCCTTAAGGCTATACAAAGCCCAACCAGCAACGTGAAAATTGTTTTGTAATTTTTATAATTTTTAATTATAACACTAACAATAAATGTAATACTAATACTAATAGTTATAGTAATAGCTATACTAATAATAACACTAATAGTAATAAACATAGTAATACTTATACTAATAGTAATAATATTAATAGTCATCAGACTTAGAGTTAGTCATTACCCATTATTAACGGGCATTATGATTATCATTAGGATTATTGATTATCATAATGATTATTATTATCATTATAATTATCACTTGAGAAATTAATTGTGATTATTTGTACAATTGCGGAATCAGACTTAATCTTATGACTATGAGTATCACTCTATCAGTAACTGTAAGAGTATCATTCAGTTTTACGCTTAGTCTTATAACTATAAGTTATACATTAACTTATAATAAAATTAATAATTATGAATATAACTCATTAACCATGACTGTTACTTGTTAGTGTTATAACTTGCAAGACCAACTTAATGTTTAAAGTTCTATTAGTATTAGTAAAAGTATTACTATTAGTTTTACCAATAAGTAATAGTAATAGTAATACTATAACTTCAGTATAAGTACAACTAGGCCTATTGCTATAAAAACTATTGTAGTTTTTAAGTGCTAGTGTTTAGCTGGGTGTCCAGTAAAAATGGCACCGGTAAAGATGGCACCGGTAGAAATGGGCCCAATAGAAATGGCACAGGAAAAAATGGCACAGACAATAATGGCACCGGTAATAATGGCACAAATGGAAAAGTAGGAAAAAAAGGCACATTATCAATATTGGGGTTTGAGTGGGGTTGGGTGTTTAGGATGGGGATTTAGGTTTAGGAATGGGGGTTTGAGTTTGGGGTTGGGGTTTAAGGGTTTGAGTTTAGGGTTTGGGAAAATTAGACATCAGTGTGCCATTTTTCCTACTTTTCCATTTGTACCATGATTACCTGTGCCATTAATACCTGTGCCATTTTTACCTAAAATCGTTTAGCTGGGTTACTGTCGTTGCGTACACAAGTCGTTTTGTACCCAGTTATTCAGGTCATTTCGTTACTGTCAACAGATTTTGTAGCCCTATGTGCCTAGACAGTGGATTGAGTAAAGTATCCTGGAGTTTTATCCAAATCATTATATGCTACAGAGGCACTGGTTGATATGGGATTTCACTCTTTTAGCTTTTCTGGTTTTTTAATGTTTATAATGAGCCCCAGTCTTTTCTTTGCTTTTTGTGCTTCTCTTTTACTTTTATTTAAAGCTATGGCTTTCCCAGTTTGTACTTCTTTAATGGATTTTGTTTCCTTTAAGGTTACCTTTCCAGGCAACAGATGCATAGTCTAAACTCTAAGAGGCTTAATCTCTCTTTTGTTGTTGTTCAATGCAGAGCCCTTTGATTATTCAAAGTTGCTTGTTTTCTTGTGATATCTTACTTTCAGTACCAGTTTGTAGGGTCATTCTGCCTATTTCTCTACCTGTTCTAGCAAGTAATTTATTTAGTGTATAGTTTAAATACAGATCTCACTCATTGAACATCAGAATCTAGATCTTATTGACATAAGTCCTATATTCAACTTGATGCCCAATGCCCACAAACACTGGATTAGTGGGGAAAAGTTATGAAAACCTTTCAGTGGACTACAAATATTGTTGTTTCTTTGTTTGAATCTCAAAGTTGCCAAGGCAATTGAATTAAAATTAGAAAATAACTAGGCATTATCAAACCTGCACTCCAATATAATATTATTACTAATATCAGACTGTTAAACCACTTGGACATTTTTATTACATGCTGAAATTTTTACAGTAGCAAAAATATTGTAACAAACTTGTTAATTTCATGTTTTTAGAGTTTTGTTATTTTTCCACTACTATTTGTTTTTAGAGTACTGGCAACTTACTAACCGTAACACGTTGAACTAAAAAACTCCAGAATAAATTTATATTACTTTTAAGTCAAGGTACTTGTATATCTATAGATAGTTTATTGTGTTATCAATTTATTTAAGACAAAGTCTGTCAAGTAGACTATGATTTATTAGTATTTTAATAAAACTTAGTCAAAAGTAGTCTAAGTTATCAACTGTGAGCAAGAGTTAGCGCAGTAATAAAAAGCATGTGTTTTAGATAAAAAGTTATGTTCTCTCGATATTGACAACTGGCACACCAAACCAAAATTTATGCAAACTGTTAAAAATTTTATGTTCTAGAAATCTTGCACCTAAATACTAGCTAAGGAGATTTGATGGCTATTGTTCTTCAATGCTGTTTTAGTTGTGGTTATTTTATTACCATTTACTATAGATAGTAAATATAAAGAAAATTGTCCCCCTTTCAGATGCTTGGCAAAGTAAAAATTCATAAAACCTCAACTAGCCTGAGTACATGACTAACAAAGTATTTGTATGATATATATGGCAGCCACTCCCTTAAATGCTGAACTAGTTTGTACATGTAGTATATCTGGTATTCACCGAGTTTAGTAGTAGCTGGTAGTTGCTTTTATGGGTATTTCTGATGGTTGGAAATTCCATGTGCTCTACTAACAAGTTATATCACTACTACATTTACCAATAGAGTATTAGTATAATTGTTTGCATTTACCTATGATATCGTAGATCCAACCTAATAATGAAAGGGAATTCCCCTTTTAATTCCATATGGTTGGATAATGCAATTGATCTGTGGTATTGTTGAGAGTCATTTGTTTAGACTCAATGGCTGCTAAAGTTAGCTATTGAGTACTAATCAATGTACTGATTCTGTCAGGTTTTATGTGGAGCATTAGCAATGGCATCCAACACTTCTGGAGATCCTCTAATGAATCAAGATTCTATGAGTGCAGGTAGGTTGAACTTTCAGTTATAATGTTGGCAGTACGTACGATTAAAACCTTGCGCCGTGGTCATGATTGGTATCAGAGTGGATGCTGTTTGTATTGTAAACAAGCCAATAAATGTCATCAGTAAGTTCACCCTGGGTGTGAAAACCTTTGACACTATTAATAGTTAAGTTGGCCAGTGTTGTATTGAATATTGATAGTAGTTTACTATTACTATTCCTGACCTATAGCAGGTTAGTTTAATGGCAGAAAAAAGTAGGCCGTAACCCCAGAAATTGCTCCAATGCAAGCTAGTTTTGTAGTTTAGATATTTATTTAAGATTTTTAATTCACAACCCAATTTTTAATGATGAAGTATTGGTAGACTTATAAATTTTACTCAATAACTTATTATACCCTTTGGTTATGAGTAACAAGAATAACATTTTCTACTGTCTAAATTGATACTAGACTGTGTATTAGATACATATTTGAGTTGTTCATTCTAAAGGTAAATGCATAGGTGATAAATTTGAAGGCGTGAAAAGTTTGTTCAATTTCAAAGTCCATAATGATCAACATTTAACAGGAATTTTAAAAAGTAATCCTTATTTTTTGACACAACTTTTTTTTCTTACACAAAATCTTTTTCTGTTGACTGTTTGCTAATATCTTATGTGAAAAGTTCCTCTGGAAAGCTAAGTGGAGTGTGTTTTTGCAATAATTAGGTCATGTGATGACTGTAGGATGACACCTAAGTCGTGTGATGACTTTAGTATGACTATAGAGTTGAGTATGACACACAGTTAAGTTATTTGATGACTGTTATTACTAATTAGATTATGGTGTGTTTTTCAGAGTCTCAGAAACCAAAGAAAAAAAGAAAGAACAGAAATAAAAATAAATATAGGACTACAAATGAAGGTTAGTGCAAATATAGTCATGTCCTTTGCAACTCATTGTGCAACTCAAGTGATAAATTATCTCCTACTGTTATGTTGATAGGCGTAGATAGCATAGATATATAGATTTGTTTTTATGTAGATATGTTATGTCGGCTAGAGTTTCAGAGGGATCTTAAGCTTCTTGTTATACTCAGTATAGAGTTTGAACCCCACTATCACATGCTATTTTCTCCATATAGGGAAACTAATACGAGTATAATACATTGTAGTGTTTTACGTAGGCTGTAGTCTGAATAACACACTGTACTAATATAACCACACTGTGCAATTATTTCCTTCTGTCTAGGGAATGCCCCTTCTGAGACTAGTAGTAAATCTCCCAGCCCTCAGGAATCCCCGGCCTTGACACCATCAGTACAGCATTTCTTTGATTCTGTGAAAAATCCAGTTAATCTAAAGATAACAGTGACCGGGGAGCAGAGATACGTTGACCCTGTTTCTCTACCAATCTCAGGTGATTCATCAGCTTCAAGGTGCTGTGTCACTAGAAGAAGGTCATGTACTCACCTACATCTATAACACTTACATCCAGTTGGAAGTTCCTAGCTGTTTTAAATGATGTTTATTCTTTATCAATCATTTTAACCTTGTATGTTGAATTGAGTTTGGTGAAGTTTTAACTATTGACACAATTTGAAAAGTTCAGATTGTATCCGCATGTATTTACTGTAAGTGTATTCACTGTAAGTGTATTTACTGTAAATTTATTCACTGTAAGTATATTTACTGTAAGTGTATTCACTATAAGTATATTTACTGTTGGTATATATACTGTAAGTGTATTTACTCTAAGTATATTTACTGTTAGTATATATACTGTTAGTATATATACTGTAAGTGTATTTACTCTAAGTATATCTACTGTTAGTATATTTACTGTAAGTGTATTTACTCTAAGTATATATCTGATTCTGGTAGAAGGCAGCAAACCTCCCCAATCCAAGCAGAAGCAGCAGCCCAGAACGAAGCAAGACTGTGTGAATCAGCAGCAACTCAGTGAGAATCAGTTGACTGATCAGTCACACGGAGATACCAATGTGGACTCTGCAACACCAGGTAGGGTGTATGTGTAGGATTTATTAACTGCTTTTGGAAGTTTAATAATATTGAAAGCTGATTATAGAGTGTCAATTTTCATTTCTCAAGTTTGGATTACCAGAAATTTCAAATTAAAGTCCTTAATTATTTCTTGCTGAGTTTTGCATTACGTGGCTGAAAGAAGCTCTTGGGGAACCCACTGGTCACGGGTGGTAAATTTGTAAACTACTCTGAAGCTAATTGGCTGTCTTTCAAATGATTATACACAACTCTCCAAAAGATTAGAATAACATGGAGCCATCTGTAAACGCCTAAATCTTCTGTAACACATACTCACCACTCTCTCTCTTCTCATTATACTCACAAGAGTCTTGTTATCCAGTATTTTATCTCCTGCATAATAGCAGATAAGTTTGCAGTTTATGGCTACTTTGAAGTTGCCTGGGAATGTTTGTGGTAGCTTGAAGTTTATCTGAATCTGCTTACCAGTATGGGTTATGAAATAAAGTATATATGTTTAAGATAAAAGTACTCAGTTGATATTCCAATGCAGCTAGTTTAGATCGGCTGAGTAATTTAAACTTCTAGTAATAACATTAAGAATGGTAAAATACCCTATGTCCTACATAATAGGACTACTTGCAACATGCTGGAGGCTTTTGGGGTTTTCAAGTTCCTATTTTAGGCTAGCGTAAATAATCTAAGTGCTCAGCTTGTCAATCTATTTAATGAATTTCTTGTATGACAGTATGACTTTTTCAAATGGTAAGGAAGATAATCAGTTGAGTCATGACTAGTAAAATTAAGCTGGACAAAACTGCAGCTATTCAAACAGTTTCACAATATATTTACACTACATGTAAATCAGAATTGATGCACTGATTGTTATTCTAAACAGCTAGCATTAGGCCGACATGTAGACTAGCTTTTTCTAAAAGTAACCATATTGTAAAAAAAATAGTATACTTTTATCATCAGAATTATTCATATTTACCATTATTTTTTATCATGCTGATAAATCTATAATCATTTTCATTTTCTATTCACATATAATATTGATATATTGATATTGCTGCATCATCATTGCCAACCATCACTATAATATGATATAGTTAGTAGCATTATTTAATCAAATTTACTCAAACTGATGAACAGTGAGTTAGAAATCATGATCATTACCAGCTTGAGTCACTGTTTTTTCAGTTTCAGTTTTTTGAGTTCCAATACCAGCTAAGCCTATTGTTATTTTTCATTTAACCTAAAACACGAATCTAAACTATAGTATTTATAGTAAACAACATGCAAGTTATAATTCAAAATTATTATTGACTGCAAATTTGAACCAAATTCAACCAAATAATTAGAACTATAAACAATTGAATAGAAATTTCAATATTCTACAGATCCTACCACTAAAATAGCTTTTTGTTCTTCGAATACAGTGTTAATAAGTGTATGCCTAGCATTTACTGTTGATATATGTTTCAAGTGACTAGATAATATTTAGGAAAATTCCCTGTACTATAGTAATGTTGCTTGGAATTCACCAGATGCCTGGCATTCATGAATGGCCCTAAACATCCTATTGGGCGTAATAAATCTCCACACTAGGTCTTTTTTGTAAAAGAATACAAGAAAATTATATATGTTATATCATCTATAGACTCTCTTAAACAGATGATTGTAGATAACAATTTGTATTTGAAGAAGAAAATCATCAACAAAAGAAGGCAAAATCAAAAAAGCCTCGGCGAAATAAGAAGCAGCAACAGCTATCTGAAGGTGGGGGTGAACTAGAGGCTTCCCATCGTACACCCACGGTGGTAACTTCCGCACCTGAGCTGAATCCTTCAACTGCAGCTGAACCAGCTCCAGGTAAGCTCCTTGTTAGCCTCGCTATTACATAGTATCTTCTGAAATCAGATTTGCTATACAGTAGCAAGTTATGAAGCATTCCTTTTGCTCTGAAAGGACACCAATTTTTTACTAAAATTTGATAACTCTAACAAACAAGTTATGCAAATTACGTTCTATACTGTGCTGCTGTCTACCAATTTTATTACTAATTTATTTAAATATCATGTGATATTTTTACTGTTTTGTTACATTGGTTGTTCAACATTTACACCTTTAGATTCAGAGACTGTCACTGATATACTTGTCACTTCTGATACTGCAGAGGCTTCTGGTACTGCAACTGTCTCTACGCCAACTTCCACCACTACAGCCACTACTGCAGTGTCTACGCCAGCCTCTACCACTACAGCCACTCCTGCAGTGTCTACGCCAACCTCTACCACTACAGCCACTCCTGCAGTTTCTACACCAACCTCTACCACTACAGCCACTCCTGCAGTGTCTACCCTAGCCTCCACCACTACAGCCACTCCTGCAGTGTCTACACCAGCCTCTACCACTACAGCAGCTTCTACCCGAGCCTCTACTACAGCCACTTCTGCGGTTTCTACCCCAACTTCTACAACCTCAGCCTCGGTTTCTACTGCCTCTAAACCATCCAAACAACCAGCAGCTGAGCCCAAGGCTCAGTCGAAGCAGCAACAGGCTGACACTACTTCAAAGAATTCTTTTTCAAAATTTGGCCAAGATTATAAGCAGAAAGTGGGCTTGAAATATATTGCTGAGCTGGATAAAGACCATATCAGACTACTTGCTAAGGTGAGCTTACTAGGTTGACACTTGTGCTTATGCAAGTTTGCAATATTTCGAATTTGCTCCGGCTTTGCTATAAAAAAGCCCATCGGTTGGTAGGCTGTATAATTGGGAAATTATTGTAAAATAGCTGAACAGTTGTAGGTTCCTACGTACTATGCATATAGAACAGAGCTTGCTAGGCAATATAAATATGGAAGGTATTTTGTATCATGGAGAAGCCTGAAAATTACCAATTATAAGCTAAAGGATGGTTTTTTCAGCTGTGAAAAATGCATTATACACTCAAAGAAAAGAGAATTTCTAAAAACTACCACCACCTCTAGACATTCACTATGGTCCTATTACACTATTTAGTTATATTAGTTGACCAATTGGAAGAGCCCTTTTGGAATGAAACCTCAATCAGTGTCAGATAGTCTATGAACGGATGGAAATAAAAAGGCTTTTTGCACTGCTTTGAGTAATGAGAACAAGTCTTTCCATCATAGCTGAATGAAATTTGTTGATAGAGTTGTGACAGCAAACAATTACTAATTGTAAACAATCAATTATTATAAGAATAGGAAAAAATTTATGCTAAAATGTAATTCTAAAGGTTTTGCAATAACAATTTTGCAAATTAAGCCATGGTTTTAGGACGCAATTTGTTTAATATTGTCTTGAAATTAGCAAAAAAAAGTGCAACCAATGTAAAGCTACAATGCAAAGCAGTAGCTAAAACTAATGTGTTTGTCAGCAAAGTTAAAGAGCTGACTTATTTAGAGTTGTCACTTCATACCATACACCATGAGGTTTCTCATTCAACATAGCATTTCCAAGTAGGCATTTCAAGCAAAAAAACTCATGTTCTCCCACATCATAGCATTTTTTTCTGGCCCACATGGCTTAATCTTTACTGGGGTAATTTTTGTTGCAAAAAGTTTTGAAATACCATATATATTCCCCGACAAACTACTGAAATATGCATTGTGTAAAAATTAATGTTTGAAATTATCTTGCAGTTTTTGCCAATAGAGGCTTTTCACAAGCCCTCTGGGGACATTTGTATTTTGAAGTTGTCTCCTCCCAAACGGGCGAAGTGTAGTCTCCATGATATATAGAACAAGCACATAAAATCAGTAGAAATTTAAGGTTTGTGTGAAGACTATTGCTAGTACGAGTTTCATTTTTTCTGAGATTATTATTTTGGCATAAGCACACAGGTTAGCAGTTCCAGAAAAATTTTCTTTCTTCAAAAATCTTGAGAGAAATTAACTTCAAAGCATGTTTGTGGTTTTGGTTACTGCATGAGCAAGCTGAATTGGCAACTATGAGATAAGTCCCATTAATCATTTGTTATGCTGGCTGTCATATTCAATTTATAGCTGTTGACCTTTCAACTCTTTGGTCAGAATGTGCTGTTAACACAGTGTTAGAGCACTGCTACTCTGCTAGTGCACTGAATGAGACAGCAGATTAGCTGTGTTAGCATTTTTATTACACTTACACACTTATGCTATGAGAATAGCTAGACTATAACCTCAACATCCACCATTTTCACAAAAAGCATTCTCACAAAGCTATAGATATATATTAAATAGACAGATTTAATTTTGTAGTATGGAACGAATATGAAATGTGCTTTGATACATGTCGGTTAATTTTCTAATACAGGTTAAATGCATCTATTGCAATTGTAACAATTGTGCTCAAATAAATATATATCTAGATAATTTAATCAAAAACCGAGATAGCCTTTTAGCAGTTGGCATTCAGGCCCTTGTGTTACAGCTTTGTTATTTCTTAATTATGCCTGCATGTGGCTTGTAGCATTTAGGAGCATGCAGTAGTGAAGAAATTGAGATAGCCTAAGTTCTTTAACTTTCGTTACAAATGTTGGTGTTGCGTATAACACAACTTTTTTGCTACATTTCTAATCTAGAACAAAGGCTTTTCTCAATTTCTCCATTAGTACTGCATCGTGTGTAGTGGTCATCTCCGTCAACTGCGGTAGATTCAAGATCCTAGTTAATGTATGGTAGGTTAAAATATAGTTATATAATAAAATGGATATACAATATAAAATAGGTAAACTAAGCTAATCACTACTGCACCTGAAAGCCCAAGTTTCCCAACTCATCAAATTGCAGCATAAACTGAATTCTCTGAAAATTACTTTAGAAGGAAATTCTGGTTGAAAAGTATTAAGCAGATTCTTACAAGTGAAGCAGTGAAAGCATGTTGATAAAATTGGGTAATTAACATTTTGCTTGGGTTTTCAGTTAAACTGTTTAATGTTATAGCTCCTCAACTTCTCATGCTTCAAATATCATGAGCTAGTGTTATTGACACTCAACTGCAGTTATACAACTAGCTTGGCTGATCCCATGGGTCACAAAATGTTATAAAATATAAAGCCTTTCTTAAATTTGAGACTCATATTTGAATGACATAAAATTTTAGAGGTTGGCTATAAGTCACAACAGCACCAATTAGAATATTACAGGTATTATCTTAAAATAAGCATGCGCAGGGATAAGTAAATTAAAATCAAGTATAACATTTCAATTAAATCTTTTAAATAAAACTATTAGACCTGTTGTAAAATATGCAATGAAGATTTAGAGCAGATAAAATATTTCAAGATGGATCGATACTGAATAAAAAGATGCCTGCCTAAATATAAAGTGTTTTTAATAAATTTTTGCATAAACTGAGCTTTGCTTTTCTTGGTAATATTTTTCTTTTAAAGAAGTTTTAGCCATAACATGAAACTATGTAAAGCATTTACGGTCCTTTGAACATAATGTAGCACAAACTCTTCAAAGTGTAATTAAGTGCACATGCTATCACACATCATTTTGATACTTCAAATTTAATCTGTCTATTTAATATATATCTATAGCTTTGTGAAAATGCTTTTTGTGAAAATGATGGATGTTGAGGTAATAGTCTAGCTATTCTCATAGCATAAGTGTGTAAGTGTAATGAAAATGCTAACACAGCTAATCTGCTGTCTCATTCAGTGCACTAGCAGAGTAGCAGTGCTTTCACACTCACTGCTTTTCCATGACTGCGCATAATGCGAATGAATGCTTCGTACGGATTATTTGTGGTTTGTGGTTTGCATTACCTTATAGTTGCGGTTTCATCCGATGTAACTGTTTCCATTAGCCGAATGAAAAAATCCATTCGCATAATGCGATAATGGAAACGCAGTGACTGTGTTAACAGCACATTCTGACCAAAGAGTTGAAAGGTCAACAGCTATAAATTGAATATGACAGCCAGTATAACAAATGATTAATGGGACTTATCTCATAGTTGCCAATTCAGCTTGCTCATGCAGTAACCAAAACCACAAACATGCTTTGAAGTTAATTTCTCTCAAGATTTTTGAAGAAAGAAAATTTTTAAAATTTTTCTGGAACTGCTAACCTGTGTGCTTATGCCAAAATAATAATCTCAGAAAAAATTAAACTCATACTAGCAATAGTCTTCACACAAACCTTAAATTTCTACTGATTTTATGTGCTTGTTCTATATATCATGGAGACTACACTTCGCCCGTTTGGGAGGAGACAACTTCAAAATACAAATGTCCCCAGAGGGCTTGTGAAAAGCCTCTATTGGTTATTTGTATGTTATTAAAGACCAAATTGTATCTAGCAATGTTTCTTGTAGTTAACATACCTTCTGTTGTATCGTTACTCTAAGCCTTACCACTTATTTAGGCTAAAAATTTGCTAGTTTGGGTTGGTGGAACTAGACCTCCATCCCTTTGTAGGGTAAAAATATGGAGTCATTAAGTTAATGATTATTTATCATATAACTATGCCTTACATATAAGCTGCCAAGCAAACTAGTTGATGTGTCATTTGCATTGAACTCAATCATCTATACTAAGGAGTTGTCTCTCTATATGTAGAAGTCTACCAGGTTCCAAGATGCGAGGTTTTACTGTCGTCTGTGTGAGTTTCATATGGATACGCCCGAAGATATGGAAGAACACCGGAAGGCTGATGCATCTCATTTGAGACGTAAAATGGTCTGTCTACTTCTTATGTGAAACGTATTTATTTTGCTAAATATAACAGTTTTCCAATATGTTAATTTCCCAATTTCCTTACAATAAGTATATTAAATGGCTAGTTATAGTATTATAGCATTCTATAGTCTTTTAGTGATGCTTTTTCATTAGTGCATTGACATGACATTAGCCTCAGTAAAGTGCTGTGTGAAAGTTGAATCAGTTTGTGCCAATTTTTTAATAACATCTCAACTAAATAGTCTTTAAAGTTAAACTTTATTGTAAACTTGTGCGCCACAATGCATTCATCTGATGTAAAACAATATTTTTAATCACTAAACACTTACAGTTGAGATCTAAATGTGCTTTCAGTGTTTTGTCGCTCTTAAAACATTTCGATGAGCTTTAGAATTTTCTAAATAGGTAAAGATTACAAAGAGTTCAATACCATCAAGTGTTACTAAGCAATATTTAGACTAATTAATGCCATTAATTATCTGGCTATATGAATCAGAATAGCTTAATAAATTATTAACTTTGTTTTTTTTATTTTAGTTCAATTTGTATTTACCTAATCGCTATGTTAATTAATGTTTTGTTTAATCAAACTTCAAACCCGTAGTGCTATTTGCTACTGCAGATTAAGTCGGGTGATGCTCTCCTGAAAAGTATTCCTCCACCGACCTCTAATCACTTGACTGCACTGTCCAACTACTTAAATGAGATATTTGCTGAGTTAGAGCTCAGCGATGAAGAAGTGGAAGCAAGAAAGCTGGTCATTGATAAGCTGGAAGGGGAATTACATGAACAAATTCCCTCCTTAAAACGTTTGTTTTGAAATATCTAAATTTTTATTCCTCATAATTGTGTCAAATATGCTATAAAGTTTGAAAAAAAAAGTGTGCAGTTTGCTTCTTGTTTCTATTGTGAAGTACCAACACACTATTATAAGTCTCTCATGTTATAGTTGTCCTAACTTTTAACTATAATTAGTTTTTATGAGGCAAGTCTCATTGTTAGAGCTGATAAAATGCTATTGTCAGTAGATTAGCTTAGTTTTCTGAGATATGTAGTAAATGTTGTTGAAATTTTAGAAGTGAGGCTACAAGTATGTGGGTCTGTCAGATCAGGGTTTGCTATGAAAGAAAGTGGTACAGATGTTAGGATTATACCAACCAAGACGGATAACCTAGCTAAGGTCATGACTGGAATATATGATGTTCTCAGCAGAGCTGGTTAGTACAGTCATGCCCTGTGTCAAATGTACATGTTGTATCAAATGTATACAGCTAAGAAACACAAACGATTAAAGTCTGAAAGAGCACTAATGTGTGCCAATAATACCAAACCTATCACATGGTGTGGCTCATACGTTAGCTAATGGTATTCTATGATGTAGCACATCTACATAATTTGGTGGAATTATGGATGATTTCAACATCCTAATGATTTGATCAAAATATTCCGCTGTTAATGGATAGCACTTCTTTGTTAACTGTACTATACTATTATAAAGACACTTTTCTCTTGTGTGTTCCAACCCTCTACGACAGGGATGGGCAACTGGGGGCCCCAGGGTCACTTGTGGCCCTTTGCCCATTTTTCAGTGTCCCTTTCAATGCCTAAGATAAGTAAAAACCGTTATGTGCATTCAGATTAGCACAGTATAAGCTTGATGACAAATTACTATATTTCAATAAAATTTACCATGTGGCTGTTTGTTTTGGCTGACTTCTGAACTTGGCTCTCGAGCAAAAGAAGTTACCTACCCTTGGCCCATGAGAATAGTCAATATGACTAATAAAGGAATAAACTATTTTATGATTTTCTTAATGAGCAGAATCACCATACAAGGAGGTGAAGAAAGACTTCTCAGTAAAAGATCCGTTTGTTAGCTTTATGGTTGAGAAGGTTTCTGGAACATTCCATCTGAGGTTCTCTGAAGAAGGCAATCAAAACGCTAATATGATACTCGCTGTGTACTCAAAGTGCCATAGGAAACTAAAGCAGTTGGGCGTGTTGTTCAAACATATGGCTAAGGTACGCAGATCACATGATTTTACTTTTCAACAGAACCGATAGCTGTAGGTTAGCTAGTTGGTAGATTACAGGGTTGACTTACTAACCTCCTTCCTTAAGCTATATCAATGACTAATTTGTTCTGCACGGCTCCTCAATCGCCACCAGCAACCATTTGCTAAAAATAACTTTATACTAATGTAAAGTGTGGAAAAAGTAAATTCATCTAAGTAACTTGGAGTACTACCATTTTTCTAAATTGCTGCTCATGCAAAGCAAAGGATCTCTGTGATGTAACAAACATTAACAGGGTGTTACTTGAGTATAGGACTAATATGACCATGTTTTGCCAGTGAGTAAGAAACACTGTACTTATCCCACTCCTGTACAACTGTTTGATTCACAGCTGTATCTCACAATATCTTATACATTTTTTCTGTTTTTATCGACTAGGATTATCTTTTCTCAGTGTTTCAATTCTTGAATTTATTTCTCATGTAGATTGGTCATATGGCAGATGCCGAGAAGGGGTCTCTTTCTCCATACTGTTACCCCATCCTTGCTGTGTTCTACTGTCAACAAGCCAGGCTGGTACCTGTCCTTCTGCAAGTGAGTTAATGCATGTTACTTCAACCCTTAGATATGTCGGCTGATGTTCAATTTTGACTAGTAGGTTTACTTCATCATGTGCAAGCTCAGCCAGCTAAATTTATAAACTCTTATTTTGCTTTGCAACTAAACTATAAACTTGAAGTAGAAGTATCATATTCAATGTAAATATTATTTAACTCAAATAGATACAGTGTGGTCTCAGTTGATACATATGTTTATTTATTTGCTTGAGCTATACCATTTTATTTTCTTATTTAGAATACCAAGCTGGAGGTGATGGCAGAATCTGAGTTACAAGGGGAAATTGATAACATTAAAGTGAGTAAAGAAATTGCCTTTCCCTTTGCGAACTCTGCGTAATATTAGACGTAGTTTTTGCAACTGTGTTATCTATATAAATCTCATTTTTTTATTTCTATATGCTTATAATATAAGTTAGTTTTGTAAAATTCTGAGTCAATATTTTGTTTTTAATCTTGCATCTCAATTATTATTTATATTGTGGTTCATGTAAATAGTAGTATAAATGTTTTATATTGATGTATTGATGATATACAGAATGCATAAGATACTTTTATTATGTCACCATACTGTGGTCATTCTACTGAAAGCCTTATTTCTGATTATTTAATATGCATAAATTTTGTGTGTTTTCTTGTGTGGCCCATATTGCTTCTGATAGCAAACCTGTCGTCATAAATAGCCTGTGTTCTGCTGAATAATGTATACCCAACATATCTGTCTATAGCCATCAGCTATGGAGACCTATCTGGGTGACAAGAGCATTGGCCAACTGTGGCTGGATATGCTGCAATTCTTCTCCATCAAGTTCAAGCCAGAGACCCATGTGGTCAGCATTCTCAGCTATAAGCTTCAGTCCAAGCAGGCCAGGGCCTGGGGCACCAGGAAGTTAGCTATTGAAGGTTGGTTACTATAGCAACATGCTAAGGTAGTGAGTAGCCTGTGTACCCTTTACCTAACACAGTCCGTTTCTCATAGCTCCATGAAATGATAAGTCTTTGACTAGAATTCCATTTAATTTTTAAAAGTGTTGAACTCCATTAACTGTGGCTAAACTTAATACTGTACTTACATTGAATTATAAATCACTCTATCTGTGCTTACAACTGTATTTATTCTGTACAAGTTTGCATCTTGTGTATATTTTATATTCTTACATCTGTGTTTAATGCTGTACAGTTACGTCTTCATTGGTTATATATTATTTTGTATTGTGCCAACGATCTGGCTATGTGTGTTATACTGTAATATTCAGACCCGGGAATACCCCGGAAAAATCTGTGCAAGTCTGTCAGTCACCAGAGGGGATTCGACTTCTTGAATGACCAGCTGAGGAGAGCCTACCGTTACTTTGACATCCCGCAGACGGATGCAGGTCCAGCGTATACAATGATTGACGTCTCTCCTTCACCAATTCTAGAGGTAGCTTCAAAGGGGGTTCGGTTATTGTATGCTGATTAATATATGTAACTCGGTGAAAAATGAAAGGTAATTTATACTTTCTTAAAACTTTTCCTAACGAGCCATCAAGTTTGCTGATTTATTTGATTTAATATATTTGGGGCAAAAAGTTGTTTGGGATAAAAAAGTGATTAAAAAACTTTTTTGGTGTTGAAAGGATTGACATAGAAAAATGTTTTGGTAAAATGTAATATAAATAGATTGCCATGTGTTGGTTAAAGTAAACGGATAATTATTAGCAGTTATATGTTTAAAACCAATATTCGTATTAGCACTTGCTTCCACTATCAACGGCTATTATCCAGTATTGTAATGACACGTCGAGAGAGCTGTGTGAACTAGCCATTTCTCTCTTCTCTGTTGTAGGAGGATGGTGGCAAATCTTCCCCTGAGAATACAGAGGCAAGTCTTGCTTCTGATGACTTGCAGGCTACTCTGCAAAGACTTAATTTGAATGATATGCCTTTGACATCTTCGGTCAGTGCCTTGGCTAATGATGAAGAAAAGGGTGTGGAAATTGGAAAGCTAAATGCTACAGCTGATGACCTTGACCTTGAGGTGGATCCAGATGTTTCTCCGTTTACTCATGATGAGTCAATTGACCCAGGTAATGGTATGGATGAGTAAAGATGGTATGAAGTTCATGAGTTGAAAATCAGCTCACAGCTGTACAAACTATAAGAAGATTAAAATTATTTGCTTAATGTAAAACCTGGCATAAACATCTAAACTCAAGTATAAAATTTGCATTTTAAAAGCATAAAGTTACTGATTTACTCGTGTTATCTCTCATAAAGCTATAAATGTGCTCAAATCAACAAGGTTCATCATACATGAAGGGTTATGTAACTGCACAGCACTTTACTTTTATATATTAGTGTACAATACATGTAGTAGTAGTTAGCTGTGCATGCAAATGTAAAATACATGTAGAATGGATCTAGAATAGCTAATAGAAATATTTGCTCTCATAAACCATGGGAAATATTAAAGTGCACACAACTTTACATCCCTTGATATATGTTACCCCCCCCCTAATTTTTCCATATTTGAACACATCTAGAATAGAACAAATATTGCATATCTATTTGAGGGTAGATAATTGACATGTTTGTGTAGCACATACTGTGTTGTATTCTCAATAAGGGCTGTCAGTGACAAGATCAAAGGCTTTTTGCACAGCTGTTTCTTGGCTTCTATCTTTTGAAAGCAGTTTCTTTAAATTTTGTTCTTTAAAGCAAACAAATCACGTGCATAATTTATATGGTTTCTTGTCTTCTTTAAATTGTGACTACACCTGTTTTTGAATAGTTGAGCAGACATGGCAAAGACAAACACTCCTACAGACATTGTCACTGCTATGGAGTCATGTTCTCTTTTAGAAACAGATGCACCTGCAGAAGCATCAACATCTGCAGAAATTGAGACACATGCAGAAACGGAGACACCTGTGGAAGCAAAGGCACCTGCAGAAATCGAGACACCCGCAGAAATAAAGGCATCTGCAGAAGCAGAGGCATCCTCAGAGACTTTTAAACAACCAGATGCAAAGACTGGCAACAGTCCAGAAATGGTGCCATCTGCAAGTAAATCTGCTGTTATCAACGAGACTTTGCTGTACAGAAAGGAGAAAGTCGACCAGATGGGTGTTGAAGATTATCACTTTGATTTCTGCTCTAAACACGTATGTATACTACAATTTCCTGTGACAGACATGTATGTATACTACACTTTCCTGTGACAGACACGTATGTATACTAAACTTTCCTGTGACAGAGACGTATGTATACTACACTTTCCTGTGACAGAGACGTATGTATACTACACTTTCCTGTGACAGACACGTATGTATACTAAACTTTCCTGTGACAGACACGTATGTATACTACACTTTCTTGTGACAGACATGTATGTATACTACACTTTCTTGTGACAGACATGTATGTATACTACACTTTCTTGTGACAGACATGTATGTATACTACACTTTCTTGTGAAAAATTCCGTGCATTATGACAGAAACGCGTATGTATAGCAAGTGAAGTCGTATTGGTGTTCGGCTAGGTAAATTGTGTTGCCTCTTATACACTGAATAAGCAAGTTTGCATAGTTAACAATTTGATGTACTACTGTGATGTAATATGATGTCCTATGCACTAAAATTTAGTGACTAAATGAACATTTACACTGCCCGTAGTTTGGACTTGCTGCACAGAAGTTGCCCATATTTTGCCGGCAATGTGATAAAGCGAACCACATAGCAAGGGATTGTCCCGAGGAGCAACTTCCACCTTGTGTTCCCCTTCCTCCTCCTTCAGCCGAACATCACATTGTATTGAGTCAGCTGCTAGTGAATATTAAAGGTAGACATTTAACTTGGTTGTTTGGAATTATGAATGCAAAGTGCACAAATTATATAACAGTAACGGAGGTTTTTTCAAACCACTTTTTTAAATAGCTTGATATGTTTTGTAAAGGGACATTCTGAAATTAGTTTTCAATATTGTCTCTGTTGAAATTAGAATATATAATAAAGTATAAAATATAATGTCAGCATTGGTAATTGTGTCTCCTGTATTTTCAGAACAAACCGAGCTGTTGCCCGAAGACAGTCAGTTGAGAGATGAATATGTGAATGAGATTTTAAGTTGCATTCGAAGGCAGTATAGAGGCAAGTATACGCTCCATCAGTCAATCTCTTTAATGACTAACTGTATTACACTGCTTTAAATTATATATAATTATTTATTATATATAATTCTTTATGGTGCACAATATATAATTGCTGTTCATAACATTTCAATATTGCATAATAAGATTACAGTATACTGTGTATGTTACCTTACTTCATTTTGTTGATTGAACATTTCTAAACTAAACATTGGATATCATTGCTTATAATTACAATTTTGTCCGGATAGCTTTACTACTATCATAAATAGTGATGATTATCTTTTAGATGCCAAGTTGGAATTGTATGGGTCCTCTCGTAATGGTTTTGGCACAGGAAGTAGTGACCTTGATATCTGCATGACTTTCACAGACGATTGGGAACCGACATGTGTAAGTGAACAAATATATGCGTGTGTGGCGTATACAAAAATACCCGTTAAAACAGTTTTCAATAGAAATTATACATTTCAACTACTAGATAGATAGTATGCTTTTATGATCTGTTTATAATTTAAGTTGTTTTAATGATTGCTACATGGAAGTCCTATAATAGCAGGTTTTTCCATTTGCTTTGTGTTGTTACGTTGCTGTATTTTTACCATTTCAGAAACATTGCTAATGGTGCTAACAAACCATGTTGTTTTTGCTATTTTGCGTGTTGCAGTGTTACAGATATCGAGTTACAGATATCATGCTGCAGATATCGTGTTGCATTTTTGTAGCCTGAGGACACGCGGCAAGTAATAAGGAAGGTGTCAAAGTTGTTATACTCTGTAGATCATCTAACAGATATCAACCCTTTGCTTTTTGCAAAAGTATGTCTATTTCTTATTATTACATAATATTTACTGAGTTTGTTGTTTTCAATGTATACAAATATATTGTTTTAGAACTTTAGTTTGCTAGCCGCCATATTTTATGCTAGCCCCATGTTAAGGTGTAGACTGTAGATGATTATAGGTTCTATGAAGATATGTTTCTGTTTTTGTACATAATATTTTTGATGTTCGTATTTTTAGCATCATTTTATTGTTCAAATTGTAACCTTTAACGTTTATCATGAGGTGTGAGAAACTTGTTCCACGGCTCTTTTCAATAGCCTGCTTGTTGGCACTCATATATAGTCTACTCACCATACATTTTAAAATGGTTTGAATGTTTAATTGTATCAGAGCCTATTCTACTATAACTTAGAAGTTTCATTCACTTGTTTGCCCATCCAGTTAAACTAGTAACCATAGTAACCACATCCTTGCTGTTAGTGAATTGTCAGCATTTCAAATAGTAACATTGTGTTGTGTTGGAATCAGGTGCCAATAGTTAAATTCAGCAGTTTGAAGTATAGGCTGGAGACAGACCTCAGTCTCTATAATGTGCTGGCACAGAGGAACACTAAGATGCTCTATCGATACTCACAAATAGACGAGCGAGTTAGAACTTTGGGCTATGCTGCCAAAGAGTTTGTTAAGGTGTGTATGAATTCTGTATTATAGATCATTTCCTTTAAACCTGCAGTTGGTACAATGTTTCATTTCTCTAGTCGTTGTTATCAAATTGATATTATATTTATTACAACACAGCAAAGTAACTTGACTTTTTTAAATGTATAATTTATCTTGGCCAAGATTTTTAATGTAAATAAAATAAGAAACGTGGTTTATAAAGTTGGAAATCAACTCGTTATCACTTAGTTTTACATTATTTACTAATGTGGGTTGTCTAATTAGAAAAGCATTCAATATGCCTAAAACCTTCAAAGAACATATTGGAAATTTCAAATACAGCTTTCAAAGTCATCAGCCACGTTATTAAAATCATATCAAATATTATTCATTATTTACATTTAGATTATATGCTTTTTATTTTTATGTCAGCATTATGTAAGGAAGTTCTTAGATGAAAAAATAGCATAGTTTCAATATGTTTCAGAATTGCGGTATAGGAGACGCCTCTAAAGGTAGCCTGTCTTCTTACACTTACGTTATTATGATGATATACTACCTGCAGCAGTGTGACCCGCCAGTTCTTCCTGTTTTACAGCAGGTATATAGGTCATTAATATGTACTTTACCTGTTGGTGTGGTTTCAGGCTAGTGGTAATGATGGACTCGGACTATTGGTGTAAATTTAAGTTACCTATTTTCTTCTAACTGTGACTGATATACACTAATGTTCTATTTATATAATCTCAAGCTATTGGCATGACCTTGAGCTATTTTTATTTCGTATTTGTATTGCGGGTTAATGCTGATAGTAACTGGAGTTATTTTATTGTATTGTATACTTCATATATTTTAGCCTGCATTAAGTCACACATTTATATTAAAAAAGATCATTTTATAGCATTCATAGTTTCATGCTAAAAATATTTATTTATATATAATAACTTGTTATAACATCAGTCTCATAATGTGCATACAGCTTATTAGATTTACATTAGATACGTTGTATAGTTGATTATAATTAAACAATAAGACAATATTATATTTCTAGCTGTACCAAGGTGATGTCAGCCCTGAAATAATAGTTGAAGACTGGAATACTTGGTTCTACTCTGAAAACAATGAACAGCTGGTTAGTAAATCTGTACTATTTGACATTCTATAGTATATTTTATGTATTATTTATATATAGTATATGCCATTAGGGAACAGCCCTTAGAGCGTTTGCCTATTAAACACAGGGTCATGGGTTCGAGCCCGGGCAAAGGCCATTTGTGATGTTAGGAAGAGCATCCAGTCATAATTGCTCCTGTGCCTCATTTAAATAAGTCCTTAGCAAAAACCCTTTCGTTCAGGGGTTTCTCACAGGGATAGCGACTATAAACTTTTGTTAGTTTTTTTATAGTATATGCCATTATTTATATATAAAATATGATATTATTTATATATAATAAATCATATAATTTATATATAGTATATATTATGTGTTATTTGGAATTATTAGTATATAGTATAATATATTATGTGTTATTTGGAATTATTAGTATATAGCATATATTATGTATTAATTGATATTAATATACAGTAAATTCATGTATTATTTTATATTATTAGGTAGTATATATTATTTAGCACATTTTAAGTGTAGAGTACTTTTATATAAGCTCTAATTTATTGTGGAATAAAACAAAAGTTAAGCTCTGTATTGTATTTTTAATCTAAATAACACATTTATTCCCAGAATAACTATTGGTTGTTTGAGATGAATGATTTGGGAAATTGGTTATGTTAAGTAAAAGTATGAGAATTCAAGTGAATTGGCATACATAGGCTACTTGTTGTTTCTTGCATAGTTAATAGTTGCTATTGAGAGCCAGTTTAGTGTTCTATGCCGACTTGTAGAAAAAAGATTGGGAAGGGTTTGGAAAGAACGAGAGCTCAGTGTCGCAGCTGTGGCTCGGCTTTTTTGATTTCTATGCACAAAAGTTTGACTTTAAAACGAATGTAGTGAGTATACGACAGTTGGAAAAAATGTCAAAATTTGAGAAGCTGTGGAACTCGGACACCTTAGCTGTGGAGGATCCATTTGATTTGAAACGTAACCTGGGTGGAGCCTTAACTAAAAGAAGTATGTCAACCAGCCTTGTATTATTAGGTCACAGTAAATGTCAACCAGCGTTGTATTATTAGATTATAGTAGATGTCAACCAGCCTTGTGTTATTAGGTCACAGTAAATGTCAACCAGCCTTGTGTTATTAGGTCACAGTAGATGTCAACCAGCGTTGTGTTATTAGGTCACAGTAAATGTCAACCAGCCTTGTGTTATTAGGTAACAGTAAATTTAAAAGCTGCTTGTGAAACTGAAAATGATTAATGTGGTTAATATTTAGCTTGTAAGTTCTTGCAATGTTTAGGAATACTGCCTTTAAACTAACATATAAGATTATAGAATCTTGAACATGAAATAAACCAAGCCTTACAACTGGTGACAATTTCTATATGATGAGCTGCATGGTGTTTGTTATACTTAGTATCTCATTTTATCCTACAGTGAACTCCTACATTCTAAGCACATTTGTGAAAGCCAGAACTGCTTTTCATGCATCAGTTGAGACTCGAAATTCGATGCCGGCATCATCCCGGCCCACAGTGTACAACTACTTCTTCAGACACAAAGACCTGCCCAGTGGTGGTGGCGAGAAAGCGCCCCAGACATACAAAGCCAAGACGTGTCACATCTGTAACCAAAAGGGACATTTCGCACTAGCTTGCCCTGAAAAGGCAGCCTCAAAGGAAAGGCGAAAGGCAGTGGCGAATGACCGCCAACAGTAAGCATGCACACACAGATGACTGTTAGTTTTGTTCTTCTGACCAACCACTGGTGCATTAGTCTAATTTGTTGAAAAGTTTTTGGAATTTGTTTAGTTTTGTTGGTTTAAAAATAAAAAATAAAGTATTTGATGCATTAATTTATTTTGTCCGGACATAAATCATTTTTACGTGTGCTTTTGTAGGAGAAAGGTATAAGGACCATTTTACTTAACTTAGTACACACTCGGCATTTCTAGTTTTTTTTAGCTATTTTTCACAATTTAGCTGCTAATTTATATAAATTTTACCTCAAGCTAACAAAATATTAACAAATACAATTTGCTTGATTTCCCTGTTTTTTTTTCTAAATTTTTAGTTGATTGGGATATGAAAAAAACAATCTGAAAATATATATTTAGCTCATATGACAAGGATGTTACGATTTAATTTTGCAGGACCCCCCCCCCCAGCCTTTTTTGCTATGCACAATTAGAATCAGTACATACAGTTACCCCATGTAGGAAATTTTCATGAATTTTGAGCAAAATTCTATGTTTGGTCATAATTTGCTGATGTGTAGAGTATGTATAAAGTAGAATTACTCGTTACCAATAATGCAGATGCAGTTTAATGATTTAATTGCTCTCTATGCTTAGTTTAATGTTTATTTCATGTAGATTGTTGTATTATACAGGAAATTATTGGAAATGAGACAAGCTGAGGATATGAAAGCAGCGCGGGTGGAGAAACAGCGTGAGTAGTTGTATACATACTTATTTATATCCTCCACTCTACCTAATCTATCAGCACTATATTGTATAGGGTGTCTACCATGTATACAGTAATATTTGTAGAGTATTTTTTGATTAGCTATCCTCACCTATCTTTGCTCTGTCCTATTGGGGTAGTTAAACTATGCACCAAAGATTTTACAAAACATTTCGACAAAATTCTAGTGCCATCTCGAAATTACATTATTTGTTGCTGGTTTCAAATTGTGTCTCTCTATTTTGGAGATGAGATGGATTGAGAAATAAAAAACAGAGAATTAAAATTATTAAGTATGAAGTTTTACTTCACATCCTTAAGACTTATGACCAGTTGCTGCTTCTGGTAATATAAGAGTCTTTGCTCATTTAACCAAACACACTACTAGGCACAGGTTGAACTTTTTCTTTATTGCAACATTCAACAACCTTTGCCAACCTTACTCGTACAATCAACCATATTGTATGTGAATAAATGACATTAATACAAGAAGCATAATACAAGAAACATAATACAAACAATATCATTAACTATTACATTGAAGCTACAACAGTATAAATTATATCAAAAGAACAAAACTTGAATATAAAATAACTACCTTGTGAGTCTATGACTAGCAGGCGTCTTACCGATTAATAACTAAGTGTAGGTATTCACCATCTGCTTCTTATATGGGGAGGGATCTTTAGCATAGCTATCTGTATAAATAGCTTTAAATAAAGAGTGTTCTTTTATGCAGCAGCTTAACCTCTAGCAGTACTTGGTGAAATAGCGTGCTATATAGCTGAGTTTAAACTGAGCCATTCTAGTTTTACAATGGTATTAGCAATATGGACATATGGCCATAAATGATATGGCCATAAACCTTGACCTAGATGAAGTGTAGTCCGTAAGCCCAGTCTAGTGCAAAAAAACTGTACACTAAGAATAAAGCCAAAAACAGATAATGTAATATTCTACTGTGCAATTACACACCGGTGATTGATACGGTTAATAGATTTTTCACCTTTTCTCACCTGTTGGTGGTATATATACAGTATAAGCTACCCATTGTTTATTTTTAATATAAAGAAATAATATACAGTAAGTTGTGTGAAAATTCTTTACATGAATTTGTTTCATGCTTTATAAAGATTTAAATTGTTGACGATTTTATTAAATATCGGAAATGTTATCAAATATGGAACTACATTGAAATATTACTTTGAACATCTTGTCACTCATGCTTTACTGGACCGACATTTTTAAAATGCCAGCTATTTGTTAAATTTGAATAATAATATTTATGAAAGTCTAAGTATGTACGTGTAATAATAAAATGTAGCACTAAAAGCATATATTCTAATTGATGTTTTTATTTAATGCTAACATATCAACAAGGCATTCTACTACCTTCAGAGCAAGTTAATAAAACTGTATTCAAATACGCTCTAGCATAAGTATTTGACAGAATGCATGTAATACATAAAAAAATAAACATAACTGCTCTACACTATAGTGCAACATATTCCCTAAACTAATGCTTTTAGATCTTTGAATCTAAGGCAGAATTAAACTAAAATCGCTATCTTTACATAAAAAAGTGGTAACATTCATGTGACATGTATAAACTCAAGTTGACAATTCTGTTCTTGTTTGTTTTGTGATTTTTTTTCAGTTTTCTGTACAAAACATGTACGTTATTTAGATAGAGTCAAAATTCTTTTTGAGATATGAGAAAAAAAGAAAATATATTTTGCTGTGTTTTATCATTTTAAGGGCACTAGCATTGACTTTTAAAAGTGTTGGTTAGCTATCAGTTTTTCTTTACAGTGGGTCGTATGCTAAAGAACCAAGGAAATGGTAACCAATCAAAGAACAGAGCCAAGGATAGCCAATTGCCAAACAAGCCTAGATATAACAACCAATCATATGGAGATGGGTATAGAGGTCATGCATTCTATAGAGCTGATCATCAGTATGGTTATCAGCCACATGGGTCTGGTTACCAGAACCAAAGAGATCCGGGGTATTCAAAGAGCATGTACCAGCAGCCACAGAAGAGATCTGCTAGACAAGGGTATAACTATGATTCACAGAGAACTTCGGGGAGACAACCCCCTGTTGCAACTGGTCACATGTCACAGAGAGTTTTAGAAAGGCCACCATTTGCCCCCCACAATCCTTCTGCTGTTTCAAATATGACGGCTAGTGCAAGAAGTTACGCTGCACTGCAAGCCTATAACAGTTCTTTGATGATGGTGCCTCAGCAACTACCATACTCGGTAATTTATAATTATACATTACATCAGAATTAAATTTAGAAAAGTAAGTTCTATAAAAAGTTTGCCATGCTTTAGAAATTTTCAAACTACATGGTGTGAGGAATATATTGTCGAAGGGGTGAAGAAATCAGGGTTGGAATTGGCTATTACTGGCTCTGGGAGTTGTGGGCAGAGTTCATATATTTTGTTAATTGATTTGTGTGATGCTAGCGAAACTTATGTGGCTAAAATAGAATTATTGTTTTGTAAAATAGTGTTTGTACTTTGTGGTGTGTGAAATGTTTTAATATAGGCTAATAAGGTGTGGGAGAAGCTAGGATTGTGTTGCTGCACTGTAGGTGTGCCTGCAGCGCTATGGGTCACTGTGTCTCATCAGTTTAGGTTTTAAAATGATTTACATAGGAAGGAGATCTTATGTTCTAGCCGTTGTGTCTATAAATAACAATATGTACCTGTGAAGAAGCAATTTGTATTATTACTGTTCATGTTGCAGGGTGTGACAGGACCAAGCGGCTATCCTAGTTTGACTGTGAACAACAGCAATGTGACACAACAAAATCATATCAACGCTTTATATAATCAAAAACAGTAGAGTCCTATGCATGTTAAAAACAATTGATTTTATTATTTTGGTTTAGGTGTATATTGTACACAATAATTTATTTTTAGAATAATAAAAATCTTTTTTGAACCATGTAGCCATTGTGATTGAAAATGATATATTGTAAATTTTCTATTTACTCATTCAAATTTAGTCCATAACTGTCATGTTGTTGTGATAGGTCTCTACGCAATACTAATTGCAAGTACCTTTTAGAATTTAAATACTTTCTAAAATTAAATTTACTTAGATGCCATATTAATTTTATTTATAACAAAGCTCATAATAATTAACAGGCCTGTGATACACACCTAAATTAAATTGATACTATAATTTGTTTCAATGAGAGAATTTTGACGATAATATGGCTATAAAACACTCATTCTATAAGCTCAAAGCCAAGTGACCGGTATGCATCAAATACATCATGTTGGTAAAATTCCAACATGAGCAATTCTTTAATTTATAATGGAATCGTTGTCAAAATTATATACGTGCACAAAACTAGATCTGCTCACATAGTCTGCTAGTTGCATTATAGTCGCTAGTGCTACAAATGTTATCTAAAAAGTTGCTCATGTCAATGAACAATGTAACTTGAAGTTGCCCTCTCTTACTTAATGCCAGCAAGGATTAAGTATAACTAAAATGTTAAAGTTGTTTTGTTTTAACTACAATGGTAAAAATAGTGCTATAATAGCTCATCGCCATTTGCTAATGCCATTGAAATTTATTAGAACTCGAAATGTAAGAGCACTTCAATTCAAGTAAGTATTTACAAAAAATAGAAGCTCTGTAGTCACTATAAAACATTTTATACACAAAATAATAGATTGTATATTTATGAGTAACCATTCCTGCAACTGTTTGTATTTATATATTTCTGAATTGCTGTAATTGTTAATTAAAGTAAGTCATGCCTAAAACGATTCACTTAGGCATAGACTGCAGTGATGAAAATGTTTACTAGCTTACAGTAGCTTTAGTGAATGTCATTGAAGCATTGATGCCCTTTAGCTGCTTGAAAATGTAAAATAACTGCTCCCATAGGGAAATGAACTGCTGTCCTCCAACTAGCAACTTACTGTGTGTTGGCTACTAAAAAGTCACAACACCACATTCTATTAAGTTCTCCAAAGCTTCACTGACCCCCCCCCCCCACTTCTCTGTCAGTTCTTGATCTCCACCTGTCCCTTAGCTCCATAGGAGTAATACAACACAACACTCAGGGTCAAAACAGCTTGCAAAAACATAATATGCTTCCACCAGGAATCGAACCTCTAACTTGTAAACTATTGAGCTACCCATTACACTATAGGCCATAGGGCATAAGGGCTATGATCAGCCTAACAGAACATAATGACAGTTGAATAATGTTTGTGTTCTGAAAGTTAAATTATTAATAATAGCACCAACATTGCATTAGTGTGATCTGAATTATTCACTTTGTACAAAATTTCAAATTCAATGAAAATAATGGCAAATTAGTTGAAAAACACACCTTTATTCTACTGCATGGGAACATACTGACTGGGGAAGCAACTACTAGTAGCTATTTTATAATGTAAGTGATTGAACCATTTTAGCAATTGATTGGATTATTCTCCTATATGCAAAGTATGGTATTCATAAGATATATAGCGTATGCTAATAATTGTATTAAGTAAATGAAAGCATTCTTGTTAAAACTAGCAGTATGGTAGTTCAGAGTATATAAGATTATTTATTACGTTTCTAATCATTGTTCAAGTTGCATTTTCCAAAGAAAAATGCTAGAGTAAACACACAGCTGGTAAGTTAATTTTGTTTATTTTTTACTTTTCTTGGTAGTACTTGACTACTAATACAATAATCTTAGTTTTTGCAATTCAGAAAATCTGAATGAATGTTTTGTTTATACAAAAAAACTTTACTGAATTATTTTCCTGAGCTTCTAATCCAACCAATGAGTTGTTACTTAAATAGTTGATGGTTATTTATGGGCTAAACATTTTTTAAAGTAATCTAAAAACGTTCTTTTGCAAAATCTGCTTATTTCTAAACTTTAAAATTTAGATTTTGTTTTAGTTTCCTAAAGACTTGGTTTTAGGACTCTCACAGCTACTATATTTGTTTTATTAGACACAGTTTCTCTTTCCATTTCTTCATCATAAAGCTGAGCGCTTGATGTTTAAATGATCAATAAATAATAATCAAGAAAGTTTATAAAGTTATAATATAGTCTGTTCTGCGGTGGAAATTCATAAAGCTACTCTAAATAATAAAACCTATAATGACTATATTATCAAAACATAAATACTGTATGTTAACATTGCAATAACAAACCATTTGACTACATTCTTGCACACTGTACAACATTATCATTGACTATATGCATAAAGGTAAGTGTTGCTTTGTGACATACAATTATAAATTTTATGAAAGTCAAGTTTCCAAATTCAACTTTTTATATCTATAATTATTATTTGGCAAAATTGACTCTACAGCTATAATTGTATTAAATAGCATGCCATCTAACTAGCAATTTATTTGTATAGGTACATTATAGCGCTTCCTAATGACCTACGTTGTATCTTGCAATTATGTGCAATATTATAATTAAAAACAATTGGAGTGATTAGTTAGCTCTGTAATAAACAAGGTATTGTAACTGAAACTGATGCTGCTTACAATGCAACCTAACATAGCAGTGAAAACTGCTCTTAATCTCAACATTTTGTTTGATGTCACAAGACAGGTTTAATTAGTTTCATTCAACTTCTAGTTTGCTCAACAAAACCTATTTACTTCTACTATATAAGTTTGGAATAGGGCAATATTCAAATATTATGATTATTCTATACAACTTAAGTTGTAGTAAAACTGACAAAATGCCATGTCCTATAACATGTACAAAAACATTGATTATATATTATAGCATTATTGTTACTAAGTAAGATGTGTTGCCACATTAAATAATATATAAGCAAAATATTTAATTGTGCATGCATTAGGTGATGATAATGCATTAGTTGGTATTGCTATTATTATTCCTATTTCTAGCTTGATTTAGTTTATTTAAACATCTATATTAAGGATATATTAACCAAACGCACAAAAGAAAGTAAAGGTTAGATCTAGCTATAGTGAAACAGCATGGCAGTCACTAAGGACATTAAAAATTTTGGTGCATGCTTTGATATCTAAAGCTTTGCCAGATTTGTAATACATTTTTAGTTTATATTTATAAAAACTGAAAACATTAAATTCTCATTAACTATGACTACAAAATAAACTAAAAGTTGGCTACACATAAAATAATGATAGGCAATGCAAAAGTCGTGTGCAATGCTCATGTGCAATGTTTTTCTACAACTATAAGTTTCAATATGATGATTTTCCAAATATATAGGTATGGAATTTATAACTTTGGCTTTTTTAGCAAACTTTTATGCCAAAATTGCATTCTTTACTTTTTCATTAATTTAAAACTGCTTTAAGCCCAAATATAAAGGAAAATTGTAGAAAAATTTCTTAAACAATTGAAACTTTGCTATCCAGAATTAAATAACTTTTTTTTAATTAGTGAAATATATTATTATATTAGATTTTAAATTGAAACAAGCCATATGATGCAGTGCAGAATGTCCTGATGCTTGATCAAAAGACATTTTGCATACAGAGCCACAGCAATGCTACACATGGCTATCGTAGATTATATTATATACATTGCAAATTCTAAATCAACACATATGCGTTTGCATAATCCATCATTCTACTACTTGCAACCTAGTAGCTCATGATATTTTTTGTTACTGCGAGAACTTAGTGAGCTCGTCTATGACAAGAGAAATCACTTTTTAAATTCTGTTACTTGCAGAACCATTTAGGCTGAATGAAACTCTTGTTATATAGAAATTAAATTAATTAAAAATATTGCATAGGAACTTTTAACATTTCAATTTGAAATTTCCAATAAAATAATTGCATGTTGTAGCAAGTTGAATTATTCCAGTGACTAAAGTTGATTGAGGTACAGTGATTATTTTACATCTAAAACGGGTTCCTTCCATTTTAGGTCTCTAAACCTAGAACAAATTCAAAGCTACCTATCATTTTTAATTGTAAAACTTGGTATAGCTTTGAAAATATTTCCAAACTAAATTTAAGTGCAGATTACCTTTAATACATATACTGCATTCACAATAAATAAAACAAAAGAGGAAGGTAAAAACAGAAGACACTTGAGAACGTTATTGCAAGCATTTTGCTTATGAACTTATCTGTCTATATATTTTCTAAAATTCTAGCTGGGTAAAGATTTTTGTTAGACAGTAGCAAATTAGGTGAGACAAAATTTTTCCCCATGCATAGTTAAATCTATAACCTAATTTCATAAAACCCATTAAACTTGCAAGGTAATAAACCTATAATATAGAAAAATCTAGTCAGTTTCGATTAGCCAATAGCGTGTGACAAATTTTAAAGGCTAATGCCTATACATATTGATATGCTAAACTTTGCTAGAATAATAAAACACATGCAGTTGCATAAAATTAATGTTGAATTATTGCCAATCTAATTGTTCAGAAATCACCACATTATGTTATATAGTAAGAGCTACATCATTTAACTAAATAGGGCTAATGTATCTAATGTGCTTACTCGGCTCTAACATCGTGCTGCTTAAACCTTTATATTCTAAACTCACATGCAGGTAGAATATTCTGAAGATGGTGAGACTGGTTTAATCTGTAAATTAGATAATCATTGCTTTTGCTTAACTACATGTTTCTACTGTTTCAACATTGTTGAGTAATTAGCCATAAGTCAGTAATTACACCATCTTATAGGTTTTATCTATCAGGACTCAAATGATGCATCAGCCAGTGAATTCATACTGGCTAAGTTTATAATAATAAAGTAAGACAAAAAAGTAATTTCCTGTTCCTTTTGTGGCATGATATCCTCTGAGCATGCTCATCTATTGATGAATGTTAATGAAACCAGACAAAGTCTGGCCCTTGTTCCTAAAGCAGGGGAATAGTTTATATTATGTTGCATAATAATAATTTTCCTCTTTTGGGCGTATTGCTTAATATTGCAATTATTGTATGCTAGTTATAATCGAACAAAAGATAGGGTGGTTGAATAAATATGAGTATGCATGTACATTATATGTAAACAAATATCACTGTCAAATATGCACATTCTTTAGTTTTTCTTACAAAAATTATATGCTTGTGTAGGTTATATATCAAAATTAAATACTGATGCCACACATGGGATAAATATGAGCATGAGATTATGAATCACTGTTAAAAAACATCACTACCTACTAATATCACTATCATCATTATCTACTATAATAACTATAAACTAACATCACTATCTTCAAACATGACCCTTTACTAGCATTAATCACTATACCTACTAATATTACTATCTATAACTAACTTCACTAGTATTATATACATGTATATACTGCAAAGTAGGAGCACATATTTGGTTAATGTAATGACAATAATAGATGTATAAATTAGATCAGCATTCTAGCCTACCAGCTCTATTATATAACTATAATGATAATGATAATGATAATTCTTCAAGTCCTGCTAAGTGCTGAGAGCATTACTTTTATTACACTTAATAGAGGGCTCAAAAATTGTGCACCAATAGTTATTGTTTTGTATAATTACGTGGTAACTTACTAACAAAATAGTATTACTACAACGTAAGCTAGCAAACTAAAATATTATCTCAGTTTAAATATATTTATACCATTTTCAATACATACAACATGTGTGCATATACTACCTAGCTTCTGGTACTATAAAGTAATAACATTATGGATAGGATATTTTGTTGTCTATATATATAAGCTCAAATGTTTCATTTGATTTACTTTGACAACCATTCTAATAGCAGTGAAACTATTTGAAGTTTTTAATATTATGTTTGTTTATTATACCCCATGGGTTTTATTCTATAAAGATTCAAAAACAATTCCTTAACAATATTTTATATTTAGGTTTATCTGTCTGATGAAAACAATGAATCGACTGAGATGGATGAAACAGTACAGAGCTACCATACAACTTCAAATATTTCTTTGATCACAAAAATCTGGACTGAGAAGAATGGAACTTATGATTATGTATACTTGGTATTAATCCTAATCCCCCTGGTTACAGTGGCAGGAAATGCTCTGGTTGTACTCGCTGTCAGCTGTTTCAAAGAACTGCGGATTGTTACCAATCACATGATCCTAAGCTTAGCTATTGCTGATTTGATCATAGGTGTAGGAGTTATGCCTCTCAACATTGCCTATCAAGTATATAGATACTGGCCGTATAGTCAAGCCATGTGCCATTTCTGGCACTCCTTGGACGTCTTGGCTAGTACCGCTTCTATTCTAAACTTGTGTATCATCTCTTTAGACAGATACTGGGCAGTGACTAATCCTATCGCATACCCGAGGTTAATGTCTAAGAGCAGGGGGCTAATATGTATAAGTGTAGTTTGGGTTTTGAGTGCTGCCATTTCTTTTCCGTCCATTTACTGGTGGTACTTAGTTGATGAGGTTGTGCTAGGTGAGTGCATATTCACTGCTGACACCATCTACCTTGTCCTCTCTTCTATCGTATCGTTCTACGCTCCCGTCATGATTATGATAGTAGTCTACTTTAAGATATTTTTAGTGATTAGGGCACAATCTAATGAATATTCACTAGCTACAACCTTGTCTATACGTAAAGTATCTGGAGCTTATTTGCGGGCTCATCGCGGAGGGCAGCTGACCAAAAATAAGTTGAGCGAGGCTCAAGTAGACTCAAAGGGTAATTTGAGATGCAAGTATACCTCCATTAAACCGAGTGTTGCTCGTTCTGAGAACCAGTTTGTAGACAAAGTTAGTCTACAGATAAGATATCCGAACAACCCGGTTCATGGGGAAACCAATTTAATTGAAAATTGGCAAACACTTGACAAGCAATCTGTAACATGTGAGCAGGCACACAGAGTAACAACCAATCACAGTGTAAAAAAGGACAGCAATCCTAGAAATGAATACAGAGTGGCTCGAACACTAGCTATTGTCTTAGGTATTTTCTTAGCATTCTGGCTGCCATTTTTTATATGCAACTTTGTTACAGCAATTTGCAAGAGTTGCGTCATAGATGATAGAGTGTTGAGTGCAGTGACATGGTTAGGACATGTGAACTCTAGTGTGAATCCCATCATTTATGCTTTATCGATGGATAATATGAGGGAAGCGTTTCTCAAAATCATCAAGTGGAAGAGACTCAAAGAACTGTTCTGCAGAAACTGGATTCCATGATATTTATATATTGAGGTGTACACTATACAGAAATTAAAAACAGCCTTATCATTCATGAACATTGTTGCTTGTCAAGTCTTCTTTCTGACCACAGAGAAGCAAAACCAACCTGTTAACAGTTGACTGCTAGAGTAATTGTACTGTGCAGGCTCTAGTCACTAGTATGTATGCTATGGCGAATAAAATAGAAACTTTACCCTACACGTGGAAGTAACCTCTAAGTACGCTAATCAGCTTTTGCTGAGCTAAATACTTCTAATTATATTTTACTACTTATATTGTATATGCAATGGGGTTCTCAACCCTAAATATTATTTTGACTTATATAGTGTATTTTATTTATGTAGTGTATGAAAGATGCTAAATACATACTATTTATCATTCTGGCCATGTAAGCTTGTAGAATATACTTTAACCAGAATTCAGCATGTTGCAGGTTATGCATTTTATTTTCTTTAGCAATTTTATTAACTTAGCAATGCCATATTATTCCCTAATGTCCACAAATTAATAATCAATTAGAGAGCAATTTTCTAACACTTACTCCTGGAGGCCAATAAGCAGTATATTATTGACTAAAGACATTTCCTATAATGCTCATTGAAAACTGCAACTCATAACCTGCAGCTAGTATTTGTTATACTATTAAAAGAGCATTATTTTAATAACCATAACAAGATTTTGTATAAAGCACTGATTAGGTTATGCTAGAAACGTCACAAGTGCCAAGAGTTCATATTGTATATTTTGTACAAATGATTGTAATCATTATTGTTATTACTGATGAGATTTAGTGGTAAGTTAATTATGTTCTACACTTGACTCAAAAGCAACCTGAAACAGCTGTAGAATAGTGCACAGTAAATGTGACTTTTAAGAAAGGGTGTTGAGCTAGATTGCTAACTTGCACTTACAAAGAAAAATTTTATAAAATCTGCACTAAAATTTTTACAAACACACACACACACACACACACACACACACACACACACACACACACACACAAGTATTTTTTCTGTTGGAGGCAAAACGTAAATAATAACTGCATCATGTAAAATTGCCTGCCTCAGAGTTTTCATATGCAACCGAATACCCTTCATACATACGCACTATTTTAAAGAAATTGTTTTAAAATATTATATATCTTACCATGTACATAGACATAGTTTGAAATGTAAGCTGGCTTCAATGCAATATCCCACAACCTCAAACTAATGTTACGCTTTATAATACTGTTTTTGGGTGAAAATACAGATTATGCACTTACTGCAGATAATGTTGAATTTTTCTATTTTCGTAATCAAAATAAAATGCTGATATACCTACTCATCATAGCTCAAGAAATCTGACCTCAGTTACATAAAAAAGAAGAAGAAAAATATTTATCTTTTTCTTTTTTTAAAATTAGAAATTTTGTGGTCTAAACATAAGGCATGTATCAAAATTATACAATATTATAAATTATAATAGATGTTATAAACTATAATGGTAATTGCTTATGTGATTAATTATTTGACAGCTTCACAGTATTATAGAATTATCTCCTCTTTACCACACGCGGGACATCTTGTAAGCATGCGCAACGATAAGAAGGTATGGCAATATCCGTTTCACTTGTTTCCCAAATTTTATTCCTGTCCATGTTCAGTCGAGGGTTTTTGCAACTGCAATTAACTTGCTCTCGAGGATTAAAAAGACATTCCATTTTTACGAATCGTTTTCTACCTCAATTAAATAATTCGTCCGGCAGTTGTATTTCTACTATGGCTTTCAAGGCAGTTGAGAGAGGAAATAAATTCACGGACAACTACCGTGTTTATATAGGCAAGTTGAAGTAGTAAAACTAAAAGCAAAACTAAAAGTAAATAGTAAAAGTAAGACTAAATAACTAATTAAATCTACGTATTACTTTGACTATCGGTATGAGCATGGGTAACTCAGTATATAACTGTAGCTATAAAGTTATAGTTCATTAATTGCACTTACTCTTGGTCTTGTCTAAGTCTTACAGTTACACTTACTGTTAGTGTTACTCGTACCGGTACTCATACTGTCTTTGTAAGAGCAAGACTTAGACTTACTCAGTTACTCTTAGCCTTGAGTTAAAATTTAATTAATCAATATTTATTAATATAGGTATTAATATTACTATTAGTATTAGTTATTACTTATGACATGATGATTATTATGCCATCATCATTAGCCATAGGCATTACTCATAGTCATAGTGTTAGTGTTACATCTAGTTTTACAGTTTGAGTTTACTATAACTTTAACTATAAAATTAAGACTAAGTATGATAATAAGACATAGGTAATAGACTAATAGTACAATAGTAGCCTATTATAGTTTATAAGTTATACTTGAAGTTGATCTTATAGTAAAACTAAACTAAAACTGTAATAAATAAATATAATTATTTTTATAAGTTTAAATAGGCCTAAGTATAATTTGAGCTAATTCAATTTAAATTAGGTAATTAGTATTAATAATTAGTAATTACTATTATTCTAACTTATAATATAAGTAAAGCTAAAAGTGTAATTTTTAATCAAATACTATTACTATTAGTATTAGCCAAAAAATTTTACTCCATAAAAGTAAAACTAAAAGTAAGTTACACTAACTGTAAAGTTACTGCTAGAAATGTATTTATAATATAGTTATAAATTTAAATTTAATAGGAATATAAACAATGATAATTACATTTAAATAATGTTTTCAATAGAAATGAATGTAATAATACTAATAGTAAGTCAGTTAATGTTATAGTTTTACTCATACCTGTAGTGTCATACTCATTTTTACAATCTTAGTTTCTATGTTTATACATAACCGGCAATGACTAATCTTTATGAGTTTATCTTACACAGTATTATATATAAAGTGAGTATAACCTAGTTGTATAGAGTAGCTAATGTTTTACTCATAGTCCTACTGATAAAAGTAATACACTGTGACTGTGCAGTCATACCCATACTAGCAGTGCTACTACTAGTAATAATAATTAGATTGAAAATGTAAAAAAATGGTAATTCTCTAACTGTAATCTAAAAATATTTTGTGAAACTATTGCTACATTATACTTAATGGCAGTAAGTGTTACTGTAAGTGTAAAAAATAGGCTATAACAATTAATTCATAACTGTAATTAGCTTTGAAGTGTAACTGTAAGTCTCATTCAAGTTTAATTTTATTTGAGAAGTAGTATGAGTAGTATGTCAGTGTTCGTATTGCATTGGTGTTGTTTGGTATGAGTGTGAGTGTTAATTTGTGACAATTATTTCATTTACTATGACTAAGCAAAGAGTAGGTGTGGTACTGGTACTCAGGTGTATTGTGTTTACATGCACTGTACCATTACTGTTCAGCAACCAATTCATTAAAAATATGCTATGCTTTAATTATTAACCAAATTTATAATTGCACCATTTCAGAGGGTCCATCAGGCACTTGCTCAATATGGCACGACATACCGTTATACTCTGATAAAGAAAACAACATCTTCAACATGGTGGTGGAAATACCTAGATGGAGTAACGCTAAGATGGAGGTCAGAATAATTGCTGTGCAACTAATTACGGACTAGGTTTTAGTGAAACAGTATTTCAAGCTTCCCTTATATGGTTATGCTACATTCGAATTTATATATTAGCTGTGCCTTGTGTTCTGATTGATGAAATTTGTATACTGGATTTTTGTGAAGACATATTGTGTAGTAATGCCTTCAATAAGTTTATGTAGATCTTAAAACTTTCTCCTTGTAACCGCAAAATATAATTTCTAGCAAAATTAACATATTAATTAAATTTGACAGCCAAGGTTTTTTAATTTTTAAAAATGGAAAATGAGTTTATTATGCTGCAGCCATAAATCTATAAATGTATTTTTTATAATTTCAGTAAAACTACTTTTCTACTACGCTTGTAGATGAGCACTAAAGGTAAACTGAATTATATTAAACAAGATGAAAAGAAAGGGAAACTTAGATTTGTTGGTAATGTCTTTCCTCATCATGGTTACATTTGGAACTATGGCGCTTTTCCTCAGGTACTTGGTAGAAGAAATTTACTTACCAACTCTAATGTGATTTTACTATATTTATTGGCATAAATAATACAATCATAAGTATCTCAATCGAGTAGCAATTTAATAGAAAATAAATGCGATTGGTTTATCTACAAATCTTATTTTGTCTTTTCTTGATATTTTAATAATCACTGGTCTTGAAAGCTGTTCCATTTGCCTTACAAAGAAACTGATGAGTTAGTTTTCACATAATAGACATAGTAAAATCAATTGAATGGTTATTAATTGCAGCATATTCATATTGCTGGTCTTCTACTTCTTCTACTGCTACTATTGTAACTAATACTGCTGCTGCTGCTACTGCTACTACCACTTCGCTTCATTTGTATTATAAAGAAACCAACTCAACTAATACTGTGCAGCTCCCAAGCTCTTGTACTTTCATAACACTAGTGTTAGTCAAACTAAATTTAGCTTGTGCTGCCATGTTGTGGGTTAATTATCAAGGAACTGGAAAAATTGTAATATGTTGTTATCTAAGAATTGTAAAGTTTCTGAAAGTGTAAAATTATTGGCTTTGCTTAACTGTAATCCAAGAATCAAATAATGAACATTATGACAAATTTGAAAAGTCTTAGTATTTTTATTGATGCAATCCAAACTATTATCTGATTTACCAAAATGTCACGTTACAATAATGCAATGATTTAGTGGTCATGTTGTTAGACATGGGAGGACCCTAAGCACAAGGATGAGCATACTGGTGCTATGGGCGACAATGACCCACTAGACGTGTGCGAAATAGGAGATACTGTCCATCCTATTGGCTCTGTAATTCAAGTCAAAGTCCTTGGCGTTATGGCCATGTTGGACGAAGGTGAGAACTAATTTGTTTTACTGAAAAAGGTTTTTAAAAATGAATGTAGTGATTATTTTTTAATTTATGAAAAGTTCAATGTGATTTTGATAGGTATATTTAGAATTTCATGGAAAAAAGTTGTTTCTAATATATTACTAAATTTGTTACTAATAATATATTAATCTGTTTTTATTTTAGAAAATAATTTACTTAAGTAATGCTGTATTCAGCATAAATCTTATACAATAAAAATCAACTCCCCACTTCTCGTCACAGGTTTTTATACCTATATTGCCATGAATATGGTCCATGGAATAGTAAGAACTCGCCCCTGCTTGAATTTATGCTAATTTAAATGCCTTTTAGCATCATTTCTACTTGTAAAACCTGCATGTGCCTCGTCTGGGCTATCAGATATGACCTTATTTTAAACCAGTTATGTTTTAATAATCTGTAGGTATTGATAGTTTTTATTGATATGTGTTATTGATCAGTGTTTATAAAGTTTATTGATAAACTGTATTAATTAGTAATGTTAAGTTTATTGATGAGCTCTACCTAGATATTGTATGATTGATTTACAGGGGAGACCGACTGGAAGGTACTAGTCATAGATGTCAACGATCCTTTAGCTAATGAAATGAATGGTAAGATAATTCAACTAGTTCTATTTTTCTATGCTTTATGTAAACTGCATTCATATGCACTGCTACATTAGTACGAAGCTCTAACAGCTGCTACATCATATCCTTTTTCTAGCTCTTCCAACTGCAAGCTGTCAATTTTGAAACCAATAATAATGTAGTTTAGCACCTTCTGCCATGCTTGCAATAACAAATAGCAAAATTTACTAACATAGCTTTTGCCCTATTTACCTACAAATTTACATTTACGATTCAGATAGATATAACTTTTAAATTGCTATTTGATATTACTGCTTTTACAACGGATTGAATGATAATTCTTGTTACTAGCATTCACAACAAGTAGGAAAACTTGGTCAAACCAATAATTCTAAACCAACAGCAAACTGGTGGAATTGATTCACCAAAGATAGGCGATGCAGTCTAAAACTAGATATACACAGTAGGTACTTCATCTGCTGTGAGTAGCAGGTGTGAACACTCTACTACAATCTCATTCTTATTTCAGATGTAGAAGATATTGAAAGGTTGAAACCTGGCCTACTCAAGGTAAGCTCTGTCTCTTTAGATCTTCTCCTCAACCCTGGTTAACTAACATCTAATATGTTTTATAGTTTGTTACAAATCATATCCAATTACATACCAATTTACTTGTGTGCAATAATATGATAGCCGCTATTACTAGAATACTTTTAAACATTGAGATTTTGGGTGGCATCTATCTATCTAAGAACTTCTATCAAGCCAACCTCTGCTGTAATGTCTTACAGGCCACGTATGAATGGTTTGTGCTCTACAAGATTCCTGATGGCAAACCTAAGAACTCATTTGCTTTCAATGGGGAGGCTAAAAACAAAACTTTTGCTCTTAGTGTTATCTCTCAGACGTCGGAGCAGTGGAGAAAGTTGGTGATGAGTGAAACCGACTCCGGTGGATTGAATGGGTCAGAGTTATTACAAGTATTCTATGAAAATGAGAGTATGAAAAGCTACATTCTGCTGAAAAATTTGATAGAAACTGATTTAATAACCTGTTACTGTAGGCCACCACAAGCTATGAAACTTGCTGAATAGCTAAATTCTACAGTTGTATTCTATTTATAACTCTGATTATGATGATTCAGAACTGTTGATTTTTTGCACAAAGGGTGTTTTGTATACTTTCAATGCTGGTATTGGTGGTATATGTGAGAGGAAGGGTTTACATCTTGTTTGCAGTGCTATTATGCTGTGATCCTGGTACCTTTTTCTACTAGCATCAAGTAGAAAAAGTTGCCATTTAAAGCCCTCTTTTAACTTTACAAAACCTACTATTAACTGTTCCATCTTTAGTATTGCATGTATTCAAATACACTTTTTAGTAAACATTCTATGAATGAAGTTATATTTACTATTGCTAGTAGTCATGGTTACAAAAACATCATCTTTATACTATAGGCTCTGCATTGCTGCAGAATTTCTCTAATCATGTGATCATGTAATTGGAACAATTTTCAACAAATTCGTCAATTATTACTAAACTTGAGAATTTTCACTAGAGTTGTAGTGATACACATTATGTGGCCATCTACTCTACATGCAGATTTCCTCTATTTATTTACTTTATTCAAGCGTATTTTATTTCAGAGCGAGTGTTTCCGTGGAGGGGAGTCCATTTCTGATTACACAGGAAGAGGCTAATAAAGAGGTGGAGTCCAGTGATGCACATGGGCCGTCCGCTGATCCCCCCAGTTCTCTTAACAAATGGCATTATGTCTCTTAGTCTAATTTCTATGTTTCCTTTTAGTTTGTTACCTGTTCTTACTCAAACCATAAACTTTTTAGCTGTGTGTATTTGTCATTTTTATATTATTGCTGATGGTTTATTGGTGATGGTAGGACAGAAGATGGCATGTATTGTAACTCCATGATCTACACATCTTGTCACCTTCAATAAAAAGTAGTTTGATGTCTTGAAATGTTTTATTGTTTCGCTTCGTTTGTAATGGCTACTCTCCAGAAATGCCAAGTCTAACTTTTGAAAGAATGAGTCTGAGATGCACATGCTAAATAAAAATTATTGTCAAAGTAGGTGCAGTAATGGAGAAATTGAGAAAAGCCTGTGTTCTAGACTAGAAATGTGACAAAGGAGTTATGTTCTCGGAAAAAAATTTAACCCGCACCCAAAGCCAAAATTTATAAAGAATTTTAAAGAGCTTAGGCTATCTCAATTTCTCCACTACTGCACCTAAATATGATTGTCAACTGATGGAGCTGAAATATGCTGAAGCAGTGGTTCTCAACCTTTTTCGTACCATTCCCCCTTTTCATAAATGCTTACTATTGATATCCCCCCTCTTTGAAAAGTACAATTTATATCATGACTGACATAATATATTTGTTCTATTATATACATCAACCAGCTAAGGTTTCAAATCATCCTCAAATGTAACTCGCCTGGTTTCTTTTTTAACCAACCATTATAATGGGTTATTTTATAGTATATACAATATACATTATATACATATTCTAATGAGGGGTTACTGTGAGTTCAGCCATGCTATTTTGGGTCGCATGTGTTATACTAACAAACCAAGTTCTGCACTAAGTATAGCAACCCTCTCTTGAGACAAAAAATAACAAATAGCTTTGTTTAATCTCAGTGAAACAATTCAATAAGCAATTTATATAAAAAAAATTTAAGACAACCATTGAGCCAATAAAAACAGTGCCTGCAAGTGTGCTATTGGTAGGTAAATTGAATGAACATTTATTGGAACTATTAAACCTTAAATTAGTAATGTAGTAATATTACTCCTTCTCATTTATCTCTGTTCTGTCCTGTTCGGGTTTGAGTATTATAATATTACTAATATAGGCAATATTTATAGTATCAATTGAACTCAATGCTCATCACACAGAAATTGGTGAAGTTATTTGCTATTATCTATTGAACAAGCAAAATTATTGTTTTACAAGTTTGCTATTTGTAAGTTACTACCCACTGAAGGACCGTGCCAATGAAATGCTGCAGTCTTTCTTTGTTAGATGCATTGTTCTAAATTACATTGATACACATTTTCTAAAAATTCTTACATAATATAAGAAGCTGACAGGTATATTTGTAATAAGTCACCTACAAAGTGCAACCGGTGTAAATTAGTATAGCACAATAGTATATATTATTGTATTGCCCATAAACATATATTACATACGTCATACACTTACAAAACAGCTAATTAAAAATAACTGGAGCCATAGTTCAACGAAAAGGATGGTCTGTCTCCTATCGAAGTTGTCTTACCTAAAACAAGGCACCGACTTGCCGAAGGAGGATGTTGTATTTACAAAAACGGCTTTTCCTCCCGAATAGGCTAATGAGTTTTACTAACACTTCCTTACTTGTAGTGCAAATTGAAATTAAATTGTAATAAACTCGCCTATTTGTTTGCTAGACACAGTCTATTTTTACAGAAATTATTATGAATTAAATACAGCTATGATTTTAAATCGTTTTTCACTGAAAGTAATACTAATAGTAATATTATTGCTAGTAATAATATACTATAGCTATTACTATGTCTATAGTATAGATAATCATAATGATAATCATTATCATAATTATAATACTAATGCTTATACTGTAAAAGTGTAATACTAATACTGTAATAGTAATACTAATACTAACAGTAAATTACTAAGTAATACTAATAGTAATACTTATAGTAATACTAACAGTAATGGTGATACTGCTACTAGTAATATTTATATTACTATTAGTATTACTATGAGTATGAGTATGTCTATTAGTATTACTATTAGACTTACTCTTAGTCTTAGAGTTAGTCATAGTCATAGTGATGGAATAACTATAACTATAAGATTAAGATTAACTTTAAATATTACTATTAGTATTAGTAGTGTTACTAAATCTAATAGTAATAGTAATACTTAAAGTGAATCTTATACCTATACTATCGCTATGGCTAACAGACTATGTCTATTTATTAGTATTAGTATTACTATTGTGGTGGCTCGTGGAGCTACCAGCAACACAATACGCAAGGTTGCGTATTGACCCGGAACAATGTATTAGCCAATTAGCTAGGCTGTTTATGAGTAATAGTAGCAGCTTCGCGCTACTAGCTCAGTTGAGGATAGTGCTGTAAATTAAATAGACGTGCGTATTATTTACTGTTGTATACTAGTTTTATTATGTATTCTCGTATTAAAATATAACGATATCTACTCGACTTACCACGGTGAAGTTTCTCTAGTAATAAATAGACTCTCTTGGTTGCACATCGACCCTAAATCTGGAAATTACAACAGTGGTGGCAGCGGTGGGATAGTGTATATCAAAGATGGAGACTGAAAATGCTAGAATGCAACCACCCCCAGTAGAAGGTGAGCGTAGAAATGTTGTTAATCCTGTGAATCGTGAGGGAGAAGAAGCTTATAGACATTGCTTGAAAGCTCCCACCTTTACTGGGTCGGAAGATGTCGAACAATTTATACAAGAATTTAGAGAGGTAATGGAGGTTGCTCAATGGCCGCATAGAGTAGCCCTTATTCAATTGCGGAGAGCGGTGACGGAGCAAGCCAAGCCGTACGGAGTGGGAACGGACGTAGACGGCATACTGGCTGCGCTGCGGGCCCGTTTTGGCATCTCCGCAATAGACGCTAGGACCAAGCTAGAGAGATTGTGCCGCACCCCGCGGACCTCGCTGCAAGAACATGCCGCGACGGTGAAGAAGCTGGCGCAGATTGCATATAGCGATCTGCCAGCACAACACCAAGAGCGTTACACCTATGACGCCTTTGTCCAGTCACTAAACGACCTGGGCCTACACCATCAACTACGAGCTAAAGGGATAACCAGAATAGAGGATGCCCTGAAGGCTGGAGAAGCTTACCTGTTGGCTACCCAAATGCATCAAGCACGACGGAACCCACCAGTAGTTGGAGTCAGCGCTGCCAGGGCTACAACAAGCCCCGAAGCCCCCCCGCTAGAAGCCGAAGTGGACCGCATGGTAGAGATGCTGGGACAGCTGGTAACAATTCTGGCTGGCGCTGGCTCCAGTCAGGCCCTGCGGTTGCCCTCAACACCTGCGGGGCCAGACTGGAGTAGTGCTGGTCGAGACCATGGACAGCAAGGACGACCCCAATACCAGGGGGCGTTAAACTGTCACGGCCCGCGGACGCTCTCCCTCCCCGCGGGCCGCAACTAAAGGAGTATGGTGGGAAACGCCGCCGTCTGCCCGTACGGACACGACGGAACACTCCCCCCGAGTGGCAGGTACCACGCAGGACTAGTAGGCCCACACAACGGCCGAGTACCTTCTCCCTGCCACTCGCCAACCGGTTCCACCGGTTACCTCGGGAAGAGGAGCCCGCCACTGAAATAGAGCCAGAAGGCCCAGTGGAGAGCCCCAAACCCTGCCGGCAGCAACCTCGCCGCCGGAAACCCCGTAAACCATGGGTGAAACCCCCGCCGTCCTGTCAACCCAGGACAGCACATGCGGGGGGGGGGGTGAAAGTACAACCACATGGAGAGAGCTATTTCCTACCCGGAAAGGTGGCCGGCAACGCCGTCACTTTCCTGCTCGACTCCGGTTGTACTACCAATCTTCTCAGTCGTAGAGTCTTTGAGGCACTGCCCCGCCGGGACAGGGATAGAGTACGACCATATACTGGGGAACATGGCACCCTGGCAGACGGGTCATGTATTCCCTTTTATGGTATTATCGAGCTCCCTGGGCGTGTCCGAGACCAGGCTGTACAGGAGACCTTTGTCATAGGCCAACTGGAAGAAGATGCTATCCTCGGAATGCCCTTCTTGAAGCAACACCAGTGCCGAATAGACTTTAGTAAGTCGGTGGTGTTGATGGGCGGGCGAGAACTCGCCTGTGTGGATAAGTTTGGGCGTCCTCTGGTGGGCGGTGTTCAGGTAGTTCGAAACTGCACCGTGCCCGGACGCTCCAGAGCTACTATCCACTGCCGAGTGAACAGCAACCGGATAGCCAGGCTCGGGGTCGTTGAAGGCGCGCACGAAAGAATCCAACTCGCCAGTAGTTTAAACAGACTAACTGAGCGAGGGGAGGTCTTAGTGCAGTGTGTCAACCCCTTTACCGAGCCCATTGAGCTCCCAGCTGGGTCAATGCTGGGCCGGTTCCACTCCGTCCAGGAAGAGGACGTGGGCCCGTCGCTGGGTGACGCGACGGAGGCACCCCCTCAACACCCTATTCAGGGACGAGGGGCAGTCCCAACACATCTCCGGGAGTTATATGAAACAGCCTGTGGCGGCTGCGCGAGTAACAGAGAACGCCAAGTTATGGCTAAGTTACTACGCGACTACGGTGATGTGTTCAGCAGCGGAGAGCATGACGTGGGACTGACTGGAATTGTCAGACACGAAATACCGCTGACTGCAGGGACAGTCCCTGTCCGGCAGCCCACACGCAGGCTGGGGCCGGAGAAAGAGAAGGAGGTTAGCCGACAAGTACGGGATCTTCTGGACCGGGGACTGATAGAGCCCGCCCATAGTGCGTGGAGCTCGCCAGTCGTACTGGTCCGGAAGAAAGACGGCAGTTGGCGGTTCTGTGTGGATTACCGCAAACTCAATAGCGTAACCATACAGGACGCCTACCCTCTACCTCGTATTGACGAGTCATTGGACGCCCTAGCCGGCAGCAAGTACTTCAGTACGTTAGACTTGCTAAGCGGCTATTGGCAAGTCCCTCTGAGTCCCGACGCCCAGGAGAAAGCGGCGTTTATCACACGGGACGGGTTGTGGAAGTGGAAGGTGCTGCCCTTCGGGTTAACCTCCGCCCCAGCCACCTTCCAGAGGCTGATGGAACAAGTCCTTAGCGGACTCCATTGGAAGACACTGCTGGTCTACCTTGATGATGTCATCGTAATCTCTCCAGACTTCGAGACACATGTCAGTCGTCTGCAGGAGGTTTTCGAGAGACTCCGAGGTGCCGGTCTTAAGCTCAAACTTTCCAAGTGCGCTCTATTGCAGCCGGAGGTCAAGTACCTGGGGCACGTTGTCGGTCGAAACGGCGTGGCAACGGATCCCGAAAAGGTACGGGCAGTAGAAGACTGGGTCACCCCCCAAGACTTGACCGGACTCCGGGCTTTCTTGGGGCTGGTAGGGTATTACAGGCAATACATACCAGACTTTGCGGGCATAGCCCAGCCGTTAAACCGGCTCACCGCAAAGGGAGTGACGTGGCAGTGGACCCCAGTCGAACAGGAAGCGTTCGACCGCCTCAAGGGCTGCCTACTAACGGCGCCCATCTTGGCCTACCCAGACCCCACTCTGGAGTACATCCTCGACACGGACGCCAGTGACCAAAATGTTGGCGCTGTGCTGTCACAAGTGCAGGAAGGCCGAGAGGTAGTAGTAGCCTACTACAGCAAGTCTCTCTCACCCGCTGAACGAAATTACTGCACTACCCGCAAGGAGCTGCTGGCAGTAATCAAGTCAGTGAAGCACTTCAGACCATACCTATATGGCAGGAAGTTCCGGCTGCGTACGGATCATGCCTCGCTGATCTGGTTGTGCAAGAGAGCAGAGCCCTCTAGTCAGGTCGCCCGGTGGCTCGAAATCCTAGCTGAATTCTCATACCGGATCGAACATCGACCGGGCAAGAGACACAGCAATGCGGATGGGTTGAGTCGCCGACCTGACGGAGGTTGCAAACAGTGTCTCAACATCGAGAGGAGGGATGGAGGTCCCCCGCGATGCGAGTTGGAGACGCTGGCTCACCACGGAGCACCGTTTGACTGGGACCAAGGTCAACTCAGGCAAAGAGTTGATGAGTCCCCGGAGGATGTACAAAACCTCCGCGCCAACCCTGTACTGGCCGGTAATGTTCGAGAGCTGAAGAAGCTCCAAGAAGAGCTGCCTGGAGTCGTGGCAGACATATACCGGGCCAAAAGGGGAGGGCGACGACCCAGCGAGGAACGCATACGACAGGGATGCACCGAGTTCCGGCTATACTGTCAGCGTTGGGACTCGCTGCGGATCGGGCAGGATGGGTTGCTAACCATCTCTCTAGCTGCTAGCGGCAGACACCCGGAAAGGAAGAGGGTAGTCTGCCCCACAGCCATCCGCCGCGAGTTGATTTGGGATACTCACAAACAGGCCCACGCAGGGGTCAAGAGAGTGATATCCAAATTACGACTCCGGTGGTATTGGCCACAAATGGAGCGTGACGTCCGACTCAGAGTCAAACAGTGTGAGATCTGCCAGGCCAGTAAGCATAGCCGCCCCCCTGGTGAAGCAGGACGGCGGAGGCTATATGCTGGTAGGCCCTGGCAAGTAGTCGCTGTAGACCTGGTCGGACCCATGCCCCTGACCCCCAGAGGCAATAATTGGATCCTAGTGCTAACCGACCACTTTACTAGGTGGGCGGATGCTCTGGCTATCCCAGATGCATCAGCCCCAACAGTGGCCAGGGCACTAGACCAACATGTATTCTGTTATTTTGGGCTTCCCGAACAGATACACTCTGATCAAGGCGCTCAATTCCAGTCCCAACTGATGAGCGACCTTTGCCACCTCTGGGGAGTAAATCAGAGCAGGACCACCCCCTACCACCCTCAAGGTAACGGGGTGGTGGAGCGCAACAACCGGATGCTAGGTGATGCACTCCGGAGTCTCCTCCTCGGACGAGGTCAAGAGGAATGGGATACGGTGTTGCCGCAAGTCATGCGTGCATACCGTAGCACCCCACACACCAGTACTGGTGAGACCCCAAACCTCTTGATGCTCGGGAGAGAGACTCGTGTCCCTGACCATCTCACCTATCACGTTCCAGAGCAAGACAACTCGGTTCACGAGTATGCCAGTGAACTAGTGGAACGGATGAAGGCCGCACACGATATACTGCGCGAACAGCAGTGGAAGGTGCGGCACGAAGATTCCGATGAACCACCTCTCTACCAAACGGGAGATAAGGTGTGGATGGTCAATTACCGTAGGCGTCGCGGACAGGCTGATAAACTGAAGCCTAAGTTCGTAGGACCCTACGTGGTCGTCGAGGCTATGCCCAATCATACGTACAAGATCGAGCGCTCAGGACAGGTGTCTATCCAAAATGAGTCTCGCTTGAAACCGTATTGGGCTAGCCCCGACGGAGTGGGAGAAGCCCCCCCCCGTTGTTGGAGCCCAGGAGGCAGACAACGACGCGCGGGCGACGGCGGCATGGACCTGAATACGAAGTGGTCATACCGCGGGAAGAAAACTTGGTGAGAGAGGAGCGGCAGCTTTTGTCAACAGAAGCGTGTCCGCCACCGCCAAGTCTAATTCCATCACTTCCAGAAACCGAGCAGGTTCCGGAAGTGCAAACCCCCACGGAGGGAGAGGCTCCATCCGGAGAACAAGAAGAGGTGACCGCTAACGGTGAAGTAGAGACGCCATTAGAGGCCCCTACTAACGAACCGGCAAGCGTGTCACCCCCCCTAGAAAGGGGACAGCGTACGAGGAAACCCCCACCATATTTAAAAGACTTCGTATGTGACTGCATTAGAAGCGGCGCACATGAAAGTCTAGGGGAAAGCCGTACGATAAAATGTTGGAGTTGTGAACCCCACGCAAATATCAACTTTTGCGAGGGCGGAATAGTGGAAGGAATTAATGCGCGTAAAGCAAATAGTTCCGACCTCGTGCCTCAGAAACGATGCTCAGCCTTTTCTTATGCTGACATCGCCAAAGGCAGACGTATCTCACAACCAGCTCCAATCTTACCAAGAACGTTGAGTATGGACATTAATACCGAGTTCCCAGGTAAGCCAGTATAAGTCTTGTATTCCTATTCATGGAAACGGGCTCGATGCCAGTAAATTCTGAACTAATTCAGCACATTGAATCAGAATTACTGGGAACCACGTTTCATATGAATGACGATGAAGACACTGTAATGGCCGACGGTCTGTTAGACCTGGAGCTAGACACTGTTCTTGGTCAGTCCACACATGATTCATCGGTTCCTCGAGTGCATTCCAAAAGCTGTGACTCTCAGGCTAGCAACGGTCGACAGTCACTAGAATTATGTTGTAAAGATCCACCGCGATCTAACAATAATTCTACTTTTGTAGACACACTCGCGCCCGTCTCTCCGGGCATGCCTTCTCTAAAGATGGCGTGGGACCCAGAGCCGGCCCCAACAACTTCTACAACCAGGCAACTGCCACCCCAGTTGGAAGCAACCTCCAACTGGATTACCCCTGCCACAGAGAGAGAGATTAGGACCCATCAAGGAGGTGAGAGTAATCGTGAATGCAACCTCTGTCAGCAGCGATTCACAACCCACCGCAGACTGAAAGTACACTTGCCGCAACACTACATCACCACTTTCTGCCCTTGCGGAGAATATAGTTACAATCGTGATTACCTACTGCGGCACCAACGTACTATGCAGTGTTATCAAGGGCATGTCTATGAAGTAGACGAATCATCCTATCCTGCCTTTCTCAACGCCATCAAACCACTCATCACTGACTCAGCTCGGCTATCTCGCCTGGAGCAAGGCTTCCCTTCCCCGCGACCCATCATCTCTGGAGCCGCGGATAACCCTACACAGTCTACTAACTCTCCACCTCACGGTCCTCTACGCATACCGCATACCTTTCCTCGTGTCATACTACAGAGGGTGGACACAAATGCATATACACTCCCTCCTCCCCTTCTATCCTCAGAGCGGAAAAGACACAGACAGCCGCCTTCCTCTCGCTCGTCCCCCTGGGCCCGCAACCTACGTGAAGTAGAAGCTAGGGCACACGACTTGGAGCAAGAAGTGTATAGGCTGGCCCCACGGGTACAGGCTGCATCCAGTGAACTCAAATATTTACAGGAGTCTATTAAACGCATGAAGCGGGCGGCCCACAGTTAACATGAGTCTATCTCCAACTCCATACTACTCTTCCCCTACCTCTCTGTGGCATTCCCTACCATTATGGTGGCACGTACTCTACATGTAAATAGGATTTTCTCTTACATATTACGCATTGTGCACGTTTTATATGTATACCTGTATATTTTATCAGTTGTTTTTTTTGTATATACTTTTATACTGTTCTCTCTCTCCACAACGAAGTATACGTTTTTTATGTGAATTATATTTTTATCAGAAAGAGGGCTTTCTGCTGGAGGGGGCAGTGTGGTGGCTCGTGGAGCTACCAGCAACACAATACGCAAGGTTGCGTATTGACCCGGAACAATGTATTAGCCAATTAGCTAGGCTGTTTATGAGTAATAGTAGCAGCTTCGCGCTACTAGCTCAGTTGAGGATAGTGCTGTAAATTAAATAGACGTGCGTATTATTTACTGTTGTATACTAGTTTTATTATGTATTCTCGTATTAAAATATAACGATATCTACTCGACTTACCACGGTGAAGTTTCTCTAGTAATAAATAGACTCTCTTGGTTGCACATCGACCCTAAATCTGGAAATTACAACACTATTACTATCTGAGTATTAGTATTAGAATTACTATTAGTGTTAGTGGTACTACTACTAGTAGTACATTATCTACTGTATAAGTTTGACATTATCATGATTATTATAATTATTGATTGTGATTATCATGATGATGATTATTATAATTATCTTCATTATGAATATGATTATCATTATTCATGATCATAAACTCATCATATTATTGTTAATGTTATTCATTCACTGTGATTATAACTATCAAAGTTAATCAATTATCATAATAATCATGATTATTGATCATGATTATCAATATAACTATCATTAATTCATTATGAATTATGATTATTTTTTTGTTTACTTCTACTTGTAGTACTAGGTCTAGTTGCAGTTGTTGTACTGATTGTATTACTAATAGTAATAGTCTATTAGTAATACTAATTATCTATATTTATAGTTATACCTTATACTTATACTTATAGTTATAGTATTAGTTCTACCTAATCTTATAGTTATATTTATACTCATTGTCCTATTGATTTTTTCAAAAATAATTTAGTGAGAATAAATTTCACATTATAGTTGTGAGGCTATAAATACAATTTTAAGATACAATTCAGTTTCGATTTTTTGTATATATTTTTATAATTTATTGACAACTATTGTAGTACTATTCACAATTTCTAATCAATTATGCATACATTTTATCTTATAGAAAAACTGTTGATTTTTACTAGCTTGATAAAATTCAGTAATTTCAACATATGATGATACTACATGAAGCTGTATAGAATCATTACTGCTTTAATTGGATTTATTTCTTAGTTGCCCTCCCTTGCTCTGCTTCCACAATGGTTTTGTATTAGCCCAACAATTTTTTTAATGTGTTCTATACTGTCATTGGCCTTTCATACTTTTTTGTAAGTTATTTTATAAAAATGCATTTTATAGGCAATATATCAAGATGGCTGAATTGTATCAGTTGCAAGAGCAAGAAATCCCAGAAGCGATGACCCAATTGCAAGAAAGTCACAATAATCTGAAGAAAGTTGCAGATTATTGTGAAGGGAATTATCTTCAAGTAAAGCAGTATTTGAAATATTGATTAATTTTGTCCTACCTATTATGAATTTAATGAGAGTTTTTACTTCAAAATTTGCCTTGATAAATGCACTTATAATGCTCATCACAAGCCAATTAGTTTCAGTTATAATATTTTACTTAACTGCATACTTCAAGCATAGATATACATTTATCTAGCAGCTCATTCTAACTGTACCAAGTTCTACTGCAAGTATAACTATAGTCCTGCTTGGAGGCAATTTTTAAGAACCAAATTGCAAGCAAATTTCTTCATTGTTTATAGATGTTGTTGTAATTGGTGGAAAAATGGAGATTTTGATTTTGAAATATTTTAAATTTAATCGTAACTAACACTCTGTTTAAAATTCTTGCTGAACCAGATATTACTTTTTCTAATCACCGAAACACTAAAGATCACATCTCCAAAAATAGTATCAATTATATGTCTGGGAAATAATAATTGTCATCTGGTTCCATTATCAATTGGGATATCATCAGATTTGCTAATGGTAGTATCACAGCTCTAATTGGTGGCATTTCTTGTTGAAATTCACTGCAAAATATGGTATTTTTTTAATGTAGTTGGTTAGTTATTCTTATGAAGTCAACTACGGCAGCACTCACAGAAATCCTCCCCTTTTGTCTTGCAGAGAAACATATGCTAAATTTCTTGACTCCAGTAAACTCAAGGTTTCCATAGCAGAAGCTTTTCTCACCCTTCAAAAATGCCCAACTGTATTAGAAACACTGTGTAATTGTTGCTACAATGCTCTGGTTTATATTGTGTATTGCTTCCTCCTCCTTCTCTTCTACTATGTATGATAACTCCAAAATAGTTAAACTTATTGTAAGTAACCAATTTCAAAACACATCACAATTTTTTTGAAGGCTGGAGCCTTAGAAAAAAAACCGGCTTTAGATGAAACTCGATCCTACACTACACAGGCCTTGGCTAGTGTGGCATACCAAATCAATACCCTCGCAACCAGCTTTCTGAGTCTACTAGATTTACAGGCTAGGCAATTAGTTGACATGGAATCCAGCATCAACCATTTAGCACAGGTGAGTGTACTTTAATAATTTTACCTGCAACCAAACTACCTGTATATAACACAGTGTCATTTATTCTCTAATTTTGGTCATAGTAATCCAGAACTTGAGTTGAGTTCACCTTCATGTTGGCATGAATACCGGACATTCAATGACTTAGCCATGCTAACTGACTTTCTCCAAGACTTGGAATTTTATGCATGTCTTTTTTTTTCTATGCAGCAATGAATAATGGAATTGTAATCCTTTATTATTTATCATACATTAGGGAAAAATGGTTTACTGCTTTAGATTAAACAATATGGATGGTTGGTGATACAAAGTTTCTGACAGATGTATATATTTCACAGTCTTACACCTCGTATTTAGAGCAACGAGTGATTTCCAGTTGGTTCAGAAACAAATGTTTATTTTTTTGTCTCAATGTGCCCCATCCTTGGGATACAGGAGGACATAACTCAGGTCAATCTGAATTTGCTTGCATTGGCTCAAACAATATGTTATAATTATCCATTAAGTGTAATATGAATGGTTATTTTTGCTAATGTTTAGGGAAATTCCCTATATTAGCATACACATTATGTTTACTGCATTGTTTCCTAACACCAAACATAGGATATGCATTATAAATAAGGTTTTGATTATAAAACATATCCTTTTGCTATGTTTGCAAAGTCCTGGTTTTTTTCCTTGAAAGTGCTCTGCTTGGTATGTCTTTGACTCACAAGGTTACTAACTCTGGCAGATGGACACAATGAGAAAGCAATATGCAGAGTAAAAGGATGACTGTAGCTCAATTTTGTGTTTCAACGTCACGATTTGATGTCTTTTCTTTCCTGTAGACGGTTTCTATTCACAAAGAGAAGGTGGCGAGGAGAGAGATTGGTGTTCTTACTACCAGCAAGACTTTCTTCAGACCTCTGGGGGTTAAGTCACCTGGTATTATATTTCCTGAACAGCCAGAAAAGTCCATCAAGTATGTGCGTAAACCCATAGACTACACCATGCTGGACTCTGTAGGGCATGGAGGTCCCAAGGTAACTGCCACAGTTGGTGCATCAACTTGCCTTTCTAAAAAATAAATGGAAAACTGTTTTAAAATTAATTTCCTAAAGTAAGAATTAACTTTAAAAGATCTTCCACCCACAAAACCTTTTTATATCAATAGCAAGCTTAAGACTTCTTGAATTTAGATATATGTGTATCCGCAGAATGAACTATATAACATAAAGGGGGGGGGGGAATGAAAGCGCTCTATGCGCACACTACATAATGAGGCTAAATAATGCCTCGTAAAGACATTTTTTCTTGCATTGTAGAATGTGCTTTCCCAGTGCACAGGCTGTAAGAATAAGCAAGTTCCAATTATTTAATAATATAGAAAATATTGACCTTTAAAACAAATTGAGCTCTTTGGGTAAATTTCTAAGCAACTTTCTGGTGGGCGAATTTTAGTTCCGTCATTGGAAACGTTTGGTTGTCAGAATTTTGCTTCTAGTTATTGTCATGTTTATGTTGCAGGTGCAAATGTCAAACCACAGAAATACAAGACCAGGAAGTGTGAGCAGCGCAAGCAGTAGTAGCCATAGCAACGTACCTCGTCATAGCAACCCACCCTCTGCTGCAGGTAAACAGCTGTGTGATGCTCCTTGTACTTGTATTTGTGAAGTTGGCATCTTTTTATTATCTAAAGGGAGATTGACAATTACTTACAATTACATGCAGTATGTTGGGTTTCTGTCATCAGATAATGGCTTATTGACTAAGTGGGCTAAAAGCTTAGCATTTATTCCAAAATATCTTTTATTTTATGTCTGTATTTTATAATAGAAAAATTATTTATTTATTAATCTTAAATGTTAATTTAGAATTATATAATTTTTAAAAGCTTGCTTACATCATTTTTTAACAGCTGTACAATGTAGATTTTTGTGGTTGAACTACAACACAAGACAGGTACATGAATTAGTTTTACCCCAAAGTATATTTAATATTAAAACATGCAGATGTTAAAATGGGAGTGGTAGGGGGTCTATGGGGTTTTAATGCAGCTACATACAAGTGATAAGAGCAGGTAAACTACATACCTGTGAAACCTTTAACACCAATGACTTTTATGTTAGATACAATAGCATAAAATAAAGGTGCCTTTTTTAGAGGACAATATAACAATCAGTAGGCCATGGCATTAGTTATTTTCCTGTCAGGTTTGTAAAGTTTGGCTAACTAAACTCTGTAACTGCTACTAGATAAAATTTGGATCTGTGGTTTGAAACATATAAGTATTCTTCAAGCTCGGCAACTCGCCTTTGATTTAGAGTTTAGACCAAGAAATCTGACTTTTCACATACAAATTAGTATAACATAGCAGATTAACCAATCGTTAAGATTCCGTCTATTGATATTTTATTTTTTGTCAATTGAGCTAGATCTCAAAAAGTTGGCTGCTGTAACTTCTATACATGCAAAGGAACTAACGGCACACTTACTGTGCTTGTATTTAACTGCAGGTGTGGAGTTGGAGCAGCTCAATTTTCTATGAGAATTATTTCTAAGCATTTTCTCAACCCTGTTGCTTATCATCATACCACCACACAAACAGGCCAACTCTTCTCCTTTCTTCATAATTAAGCATTTAAACTCTGTTGTACCATAAAATACAGCATATTATAAGCATTTTGTGCATGTCTAATTGTCCCGAAACTATTTGGTGTAATATTTGCCACGACATCTGGAAAATGTTCACTCACTCGCATTGATCGCATCCTGCTGCACCTACACATCAGACGTCATATTACAATGGTAATGCCAACTAGGAAGTTGTTCCTATTGTTAACAGCTGTCACATTGCCAACATACTCAGCTTGCTATGTTAAGTGTCATGCCTTTGAACGTGTAGCCTGATTTCACAGGGGTATTAGGATGTTGGCTGAATGTAGCCCTCGTACTGCAAAAATTGTCATCGAAAAAGGAAAAAACTTGTATATTTGAAATGGATCAATTATTATAAAAATGACAGTGTTAATAAGATATTAAATGTATTCTGAAATTTATGTAACTAATGTGGAAAATCCTGTTCAATATAAATAAATATACACATGCACGCACAAACACACACATTTAACACAGGGATACTAACTGATCAGAAGTCCAGATTTCTTTAACTCAAACTCCCAGTAATTAGATACCTCAAAATGAAATTTTAGGGACTTTTACAATTAAAAAATGAGTTCAATTTATTAAGTGAAATCAACATTTTTTAGAAACCTGTTTGTATACATGATGTATGATAACAATTATCTTTCAAGAAATTAATGATAAAACATTATTATAATATTGCACACCCCCAAAACTGCACATGCACGTTTATCTTTCAAAGTTTCACCTGTTAGATGTGGAAGTTAAAATGTAGGCTGGTTGGATTTTGCAGTAACACCTGGAAGAAACAGAATTAGTAATGAGTTTGACGGATCAAGCTGTAAATATGTCATTCATACGTTTTATTTTGTAACTTTTATATTTATTAATGTTTTTATAATATCTCCAGGCTATTGTTCACCATATCTGCACTGCAGTTTTTATTCTTAAATCCTAAGAAAAAAATTGAGAATTAGTGCTTTTTTTATACAAAATTGTAAAGTGAACCAACAAAGACCCTATCAACATCTCTGAAAGCAATTATTGCAAACAATGAACATGAATACTATTAATATGCATTAGCCAACAATTACATTTTTTGCCCAGTAGTATAAATAAAGTAGTATAAAATAATGCAGCAAAGCATAATTGGACAATCGGAAATTGAAATGGAAATTTTGCAAAAAAGGTTATAATTAATCCTTCACATCTGCTGAGAAAATTTGAACATTTAGCAAAAAACTTACAATTAATTGTCCTCCATTTCGACCAGATTCTATATTTCTACTCTGTAAATCTGTTTGTTAATCCTGCTCAGCTGTGCATCCTAAAGTTGGTCTCTACTTGATATTGTCTTTATAAGATTTATTGCTTTATGTGGAAAGCTTACAGAATTCCTTTGTCCACCTGGTGTTTTATAATATAACAATACATTTTAACATTTAACTAATACAAGTATATTAGAAATACTTTAAAATCTTGAAGTTAGCTCAAAAATCATCTCTCTCACCCACTTGCTCTCCTCTGGTAGTTATATTGAGTTTGAATTTTTTATGTTTGGATTTCATGAACTTATCACCTTGTTTCTATCACAACAGGTACTTTGACTAGAGGTCGGTATGGAGCCGAGAGAGGGACGGCCACCATTGCCCCTCCAGTTGAACCTCCTACAGTACCTTCTCATTATATGTCTGCTCAGCAGTTGCAACTAGCTCAGCAATCTGGAGCCCAGGCTAGTCTCGCTAACCCAACATATGGTCTGTAGAAGTTATCTATATGCAGCTCCAAGTTGAGGGTAACTGAGTGCAGTAGTTTGAGACCTCAAGAGCATCAGACTACTGCACTCAGTTACCCCCAACTCGGAGCTGCTTACAGAACTATTCTGGTCTGTAGATGTGCTACAGTTCGAGTAGATGTACAAGAGTTACACCTTACTTGTAATAAGGCTTCAAAATATTGTGCTGTGCTTGTAAATTGCTGATACAGTTTGGGTATTGGAGCACACTGCATGGGTCTTAAGTTCTGTATGATTTCCTTTTAAGGTCATGTGACTCTCCCACCTCCAGTCCCTTCCTCTAATCCAATGTCAGCCAATGAAAGAACTGAGAGCCCATACTCCACTGCCGGTCATCACATGTATAATGGAAGTGGGGTGGTGCAGCCACCTTCCCCTATATCACCGCCTCTGCCTCCTATGCCAGCGCCACATGACATGTACAATAACCAAGGTACATTAATTTTAGATGTCACTGTATCTTTATTTAGTTTTTATGCTTTAAATTTTAAGAAGAAAAACTCAAAGCAATTTATTTAGTAAAAAATTGATGATCAACCAGTGATGATTTTGAGATGTAGTGGTTACAGAAATCTTGGTTGCTGGTTGAAGAATTTTAAACTCTGGTTAATACCAATTCTTAATTTTAACTAATCAACAAATATAATCTTTATATATTACTCTATTAATAAATATTACTCATTGAAAAACTAAATTCAAATTGACGAATGTTTTTTATAATGCATAACATTTAAATTAAGAAAACCTTCAACAAAATGTTATAGGCTACATGCTGAGTGTAAAAATAACGGTATACAGAATATACATCTGAATTAAGGTTGAATGTTCAAATGTATATACTGGTGTCTAACAGCATGATATTGTAATGTCTAAGTTATCTTATAAAAAATGCAAAATTTCTATAAGCTGTTCTACCATACATCAATTTACGACAAGATACAAGCCTGGGGGTAACTCTCAACAGATTCAACCGAATCCTTTTACTATCAAACTTTAAATATTTATTGGGTGCTCTCCCCTAATGGTTAGGATTTCAGGCTAACAACTGCCAAATTTCAAGATTTATTTCATATTTTTTTATGAAGATGATCTTAGTTTAACTTGCTGCTATATGAAAAAAGTCGGATATCTTTCACTTCTACCTTTACTACTGCCACACTCCTACACTATTACTATTACCATAACTGCACTCTCCCACTATCATCACTACCACTGTTACCACTATACTATCACCACTGCACCACTACCACCATCACAGCTCTACTACTGTTACAGTACTAGTACCACTACTACAGCACTATAACTATCACTAGTACTACTACCAACTTACACTACAGTAGTGCTGTTACTGAACTACAGTACAACTTCCAGCACTACTGTATATAAAAACCTAACCAAACTTAGTGTAAAAGCTGAAGGTTACGATAGTATTATGAATGACAATTTTTTGCATGATTGCCCGTGGAATCTGCTAACCAACATTCATCTTGAACACTGTTTAGCCATTTTATATCAAATTTATATATTTCTAATAGCTGCTAAGTGTCAAATAATAAAAGATGTAGTGATAATAGAGGTCAAATTTCATCCGGCACAATGTTTTTTCCTTTTTCTGTTATTGTAAAAGGAAATTAGTTTTGATGTATTTTTATCTTTACAATAAGTGGAAGGTGGTTAATGATTTGTCTCCTACTCAGGCTAAAATATTGGCTAAATATTTCTAGATCAGATTCACCGATTGTTGGTCAAATTCATTTGTTATATGTTTGAAGAGATAAGAAAACACATGTTTTTACTTGATAGTTGAGACTTAAGTAGTTGGTTTCATTACTTTTTTGGTTTTGACCAAGGTCGTTGGTTTCTATTGTGTAGCCAGATGTTGAGTAAAGGTATTACTTTGTAGGGAGGCCTAGCCCCGTCTCTCATTACAGATACTATGTGCCAAGTAGGTAGTACAGCTGCTTCAGTTAGCCCTCCCTGTTTATTTGATATTCAGTGTATGTCATGTTATTTGGTCAGCTGTGAATATAGATATGCTACCCAGTTTACCCTTGCCTCAGCATACTTTGTATTGTGGCACCGCTTTTTAGTCCTAGTCCACTTGTGCATGGTCACCCAATTATCCTTTGCAGCTTGTTGTGTTGTGTATTTAGACCTCCATTTGCCAGTAAGCTAAGAAATTTTATGCCATACTGAAAAAATACTTTCAAACTTTTTTGAATGTTTAGGGCAAGGAAGGAAGTTGAGTTTTTAACTCTAGTTGAAAATATTAATAAAGATATGTTAACATTGGTTGTAATTGGTTAAACGTTAAATAGCCTTATTTTGTTACTAACCCATTTGAAAGACGTTTGAAGCTCTCCCTGGTTTTATAAACTTGTGGTAATGTTATAATGAAATCAAGCAGTGTCAAGCATTGTTCCTATTCAACATTTAATGGCTAGTAATCGCAAAAGTGGGTTGTTGTTGTGAGGGTTTTCATGCTGAGCAGGAAGTGCAGCAAGCTCATGCAGGTTTCATATAATTGGCTTATTACTATTTCGAGGGCACACTTTTTTAATTTCAATTTCGATTTTCAGCCAACTGAAACCCACAACCCACGCATTGTGTGTGGCAGGTTGTTCATGGGACGGTTTTCAAAAATTTGGACCCGCATGCAGGAAACCCTCGTCGTGTGGCCCTACGCTAATACTCCGCACTATTTTTCTAAAAACGTTCATAGGCTTTTAAAAAGCTCAACTAAAACTTTAGCTTACAACTGAGCTTTTTGTCTTGCACGATATATACTTTGCTGCATGCTATTTTAGTTCAGCTTTGCTGCTTGTGTTATTTTAGACATGCCACCACCCTTACCAGATGACATCCCCAGCCCTCCTCCCCCTCCTGAGGAAATTTCTGTACAAAATGTTTCAAATTTTCCTGAATATAATGATCAGACAGATGGTTATTACTATGATGGTAAGTGAGTCAGTTAGCTGCCATGCTGTCACTCAGTCACTCAGGCTTGCTACAGAGTTGCTAGTAGATCCTGTAGGGGGAATTTGCACGCTGCACTCTGTAACTGATATTTGATAAAAGTTGCATGGGCTATCTGGTATTACTAACTATTCTTCATACATACTAACTATATGTGTTATATAGGCTACTATATACTATGTGTTCTACTATACTACATACTATGTGTTATATATGTGTTATATATGCTACATACTAACACTGTGTGTTCTATATTATATTACATAAAAACTTTATGTACTATATACTATACTACATGCTATGTGTTATATGATATACTAAATATATGTGTTCTATACTGTATTACATGTATACTATTTATATAGTCTATGATACTCATTTTAATCTAGTTTACACATTGCACAAATGTATTATAATTTTGAAGCATGTGATTATTTTGTATCAGAGCAGTTTTTGTTATATTTTTATTAGTATTAAACATATTTTTTGTTATTTTTATTTATTTAGATGGAAATTCAGTGTCTTTTCCCCCACCTATACCCGCAACTAATGTTCAAAATAGAGTTGATCCACCATGGGCTCCTGAAAATTATTTAGAAAAAGGTAACATTTTTACAGAAGTGTTTTATTGAAAGGCAGTTTTACAAACAGATGTGTTCTTTCATAATAAAAATTGCATAAAATTGATAACTTATACAGATAGTCAAGTTTTTGCATTTTATACGCCATTAGCAAATCCCAGAATTAATATTATCAAGTTTCACTCAAAATTGGAAGAAAAAAATGGATATTGCAACCCAATGGTACACAACAGGTATATTTTTCTTTTGCACAAGTTAGTGGGATGTTTAAAATGGCTCTATCTTTGTAGTCGTGGCGATATTTGACTACACACCAGCCAATGACGATGAGTTACAGTTCAGAGAGAATGTCATACTATACGTGATAAAGAAGAACTCAGATGGATGGTGGGAGGGGGTTATGGAGTCGGATGATGGCTCTCCCATGTGCGGACTATTTCCCGAGAATTATGTCGAATCACTCCTTTAGTTCTACCTACTTGTATGAATTGTATACACTCACAGCTTATAATCATTGTTAGCAAGTTTTGTATTTATTCATATTGCAAACTCATTTTGTAAACATATTTTCCGCTTTGTTATATGATTAACTATGTAACTGCTTTCAATTTTAAAGTTTTTATTTTGAATCTTTTTGCTCTAGGTTAAAAGACTATCTGTATAGTATTATTCTGAAGACTTCTAACTATACTAATAACGTTGATTTACAAAATATCGCAATATACGTTAGTAAGCTGCATTGCTGTTTTGATTTAAGTTTAATTTATGTACACCAATGCATTGTTTACCCCTTACACACATGATAGCCTATGCCCTATGGAAAGTGTGAAATACATTATTTTGTTAAGGAAACATGTTGTAGTTGTAAAGTACAAACTATGTATTTAGTGTTGGACCTCTTTGTTTATCTGGGTAACGGTATAAAAACATAGTATGTTGCCTATTTAGCTTTTAGTACAGTAATGACCTCATTTTCACCAGTAACTAGCATGCCCCTTATAGTAGTAACTTAGTTTCTATTGTCTCCATATTAATTTTATGTTCAGCTTGAGAAGACTCAAGACTGTAGGTATCAACTATTGAAATGTAATCAAGTTATATTTCAGTGGTATAAACAAACCATTATCTTTGTGAGTATCACTAACTTAGTTCTTTACACACAAACATTCCAGCTTTGCACGATCTGCATGTATGCTGGCAAAACTGATAATTTTTGAAGTTATAATTTTTAATTAATCTTCAACTAGGTACATTACATCATTATGTAGGTTTAATAAGAAACAGCACTTACTAATTTGGTAACAAACTATGAGCAGAACTGCTGCAGGTTAGCTGCTCATTACTTGCCATGGTGTACAACAGCCAACACTAAATTACAAGTGATCTATTATGATACAGCACTACGCCTACTATCTGAAACATTTGCTATACCTGTGACTGGTAGGCGAACGTTTGTTCTCTACCTGTAGATCATATAATATGGTTTATTGACCATTTAAGCTGTAGTGTGCTGTACTGTATTTTCCAGATGCAACTTTGTGGTAGAATTGGCCAGCTTTAGTGTAGCTAAGCTGCTTGTCTATAATCCAACGAATGGTTATGCTTTAAATAAAAGCTACCAAGCAAATTATTTGTAGATTTGCTTTATTTAACAATAATATGCTTGTAAGAATAAAATTACGGACATGGTTAGCCAATAACTCATAAGTTATTTGGTTGCCCATTTTACCAGGTTCTGAGTACAATAAAAATTCATTGTTTTCATGTATTTATGTTTCCTAGCAATTTCCTGTCTAAAGTCAGTGACATATGGTGAGACAGTATACCATTACAACTATTTATTAGGTATCAAACATCTCTAGTAAGACTAAGTTACTGCTTTTGACAGGTGTGAAACTTTACCTGGTGGCTAGAGAGCTTTTTATAATATTATGGTGGTCAAGCAAGTTGGATGACGTTGGGAAAATGCGAAATTTCTGCCCATCATTATAATTTGAACTTCATTCTAAGGCGACTCAACTGGTCAATTGCAATTAAATTGTTATCCGTTGCGATAGCAACCAATATGTATCAACAAGCCATAGCTCTAAATTTACCTAGTTTTACTGGCGATTTAGTTTGACGAAGCGTTCACGAAAACCTCCTCAATACTTAACAAAAAAGTAGAGTCAAGGCCAAACCGCACAATTGGTTAAAAAAAATTTTACCAGCCCAACCACAACATTTTACAAATATCTCTCGCGCGGTAGACAAATGCTATATAAATAGCGCTACTATAAGTATAAATATTATTTTAAAAAGAGACTTTTAGCCGCAGAGGAGCGTAGTTACTTCAAGTCAATGCGTACGAATTGCTAGAAAATGTCAAAACAAGATGTAAGTATTAGTAATCGCGGTGAGTTTACCATAGGCAGATAAGCTTATCCCCAAAGGCAAGAATGATTTTAAGTTAATTCAATAATTGTTAACCAGTAGCCGTGGGCGTGGCAGTAATTCAAAACTGTAAACGAAAATTTATTTATTTAAACCAAATAACTCTAACTTCTAAGTAATATTTATATTAAATATTAGTTATTAATTACTATCAGTAATTACATGAAACTGACAGTGACTATCAGCAATAAAAAGTAAATAAATTGAAGTATCAAATATGTGTATGAGTATCAGTACGAGTATGTTATTGTTATTGTATTTCACTATTTGTTATTCTTTCATATCATTATCTGTGGTGGTTGTCACGTCTATCATGAACATGCAGTTCCACATCCAGGAATGGGATTATGATTGTATGTGTTGAAATTCAAAGTCAATGCCTAAACTCCTATTAGTAGTAGTCTGTAGTAGTGCTACTACTCATATAGAATGACACTCTTTGCTATGACTCTTGCTTTAGAGTGACACTCTAGCTTATACAGCCTGACTAGGAATAGGGAGGGTTTTAGACGTGATCAGAGTTTATTTGAGTCACCAAATACTGACCAAATGCTGACCAAACACTGACCGTAAAAACTAAAATAATAATGATACAACATAAGGCATAAGGCAAACAAAATGTACGTAATATAATAAGTATGTATGTAAAAGCACTAGCAATGTATATCATAAATTGTAGATAGCAGCATGAAATAATGATTCAACATAGCATGCAACTACAGCCCATATTATTAAAACTTTATAACATAAAAATGTAATCACAATATATATATATTTTGTAAATAGTAGTTTATTACCTCTTTTCTCTCTCTCCTAGTCTACTGTTATGTTAATGCTGTGGCTTTGCACAGTCTTTCAAATAATGCTACTCTTTAGTAGTCTTACATAAACTTAATGCTGTCCAAACTGACAGCATGACTCTAACAATCTTGCAACTACTAAAAATGGTTTTGTCTTATATACTAATCCATTTGATAAACATTATTGTGCTGTAAGAGGTATGATTTTACAATTTACTATTTTGGGGTGGGATCTTACTGTTTCAAGAAGTGGGCTGAAGTAAACAAGCATGTGTGACATCACAGCTGATGCAAGCATAACTGCTGACTATGAATCATTCTACATGCGTAGCTACTGTTTTGGGGTAGTAATTAAAGAAGCATTAGGTTGACTACTGGCAGCTAGTGGTTATAGGCTAATTTGAGGTTGATGACATTGTGATTGTGTGTGATTGTACTACAAGTTATAATTTCTGTAAACATCCTATTTCGTAACATTACACTCCCCCCTTTAATTTCTCTCTATTCACTTAGAGGGAATTAACAATTATATTATTATGCATTTAAAATACTAATGTAGGTATGCATGCAAAGGTTATGGGGTAAATAGGTAAATTAATTTGTGGATAGGCCTATCTAAGTATGTGGGTGGAGCTAGTCTCACATCTTTACTGTTCAACTCTGTAGTTGCTAGTTGTACTTTTACCTTACGAATTAAGTCATCTCAGTTTTATGTGTTTCTATCTTACTTACACAATTGTCTTTACTTAGCCTGTAATATTCATCTAAAAATGACTCTTTTTGTACCCACTGCATTATAAGATGTTTAGCATCTGTCAAGTCAATAATTGTGAGTCTGGGAGTTATGCTACCTTTATGCTTTACTAATCTTTTTCTTTTTGGGGTGATACACGCCAAAGTGGGGAATGTACCACTGATGGTTGCTTGCCTCACAATTTGTAGATACCAATTCTGCATCGCCATTGTTTATTATGTTTGTCATGAATGGTTTGTAATCTGTTCGATATTTCTGGTCTTTAAGCATTTTAGTTTTGAGGGTATCAAGTCTGTGCACAGCTAATTGTCTATTGTCTGGTAATTGTGGCTTAGCATTTTTAAACGGCAGTGGCATGCTGTAATAATTGTCTTCTCTTTGTTTAATATTGTTGCGCATGTTTTCTAAAAACTTGGCATCTTCCTGTGACATTTTATGAGTACCAATGTACTTTGTGTCAGTATAATCTTGCTGTAGGACATTCAAGATATCTGAGCTCAAGTTCTGCTCATGAGCCATAGCCCTATTGCATGTGGGAAATGAGTTTGTTTCATGCTTACCACTATTGCCTACAATACACCATCCTAGAGGTGTTCTCAGAGCAAAGGGATCATTGATTGCAGGGCCTATTTTAGTTTCAAGTGGCACTAAAGCTCTGGAGTTGTCATACCCTATAAGCATTCCTATCTCTATATCTAAATCTTGTGGTATTTCACCTGCAATGCATTTAAGGTGTGGCCATCTATTGGCAATTTCTGGTGTGGGTATGTGCTGCTTGTTAATTGGAATGCTGTCCCTACTGTAAGTCTTTCCTACTTGTATCTGCTTATGCATGTTCAGTCCTCTAATGGTCAAGTTATTGTACACCTTACACTTCATTTCCAAGTTGTCAGCTGTCATTGTTGTTAGTTTAAGAGAAACTGGTTTGCTTGTAGCTGTTTGTAGCTTACTAACAACTCGGTTGGTTACAAATGTGGTATCTGACATGCTATCTAAAAGTGCATAAGTTAGCACTTCCTCATTAGGGTTATCTACAGTTGCTAGGTATATAGGCACAACCATTGAGCACAAGCCATTTGTTTTAGTCACTGTATTGTTGCTGTTAGCTGTTATAACTTGCTCTGGGTTGTTGCTACTTGCTACTTCATTTACCTGCACTGTTTCTACTTTGGTATTACTGTTGTTAGCTTGTGTAGCTGGCTGATTGCTTCTATGTGTTACAGTAGGATGCCTGTTTTGGCATATTTTACAAGTAGCTCTATTTCTGCATTCTTTTGTCATGTGACCTATTCTCAAGCAACCAAAGCATAATCTTTTACTAGTAATGAACTGTTGTCTTTGATCAACTGGTATGCTAGCCAGTTTTCTACACTCATGTGTGCTATGATTACTGTAATTGCAGTAGAGGCATAGTTTAGCTTTGTGGTTTTCTGTACTTTTAACATCAGGAGAATGCTTTTCTATGCTAGTAGCAAAGCTAATGCCCTTATTGTTGTGCTTTTGAGGCTTATTTGAGTCTATGACCCTTGAACCTAGCAAAGATGAAGTGATTGGATCGTTTAGGATTTCCGCTTCTGTTTGCACAAACTTTACAAACTGACTAAAACTGGGGTAACTCCTGTGATTTTTCCTATGCGTGGTTACCTCACGCTTCCATCTATTTATCATGTTATCTGGCAGCTTGGACATGAGCTCAAGATTCTTTTCGCAATCATTTAAAATTTCCAACTCTTTAATATCTTTTGCTGCTATTTCGCAATGTGTGAGGAAGTCAGAAAATGATTGTATCTGCTTATGTTCATGTGGTTTCATTTTGGGCCAAGCATTAATTTTCTTTCGAAATTCATTAGCAACTGTGAATTCTGACCCAAATCTTTCTTTCAAAATTATTCTGGCCTTTTGGTATGCTGCTAGTGTATGTAAACTGCATAGGCCACTAATTGCTTCTCTAGCAGGTCCATCAACATGCTGTTTCAAGACATACATTTTACCATCATCACCTATCATTTTATCCTTGATGTAACTCTCTATGGCATATTCCCAATCTATAAAGTCTAAGGGATTTCCCCTAAATATTGGTGGCTTCGGCACATTGTTGGCTTGTATTGCTTTTGTTAAGCATGTGGCCAGGTATTCATTACTGCATGTAGAATGCTGTGATTCATTGTTTTGCATGCTGCCTATTTGCTGTGGTTGGTTGCTTTGCAAAACTTCTACTGGCCTACTAAAAATAACTTCACTATTGCTTTCCTGATTCACTATTGGTTGGCAATTATCTAAATACTCTGCTAGCTCATCTCTAACATCTACATCATGTTCCTCTATTATTTCCTGCCTTATTCTCAGTTGTTTCTGTTTTTCTAACAGCTTACTTTTACTTAATTCCAACTGGACATTGGCTAACTGCCTTTCTAGCTCAGCCTGTCTTTGCATGGCTTCCATTTCAATTTCTAATTGTGCAACTTGCAATTTTGTCTTGGCTGAGATGAATGAGCTTGCTTTTGATGTGTGTTTACTGCTAGCATGCACTGAATGGCTTTCGCCCTTACATTGTTCATGTATACTGTTAATTTGCTGTGTTAAGTCCTCAAGGTGAGGATGACTTGGAGCTAATGACTTTAGAATTGCTAAGTCAGCATCTGCATCTAACATAATTCGTTGTATGTCATCCCAAAATTCATTATCATGATTGTCTGTTGCTGCATGCCTACTTCTAAACCTTTTAATTGCACTTGTGACAGATTTAAACCTTTTTTCTACCTCTAATTGTTTTCCCTTTGTAGATAGGGTTTTGACTCGGCTGCTAATCCTAATGCTATTACTACATGTGGATGTGTCATCATTCATTGTTGCTGTGTTAGTAATAGAGACAGTTAGTGAAAAGCATGCATTTACTTACTACAGCTATTTTATAACCTAAATTCAGTAGGAAAACTAGTTTGGACTAGTTTGTCAAGATTTATCACTAGCCAACAGCTAATGCAAACAAACAGCTGATGCCAGCACAGGGATTGTACCCAACTGCCCAATCAGAAACAGGGAGATCCTAATTAATTTTATGGGGCTTTGACACAATGTTTATCAAATGGAGTTTCTATAATTACAATACTTCCAAAAAATAAATCTGCATGCAAGCCTAATTATTCTAATAACTTTCCATTCAACTATTTCCTTTATAATTATGTCACTTATATGTGAAGGTGAGGGTTATATGGTAATCTCTCACCAATCTGCTGATTCCAGGTCACCTTTGTATGTAGTTGAGAGTAGTTGAGAATAATCCTGATAAATGTTAGTAATGTTTATATAGTTGAGGTGGGTAGAAGTGAGGTTCTCTTTGTGGTCGTCTTATGTTTGTCGGCTTCTTTTGTTGGACTTGAGATGGAGCTGTTACTCCCGGACTTGAGAAAGAGTTTTTACTCCCGGACTTTGAGAAAGAGTTTTTACTCCCGGACTTGAGTAAGAGTTTTTACTATAGAATGACACTCTTTGCTATGACTCTTGCTTTAGAGTGACACTCTAGCTTATACAGCCTGACTAGGAATAGGGAGGGTTTTAGACGTGATCAGAGTTTATTTGAGTCACCAAATACTGACCAAATGCTGACCAAACACTGACCGTAAAAACTAAAATAATAATGATACAACATAAGGCATAAGGCAAACAAAATGTACGTAATATAATAAGTATGTATGTAAAAGCACTAGCAATGTATATCATAAATTGTAGATAGCAGCATGAAATAATGATTCAACATAGCATGCAACTACAGCCCATATTATTAAAACTTTATAACATAAAAATGTAATCACAATATATATATATTTTGTAAATAGTAGTTTATTACCTCTTTTCTCTCTCTCCTAGTCTACTGTTATGTTAATGCTGTGGCTTTGCACAGTCTTTCAAATAATGCTACTCTTTAGTAGTCTTACATAAACTTAATGCTGTCCAAACTGACAGCATGACTCTAACAATCTTGCAACTACTAAAAATGGTTTTGTCTTATATACTAATCCATTTGATAAACATTATTGTGCTGTAAGAGGTATGATTTTACAATTTACTATTTTGGGGTGGGATCTTACTGTTTCAAGAAGTGGGCTGAAGTAAACAAGCATGTGTGACATCACAGCTGATGCAAGCATAACTGCTGACTATGAATCATTCTACATGCGTAGCTACTGTTTTGGGGTAGTAATTAAAGAAGCATTAGGTTGACTACTGGCAGCTAGTGGTTATAGGCTAATTTGAGGTTGATGACATTGTGATTGTGTGTGATTGTACTACAAGTTATAATTTCTGTAAACATCCTATTTCGTAACATTACAACTCATAACCAGTAGGCGGTAATCATCATCATCATGAATAATCATAACGATTATGATTTATGGTTATCATAGTGATAATCATTATGATGTTGTTATTCCGGATCCTTGGTTGTAAGTGTAAGCTGTAATCGTATGGTAAAACTAAATGTAATCACAATCATAATGATTCTAATGATTGCAAATGTAAGAATACCTATAATGATAGGTAATGATGAAAGATAATTATAATCATAAGTTTATGATAATGAGATCATATATTCATATGCCTAAAGAAATGTGATGATGATCGTCATCCTAATTATGGTGCTCGAACCTAGGCTGAGACTTCTACTTCTACTTCTAGTCCTAGCAGCTGAATAGCATTTACTACTACTAATAATAATATTAATCATGTTTTAGCCTCAGACTTAGTCATAGTGTTACTGTTACAATTTGAATTGCAACCATAAATTAAGCTTTTTGCATTCTGTTTCCCTTTGTAGTGTTGCTATTATTAGTGATGTTGGTGTTTATGTTATTTGCTATCCTATTTTAATTGATGTGTGAATGACACTTGCTCTAAAGTCTAAACTATACTAACTTTAACAATGACCTAGAGTGTAAGCATAGTCTAAACTGTAGATAAGTTATATAAAAGTATTTTGGCTTTAAAATGATGATAGCTATAACATGGACATGACTTGTGGCACTAAAAGTGAAAAATATTATGCTTAATAAAAGAATATTTACTCTTGGCCTTTCAGGAAGCAATGTATATAACTGTATATGGTAGTCTAGCCTTAACCATGGCTATTAATAAGCAATATCTCCAAATTTAAATTTTGAATTAAAAGTTAGTGCTGTGTTTGCTCCAGATTTTAATCTCAACTAAGGTTTTGTCTTGGAAATTAAAATGGCTAGATTTTAACTTCAAAAGCAACTAAAAGTCTGAGTTTTTTTTAGATATAATGACCTTGAAATTGAATAAGTCAAACTTAAGAAATGGAGTAAACAATATTTTTTCTAATATGCTCAATTTTAAAAATTGAATCCCAACATGTCTTGTTGTAAAACAGGAATTGTTCACCAGACAAAAATTGAAGTTTAAAAGTTTTTTTACAACTGATAATTTTTTTTATAAATTTATGAATTTGAACCATGTTTTTCTCTTAATAATGGGCACCATTTTCAATTATTTCAGTTTTAAGTTGCAATTTTTTGATGTTTGGATATAGCAAAATTAAGAGGGTTTAATTTCTTAGATTTGTATTTTATATTGAAAGTTGCACGTCTTGTTAAAAAGATACCCAAATACACATGGAATATGCACAATGATGATACTTGTAAAATGGATGTTATTGAAAGATTGATTGTTTATATCAGTAGTATTTTATATAATTAGAAATCCTAGATAAATTCTTAAATAAAAATATGTGTTGATTAGTTATTTTTCACTAGAATTACAATCTCTCAGTGTGGTATATGCATGGGTTATACAAATATTAATAATGGAAAAAAATTGCATTTTTTGCCTTGTTTGTTACAAATATTCTCACAGTTCTACCTCATGTTTTCTATAACATGCAATAGATGTGTTACAGGTGTAATTTAGTTATTAGTGTGCTACCTGTGCAGTGTTACTGTAGTCGGTGTGTAATTGAACAAGGATCTGCTTTTTTATTTTAGGAGTCTGAAGCAATCTCACTTTTCAAAGAGCTTACAAAGTACCCAGAGGTTCGCTCAGCGAAATTTTTAAAATCCCAAGATGGTTACATAAATGTGGAAAGTGTTTGGACTCAGAGATGTTTAGAAAAAAGTGAATCTCATAAATTTAAACGAAACTACTTAATAGATGCTGATACTTCTGAAGTCATAACCCGATCTAAACCACAGCTACATCTAGATTGGTAAGTGTTTCAAGTCGTAGTTAGGTTAAGAGAGCAGTTGTTAGGACATAAATAAACACATCAAACATTGATCTTAAAAGCTGATGTTGATATTCAGTGGGTGAAGAATTGAGTTATGTAATGATTACAGTGATTGGCATGTCATTTCTCCATCTGGTCAAAAAGCTGTGGTGATAAGAAAACATATTCCTGACAAAACCAAACCAGCCGAAGAGAAATGGTATTTTGAGGTATGAATAGATGACTAGCTTAACCTACTTTTGAATATTATAGCTGTTAATAAACAACTGTGTTATATCAGGAATTACACAGTATATTGTATTCTTCTATGTTATCATTGATAGGTTTGGGCTTCCAGTGGATTTTGTGAAAAAGTTATTGATGTATCAGCAACTGAAAAGCATGGTGCAGTGTATGATGATGATGGTAGGCAGAATTAGTATTCTATGTTTTTGTCTGATTATTCATTTTGATCATAATCTGTAATTATTGTATCTACAGTAATATGAGTATAACAACACACTCTTATACTGTTGTTACATGCAGTCATATACTAACCTTCCCCTGTGTAGGAGCATTTGGTTCAGTGGCATGGAACACAGCTGAAGATAAAATAGTTTATGTTGCTGAAAAGAAGAAAGTAGAGTCGGGCTCCTACTTTGCCAAACCATCCAAATGTCAGGATAAACCCCCTGAGCCGGTAAGTTTACATGTTTTTATACTCACTTTAGTTGATAGACTAACTCCAGATACAAATTGTAGTCATAAGGGATTTATAGAAAAAAGAAAGTTGAACCTTAAACTAATGTGAATATTAAATTTTAATTATGATTGATAATTATAAATTGTGAATGACTGACACATAAATGTATGTACAATGTAGATATGGTCAGTTTTAATAGTTATATCAAGTGGGATATAGCAACATATGGGTTAGTTAAATGATAAACTGCACCTTTGTAACAATTGACACTAACAGATTTTCAATGCCCTTTATGATGTCATCAGTTAGTCACTGGGCCTCTTATGTCTCTCAATTTACACACATGATCTAGGTATCAAAATTATAAGCATGCAATTTACATTCTCAAGCACTGACAGAGCTGGTGTTTAGGTTTGGTATTTGTTCTGTCATTGGAATGACTGCTACCAGATATGTATCGGCTACTATTGGATCTCGGCCAATGGAACGTCAGAGGAGTCTCTTGTCTGCCAATCATTAATTTTGTTTGGTCTGCCAACAGGACCAATGTTGAGCCGCTGTGTTATGTCAATCTGTTGTGTCAATGTGTCTGTACAATTTAATTTTCTCACAGTATCGTTTACAAAGTAGTGGTCAGTTGGCTGTCTATAAAAGCTTTAAATGTACTATGCTGCCAAAATGGACAACATTCTAGGCATTTTTGACGGGTACCCATGGTGCTATGCATTGTTAACATCATACACCAAGCTGTCCATTTAATTAGATTATTACAGCCCAGTTTATTTTTGTTGTTGCCAGGAATACTGGCTTTAAACATGACCCTGGGAAGTTCTGCTTATTTAGTGTCTCAAATTGATGAGTTTTTTTGTAATTAGAAGGATGTAAACAATGTAGGTTTAAGAGGCATGATTGATTACACAACTAATTTAAATTAATCTACTCAGCAAAGATTTGCATAACTCACTAACAAATATCCTGGCACAATCCTGGACATCCTAGAAGGAGTTGGTTTTACAGCATAGCTTTATTTCTACAGCAAACATATATTATTATGAAAGTGGAGATAACCTTTATTACAGGGAATGAAGTTTGTAAGCACAGAAGACTGGGGAGAGATGTTAGTGGATAAAAAACAGCCAGTGGTGTGTGTCCTTGACCTGACTTCAGAGGAGGTCAAGGTTGTGGAACAGGGACTAGAGAATATGTCATGTGGTCAGGTAATCATTGAGATTATCTCCCCTTTAATGTTGATATACTTTAACATATGTCATCATCAAGTTGATGATCATTATGACTGCTGATTGAAGTGCCATGTTTCAGGCTGTTTGGTGTCCAGATGACAAGGGAGTGGTTTTCAGTGCCTTCTTCCAGGAACCATTTCGACTTGGAATGATATATTGTCCTGTTAGGAGGTTAGTTGCACCAACTGAGTAGTGGTTTTCAGAAATTTTCATTAATAAGATGGATGTGTTTCCATGATATCAACAATCTGTTCAAGGCATTCTGTACTAAATTACTTATTAAATTGTTACTATTTATAATGTTTACTTATCCCTCTTTACACCTCAATAATTAGGTCAACCATCTAATTGGTATAATTCAATTTATTTGTATGAATGTATGACGTATTGTCTGGCATATGCCTGGTGTTCTTATCCTCTGCAATGCAAAATCCAGTCAAGTGCATTCAAGATAATTTTTACTGTTTATATTCTACATCTCACCACATACTGGTATTTGATCACATGCTGGTGCTACTAGTCACTATGAATACGAATATGCTTATAATACTTTAAAATACAAACTAATGTTTTAGGTCAGTTCTTTATCACTACAACCTGGAAAAGGACAGCCTGAGTAGGTATCTGCTTGAAAACTTCAATTCACATGAAATCTTTGTTTATAATAAATCTCATCATTGTGTGTCAACTTGGCACAAACATGTAACTATAAACATGTGAACCTGGTGAATTTTGTATTGCAGAACCTATCACAGATGAAAATGGTAACATGTCTGTCAGATCTCCCAAGTTTAGTCCAGATGGTTCCAAGTTAGTTTATCTAGAGTGTAAATCTGGTGGACCTCACTGTATAACACAGAAGCTAATGCTGGTCTGTATACAATCATGTAACTTTCAATACTCTCAATTGTTGCAGATTGGTTTATTTGAAATGTTTGGGCTATAATTTTATGTTGTAAATAATATCAGTAAATTATTATGAATTTAAAACCGACAGTAATTTGGTTTTTCCAACTCTGGTGATGGGAGACAAACCTTTTTTTGATTAGCATGTTTTAGCCCCACTTGTGTCATAAAAGATATGTGCATACCAAATGTTGAAAATCAGAATTTAATATTTATTTTGTGTTATTCTTTATACACTTTTCATAAATTCAGTCACTTGGAAAGTTTTGTCATATAGATCAACTGGTTAGAAAAAGAAGAATGTTCAGTGCTCATTGATATTTTTGAGTCTGCGAGCTCAGATTATGATGGCTTTCATGGAATCTACTCCCAGAATCTAACTGTGAACTGCTGGAATAGCTGTAGCACTCACGTTATATTCTCCACATCTTGCAAATCAGCCAAGGTATGTAATGCTTTTAGCAACTTTGTAGTCGGCAAAATTAAATCTGAGCAATAGTGAGTAAGTGATAGGGAGGAAGTGATAGTATAAGGCTCTTACAGGTATATAAAACTGAATGTTGTGAGTGTTATGTGGCATGTTTAACTTGAAGTTAGTACTAATAGCTTTGAAGTGGCTAACTGGGAGTGGTTTGTTGTTAGCTGCGTAACCAGCCTTGTCCTAAAAGGAGGATTTCTTAGTTACCTTGGTTAGGGCTCACACCACGCTATTCAAGATTAGCTACGCCATAAAATAGGCAACCAGTTCAACATGCTATTCGACTCGTTTAAAGTAGCAAACTCAACTGCTTGTACTAAAAGATTTTATAGATCAGGTGTAATACAGTGTAGATTGAGCTCTGGGTTGGTGAAGCAGTGCAGTGGGAGAAGGCATGATCTACTCTCTTGTGCTATGAGAGCTTTAAAACAGCGTTTGTTGGCAACAGATTTCTGGTCACTTCTATTGCAACAACTATCACTATGAATTCTCTATAAATTAAATCCTATAATATTTTCGAGTCAATACTTCACTTCGTTTTTTTTTATGTTTTCTCAGCCTAATGAGCTCAATTCAGTTAAAGTCGCATGTGGTAATTTATGATGTATAAATATATGTCCCTCTCAAATATGAAATTTTATATAAATCCCTCATAAACATGCAATGATATATAAGTCCCTCTCGGTTATATTATTGTGTAATAATCCCACTCTGTTATATTTATATATAAGTCCCTCTCTGGTATATTATTGTGTAATAATCCCACTCTGTTATATTTATATATAAGTCCCTCTCAATTATATTATGATATTTTCTTGTTGATTGACTTGACAGCACATCTTCTCAGTAGAATTACAGACAGGAAGTATCACCAGACTGACAGACACACCAGGTTGTTGGTTTGTGAGAGATATACAGGGAGATCAAATATTAGCTTCAGTTTCTTGTATTGACATGTCACCAGCTCTGGTAAGTTGAGAGGCGGGGGGGGGGGGGAGAGGGAGATTACTGCATATTTCCTTCATTATTAACATTTTACTTTGTTCTGGTAGGCTCTAAATTTGGTTCAGAATTAGTTCAAGTGTTGGGAAATAAGGAACAGGGTTTACTGAAAAATGTTAATAAAGGGTTTTTTGCTGTTTTTATTGTTACGTTTGCAGTACAGATGATTTATGATGCTGATTATTACTTGAATGATGGCCAATTATTTTTGAGTAAAAAGGGAGAGGCTTGTCAGTGGTTAGAGTTTATTTAGTCATTCCCTTACCATAATCAATGAGGAAGATAGATCTTCTGTGTGTGACATGTGAAAGTTTACTTGCTTATCCTGGTTGTCAAGAATTTCTTGTGGTGGATTTGTTCCACGAATGTAAAATATATTTCTGATGATGCCAGGTACTTGCGAGTTTGAAGGATTTAGAAAAAGGTACGAGTTTAAGCTGGAAGCATTTAGACCCAGTAACTCGTATTCCTGGTATTAAATGGCAGTTCAAGTTGCACGTGCCTCGCATACCAAACCCATTGTACAGTGAGTATCAGTATGATTGGCGTATATTATGTGATTTCTAATATAGGATAAAAATATGCTATGTTCATAAAAAATTTGAAAACAGGTTATTCTGTTTTAAAGTGTGATCAGTTTTTTGTCATAATACAAGTAAAATACTTGCAGGCTCGCTAACCTATGAAAGCATTGTCCTTCAACCTACAAACAGGACTAGTAAAGGACTCATTCTCTTTCCACACGGTTTGTTTTATACAAATATCATTCACTTATTCTTGTATGTTTCTGCAACACACTCCCTAGGTTGGGGACATTTTTTTTAAATTTTATTTAAGCACCAACTAAATCTTGCTGCATGTTTTCAGGTGGTCCACACTCAGTCTTTCCTGCTGCTTACCAAATATATTTTGTATCTTTGGTCCGACTTGGCTTCACTGTTGCCCTAGGTAAGTCACATGCTTTGTTTTCTTGCAATCTTCTCTTACCATTTTTTATAAATATTTGTATCTCTTGGCAATTGTCTAAATTGTATTATTACATAATACAGTTGTATAATATCCATTTTTGATAAATTATATTATGCGGTAAAAGCAATAATGATTTTCCAGTAATTGTGTACCATGTCAAGGGCATTTCGGTTCTGTCAAGTGTCAACATGATAAATGATAAAATTGTCAACTATGTTCTAAACTGAGCTGCGGTTCTTATTACCTCACAGATGTCACTCACTAATTATGTTGTCACTGCGCAGAGAGATAATTTTAATCATACAAATATGAAACACTCGACCACACAATCTTTCCACTCTCTTGCTATGAAAAATTCTTATAACTTGTTCTTTCTTCTGAATAATTAGAAATTGTTATTTAATAAACATAAAAGAGATATGCATAGGCTAATGTTATACGGAATTAGATCTCACTTATATGACAATACTTTGCTATATAGTTGCAAGTTATAAATGTATAGGTATATTCAATATTGGGTGCAGGTACCTCAGCTACGACATCTTGCGGCACATAGAAATTGTATGCTTTTGAAAATATTTTTAATGCTGTTATTTGAAAAAAAAACAATATGCCAAAATTGCACCTGCTGCACCTCTATAGGTTATAATAATATGTTGTTATTTTAGTGTGCTACATTTCATTACAAGTCTATGTGGACTAAGTCAAATGCATTTTCCTTGTTTTGCTTTAAAAATTCTCAGTTTGTTTCTTCAATTTCACTGCAGTTTCTGGCTTTAGTGTTCACTTTATGATTGCTCTTAGTTTTTGCTATAAATACAAGATTACTTCTTTTAAAGGCTTTGATAATTATATCAGATTCTATGCAAATACTGTCATAAAACTAATTCAATGTAAACTGGTAACTGGTAATGTCACTCCGACTGATAAATTTGTAGCTGAGCTTACATTGAGCTATATTCATTGCGAGTATATCCTGCCATAAACCTCCTTTATATACCTTAAAGGATTGCTCTATCTTGTCTAATAAATGGCCATTTAGGTCAAACACACATAATATTGTGTTTTTCTAAGCATGCATTGACAAAAAGCATTTGACCAAAGGTAGAAAAAGTTAGTTGAAGTTGAGGGTGTAGATTGGTAACAGCCAAAACGCCGATTTTGAAATGAGCTGGGAAATGTGACGTAACAGCGCCAGCATTCCTGCTGGTCACGTGACTATACAAATGAATAACTATATAAATATGACTGTGAGATGTGATCTTTCAGCTCGTAATTTGTATATTTATAGAAGTGCAAATGTGAATTATCTCAATCTATAGTTTTTTGACATGTTAAATAACATGTATGTGATAACATTAGGCCATATTTTGCTTGTAAACATAGAAAAAAGCATTGCAAAAACATGCATTCTTTAGGATGAATGCCTGCGATCGATCTAAACTAGGTCAGATTGTGCAATATTACGGTCGCACCAAAGCTGACCTATATAGCGCACTGTAACTGCTTGAGCGTTATTGGTTGATGTTGCGCTCAGCAACCTTGAATACTAGCGTTATAGTTAGCGCGTGCAGCATAGTTACTGGCGTTCACACGTCACGTATTAGGCTATTCTTTTTCATGGCTGAAAATTTTACCTCCCTCAAAATTGGAATTTTGAAAAGCTGTTTTCTAGGCATATATCCCTTTGCAAAGTCACAATTGTTTGCATACACATTAGATTATAGTTCATAATTATAATGTGATTGTAATAAACTAAGATAGAGCAATCCTTTAATATGCCATTCATGATTGAGATATGGTCACAATTTCTATTTTTAGTAAATTATCGTGGATCCACTGGGTTTGGAGAGGCTAGTATTCAGTCACTGGTTGGTAACATTGGTGATGCAGACGTCAAAGATGTTCACGTAAGTTCAGTTCCGTTTCACACCAATGGCCTTATTGGCTAATCGAATATCGTACCATTTTTATACGTTATGTTTTGCAATATCCAAAAATGCAAGGTTGTCTGTTGACAATACGCCAGCTTTGTTGTGTGCACATGTTCTATGATGTCATAAATCATCACCGTCTCAGTAAGTTGGCAATCGAACCTCTTTTGCCCTGGTCTGTATAAAATTAGCAACTCATAATACATTAAGAGTCTAGACATATACTATGCCATATTGGCAATGCACAAGCCAAGAGAATGATGTTAAGGCTAATGTTGTAGCTCATGACTTGCTAAATTTACTTGTCAATGAAGTGTTTTACATAAAATCATTTGAAGTAACACCAGGCACTGGAGCACAGGAAGATAAAAATCAATTGCCAAATTTCTTTTGGGATGTCGCAGTCCTACCAGGAAAGTAGAGCCTTTATCTCAACTAAACAGCAATTTTATAGGCTAATTTTTTATCTTGCAGCAATGTGCTGAGGAAATATTAGAAGAATTCCAGTTGGATAAAGATAAAGTTGTACTTCTCGGAGGATCTCACGGTGGCTTCCTTGCAGCTCATCTCCTTGGTCAATACCCTGTAAGTTAGGAAACGGCTGACAAATACCTCCATCTGCCACACTTTCTCTCGACAAACAATGGAGAAGAATGTTGCTTTGCTACTGTATTATAGAATTTTAATTAAATCTAAAACTGTTTTAATGAACATTATTACTGCACAAATAACTTTGTCATAATTTTTTGTCTTTCCATGTTGAGCTTTAACCCAATGGTTAAGAAGTTTAAAATACACAATTTTTTCTGTTTAGGATTTCTACAAGGCAGCTGTTATTCGTAATGGTGTAACAAATCTTGTGACAATGGTTGCTTTAACAGATATCCCGGACTGGTGAGTAATTCAGACTTAAATAACTGGAGAGGTGTATGTAAAACTAGGCAAGACCTAATCGAGTGAGATTTCAACATTGCCAACTAGCTAGTGTTCACTTGTAGTTCAATCACTGAGACGTACCATAATTTTGCATTGGCTATATTAAGATTTCATTTTACAATTTCAGGGTGCACCAAGAAGCTAATATTGCAGGGTATGTGCCAGGTAAAGTGCCAACTGCTGAAGTGAACTCCTATTTGCATTCAATGTCGCCAGTTGCACATATCGACAAGATAAAGGCGCCTATCATGCTGATGATAGGCAAGGAGGATAGAAGAGTGCCTCCATCCCAGAGCATTGAGCTTTATAAAGCTTTACTCTGTAAAGGCGTGAAAACAAAGTGAGACACTTTCTTTGGCAACCAATCTGCTAACTTGTGAATCATTTTTGGGAAGGGTTCACTTATACCACACTGTCTAAATATAAAACATTATGAAAATTCGAGAATTGTTAGTCTATTACTTGAAAGAATAAAATAATTTGCTCGTTTGCTTAATAAGTGACGTACGTTCAAGTTCACTCACTGTTGATTGTAAGGACTACATCAATGCTAAAAGCCTGGCCACACACTCGTGAGAATCACAGGAAATCATCTATTTTACACGTAAACACAAACGTACGATCAAATTTGAAGGTATTCATACGAAATCGTGTTTGTTGGGTGCACCCACCGAAGACGATGGACAAAACAGCGCAATTGACGATAAGCACCATTTGATTGGTCAATAGAGTTTTAGCACCAGTGATAATTTCATTTCTACCACGTTTCTGTGTCCGGCAATTTCTGTTGTTTGTATCTTGTACAAGACTCATTCACGGACTACTTATTATGTGTTTCATCCGACGAGCGTGTGGCTAGTCATAACGAGAGGATAACTCACGACAATATTCACACGGATTTTGTGTGATTCTCACTAGTGTGTGGCCAGGCCTTTAGTCTTTAGAATATCTGCTCTGTTATTGCCTAAACCCATATCACTAGAAAATGCATCCAACTTTTTGGAAACTAACTTGCAAATCTCAACTGAAAAGTGCATGTTAAACTGAACAACTTACATCAAAACATGTTTGTTACATAATTCTAAACAGTACTGATTTAACATATTATAAATTTTTGCAGGTTGTTTGTGTACCCAGACAACAGCCATCCTATTAGCTCAGTGGAGGCAGAATCTGACAGCTTTATTAACCTCTACAAATGGTTCATCACTCACATGCAGTGACCTGTCACTCACATGCAGTGACCTGCCAGTCTTCCTTTTAAATAGAGTCTTAATTAAACCTACACAAAAATGTCCTCTAAGAGTTCTTAAATTTATGACAGTTTATATTAAGAACTAAATTTTACTGAGTGATTAAATGGGTGTTTTTGAGATAATGATGCCAGTGTCTATTCTCTTCCAATTGATATGAATACGATTAGCTTTTTAAAAATATTAACCTAAAACAATTCTAGATGCACTATTAGTTAATAATTGCCATATACAATATTTGCAGTTATTTAATATAAATATGCCAGTTTATACTGTGATTTGTTTTTGAAATTTAAATTTTTTGCGATAACCTCTGAAATACCAGGTTGGCTACTCTGCTATGTGTTGTTATAAAAAGTTTTAATAAATTTGCTCTATAACATTTACTATACTATTTTAGATTTCTTATCTTTCATTTTTTAATAGGTCAAGTCTTTTTCAAAAACTAATATGTAGCAGAACAAATTGATTTGAAAATGTTTTTTAATAATAAGCAGCATTCTGTTTTCATGGAAGTATGATATGTCCTATAATATCAATATCAATATTGCTATTAATAAATTAAAAAAACAGTGTTTTTTGAAAAATAAAACTAGTAAATGCACAGCTGTTAACAACATAACCTTAACCATAACATAAACTTTTTGTTTAGCCTTAACCAAAATGTAACTCAAAGTTATTAAAGGTACAAAACTGTTTGAAGTTGCAGCTGTTTGTATTGCAGGTTGTAAAATAGATAAGTCTTAGTAGTGAACCTGTCCAATTTCTGGAGTTACAGTTATGAATTTAGCTACTGGAAAAGATTAGCATTGGTCCTGCTTTTATCATTTACCCATCTTGTAGAGAGAAAATATTACATGAAGGAAATGGTACCCTCATAATTTGACATAAGTTTTCATACATGCATTACCTGTAAGTAGGCTAGAATATTTTGAATTTAAAAAAAACTGTTAAAATGGGCTATAAAGTGTTTTTACTTGTGATAGATCACATTTAGGTGAAGTGAAAGCCCCAATCACTTTTGAGTGCCTCAACTGTGGTTGGTTTATTGGTTCCATCCTTAGATATATCAGTGGCCCACACTCCATATTCTGGCGGACTTTTTGTTACTTGAGGTTCACCAAAAAATCTCCAATCCTTTTTCTCATTCTTAGGCTGCCATCTAGTTTAATCAACATATTTTTAAATATACGCTTAAAAATACAGGAGTATTTTTATATAACTTGCCTACACGGCCCAAACGCTAAAGAAATAACATAATGTTTTTTGAAAGTATTTTGCATTATAATGTTAGTGACAATTACCATAAATAGCAATTGGCTCATGCAACAAAGCCCGATTTTCCAACATGTAAAAGCACTCACTAATTTAAGACGACGGTATAAAAAATAGGTGCGATTATAGAAAACATGACTTTTTATGTTTTACGTACCGAGTGTCACAACTGATTCTGGCTAGGTTAGTGAGGTTAGCTGTGGACATGTGCACAGTTCTACAATGAAATACGTTTTATTCACTGTTTACACTTTACAGGTTAGAGATCAAGTGATTTTCTATCAGGTGTATACAGGTAGGCAGTAAAAGTCTTTGAATCTCACACCAATTTTATTCTATTTGATATTTGAAAACAGACTAATCCTACATGAAGATCATTTAAAACAACAGGAACTTTTCAAAATGTACATTGATTTTTTAAATCAACTTAAAAACAAAGACTGCAAGAAATTTTGAAACTGCAAGATATAAATAAAAACACAGGGGAAATTAATTAATTAATCAATTAATTAAACTATTTCAATTATACCTCAATGTAAATATCAATACATCCCCAGCCTCAAAAATTGCTGTCTTCCACACACCACCAAACTGAGAACTAATTTCTAAAGGGTCTTCAGTAAACCACCCAGTTCCTTTTATACCAGAAGCTTCCAAATCTAGTTTACCATAAGTTTCATGAAATGCTCTGAAACTAAAATCATAACTATGCATAGTACAGTAACATTAAATAGTCTGAGAATGTGCAATGTGCATACATGTCTATATACCAAATATTTCTCAACTGGTTTTGCCTACACACACCTGCATACTGACTCTGTTTGTATATCAACTAGTAAATACCTCTCAAGCCTGTTAGATCCTTCACAGACAGCTAATGTCCCCACCAAAGGCGTTATGTCAGAGAAAGGTGTCCACATTGTCAGCACATTTTCTGTTCCCCTGGACATGTAAACACTGTCTACATGAGCTCCTGTAAATCCTTGTTTGTGCATCGCTCTGAAATTTCATAGAGGTACTAAAAAATTTTTTTACTAAATTAATAGCAACCTTATGTAATAAATGTTTATTTTTATCCATCGCAAACATCTATATTCTATAGTCTATGGGAAACCATTTCTTAAAGCATATAACAATGCAAGAAATTTAACTTTTGCTCACCTCAGCCATTTGTAGTCAAAAGTTGTGACTTCAGCTCCAAATAATCGAGTAAAAAATGTGAATGCTGAAATATAAACCTACACGTAATAAAATATTTATAGTAAAGGGCAGTTTACAGCAACTCAGATTTAACCAAAACAGCTTGCAATATTACCCTTCATCTAATACATGCTGTTTAAACACACTAAACCGAGGCTCATTCAATTGATAAAAAAATATTGCATGGTTTCTTTCAATAAGAAAAATGCTAACTATTGATGAACAAAGTTTACCCCACTTTTCAAAGTTCATGAAAGCATTGAGATAATTTCAACAGATTATTGAAAAGAATAAATACTATTTTATTTTGAATGACACACATTTTTTATCACTAATTTAGCAAAAGGCTTTTAAGTTAGCCATACTAAAGTAAATTAGGATAAATTAATTATTAATACATATACTATTTGTGACTTCTTGCAGGCATCTTTTAATATTTCAAGTTATTCTTGGAGCTTACGCTGACTTATTGCATACATACAATAGCAGAATACGCTGCATATCCCTAACTACCCTGATAAATATATGAAATATAACATATATACTTCCATTTTTTAAACTTTTTGCATAAAAGTAAAATTCAAATAGTTCTTATTTGTAGAAATGTTTTTTAAAAATAATATGAAATTAAAATGCTGTTGGTTTTATTAATTAGTTACATATAACAAGCTATATACATAATCTGCAGCTAAGCACCAACAGCTATACAGCGAACATGAAGCCCCTGGTAGTTAATGTATTTTGTCTAGAATATCATATAAAACTCCTGCAAGTTTATAGTCGCCATCCTTGTGAGAAACCCCCTGATGGAAAGGGTTTTTTTAAAGCGAGCAATTATGGCTGGATGCTGTTCCTAACACCACCAATGGCCCTTATTGGTGGTGTTAGGAATATGAAGTCATGTTTAGCCTTATAAACATGACTTCATGTTTATCAGGCTAAACACTCTAAAGTCTAACCCCTAGACCACGGCTGCTCCCCTATCAGAATATCATAAGGAAATAAAGTAAATTCTGTTTGTAACTTTTGCATAATGGAGTAAATCTCACGTTGGTTTCCTTCTAGAACCTTCTTAACAGCTTCAGAATGAGTTATTGCAACTTCGCCCTGAGATAGATAATAAATACATCACACACCTAATTACCCATTCCAAACATTTGATTGAATCAAAAGTAAATTTTGCATTGGCGCCTGGAAAGATCAGTAGTACAGTGAAGTGTCTAGCCACATTATCTATTTAGCAAAATAGAGTTGAGAAATATGCATGATTTACTTATATGTGTCACATTACATCACATAAAAAGAATTTACCTCCATAAAGGGAACACACCCTAGACCACACCTAGCATTTAAAGTCCCTTTGGTCAAATCTGCTACTTTGTCATCACCTGTTGATTGGATATATTTCAAGACTTGCCTGCGAGCTTGCAGCACTTCTTCTCTATTATGAAAGTTCTTAATATACAAGTATCTAAAACCATACAGTCTTAGAAGTTCATCATTGAAATTATAATAACCCTATGCTTTGCGCTCATGAGTTTGGAAAGCAGTTAACTATAAATACGTTAGGCAGGAAAAATGTGATTTTTTATCACAATTTAGTGTCATGGAAATTAGTTAAAAAATGAGTGTTCAAAGATAACAAAACTAAGTCTCTTGCGTGACAGACACTAGCTTTTTAAGTTAAAATAATTTGAAGTAATTCAAAAAATTTACAGTAAATTAATAGAAATATTTCACCCATCTCTGTGAAGTTGTCCCCTCAGTGCTGAAGTGTCGTGTAATATGTGGTTACAGGAGAAAAGCTCCTGCAATTCTAGTGATGGGAACTTTACAGTCCTTGTTCCTAGCTTCACCTCCATTACTTAGCTAGTGGTTGCAGGTATTGTCAGGTAAGTTGGCGCACTGTATACTCAATACATCTATGCAGCGTTTATAATAGACAGCAGGTCAGTTCAAAGGTCACACTTTGTATAAACTGTTTCTATTACTTTAGCAAATGCTTAACAACTGCTATGTAGAAGAAAAATAAAATAGCAGTAGAAGAAACCTATCCAAGGAGTAAATTATTTTGCTTTACTAAATTTCAAGCTTGATGCTGTAAAACACTGGTTTAGCTGGATAGAAAAGTAGATGTTTGGATAACCCGCTGACCTGTTCTGTTGCTTTACTACAAGAGAAAGATCTAACAGAACTGAATTTGAGGGTGTGTAGATGACCCACCCACCCCCTTACATGAATAAATCTGCTCAATTTAGCAGAACTTAGAGCCAGGGTACATGAGGATATAAATGCAATAATTTAACAGTCCTGTATTATCTAAATGTATATATTCGTTGAACTTCTTAAAATACTTTATTAGAAGAACGAGATTGTATATTAAAATACATCAGAGGAACTCTTTCTAAACAACAAAATAATATATAGAAGTACAGCTTTTTCATCATCACAAGTAGCAAGAAATTGTCTCTAGTAAGCATCCTATGGAAAAGAAAAGTAGCCACCAACAGGGCAAAATAGGGCATATAGACAATGAAAGAAAGTCAGCAATGAGCTTGCAGGCAGCAAGACCTTATATTATTGCAAGTATGTATCAAACCACTTGCATAAATTAATGAAGCTGTCTGCTGTTGCTTCTACAGACACTGAGCCGTGGCTGTCTTCAGGATAGACAAACAATCTGCAAACAAAACACAAAATATGATGTCAACTAGCAGTATACCTATACCACTAACAGAGCACCTGCCATCACCTATTACTTTTCATATGATTAGGAAGCTTAAAAATTACTGAAACATTTTGAATATAAAAATATCATGTGCATCAAGCAGATATAATTCTACATTACTTTAACACATTCCAAAAGGCTGAATTATACCAAAATATATCCATGCTTTAAAACATATATATGTATATATTCAATTTATTGCTTTACTTAAGATGTCTACTGAAAAACTATAGTCAGTTATGTTGTAAAAAAAACTGAAAATACAACATAGAAATATTAATGTTGATGTTGGCAATTTTATGATACAAACCTGTTACCGGCTATTTATTCAGCTAGAGAATAAACAGTGCCTACCTTGATTTGATCTCTCTATATAGCAGACCCTTGTAGAACTCTGTGCCTTGAGAAGGGGGTACTCGTTTGTCCTTACCACTCACTAACACCATTGTAGGTGCCTTTATATTGTCAATATAAGCAACTGGTGACTTTGAATATAAATAGGCATTCACCTCTGCGGTTGGCACTTTGCCAGGTGAATACCCAGTGACCTTAGCCTCCGAGTGCACCCTAAAAAATTTAAAATTAAATACAGGGTAACAAGTTGAGCAGCTAAATAATATAGAAACATCCTTGACCAAATAATTCCTTCTTTTTAAATAATACATATTTAGAGTGGCTAGAATGATAACTGATGATAAAAAGTGATAAAAAATTTGTGTAGGCTAATGTACAAAAGTTTCACTAGAAAATATTTCTTTTATGAAGCTAAAGTAATGTCCTATAAGTGAATTTCAAATGAAATTCCATCTAGTTTCAATACAACCAAATACATAACAAAAAGTTAGATGTTATAATCATTATAGTTGCTATGATTAGCCGTTTTTTCAAAATATTCATGTTATTGAATTACTAGTTGAGAATTCAAAAGTAAATTTGGAGCCACTAATATGAACTTTGAACCTTTAAGTTATTATAGAGAAACTGGCAATATAAGTGCATTATAGGTCTTTTATGCTAATACCAAAAATCATTTAGGAGTGTTTTTTTCCAGTGAAACCAGAAACATTAGCCAAAACTGTAACCTAATCCTCATCAAAAACTATTGACGAACTGTTATAAAGAATTCTCACCAAACTAAGTTTGCAAACAAATTTACCTTTTCTCAAAATATTGTAAAAAATATTCAAGCAGCATTGAATTAATAATGATATGCTTTCAACTAACCAATCAGGAATGTCTGTAACAGGAACCATCGTTACAAGATTGGTAACAGCATCATAAATTGCAGCAGCTTTGTAGAAGTCCTAAATACAAATTATATGAGTATATACTTTTGCTATTTTATATCTATGTATTTTACATCACCCTGACGAGCCGCAGGAATTTAAATAGACGCAATAGCAATTTATTAACAAATAGTCCAGGGTTGGGGTCAATTACATATGAATGTAATTATTCACAATTACATTTTTATACATCAATTACAAATTACTTTCAATTACTTGAGAAAATGTAATTAATTACAACCAATTACAATTACAAACTACAATTACCCCAACCCTGACCAATACCTCATAGTACTCAGCTCGATTTTCCTACAACACTCTTGAGCACTATTTGATGATTAGTCATTTTAATTATACATATGTACATGTTTATTTACATGTATATATATTCATCACCAATTAACCTAACTTACAGGATACTGTCCAATGAGATGTGCTGCGAGAAAGCCACCGTGAGACTCGCCAAATACTGCCACCTTCTCCTTATCCAAACCAAATTCCTCCAATATCTCTTCTGCGCATTGCTGAAATGCAAGCCAGAAAGTACATGAGGAAAATAAATACTAAACAGTTATTTTGACTTTTATTACATCGATAGCATCGGCATTGTTTTAAAAGGAAAATATACAATTTTTTTTATACTGCCAATAAAAAATGGACATAATACTTACATCAAAATATAAACTTGTTATCATATAAGAGCAAATAAGCTTCAATAATGCATAGATTCACTCATAATGAAATTACATTTTTATTGATTTAAACAAATTATAATTAGAGAGAAGTGACAGTGTAGCCATAGCATCGTTGTTGAAACAAAACTGCCAGACACTATAAATAGCACAAAGCTTAATATTTAAATAGAAATCGAAGCAACAGTCTTTAAATTGTAGATCCAATGTTGAACAATTGCACCACAAACAGTTGCACAGGCTAGGGCAAAAGACACCGATTGCCAACTTACTGAAACGACGATGATTTATGACATCATAGAACATGTGCACACAACAAAGCTGGCGTATTGTCAACAGACAACCTTGCATTTCTGGATATTGCAAAACATGTTATGTTTAAGAAACTGATACAGCGTGTTACTGGAAAAAAAACGCCTTAACCAATTGACGTCACCAAAACGGAACTGAACTCACGTGAACATCTTTGACGTCTGCATCACCAATGTTACCAACCAGTGACTGAATACTAGCCTCTCCAAACCCAGTGGATCCACGATAATTTACTAAAAATAGAAATAGCACCCAATCATGGCAGGGCTTAGCCTCCAACACTGTAACAAGTCTATAAAGTCGGCTGTGACTATAATCAATTAGCGACTCCCAAATAAGATTGCCACAATGTGCACCAAATAGTATGAATTGCTTTAAAATTACACTTTCGTAAATTAATAACAAAGTATTCTCAATCCATGAAACTAGTTACTTTATAAAGTAAAAATAACATGCTTATGCACTATTCAATAATTAATTATTTAACACAAGCCACCTAAGAAACAATCTGGTAAAACAATATTTGTGGTAAATACAATCATTCACATGAGATATTGTTGACAGCAAGGCAGCGATTTCATGAAAATATTTTCTTCAATAATATCGTGGGAGTTGTATTTTCTCCAGAGAAAAAGAAATAAAGTTACAAGAATTGTCTCATTGTGATATATTTTTTACGAAAATGCCAAAATATTTTGTGTGTATCTATGTCACATAAACATATAAAATAGTATATAACAGTTATATACTTCAAACTAATAGTTCATAATTAATAACGATGACAGTAAGTAATGTCACATTTTAACAAGTACTGTATAGGTTATCACTGTGCAAAGAGGTTCATGATTGGTTTGATAGTCGACATCATGCAAAAGGATATTTTCTAGAATGCCTGCAGATTGTTAATTCTGTATAACAAATGTAAAAGTCCAGGCTTCATTAGCATGCAGCATTTTTAAAGCTACAAACATAGCATTTTGGCACTCATGTATGACTAGTACATTTGTTTTAAAACACTATTTTGTAGTGAATGGTCTATTTTAAAGCACTGAAAATAACTTTGTAGTCCTGCACTAAATGCCACTACGTTTTAATAGTTTGTAAAATTATTACTTAAAAATAAACTTTTCGTAACTTTTTTCACCATCTCAGAGTATATAGCATTGACCAACAATTTTTTTTACTAACTTGAAGAAAAATCAATTTTAACAAATGGCATGAATGCTGTTAAAACTTTTATATGAAATTTATCAGTGATCATGCAACACGACTCTGTGATGCAAAATTTCTGCTTTAGCGGTTTATACATTTGAAAACTTTTTCATTTGTAGTGTGTATAAACTATGTGGATCATGTTAAAAAGGAAGACGACTCTAAGAGAATTTTGAGCACAGTTGGGTTGTAAAACTATTGAAGTTTAGCATGTGAAAATGAAATAGTTTTGGTAAAATGGAGATATACGACGAGCTTTTTTGCGAATAAAATGCTTCTACACTAGCATTTCCAAACTAAAAGTTGCGAGGAAAGGTTTGAGTTATATCAAGTAAAATAAAATGATTCAGCATTGAAAATTAAGACAATGATGATAAAATGAGAACAGAAAAATAACATTGCATACACATAGATTTGAAGAAGGTACCAGAATAAGATACAAAGGAACTGATGCGACTGGATGTGGAGTCCCAACGCACCATGTGAGTGTATTCCAAGCCACACAATAACAACAGTGAGGTTTGCATATAGCTAATAGGCTCTGGGGCTTCATTCGGACATACAAGGGGCTCAGCCCCCTCTGGTCCACCATATTGGAAATATCAACAGTACGTTGTACAGGTGCATTGAAGTGGTTGTAGAGGAGCGATGTGCGCAGTGGTATAGCTATTTAAGGTACAGATACAGATAACAGATAGAGAGAAAAGGTAACAGAATATAGCAGCCTATCACCATAAACAATCAGAAGGCTACATCATTAAAATAAGTAAGTGTTAATTCCTAGCGGCTGGGGGTAAGAGATTTTAGTCCGTGCACAATGGCTAACCTTGAGAGATGGAGCAACAAAGGTAAATAACATGTACGGTAAGAACATTTTTTAGGCATTAATGTGTATAGATTGTAGAACTGTTCAGCTTTTTCAGCTTGGTATGCTATGAATCGAACTATGTGGGCAACACTTAGGACAAATAATAAGAGTTCTCAAGGAAATATATTTACGAAATCCAAGCACAAACTTACCAAGAGCAACTGTAAAGCCAAGCTTTGCCATAGACAAGGAAAATGACATGTAGCCGGCAGTGAAGACAGAATGTGGGCCACCTAAATATTAGAGAAAACAGTGCGAAGCCAGCATACAGAATATTTGCATGACTTATGTACATTAATAAATCGAGACCAAAGCAAACAGCTTTAAATTACCTGAAACTTTTGAAAAATCAGCCAAGTTGCTAAGAAAAGAATATAAATAAGATTTATGGTTGTAATGTATATAGCATTTACTTTAGTAGTAACGAGTAAAACGCAATGTTGAGTGTAAAGAGTAAATAAAAAGAGTAAAATAAAATTTTAAAAAAATGTCCCAACCTAGGGAGTGTGTTGCAGAAACATACAAGAACAAGTGAATGATATATTTGTATAAAACAAACCGTGTGGAAAGAGAATGAGTCCTTTACTAGTCCTGTTTGTAGGTTGAAGGACAATGCTTTCATAGGTTAGCGAGCCTGCAAGTATTTTACTTGTATTATGACAAAAAATTGACCACATTTTAAAACAGAATAAACTGTTTTCAAATTTTTTATAAACATAGCATATTTTTATCCAATATTAGAAATCACGTAATATAAGCCAATCATACTGATACTCACTGTACAATGGGTTAGGTATGCGAGGCACGTGCGACTTGAACTGCCATTTAATACCAGGAATACGAGTTACTGGGTCTAAGTACTTCCAGCTTAAACTCGTACCTTTTTCTAAATCCTTCAAACTCGCAAGTACCTGGCATCATCAGAAATATATTTTACATTCGTGGAACAAATCCACCACAAGAAATTCTTGACAACCAGGATAAGCAAGTAAGCTTTCACATGTCACACACAGAAGATCTATCTTCCTCATTGATTATGGTAAGGGAATGACTAAATAAACTCTAACCACTGACAAGCCTCTCCCTTTTTACTCAAAAATAATTGGCCATCATTCAAGTAATAATCAGCATCATAAATCAACTGTACTGCACACATAATAACTATAAGTAGTTACAATTAAACAACAGCAAAAAAAACTTTTATTATTGCTTTTCAGCAAATGGCATTTCATTTTTTTTCTGAACATGCTGAACTAAATTCAGAGCTGACAAGAACGAGGTAAAATATGAACAATGAAGGAAATATGCAGTAATCTTCCCCCCCCCCCCGCCTCTCAACTTACCAGAGCTGGTGACATGTCAATACAAGAAACTGAAGCTAATATTTGATCTCCCTGTATATCTCTCACAATCCAACAACCTGGTGTGTCTGTCAGTCTGGTGATACTTCTTGTCTGTAACTCTACTGAGAAGATGTGCTGTCAAGTCAATCAACAAGAAAATATCATAATATAATTGAGAGGGACTTATTTATAAATATAACAGAGTGGGATTATTATACAATAATATACCAGAGAGGGATTTATATATAAAATTATATCTAAAGGGGATTAATATATAATTATACCCACAGAATAATTACCATCACTGTGCTTTGGGAGAAAACTAAAATATTATATTGATGCTGCAGACAAGATGCATGTTATATATTGCAGATATATTAAACAAAAGTAGTTTGCAAAAAATGCTATCAATTTTATGTTGCTAATAATTTTGTATCTAAAGTTTTTATCTAAAAACCCAGATTCATAGATCTAATCAAAACTTAACTAACCTCGACGGAGTTACATTCAGTAGAAAATATAACGTGAGTGCTAGTGCTATTCCAACAGTTGGCAGGTAAACTCTCACAGTACATTCCGCAAAATGGATCATCTGAAGTCCCAGTCTCAACAACATCAACAACAATTGATGCTTCTTCAATTCTTGACCAGTTGATCTGAGAAACAAAAGTTTATAGCAATTGATGGCATTAGAAGCATTGAAGCAACAAATAATAAGTATTACAGTTAAAAAATCCCTGACACACTTCACTTATACAGTACTAAAATATTCTTATATATGCTAGTTTTTATTTACGTACTGTTTTAAGGTTGGATGCCTAAACAATTTTGTTTTACAATAAATTTCGTGCGAGTATGTACTGAAATAATTTGGGATTTCTGATCGAGTGGAAATGAAATTTTCAGTCGGCTTTGACTTCTATGAAACTTATATTAATTATAGCTAACTTTCATTGCATGCTATTGTTAGCTGTTGCACTGCACAGCATAATCACTGATATGGCTTGAAAGTTCAAAGTTTTAACTTTCAAGCCATTGCGGTAAGAAAAATAGTCGGCTACTTCAACCTACAAAAACAAAAATTTATCTTGAATTAAATAAAAGTTGAGCTTTCAAATTATTTTCCATCATTGTAATAGAGGTGAAAACAAACAGATCTACTCAAGTATTTTCGCACTAGCATAATGGAAATATTAATAAAAAAAAACACTATTGTAACAGGGGATACATTTGGTGAAATTTTTTTAATGAAAGCTTATTGGTGAAAACTTTTTAGCAATAGCTTGTTGACCGTTATGAGACAGGACAGCAAAAGAAGTGGAGAAAAAGTCAGCTGTACTCATTTCAGTCATAGTATTTTATTATATAGAGATGCAAAAAAAACTTTTACTTCATCAACGAAAAAGTCTAAAGTATAATGTTATCTCTTGTTTCTACTGATGTGAAAGTTCTTCAAGCAACAACTGTAATCAATAAGTGAGGATTGAAGTAGACTACTTATACTTTAAGGTGCAGTTTTACATATGGAAACATAGACTGTTGACCATGAATGACAGCTTGAGTTATAGCACAGCATTTGTGTTCAGATCATTGCCATCTGTGCTGATACAATCATTGGTTCATGATTGAGTTTGATCTATGCATATTGGTAAATTTAAAACTTTAAATCTTTAAAACTTAATCTGTCTGGAACGTCTATGTAGAGAGGTACAGCTCTCTAGGCCAGCTGGGGTTCCTGGTGGCCGTAGACGCCAGAAGTCGCAGCTGACTTTAGGGGTAAGCCTTGGCCCCTCGCCGTGGAGAGACTCGTGTGGATCAGGGGACATATGTGCCCGGCTCCGTAATAAAGTACTTCCATTTATCTTCGGATAGGTGGTCGCCCACACTACTAATCCAGCCAGCGTCTGCCCAAGAGTGTAGACGTTAAACAAATACGGGACACCTGTTCAGTGCAGGTGTCTCCCCGCAGGTGGGTTGACACCCCGCCTTGCGTCGCCTTATTTACTGGTTGCCAAAGCTAACAATCATGATGTAAGTCGTCGGCTTTTGGTTGCCCCCCAGTCAGGGGCGACCGGAATCAGTAGTTCTCGTGCTCGGCCTGACCACCGGGGCCGGTGCGATGAGTGTGGGGAAGAGATAGCGGGAACCTCGCGCATGTACTCATGTGCTTGCGTGCCTAAGTGGCTCTGTGGATATCCAGAGTGTACAAACCGCTATCCTTCCAAAATAGGATGTTCACAACATCAGAGAAGCGCGCACACGGAGTGGTATTCTCAGAAAGTTGGGCGAGAGCAGGAGGTTGTTGAAGAGGGCAAGAACCGGACTGTTTGGGAAAGGGACGAGTTAGTCGAATTGGCCCACGACTGGGTAGAATTAGAACTAGAATACCCAGTCAAAGCACAGGTCTACAGAGCTTTGCATGTGAGGCACCCAAACAGATCCGCGGAAGCGATTCAAGCAAGAGCAAGGTTTGACATCTTCAACCAAATGCTTAATGATGCTAGGCTTGCAAGGGATACTAACTCTGTGGGAGCGAGTAGCATGGTAGCAGAAGACAGGCCCATCACCGAATGCCTGAATGAGTGGAAGATTTTTTTTGATTAACATCATGTGACATAAATTTCATTCAATGTACAACTCTGAAGATGGCGACAGTGGGGCCTGAAATATTAGTCTACTTCAAATAATAAAGCAATAAACAAAAATATGCTTCTTCTTTCGATATTTTTAAATTGAACTGCCAACACGTAAATGGGTAACTTTACTTAATTTAGTACACACTGAACACCTCAGGTTTTCAGCTATTTTTCAGAATTTAGCTACCGATACAAATAATTTTTTGCATTAAATCAATAAAATATTAACAAATGCAACTAATGAATCGAGTTTTTTTTCAATATTGCTTCATTTCTTCTTTTTTTCCCTACTTTTTAAATAAAAAACCGGGATTTTAGTTACGGTTTTTTCCTAACTATTTTTCAATAGTACCCAACTACTAGTTAATAAGATATAGGGACCTTTATTTCACACTTTAAAAGTAGCATATACTTTGTTATTTTTAATAAAATACCAACTCTTAAATATCTTTTACCTGTTAATCTTACTAAAAACTATAATAATAAACTATTACTATTGTTTGCTTTGGCAGTTTCCCTCTCCACCAGCACCTGTACTCTGTTTATTTCTAATTATCCCTTGCCTGCACTAACTGTTCACACCAAGTAGACTGTCTTCCCACTCTTACTAGGTAACTAATTTTATCATCATTTTATAATTTAAAATATTTCCAATATAAACTTAATTTGATGTGCATTGTTACCAGGCTTCACTTTCAATTTAAGATTTTGATGAGATAATCTTACTAAAAACTATAATAATAAACTATTACTTTTGTTTGCTTTGGCAGTTTCCCTCTCCACCAGCACCGGTACTCTGTTTATTTCTAACTATCTCTTGCCTGCACCAACTGTTCACATTAAGTAGACTGTCTCCTTACTGCTACGAGGTAACTACAATCATTTTATAATTTAAAATATTTCTAATATAAACTTAGTTTGATTTGCATTGTTACCAGTTTTCAATTTAGGATTTTGATTTAAGATAATCTTACTAAAAAATATTACAATAAATTATTACTTTTGTTTGCTTTGGCAGTTTTTCTCCCCACCAGCATCTTTTCTGGCTCATTGTTTCAAGCCTCTCTTGACTAAAATGACTGGCCAAAAAGTGACACGTGCTAAAGCAGCTTCACGTAGAGAAAACATGGACCAACGAAAACAGGCAATGAGTGAAGACCAAAAAAAGCAGAAAGTGCTGCCAGGTTAAATCGCAAACATCGTAGTCAATAGCAAAAGAGAGAAAAAGAAGCTAGAATAGCTCGCAGAAAAGAGCTGGACCTTGCTAGAGCAGATAGACAAGAAGACTTAGCTAGAATTAGAGCAGCTAAGTTCAGAAAACGCGCAAAAGCTGCTAAATTTGAAAATTTAGCTATGATTTCAACAACACCAAACAATAAAAGTAAATCTATTTGTGATCTGATTGAGACTTTTACCCCCCAAACCACCTCTAAGTTGCAATCAATGAATATTGTCAAAGCTCGTGATAGACATGCTGACTCTTCTATTGTGGAATCTACTGCTTCCAGTATGAAAAAGAAAGTTATTCGTAAAACCTTAATTCCTAAAATGGCTAGTGGAAACAAGAAAGCTATAAGCCAAAGACTAAACATTTTTAGGAATCACTTCTATTATTCATCTCAGAAAGGTAAGAATCTATATACTTCAACAAACGCAATAAATCTGGTAATACAGTTTTACAGGAGTTCACAAGTTTCTACTAAATTCCCTAATAAACAGCGAAATAATAAAGTTCTCCATGTCATGAAGTTCACTCAAAAGAAGACGTATAGGCTCTTTATTGAAGAATACCCCAACCTTAAGATCGATTTGTCTACATTTAATAAACTAAGACCAGTAGGAAATAAGCTAAGGAAGTTTGCTAAGTGGCAGCAATGCTTGTGTGATATTTGTGATAGCGTGAAAATGCTGTCAAGTGCTAACAAGCTTGACATGGAGATGAGTTAGATTTAACTAAAGCATCAGTTTGTGATTTGAAAAAAGTTTGTTGTCTTGAACGAAAATGCTCCAAATGTGAAAAACCAAAAGATCTTCTGAAGAGCTACTTTGAAGACTGGCTTCAAGATACCACCAACATTACCATAAAATACCATCAATGGCAGAAAATCAAGGAGCCTTATAAAGATCAACTGATTAGCAAATTGAAAAAAACAGAAGTAACCAAAGCAAGATGGGAGGTATTTTATGAGCTGTGTGAGCTACTTGAAGAGTTTGCTTTCCATATGTACAACAATGTAGGGCAACTGTCAGCATTTAAGAAGTGTTAACAGACTTTAAATGAAGGTCAGTTAGTGGTAGATCTAGATTTTGCTGAAAATTACACTTGTAGGGACTTTGCAGAAGCACAATCTTCGTATTAAACTTCACAAACTACTACTATTCACCCTATGGTAGCAAGATTTTCGCAGCAAAGTGTGATTAAACGTGATTCTGTGGTCGTTATATCTCCAGACTTGAAACATGACGCTAGCTCTGTGAAAGCCTGCATGATGGAGTTGTCCAGACATGTTAAGTTTTTCTACCCCCAATATCAAGGAAGTGATTGGTCAGATGGGTGCAGTTTTGTTTAGTGGTTATAATGCGACTCCTGGTGAACCTTCCACTTCAAACTCAATGCTAAAGATTTGATGATTGTTATCAGTTATAAATTATAATGTTAAACTTGAAGCTGGGAACCACATTCCTCCGTTTTATATATTTCCCAGAGTTTGCATGACGCAGTCACTTCAATAGTTTTGGTAATACTCATGCACTGCTGAAATTTTCAACACTTTATTTTTAAGAAAAAAGATAACTAAATGGATTTCCATTGATTTGTGAAAATATTAAACAAAGAAATTTTATTTTCAGGAATAATACAGTTGATAGAACGGGACATACTTGTATTGGAGTTCGCAAGAAGTCAACTATTGCGCATGGGGCCAAGCCAAGACAGGAGAGCTTCTGATTTGAATGTTCCCCAGACAAAAGTCTGATTCTTGGGCCGCCTTCTCAAAGAACTCAACAAATTGGGATTTTCTGATACCCAAGAAGTATGACTTGGTCAAGGCAACCATCAGAGAGCTGGGATTGGTAAGCCCCCAGATGTCAATTCAGGTGTCGAAACTATGTTAAAAAGTTATGCACCATAAAAATAGGAATGTCTATAGTAAATGAGGACGGTATATCCCAAAAGCATGCAGAAAATTTTTTGAGGTTGTACAAGAGTAGCTGGTCTGTCGAAATCAATGCTCCAACCATAAAACATCAAAAGTTGATGCAATTAAATAAGACTTGGGAAACACCTATAGACTCAGACATTGCCAAGCTGGTGGATTTCATGGATAAGGAAATTGGCAGGCTAATTGAGCAGGCGAAGATTGCTGACAACTGCAGCTGGTTAAGCAAAGTTTTGTTAGCGAAGTTATTCATCTTAATAGAAGGCGCCTTGCTGAATGTGCAGGTCTAAAAGTAAATAATTATATGAATGCATCACAGCAGGAAGATCCGGAGGGGATAGTCAAGAGCCCCAAACCTATTGAGCAACTCTCAGCAAAACGGTAATTTTTCACTGTATATCACTGAAACTATATAAAAAAAAAATTCTTTTAAAACTTGTATCACTGAATGTTTTTTTCGCGGACTGCTATCACATTTTCTAAAACTAGTCTCTTTATTCATCAAATTTGGGCTAATCACAATTGTTGACATAACTAGTCCATGAAAACGGCTATATAAATAGTATGTTTTTTATCTTGATGATCCTCATTTCAGACTAGGCTTTATAGTCCTTAAACCGACACATTTTGCAATGTATTGATATTATGTTGTATTTTTAGCATGTCATTGGTGGAGGTTAGAGGAAAGAGTACAAGAGGGCTCAGAAAAGTGTACAGCCTCCTTGATGAGCTCTCCAGGAAAGCGGCAAACACTATACTAGAAAACAGGAAATTTAGTAGTGATTTTGTCTTTGGAAGGTATAGTCTAAGTTAAGATAAATAGCCATAGTCAGCATTTGATGTTAATATTCAACAATATATTGGCTGATACAGTAACACATATCAGTAACATGTATAAAATTATTTGTGTCTGAAGGCCAAGTAGTGCAAGGTCACTTGACGGGACAGCTGTTCTGGCAGAAGTTGTTGGCTGGTGTCAGAATCTGGAAAAGCCGGAGAGAATAAGGTCAAGAGGCCTGAGAAAGTACCTTGCAACTGCTTGCCAGGTACTGAGTTATAAAATGAATAATTTACTAAAAACAATTTACCTAGCACCGTGAGTCTTTTAGACTATTTATTCGATACCTTATGTATAACACTGCACTGTTTTAGCGTGTCCAATATTGTATCTTTTGTAAATCTGCTTGTAGTATGACAAAATTTACTTTTAGGTTCTAAAGCTTCCGGAAAATGAGCTCAGGATGTTAGCTGACCATATGGGGCATGACCTCAACATCCACACCAACATATATAGATTACAAATCAGCCTAATCGAAAGGGCAAAGGTTGCCAGGATTTTGGTTGCCGCACATAGTGGGACTATACACAAATTCCAAGAGCCAAGAGATCTTAACAGCATTTTTGCAGGCAAGTATATTTACCTGCATAGTAATTTTTACCAATAAATAGATTTGTTGATTTGTAGTTCTTAATTGCTTGTAAGCCTAATTTGTCTGTTTTTTCATTTGAGCAAGTAATTCGTTGAAAATGCTTGCCTGAAAAATGGCAAGCATGTATTAGAAATTGGGAGTTTTAAATTATATATGTTGAATTGTTCTCCCTTGGCAGTCCTGCGTATATAATTCAACTGCTGATTAAAATGTCATATCAGTATCATGAAAATGCTAGGTTTTCAATTTCTTCTATTCAAAATATTGATCTATCATATGCTTTAATTGCTCACAGTTATTCGTAGCATTAAATACATTACATATATACCGTCTTCCCTGAGCATAACTAACGTCAAATTATTTATTAAATTTGTTGTTGAAGTCGTCTTACAACCAGGGTCCTACTTCACTCAATTGTATATAATAGATAACTTGGATTAACTTTTAATAATGGAGGGCAAAAAACCTTTTAAACTGGTTGCTTAATAGTGATTATAGTCAGAGTGTGCAGTTTAAATAAAAATTAAAAATGTTTTGTTTCTGAAACAGATAACATATATGAATTAGTCAAGGCCGCTGTAAGAAAACTGGGATTGGTAAGCCCCCAGATGTCAATTCAGGTGTCGAACGACATTGAAAAGTTTTGCACCATAAAAATAGGAATATCTATAGTAAATGAGGAGGATATATCCCAAAAGCATGCAGAAAACTTTTTGAAGTTGTACGAGAGTAGCTGGTCTGTCGAAATCAATGCTCCAATCATAAAACATCAAAAGTTGATGCAATTAAATAAGACTTAAGAAAAACCTATAGACTCAGACATTGCCAAGCTGGTGGATTTTATGGATAAAGAAATTGGCAGGCTAATTGAGCAGGTGAAGATTGCTGACAACTGCAGCCGGTTAAGCAAAGTTTTGTTAACGAAGTTATTCATCTCAATAGAAGGCGCCCTGCTGAATGTGCAGGTCTAAAAGTAGATGATTATATGAATGCATCACAGCAGGAAGATCCGGAGGGGATAGTCAAGAGCCCCAAACCTATTGAGCAACTCTCAGCAAAACGGTAATTTTTCACTGTATATCACTGAAACTATATAAAAAAAAATTCTTTTAAAACTTGTATCACTGAATGTTTTTTTCGCGGACTGCTATCACATTTTCTAAAACTAGTCTCTTTCTTCATCAAATTTGGGCTAATCACAATTGTTGACATAACTAGCCCATGAAAACGGCTATATAAATAGTATGTTTTTTATCTTGATGATTCTCATTTCAGACTAGGCTTTACAGTCCTTAAACCGACACATTTTGCAATGTATTGATATTATGTTGTATTTTTAGCATGTCATTGGTAGAGGTGCGAGGAAAGAGCACACGAGGGCTCAGAAAAGTGTACATCCTCCTTGATGAGCTCTCCAGGAAAGCGGCAAACACTATACTAGAAAACAGGAAATTTAGTAGTGATTTTGTCTTTGGAAGGTATAGTCTAAGTTAAGATAAATAGCCATAGTCAGTATTTGATGTTAATATTTAACAATATATTGGCTGATACAGTAACACATATCAGTAACATGTATAAAATTATTTGTGTCTGAAGGCCAAGTAGTGCAAGGTCACTTGACGGGACAGCTGTTCTGGCAGAAGTTTGTCGGCTGGTGTCAGAATCTGGAAAAGCCGGAGAGAATAAGGTCAAGACGCCTGAGAAAGTACCTTGCAACTGCTTGCCAGGTACTGAGTTATAAAATGAATAATTTACTAAAAACAATTTACCTAGCACCGTGAGTCTTTTAGACTATTTATTCGATACCTTATGTATAACACTGCACTGTTTTAGCGTGTCCAATATTGTATCTTTTGTAAGGATGCTTGTAGTATGACAAAATTTACTTTTAGGTTCTAAAGCTTCCGGAAAATAAGCTCAGGATGTTAGCTGACCATATGGGGCATGACCTCAACATCCACACCAACATATATAGATTACAAATCAGCCTAATCGAAAGGGCAAAGGTTGCCAGGATTTTGGTTGCCGCACATAGTAGGACTATACACAAATTCCAAGAGCCAAGAGATCTTAACAGCATTTCTGCAGGCAAGTATATTTACATGCATAGTAATTTTTACCAATAAATAGATTTGTAATTCTCAATTGCTTGTAAGCCTAATTTGTCTGTTTTTTTTTCATTTGAGCAAGTAATTCGTTGAAAATGCTTGCCTGAAAAATGGCAAACATGTATTAGAAATTGGGAGTTTTAAATTATCTATGTTGAATTGTTCTCCCTAGGCAGTCCTGCGTATATAATTCAACTGCTGATTAAAATGTAATATCAGTATCATGAAAATGCTAGGTTTTCAATTTCTTCTATTCAAAATATTGATCTATCATATGCTTCAATTGCTCACATAGTTATTCGTAGCATTAAATACATTATATATATATACCGTCTTCCCTGAGCATAACTAACGTCAAATTATTCATTAAATTTGTTGTTGAAGTCGTCTTACAACCAGGGTCCTACTTCACTCAATTGTATATAATAGATAACTTGATTAACTTTTAATAATGGAGGGCAAAAAAACCTTTTAAACTGGTTGCTTAATAGTGATTAAAGTCAGAGTGTGCAGTTTAAATAAAAATTAAAAATGTTTTGTTTTTGAAACAGATAACCTACATCTTGGTAATGATAAGGATGATGCATGATGCAGTCACTTATAGTTCTGTTTATTCTCATGCACTGCTGAAATTTTCAATACTTAATTCTTGAGAAACAAAATAATGCCAACTAAATGGATATTATTGATTTGTGAAAATATTAAACAAAAAGATTGTTTTATTTTCAGGAATAATACCATTGATAGAGGCAATCTTATATTAAAGTTTACAAGAAGTCAACTGTTTCGAATGGGTTTAAACGAAGACAGGAGAGCATCTGATCTAAATGTTGCTAGGACGAAAGTCCGATTTTTGAGCCACCTTCTAAAAGAACTTAACATGTCAAAAACTGGCTCTTTTTTGGACTTTTGATTCCCAAAAAATATGAATTAGTCAAGGCAACTGTAAGAAAACTGGGATTGGTAAGCCCCCAGATGTCAATTCAGGTGTCGAACTACGTTGAAAAGTTTTGCACCATAAAAATAGGAATATCTATAGTAAATGAGGAGGATATATCTCAAAAGCATGCAGAAAACTTTTTGAGGTTGTACGAGAGTAGCTGGTCTATCGAAATTAATGCTCCAATCATAAAACATCAAAAGTTGATGCAATTAAATAAAACTCAAGAAGCACCTATAGACTCGGACATTGCCAAGCTGGTGGATTTTATGGATAAAGAAATAGACTATTCCTTCAACAAAACCAGTTAGCGATGTAACTTCTGTTTATGGAGAAATATTATATACTCTATGAAACCGATGAAGCATCCATCAGAAAACGGTATGAAATTAGATTAATATGTAGACATGCACACAAATATCAGGGCAACACAACCTAACTTTTCTTGCTACAGCAACACCGAATTTACTTACACAGGAGCTTTTTGGCCATGCTTCCCAATTTTCGGCATTTTTCTAGCCGCTTTATGTAATATATGTACAGCAGTGCAGTGATAGCTCTTACAGATAAAAAGTCACAACACTGAAAAAATAGCAGAATGTTCGTTCATTTCTACTTCAACCTTCGTAGCGTACAGCTATGTATGCAAATAAAATAAAAAATGGGAAAAATAAATGAAGAGACTGCCAAGAACAATCAGCCACGTATTTCTATCAAACTAGATCCTCCATTTTCGGAGTCTAGTCCATTTTTTGATCACTTTTCACCGGTCTACCAGCATGAGACCATTCAAATCTTTCTGATCGACTTGCACATCTCACAAAAACTGATCCGTTGCAGACATCAGTCAAAGGCAATATGCCACTTAATGGCATGAAGGTAAAAATAGGGCTTAGTTTACTTTGCCATTACTGACAAATGCTGTTGCCTGGGCACTTTTTGCTTAATCATGAGGCTTTAATTTCCAGACAGACAGAAATTGAGCAAAGTAATCGCTCAAGGTGTTTTACTGTCATTAAAAAAACCGTTATAGTTAAAAAACACAAACTATATCAAGAATAAGAATACAAAATAATGAAATTGTTTCATAAGAAAATAAGCCTGTTTATATCATTACCAGTGAGACTTGGACATTTATATTTTGCAATAATATACTAGTATAAAAGGCCACCAGCTATTTTGTGCTCAGATTATTTTGAGGGCATTTAGGTAAGGCAGAGGCGCTGCAGAATTTTAAGAACACCACCAATAAAGCTACGAGAGAGCTAGGCAATGCAACAAAAGACTCAGATTTAAAGAAAATTTTCTCCAACATCTTGCTAACGCTGAAAGGTAACTGAAGATTTTTTTTTCCAAGCATAATATGTGCACTACCAAACTGTAGAAACTTTATTTTTATGAAAGTTATAAACCACAGCATTTGTGACCATTTTTTCATTTTTACTGACAGTATGCAAATGTGATTTCTTATGAAGTATTCTAATGAAAACCTACTACAAAGGGCAGCTATAACACATGATACAATATTGCTACCCTTACCAACTAATAGCAGTTTGAGTGACAGAAATTGTGGCCAGAGTCAAATTATTCTGTTTTCAGTGTTCAATCAAAAAATGAAAGAAAGAGATTGCAGACTGAATTTAATCAAAGTCACTGGGCTCCTACAACGGCTTATATAAGTAGCAAGTTGCAAAGGATCTGCACATGGCTACTTGCTTATGTTGAGCTTCAACAATTGGCATATGCCGATAAAAGGAAACCAACACCCAAAATTGTTCAAGAACCTACAATCAGAGCTATGCTTTTGCCACAATGTACATATCCCTCTTCTCTGATAACTTTTCAGTGAACAGCAGCCGAAGATCGTTATTTGGATTGCTTTTCCATTCAATTGTAGTGCATCCGCCAGAAATGCTCCGGTTCAACAAAACAAAGTTTGCTATTATTCATTATGACTCTCACAATTATATTGTATTAATTTATTTGTAGAAACTCAGACTATCACTTTTTGTTTTGCAGAGAGCTCACTCTGAATACATCCAATATTAGAGCAAAATCCTTGATAACTAATTGCCTATTTAGAATCGCCCTGCAAAGAAAAAAGAGTGAGACAAGCTACCATAATACTGAACATAATATTCTCAAAGTGACGCTGAAAAATCTTTAGTTTCCAAAGCAGCAAAAGGAATTTATTTGGGAAGAAACACCATAATAAAAGATCAAACATTCCAAGTTTGGCCTTTTGCTACACTTGTACACTTCAGCAGGATAGCTGACTATATTGAACATCGACCCAATATCTGGTACAAAGAACATGAATCAGCCATAGAATTTTTAGATGGATCAGACAAACCAGAGCGTCATAAATCAACTCATTTCAAGTAAAATTTATCGGCATGAAAATGCAGTTTCTTTCTCACCAATAATATTTAGCTATTGCTTACTATATTCTTTTATCGGCCAATTTAGGTAACTATTTTACTTTACTCTAGTAAACAAATAAATACATGTCAATTGCAATCTTCAATGTTTAGATCATCGAACTGGACAGATATATCCAACAAAATGGAAAGATCTTGGATAGATGGCCTAAAGCAGAAAACATTGCTAAAAATAAAGATTATCAAAAGCCTAGAGGAAAGTAAACAATTGGAAAGAGCAATGAATAAAATATCAGGTAAAGTAGATTATGAACTTTCACTAATCCAGGACTAATTATAAGGCTAATTAAATTAAAAGAAAAATTCTTCTAGCTGCATATAGCCTTATGGAGTTATAACGTTATAGTTATAACTTGCACTAAAACCTAGCAGCTCATTACTAGTTCAACTAGTTTTTATTGCCTGTAAAATTATTTATTTTTGAACAGATAGATAAATGTCACTGGTAAGCTTTGATAGCATTCACTCAGTAGCATAATTGATACACATCCAGCAAAAAAAACATAGTTTATATGTTATGAATACTAATAATTTTAACAGGGATAATATCAATATGTTCACCAGAATTGATATTTCTAACATCATTTCATGCCTTCGAGAAAAATTTTCTAAATCATCTTTCAAAAGAACTTCCATAATGCGTATCATGTGCTGGATAGATTACTACTAGATACAAAAGTTGTTGTTCCTTTCATAAGATTTCCCAGGAAGCTGAAGATGCACAAACTTTTAGAAAGAAAGCAAACGTCCACTAAAGACTTGGGAGAAATGCTTACTTATTCATGATGCCAAAAAAGCTCATTCATCTCAATTAGAATTTATTTCTGTATCCTTATCCTTGATAGAGTTCCAAGTCATTTGGTATGCTTTTTTACAAGTATATGGCTGAACTCAATAAAGTTTTCCGATACACTTCATCAACTGCATACTGTATTTTTCCTCCCATTTCAATAGTCAAAAGAGGTTTATAATCTTTTTGAAAGTCATAAAGAACAGAAAAAAATTGCTAAAAGCAAAAAAAAATCTTATGTGACATCTCTTCACTATCAAGCAGATCAACATTGTAAAAGTGAGAATTGAAGTTTTTTTTAGTGAACATCACAAGCAATCAGCTCTTTAAAATGATTTAGTGTAACTTTTCATTGTTGAACATGTTTGTAACACTACAGGCATGTGGACAGAAATATACATGGTGAGGCCTAAAAGAAGCGATGTATCTTGTCGACATAAAATGTTAACATTGCAACCGTTGATCATGATGAAGAGTGGCAAGATAAAAAGATAACAAATTTGCCATCTGACTTTATGGAGGTATGAGTTTAAATTTTAAGAGTGTATTGAATGCTGTGTAATATTGGTTTGAAACTTGATGTTAGTTTATGTGTTGACATTGTGTTTTCTTCAGTTACTACATTAAATTTAGTCTCTGCTGCTGCAGTTACTTCACTAGTTTGTAGAGGATGATCTTGAAGTGAAGACCTCAAAGATGAGGATTTCATCTCATGAAATGAATTGTTAAGAGTTCAAAATGGACTTCGATATTAAGAATGATGGCCTTGCGTAGATATAATTTTTTTACTGAAACTTGATGAGCAACTAAACTACTCTTCACCGAACCTATTAATTTTTTTTTGACATAAAATTAATGGTGTTGACCTTGTGATCAACATACTAAAAGGGAATGTGCAAGCATGTTGCAAGTGGAGAGTTTCCTGATTCAACTTAGTTCAACGGTCTACTATCTACCGTATTTGACTAAGTTGCTTTGTGTTGGTTATGCTTTCTGAAATTTCTTGCCGTCAAACACTCTGCTTTGATGCAATCAAGTATTGTGGGTGCAAACTTTATTAGTGCTGATATACCAAGCATTTTGGAAAGTTGATACTAGTCGACTAAATTAGACTTTATATTTTTAAAATTTACTGAGAACACATAACCAATAGAACTAAATGAAATGCCTGCACAAAATTGTATCAAAGCAAGTGAAAAGTTGCTATTACAGAGATTGATTCTAAGGGTTGTAGAGGGTTGCATGATAATATCTTACAATGAATAAAATAGTTCTTGCTGACCTGCTGTGTGTAAAAATAATTTCAAATTTGCATTTTATTGTGAAATAAAAGTGTGCCTTTCCATTGAAGAATGTTATACGTTGAGTTGTTTAATTTATGTTCAAAACTTATAGGTTGTTTGACAATGTATATTAAGAAAGAAAGATCATCGTTTCTATGAGCAGTTTACACATGCTGTCAAAATCTTGCACGTGCTGCGGGGAGGAAACCACATACAGCACACAGAAAAGGGAAGCAGCACATGTTGAATTTCAAGTTGTATATTTGACATGCGGTCAAGAATTGGTGTGGGCTGCAGCTCCAAAATTGGTCAAAATAATGCTATTAACAACTTCTTTTTCGATGAAATTTTATAGTTTGGTGGCAATGCTAATAAGTGCTTAAGGATGCTATCCAGCATCAACATTGCAGTTCAAACTTATAGAACATTTACCACACATCAAAGAAAGTATCTGCATGAGGTACGTTATATTTTACAAGATGGATGACTACGGTACCTAAAATATTAGCAATAGTATAGTTAATAATTAATACTGTACCAGTCAGCTGGTATGATTCGTTCTACAAGGGTATAACTAAACTGTCGTTATTAATGTTTAAAACTATGTATTCAATGGGATCATAAACTCAAAGATTGTGAAAGAAGAACACCAGCAAAAGCAGATGCATATTTTTAAAGAAGTTTTGTTTGAAGGGACAGTAGATCTTACTGGCGATGGTCGATTTGATTTACCAGGACATAGTGCACTTCATGGCATAACAAATTTGATGTAACTAAAAAATTGTCGTATAGTTTCGTCAAAACTAGTCAAGGTTAGGCCAATGTATATTGCAACTTTTTTGCTAGTGTGAGTGTATAAATACTTCAACTTCTTGCTTATTTTAAAGAGCACACAAGTGAGCAGCTCAAATGCCATCATGCTAGGCCTCAAGCACAGTAGAGAAGAGTTGACCCTATATCAGATAAAAGTGTTTTCTTCAACAACTTATAGACATACAGGCATAACAAAATATGTTCGACAGAAATGGCCAGAAAAAAAGCATTACTTTGACACTCGGCATATATGTAAAAATACACCAGATCCTCAATATTGATCACTGTTGTTTACATAGTATGGAGAGCAAAACTATAACAAAAATAATTGTTTGATAATGTATTCTAAATTATAGGATTAAATAAAGATTGGCAGAGAAAACTCGAACAGCAAATGATAGAGCGATTGCTAAAGATCAAATCTATTTGCAACCATCATTTATATTAGTTCGTTTGGTCTTCTGGGGCGGAGAGCGGCCGAGAAGAAAAATGACGACTTCTACTGAGCCCTATAACAAACAATCACACTAAATGCAATCACGAAACTAAACCATCTACCAAAGCTTGGATTGTACAAGGTACTAACTTTAGGTAGTACAATGCTGTTTGGTTTATTTTAAGTGCCTTTAGTTTATAGGATAAGAAGACTAAAACTTCGATGAAATTGCTCTTTTTGGTCAATCAGGTAGTCCATGTGAGAGCACATTAAGGGAAATACTGCTCAGTATTAGACTCATTAATGATATAAAAAGAACAGGAAAACAAAACACAAGTGAGCTGAAAGCATTCAATGCTAAGATAAACCCCTATGCTCCAAAGGTAAAAGAGGTAAAAGAGGTTATGTACTGCACTTAGAGTTTAATGATTATATTTGATCATTATGATATTGTTGAAACCATGTTCTGAACGCTGTATACCAATTAACTGGGATATACCACCATGAAAATGTGAATAGGCCATTCAGAGATTCTAAGGCAGGAGAAGTTATATATTTAATCAGCTGGGCTAAACACTCCGAGTTATAACCTGTAGCCACGAAGTCAAGAGTGTCACCAACATACAGTGAGAAAATTTTGCAGAAATTGCTTTAATACAACCAACTTAAATATTTTTTCACAAAATATTCATTGTTTTAGGACGTGTTGATGATCGAATGCTAAGAATAGAAAACTGCCGAAGTAATGCAGCTCAGCCTAAACTCCAGGCCATAATTATTCCTATATTAGCGACAACAGGACCAAAAATAGAGAGCGCTGCTGTAATAGAAACGTCCAAAGTTAGCAGTGGAGGCATCATAAAGAAAAAATGGCAAGTGTTCTACAAATGGAAAGTTTGTTTTAATTTTACAGAAGACTTTAGTAGCATAAACTATTGCTTTATTCAGAAAAAAGACTGGTATGAAAAAATGTGTCTACAATACAGATCTACAGTTCATTATATGCTAAAACATCCCAAAAATGAGATGAAGCATCACGAAAAAATTTATGCATTTCAAGTTTCCTGTCCCTTTAGCAACTATACTAATCTACAATACTTCTGAAAAGCCAGTAAGTCACTGGGGGACAGCGCTTATATCAGAAAAAAAAACAAGTAATAGAGTTTGATTTATATGACTTCAAGATTAGAATTTGCTCTTAATCAAGCCTTACCTTTTATTTCAATTTGTTTCAAAACAAATGTTTAGTTTGCGGTGAACACTGTTATTTTTTATTATCGAGCTACAGGGTTTTATTTTTCTTTCGTTCAAAATTTGTTTCCAAAATGCTCTATATCACAAGAAAGAAATTTATGTGATGATTTTTCCTATTAAATTGACAGGGTTTCATCCAGAAGCTCATAAGATGAAAGCAAAGTAACAGGCAATGTATATATGAGTTGTTTCTTGTAAATATTCAAAGACAAAAAAAATTCAAACATCATATTCTACTAGTCCTTGAATCAAGTTTATCACTTAATGCACTAATCAGGCAAGCATACAATGAAATTAATTTAAAACAATTACCCACAGGTTAGGGCGCTTTCGGATTCCCTACACATAGGGGTAACTGTAGGCCCTACGCGATGCCCGTTCGGTAACCATCACTTGTAGGGCGCAATTATTCGAGCAATTACAGTAATTTTACTCTGACATTGCGTCATTTTTGTAAACGAGTGTAAGCGATAGAATAGGTAGTTACCCCTACGCGTACCCGGGGTACTCGTGCTTACCGAATGCGTCGATTAAAATATTAGCCTTAGTAACCAACAGCATCTACTAAGATTCTCAAGCTACATTAGCGATGCCATAAATAATGTTTTGGAATTTTGCTGTGTATACTAGTAACGCCTGCTGCCAACGAATTCCTCTGCATAATATTTTCCCGTACAGAGCAACGACTAATCCTTAACGCATTCATTCAACTCAAAACTATGGAGCCTTCAAGCAACTGTAAGTAGCAATAACTTACCATAGTGTAAATTTAACCACGAATATTAACGTCTATTGTCATTATGCATGTTATATTAATTTACAAGTTGATTTTTAATAAAACATTACCACAAATTAAAAGTGAAGATTACTTATAACTTTTTAAGATAATGGAGAAGAAGCAACGTACTAGTAAGTATATTATTGACCATGTTTGTGTTATCAGTTTTTATTTCAAATTAAATGTTTTGAAAAAAATTTTCCGTTATTAAATCTCATATAGCATAAATTATATCAAATATAGCATAGATAAATGTATCCTGTAATAAGTGTTGGTCAAGGAATACTAGTACTATCGCTACTATGAGTTCAGAAATGAAGAGAAGGCAAATCTATAATCAAGTGTCCCAACATTTTTAAGCTCGAACACTGAAGAAACAGACCAGCTGAAGCAGTTGCTTCCAATAATATTGGAATCGCTTGAAAGTAGCAGCAGCAGCTCTTCATCTGAGGATGATGACACCATGCCAAACATCCCAAGACACCTCCCCAAGAGTAGACAATATTTTGATCTGATAAGAGATATGGATAATGAAGAGTTCTTTACTCATTTTAGAATGGGAAGGGGTTAGTGTGTTTCAAATTTCAGTCAGTAGCACTATTTCACTTGATAATATTAATCATGCTAGCAATAATAACACTACACAATAATCAAAACAGCATGGTATGATCACTAAATGTAAGTTGCATAAAAAATATGATGTGCATAGATGTTAATGCTGAAATGTGGTTAACTTTGCAGATGCATTCAACTATGTTGTGCAAATGATGACAGAATCCAGGCTTACTCCGCACAGCCATGGTCTAACCAGCCAGCAAAAGTGCCTGGTAGCTTTATGGTATTTAGGCAGTGACAGTAGCGATAAATCTACTACGTTTAACATATTCTTATAGCTTACAAATTAGAATATCTATTCAAATACAATAATTTAAATAATAAAACTCAGGTTCCAATATTTATAGGACGACATCGCAACAATTTGGCCTGTCAATGAGCACTGCACACAGTAGTTTAGAAGAGCTAGTTGGTGCAGTCTTGAAGAATCTTTCTAAAATCATAAAAATGCTAGAAAGTGTAAAACAATTAAGAGAAAGCACTCAGCCCTTTTACAAATACAAGTTCCCAAATGTGGTGGGAGCCATAGATGGCACCATGATAGAAGTGCATCCACCGCAAAGAGAAAAATTGGACTTCTTTACTAGAAAATATAATACTAGCGTCAATTTGACAGCATTGTGTAATGAAAACAAAAAATTTTTATATATAAATGTTGGGCAGTCGGCAAGATGCCATGACAGCCATATTTTTCAGAGATCCAGGCTAGCTTCAAGGCCATTGAACAGGCAATATAACATCATAGGCGATGCAGCATACGGGCTGAGTGAGAACATGATGGTGCCATACGTAAAGCCAGAGGGCTCACCGATTAAAGAGATCTACAACAAAACGCATTCATCGACAAGAATGGTGATCGAAAGAAGCTTTGGAGATCTAAAGAACCGTTGGCTTAGACTTTCTAATCTGAAAACTAGCATCGAATTGGCAAATAAAATAATAGCAGTCTGCTGCTGTCTTCATAACATTTGTATTGAGCATGGATGGAGACATAAAAGCTGTTCAGCCTACATTGGCCGAGGACAGTTACCGTATTTTGGACTTTGCAAATGCTGCAGAAAAAAGAGATGTGATCGCAAATTATATTTTTAGCAATTAATATTCTGTTAAACTTTTGATGTTAAATTTCATTCATTTTCAGTTTTGTTTTAATAAATTGTCTGCAACTTCAAACAAATTTAAATTTTTTTCTAAACAATTACCCAGTCTTGTATGCAGTATTGAACCAGATTAAATTATTAATCCTATAACTACATGACTAACAGCAGGCAATGATGGAATTTTGTTGCAGCTACCAAGAACTACAGGATGTTGAAGACATGTCTTGGAGATTATGTGAAAGTTCATCTGAAAGTCAATGCAGAGGTAGGAAATAAAACTTTCCTTGTTTGCATTACACGAAGTCTAAACAGGAGCTATGAAATGCTTCACTTAATTCCATCTTCATATTTTTTTCAGTGAGTACTAAAGAAAGGCCAGGGGAAGACCCAAGTGAGATAAGCAAAATTGTTATCACAAACAGCATTGTGCATTTCAGTTACAAGCTGTTACGAACAGAAAACAATTGAAAAAAATTCCAATTTTCACAGTTCACCGTTGAAGACACCAACAAGCTGCTGTGGTGGTGGCAGCAGCACTCTGGCAAACAGCAAATGACACTGGCCAAAAATAATGTCGAGAAGTCAAAAGTTTTCAAGAATATGGCTGCTCACTTAGAAGAAAAGTATAACTCTAGAACTTATTCGATTACATGTCTACATATTCTTCAAAGCTCAACTCTGAATCTATAACTAATATGGTTTATAATTTTAGATTTACTCCGACTGCAGTCAAAAACCGATTTAATTATATCAAAAGGAAGTACAAACAGTCCCTAACTCACAACCAAAAGTCAGGCAATAGCCCAGTAAGAACATATTCCAATAATTTCCAAAAATACAATCTTTTATTAACTCAAATGAAGATTATTACATTTATATATACCTCTAATTTTACCCTCTTTACAGAGCAGTTTCCAATATGCTTCTCAGTGCGAAGAAGCTTTCTACAAAGACCGAGATGTAAATCCGATGGGGGTCATCGATTCTGAAGACATAGAAACAGGGACACAAGAGAAAAGATCAAGACGCAGGCTCTCTAAGTACCAAGAGGAAAAGCTAAAAATAAAAAGAGAAGCTTTGCAATCAAAAATAAAATATAGAGAGCGCATTTCAAAAGCTTTAGAGCAGCTTGCACATAAACTTTAAACTTCAACTTATTACTACTTTTATAAAGTTCAACGCATAATTCTTTTTTTTTATATTTATAGTTAATGTTGTACAGTTTAGTGTTTACAGTTTCAAGTTTGAGTTGAATTCAATATCATTACGATTATGATCGTATAAAATTATAAAAAAATGTATTTAATTTCTATTATTACGCTTAGTTTTACTCTTCGTATTACTACTACTATTACAAATTACTATTTTCAACTGTCACCCTTATATAAAATAATAAAATGTAATATAAATATAAATATCAATATCAATATAAAACTAAAATTCAATAACTAAAAGATTATGCTGCTGAATGTTAAATTTAAACTGGAACTAAGAGTGAAACTACTTATATTTGCAACTTTCATGCCAAACTCATTATTAAAATTAAAATTAGTTATAATACATGTAATTGTCACGCCCAAATAGTAAAATTTCACTCTGCTGAAAAGTTCTGGGGAGAGATGAACTCACTTTTAGTGTTAAACTTCCATCACGTGTTGTCAGTACTGCAAGGTGAAGGTTGTGTGAGATTTCAATACCGTACTCAATGGATGTTACGGGTACCCCTACGCGATGCATTCGGTAGCCAACGCGTACCCCATCAAAAAATAAGCTCATCGAGGGGTACTTGACGGAGGAAAAGTGAGCAAATTCATCGATGAGCCCAGTAGGCTACGCGTAGGGTATCCGAAAGCGCCCTTAGAATAAATAACTATCTTAGTTACAGCAATGGGAATATAACACAGTTGAGATTGTTTTTTACCGTCAGACAAACCTGATCGCTGTGGTATACGTGTGAGATTCGTAAAAATTATTTTACAACTGATGTCATTAGATAACAGTTTCACTGTTGAATACTTGCTTTAATAGCTGATAAAATGATTTTACACCACGTATAATTATATCATTATATACAGACCAGCATCAGCTTCTGTGTTACACAGTGAGGTCCACCAGATTTACACTCTAGATAAACTAACTTGGAACCATCTGGACTAAACCTGGGAGATCTGACAGATATGTTACCATTTTCATCAGTGAGAGGTTCTGCAATACAACAATCACCAGGTTCACATGTCTATAGTTACATGTTTGTGCCAAGTTGACACACAATGATGAGATTTATGATCAACAAAAACATTTCATGTGAATTAAAGTTTTCAAGCAGATACCTACTCAGGCTGTCTGTTTCCAAGTTGTAGTGATAAAGAACTGACCTAAAACATCATAAAAAACCATCATTTATAGAGCAATTGTGGCTTGACAGTATACAGCCCTTGCATCTACTGCAATAAAATGAAGCTGTACTTTTATATACAGTTCTGTAGTAATAGACCTAAAATCACTAGTAATACAGTGGTACAATGATGCCTAGGTGTATAATACATTACTTAGCAATTAGAGCCAAGTACTTGAATTTGTTTAGATAAGATTTAGAAATTTTTACCACTGACATTAATGCATATTCAACATGTTTTAGCAATAAATTTTCTGGAAGTAGCATTGTTGACAATCTGATGGCTTATGACTAAGAATCAACATACTTGAAATATTTTGCAGACCGACAAAAAATTGGAGTTGCTTCAATGATATTTCCATTATTTTCTCTCACATTATAGAATAGATTTTCACAGTGAAAACAATACTACATTGAATATTATCGGGTTATAAAATGTTCAACGATACAGAAAATGCTAAACACAAGAGGTTTCAATCAATTCAAATGACAAGCCTTAATATTTTTGTGAAGAGAGTAGAGATCAGTAACAAAACATAGATATGGCTGTACATGTAATATAGTTTAGGATAATTCGACTACATGGCTTATGCTACGAAAGTACACCATCAATGAAAATTTCTGAAAACTACTACTCAGTTGGTGCAACTAACCTTCTAACAGGACAATATATCATTCCAAGTCGAAATGGTTCCTGGAAGAAGGCACTGAAAACCACTCCCTTGTCATCTGGACACCAAACAGCCTGAAACATGGCAGTTCAATCAGCAGTCATAATGATCATCAACTTGGTGATGACATATGTTCAAGTATATTAACATCAGAGGGGAGATAATCTCAATGATTACCTGACCACATGACATATTCTCTAGTCCCTGTTCCACAACCTTGACCTCTTCTGAATTCAGGTCAAGGACACACACCACTGGCTGTTTTTTATCCACTAACATCTCTCCCCAGTCTTCTGTGCTTACAAACTTCATTCCCTGTAATAAAGATTATTTCCACTTTCACTCTGCATTGTTCCAATTCTTCTTTGGCAAATAAACCAACTGCAAGTGTTTAATGAGACTGACAGAAGAGCACAGAAGGATCAACAAATTGATGTTATATAGTGTCAATATGTAAATATTTTTACATTTTGCTATCACACCAATAGTCAATAGACTCACACCACTCTACTGCAATATACACTCACTGCATACATAATTACTGTATTGCGACCATAATGCGAATTTCTAAATAAAAAGATATAATTTAGTTAAACTTTTAAATTTAGGAATAAAGCGAAATTTTCATTGATAGGGAATAGAGACAATAATGAGAATGTTCTATAGCTAATTACAGATAACAGCGCCCAAAGTCAACTTGAAAAGGCAAAATATGTTACTCCCATCTTAAATTTTGTCTCATCTGTCTAACAATATAATAGTTTGTCCAGGGGAACACCGCCTGTATAAAACAGTGGTATTTATATGTATGTTGATGAACTGTCCAACTATTCTAAATAGGCATAAACAGTATAATTGTACACCAACATCCGAAAAGGCAGGATGAAAATGTAATTAATGATGAATAAAAAGCTGACAACACACTTGAATAAATATAAACATCTTTACTTATTAGCAAACACATGACATCTTGTACTTGTTGCAAAACAAATAAAAGTGTATAATAAAACAGTGTGAATATGTGATAAAAATAACTAACACCAGTTAAGTAAATAAAGCTTGATACACAATGCTAATTACTAAATGTATAAAATATGAATCTGGCTATGAAATCTGTGTGGTTATATTTCAAGAAAAATTTATGGAAATCAGCCTATGAACTAACTCAAGTTATATATCTACCTGCCTGAACAGGTACCCTATCAGTGCTCACAGTGTCCGGGTTCACAGATGTATTCATATGACCAATATCACTAGGAGTCTTAATATTTGCCTAAAATATGTAATATGGCTCTTTTGACCTCCTGATATTGCGCTTGTAATTTCTACTATAACATGTGCTAAGTGGTGGTTGTGAGTCATGACTTAGGTGTAGATACTAGCTTTATTCACAACTTTATAAGGTTTCCACATATCTCCCTTTCTAACTCTCACATACTCTTTCATACTCTTGCTCACCATCGCCCTTTCCCTTTAACCTGTTGGACTTTGTCATGCTGACCTTTTGTGCTATGCATTGGCCCTTTAGTAACATATCCTGTTAGTGCAAATAAATAGTAACTCAAGTAATGAAAATGTATTTAGAAACTACTTATATTCAACTTGTCAACCCTGTTGTCATTAACTTTTGACCACATTTGTTTTCCATAGAACTAGTGTCCTGGTTTGAACTGCTGTAATGTTAGCTAACACATCTTGTAAACTAATCAGTTTACCATGCTGTATAAAGTTTTGTAATCTGCACACCATGCTTTGTTCTATAGTAGCCTAATTATGGTAGGTCAAGTGCCATGACTAGTGCAGCCTGTTTGTATAACCAGTAGAGCTAATCAGGTACTACAATATTGAGTTATTCGTAGTAATATCTTTGCATTTCAATAGAAAATAAAATCTCAATTGTTTTAAAATAATTTTTTGACTTGTTATACATTTTTGCATATTTTTACCAACACCGTGTTCAATTCATTGTAGTTTTCAAGTGGCCATTTGTGGCATCAGAAGAGACTTACGGCTCTAATGAAGTACCATCAAATACAAACATGCGGCTCACTACACTATCTACTCTCACTTGCTTCCTGTTGTAAGCCTTAGGATTTAAGCACTGCATTAAGTTACTGCCTTGCAACGACCAGTCAGGCATATTTAAACACATGTCTACTAGCAGATTAGACAATGAAAGCAGTCCTGAATCGTAAGACTTGCTTCCCAACATGCATTTTCCTAAAAAGGCTCAGCAGCCTGCTCTACTCTCTTCGGCCTCACCATTAGGCCTCACTATTACATTCAGGCTGGTCTATTTCAGTTTCAATTTTAGATAACACTGACAGATCATTAACACTGTGCGTCACTAAACCCATCTTTCACAGAGCAACTAACCCTAATATAGGCATTGCTGCCTTAGACACATTGTTGTTGGTATTGATATATTGGAATTTTGTTGATAACCACACCGAATTAAATTGTATTTCCAAATTTACTGCACCTACCACGGGAAGTTATGACCAATGTATGCTGACAACTTTGCTTTAGTTGGAAAAAATTCAAAACTATTTACATTGATTTTCAATGTTTAAAAAGGTACGGCATTACATTGTGCTCCACTATCTGCCTTGAAAAGCATACTACTACCATTAGTGAGCACCTCTACATTCCAATTATTCTCAGCATCAGAAACATAGCACCCATGAAACTCATAAGATTCATCTTCACATGCATTACTATTAAACCCTTAACCTAGAGTTGTATGCACTAAATTCACTGATGCTCTTTGTGTGCATACCCTTGTGCAGTGGTTCCTCTTCCTGCACCTTCTGCATGTCTGACCATAGTGATAAGCAGGGCACATTCTAGGTGGCTGGTCCAGATTGTAGAATATGCATTGCTGTCTTCCATCATTTTGATTAGTAGGTGGATATTCTTTGGAATTTCTTTGATATTTTTATAATCTTGTGTGAGCCGCAAGCTGCTGGTGTTCTTTTTAAACGTGGCAAACCGCACCCACATCTTTTGCTTTATACTACGCCTCTGCATTTAGAGATTGCAGCAGCAATAACTTGTCACACATTCTAGCATGACTGCAGCCAATGATATTCCTTCTTGTAACTGTAACTCCATAGCCAACATGCCAATCAGAAGTCAACCAAGCACGACAGCATCCGGGTTCTCAAAGTTGTATTTAGCTGCCAACATGTGCAGCTCCTTTATGTATGTCTCTACAGTTTCACCTTGTCTTGGACTTCTATTATTGAGCTGCACTCTATAATGCAGATGGTTTGTGGCTTGAAAGTCACTGAAATTGCTAAACTACTTGCTCATAAACGTCATCAGGTGACCTGCATGTCTGAAACACAAACTGCTAAAATATAGTCTTGGCTTCCTCTCCCATTAACATTTAAAGAAATATATATATATATATATATATATATATATATATATATATATATATATATATATATATATATATATATTATTGTCTCTGCCTGCATTTTCTCCTCCTTCTCACTCAGCTGTGAGGCTCTCCTGTATCAATTAACCCTTCTGATCCAGTTACTCCACACCTTTCTAGCACTACTAAAATCCAAGCCATCCGGTGGGCGCATACCTGTAGCTCCAGTAGCCATTTTACATCTTTTTATTTGAGAATGCTTAAAGTCCTGACACCATGTACTCTTTATGCAGCAAGAACTGTGTCTGATAGTTCTAACACTTTATTATTTGAACTGTAAGGCATCTAACATTATAATAGCTTGTCCAGGAGAGCACTGCTTGTATAAAACAGTGGTATTTATATGTACGTTGATTAATGCTACAACTAGTCTGAATAGGTATAAACATAATAAATGATTCACTGGCATAAGAAAAAGCAGCATAAAATTATAATTAATATTGAATCAAAAGCTGACATCACAAGAGTAAATATAAACATGTTTACTTATTAGCAAACTCATGACAGGACAGAAGTTGATGCTCAGTGATTATAATGAAGAGAATAAATATAGGACTTGACTGAAACCTTAATGCATGTGCAATAATAGAGCAGTTTTGCCACAATGCCGAAGTTGACTCTACCACAACACTCATTCTAATGCGATAGAGTGAATATAATGTTGGAAAATATATTTATGGTGCTGTTTAAGAGAAAATGTTTATATTTATGTTTGTCAATTCATTATGCTCTCTAAAAACCGCATATTGCATTTTTTTATAGTTCACAAAGATGTGTGTTACTGTAGACAAAAATATCATTTATTATGTTTAAACAACTGGTCAATATGATTTTTGAAAACCAAGTAGCATCACTCTTTACAGAAACCTCAACAAAATCAGTTTTATCACTAATACAACTTGTTTGTCATTACATCCTATTCAATATTGATATTTAAACAGCCCAATACATCTACATTCAACATGCACGTATGTATCAGTTATTCACAATTTATAATAGACATTCATAATTAAAATTTAATATTCACATTAGTTTAATGTTCAACTTTCTTCTTTTTTTCTATAAATCCCTTATGACTACAATTTGTATCTGGAGTTAGTCTATAAGCTAAAGTGAGTATGAAAACATGTAAACTAACCGGCTCAGGGGGTTTATCCTGACATTTGGATGGTTTGGCAAAGTAGGAGCCCGACTCTACTTTCTTCTTTTCAGCAACATAAACTATTTTATCTTCTGCTGTGTTCCATGCCACTGAACCAAATGCTTCTACACAGGGGAAGGTTAGTATATGACTGAATGTAATAACAGTATAAGAGTGTGTTGTTATACTCATATCACTGTAGATACAATAATTACAGATTAAGATCAAAATGACAAAAACATAGAATACTAATTCTGCCTACCATCATCATCATACACTGCACCATGCTTTTCAGTTGCTGAAACATCAATGACTTTTTCACAAAATCCACTGGAAGCCCAAACCTATAAATGATAACATATAAGAATACAATATACTGTGTAATTCCTGATATAACACAGTTATGTTTATTAACAGCTATAATATTCAAAAGTAGGTTAAGCTAGTCATCTATTCATACCTCAAAATACCATTTCTCTTCAGCTGGTTTGGTTTTGTCAGAAATATGTTTTCTTATCACGACAGCTTTTTGACCAGATGGAGAAATGACATGCCAATCACTGTAATCATTACATAAATCAATTCTTCACCCACTGAACATCAACATCAGCTTTCAAGATCAATGTTTGATGTGTTTATTCATGTCCTAACAACTGCTCTTGTAACACAACTACGACTTGAGATACTCACCAATCTAGATGTAGTTGTGGATTAGATCGGGTTATGACTTCAGAAGTATCAGCATCTATTACATAACCACGTCTAAATTTATGAGAATCGCTCCTTTCCAAACACTTCTGAGTCCAAACACTTTCAATGTTTATGTAACGATTTTTAGATTTGACAAGCCAGGCTGAACTTATCCTGGGATGTTCAACAAGCTCTTTAAAAATCGTTATAGCTTCAGACACCTGTAAAGTCAATAAAATTAAATAAAACTATACAGCAAACATGTTACGTATTCAAAGCCACGTAAAACTTAGTTTACCTTGATTCAACTTTCAACACAAAATCATTTTAAATAACTATAATCATACTGATAATCAAACTGATATGATTAACATAAGTCATTACTGTTACACTTACACCATTGAAAACAATTGAAGTGGGCGGCAAAATCATATTGATATATAATATAAATTAGTTAATTATTATAGTTTAAATTACAGTATAAGTAATAGTATCTTGATATTTATATTACAGATATAATAAATGTTAATATAATAACTATCTGTCTGTCATAGCCAATATCAAAGGTCGCGAAGATGTCGAAAGTGCCATGAAGAAGCTCTGCGTACAGCGATCAAAGAAGGAGTACCAGATTTATCAATCACCTTATGAGGATTCTGACAAAAGAACAACATTTGGCTCTCAGCTCTGCCTATGATGATCTGCTGAACAAACCAACAAACAGCACTATACACACTCGCTCCCAAGCGAGGGCACAGCCTGATCAGTGGGTGCTAACAGTACTAAGTACCTGAACAGTTTTCTCCCAAAGCTAACTGGGATATGAAAATTCAGAGATCACCAAATAGGCAGGATCAAGTTCCTGTTCAGTAAATACAGCCCAACAAGGACCAAATGCATGACTATTGACCAATGACTTTCCAAAATTTTACCCATATGCAGTACACCCCTTCCTTCCTCTGTGGCAATTTAATGTGGTGATCACTTCGAGTAAGTTTGAGTGAGATCACAATCATAATGATCATGATATTGATAATCATGGGTCACTGCCAATTCGTGCACAAGCCGTTCCGTATACAAAATAATCGTTTTGTACACAAACTGCTGTCCATTTCATACATAAAATGAATAATAAACTAATTCACTGGATAACACTTGAATGATACTAGTTTACTTATTTATTGCATTCCATCATGTATCTTCCACACCTGTTCAGCTATTGGCTATTAGTATTTACTATTCAGTTTCACTAGCCTATTGTCATTGATCAATCACCTATCACTATGTTTCATACTAATCTTAAATCTATTAGTATTTTAATAAATGCGTTAATATTTATTTTTATACAATAAATATAATAATACTAATAGCATTAGCTGTAGGGGTTTGATGTGTATGAAACGACTTATCATAAGCGTACGAAACGACCTGAAAAAGTAGGTACGAAACGTACGAAATGACCTGCACCCATTACCTCAGTTGAGGTAGGACTTCTGCAGCAACTGGAAAGTCTATAGGGAAGCCTCTAGTGAAAACTTACATTAGACCAGGGTTAGCACTAGTTACAGCATTTGCTGTTTTGTAATTAGTTATTATATTCTCTGCGCATTTCACGAATTGTTCGTGGTAGAAAACTAGTGTGGAATAAGTTTTTCCTAGATGATATAGAGATAAGCTCTCCTCTGGCAGCCGCTCGAGTGGTTACAGTTACAAGTTCCCTGTCTTCAATTATTTCGTCATAGGCTCTGGATAGAGATTGGTGTTGATCCTCATTATGAAGAATTCGGGTCAATAAACACAGTCGATGATTTTTTCGTCTGTCTTCCAGCGACCGGAGTCCTAACTCATCCCTCACATCAGACGAGGTAGGTGCAGTAATGGAGATATTGGAAATCACATATAAGAATTTACTATACAACATTTTCATTTTCTCCACATTATGTTATATATCAACACTTTTGGAGATTTGTTGAAAGTGTTAGACAGAGCCCTATCTGATTATTTTGTTAGATTGTTAGATTGTTGGAAATTCAATGCTTTTATATATAAAAAAGTGTTGGATATTTGTTGAAAGTGTTAGACAGAGCCCTATCTGATAATTTTGTTAGATTGTTAGATTGTTGGAAATTCAATGCTTTTATATATCTACACTTTTGGAGAATTGTTGAAAGTGTTAGACAGAGCCCTATCTGATTATTTTGTTAGATTGTTAGATTGTTGGAAATTCAATGCTTTTATATATCTACACTTTTGGAGATTTGTTGAAAGTGTTAGACAGAGCCCTATCTGATTATTTTGTTAGATTGTTAGATTGTTGGAAATTCAATGCTTTTATATATAAAAAAGTGTTGGATATTTGTTGAAAGTGTTAGACAGAGCCCTATCTGATTATTTTGTTAGATTGTTAGATTGTTGGAAATTCAATGCTTTTATATATCTACACTTTTGGAGATTTGTTGAAAGTGTTAGACAGAGCCCTATCTGATTATTTTGTTAGATTGTTAGATTGTTGGAAATTCAATGCTTTTATATATAAAAAAGTGTTGGAGATTTGTTGAAAGTGTTAGACAGAGCCCTATCTGATTATTTTGTTAGATTGTTAGATTGTTGGAAATTCAATGCTTTTATATATATAAAAGTGTTGGAGATTTGTTGAAAGTGTTAGACAGAGCCCTATCTGATTATTTTGTTAGATTGTTAGATTGTTGGAAATTCAATGCTTTTATATATAAAAAAGTGTTGGAGATTTGTTGAAAGTGTTAGACAGAGCCCTATCTGATTATTTTGTTAGATTGTTAGATTGTTGGAAATTCAATGCTTTTATATATAAAAAAGTGTTGGAGATTTGTTGAAAGTGTTAGACAGAGCCCTATCTGATTATTTTGTTAGATTGTTAGATTGTTGGAAATTCAATGCTTTTATATATCTACACTTTTGGAGATTTGTTGAAAGTGTTAGACAGAGCCCTATCTGATTATTTTGTTAGATTGTTAGATTGTTGGAAATTCAATGCTTTTATATATAAAAAAGTGTTGGAGATTTGTTGAAAGTGTTAGACAGAGCCCTATCTGATTATTTTGTTAGATTGTTAGATTGTTGGAAATTCAATGCTTTTATATATAAAAAAGTGTTGGAGATTTGTTGAAAGTGTTAGACAGAGCCCTATCTGATTATTTTGTTAGATTGTTAGATTGTTGGAAATTCAATGCTTTTATATATCTACACTTTTGGAGATTTGTTGAAAGTGTTAGACAGAGCTCTATCTGATTATTTTGTTAGATTGTTAGATTGTTAGAAATTCAATGCTTTTATATATAAAAAAGTGTTGGAGATTTGTTGAAAGTGTTAGACAGAGCCCTATCTGATTATTTTGTTAGATTGTTAGATTGTTGGAAATTCAATGCTTTTATATATAAAAAAGTGTTGGAGATTTGTTGAAAGTGTTAGACAGAGCCCTATCTGATTATTTTGTTAGATTGTTAGATTGTTGGAAATTCAATGCTTTTATATATCTACACTTTTGGAGATTTGTTGAAAGTGTTAGACAGAGCCCTATCTGATTATTTTGTTAGATTGTTAGATTGTTGGAAATTCAATGCTTTTATATATAAAAAAGTGTTGGATATTTGTTGAAAGTGTTAGACAGAGCCCTATCTGATTATTTTGTTAGATTGTTAGATTGTTGGAAATTCAATGCTTTTATATATCTACACTTTTGGAGATTTGTTGAAAGTGTTAGACAGAGCCCTATCTGATTATTTTGTTAGATTGTTAGATTGTTGGAAATTCAATGCTTTTATATATAAAAAAGTGTTGGAGATTTGTTGAAAGTGTTAGACAGAGCCCTATCTGATTATTTTGTTAGATTGTTAGATTGTTGGAAATTCAATGCTTTTATATATATAAAAGTGTTGGAGATTTGTTGAAAGTGTTAGACAGAGCCCTATCTGATTATTTTGTTAGATTGTTAGATTGTTGGAAATTCAATGCTTTTATATATAAAAAAGTGTTGGAGATTTGTTGAAAGTGTTAGACAGAGCCCTATCTGATTATTTTGTTAGATTGTTAGATTGTTGGAAATTCAATGCTTTTATATATAAAAAAGTGTTGGAGATTTGTTGAAAGTGTTAGACAGAGCCCTATCTGATTATTTTGTTAGATTGTTAGATTGTTGGAAATTCAATGCTTTTATATATCTACACTTTTGGAGATTTGTTGAAAGTGTTAGACAGAGCCCTATCTGATTATTTTGTTAGATTGTTAGATTGTTGGAAATTCAATGCTTTTATATATAAAAAAGTGTTGGAGATTTGTTGAAAGTGTTAGACAGAGCCCTATCTGATTATTTTGTTAGATTGTTAGATTGTTGGAAATTCAATGCTTTTATATATAAAAAAGTGTTGGAGATTTGTTGAAAGTGTTAGACAGAGCCCTATCTGATTATTTTGTTAGATTGTTAGATTGTTGGAAATTCAATGCTTTTATATATCTACACTTTTGGAGATTTGTTGAAAGTGTTAGACAGAGCTCTATCTGATTATTTTGTTAGATTGTTAGATTGTTGGAAATTCAATGCTTTTATATATAAAAAAGTGTTGGAGATTTGTTGAAAGTGTTAGACAGAGCCCTATCTGATTATTTTGTTAGATTGTTAGATTGTTGGAAATTCAATGCTTTTATATATCTACACTTTTGGAGAATTGTTGAAAGTGTTAGACAGAGCCCTATCTGATTATTTTGTTAGATTGTTAGATTGTTGGAAATTCAATGCTTTTATATATCTACACTTTTGGAGAATTGTTGAAAGTGTTAGACAGAGCCCTATCTGATTATTTTGTTAGATTGTTAGATTGTTGGAAATTCAATGCTTTTATATATCTACACTTTTGGAGATTTGTTGAAAGTGTTAGACAGAGCCCTATCTGATTATTTTGTTAGATTGTTAGATTGTTGGAAATTCAATGCTTTTATATATCTACACTTTTGGAGATTTGTTGAAAGTGTTAGACAAAGCCCTATCTGATTATTTTGTTAGATTGTTAGATTGTTGGAAATTCAATGCTTTTATATATAAAAAAGTGTTGGAGATTTGTTGAAAGTGTTAGACAGAGCCCTATCTGATTATTTTGTTAGATTGTTAGATTGTTGGAAATTCAATGCTTTTATATATAAAAAAGTGTTGGATATTTGTTGAAAGTGTTAGACAGAGCCCTATCTGATTATTTTGTTAGATTGTTAGATTGTTGGAAATTCAATGCTTTTATATATCTACACTTTTGGAGAATTGTTGAAAGTGTTAGACAGAGCCCTATCTGATTATTTTGTTAGGTTGTTAGACTGTTGGAAATTCAATGCTTTTATATATCTACACTTTTGGAGAATTGTTGAAAGTGTTAGACAGAGCCCTATCTGATTATTTTGTTAGATTGTTAGATTGTTGGAAATTCAATGCTTTTATATATAAAAAAGTGTTGGAGATTTGTTGAAAGTGTTAGACAGAGCCCTATCTGATTATTTTGTTAGATTGTTAGATTGTTGGAAATTCAATGCTTTTATATATCTACACTTTTGGAGATTTGTTGAAAGTATTAGACAGAGCCCTATCTGATTATTTTGTTAGATTGTTAGATTGTTGGAAATTCAATGCTTTTATATATCTACACTTTTGGAGATTTGTTGAAAGTGTTAGACAGAGCCCTATCTGATTATTTTGTTAGATTGTTAGATTGTTGGAAATTCAATGCTTTTATATATAAAAAAGTGTTGGATATTTGTTGAAAGTGTTAGACAGAGCCCTATCTGATTATTTTGTTAGATTGTTAGATTGTTGGAAATTCAATGCTTTTATATATAAAAAAGTGTTGGATATTTGTTGAAAGTGTTAGACAGAGCCCTATCTGATTATTTTGTTAGATTGTTAGATTGTTGGAAATTCAATGCTTTTATATATCTACACTTTTGGAGAATTGTTGAAAGTGTTAGACAGAGCCCTATCTGATTATTTTGTTAGATTGTTAGATTGTTGGAAATTCAATGCTTTTATATATCTACACTTTTGGAGATTTGTTGAAAGTGTTAGACAGAGCCCTATCTGATTATTTTGTTAGATTGTTAGATTGTTGGAAATTCAATGCTTTTATATATCTACACTTTTGGAGATTTGTTGAAAGTGTTAGACAGAGCCCTATCTGATTATTTTGTTAGATTGTTAGATTGTTGGAAATTCAATGCTTTTATATATAAAAAAGTGTTGGATATTTGTTGAAAGTGTTAGACAGAGCCCTATCTGATAATTTTGTTAGATTGTTAGATTGTTGGAAATTCAATGCTTTTATATATCTACACTTTTGGAGAATTGTTGAAAGTGTTAGACAGAGCCCTATCTGATTATTTTGTTAGATTGTTAGATTGTTGGAAATTCAATGCTTTTATATATCTACACTTTTGGAGATTTGTTGAAAGTGTTAGACAGAGCCCTATCTGATTATTTTGTTAGATTGTTAGATTGTTGGAAATTCAATGCTTTTATATATAAAAAAGTGTTGGATATTTGTTGAAAGTGTTAGACAGAGCCCTATCTGATTATTTTGTTAGATTGTTAGATTGTTGGAAATTCAATGCTTTTATATATATAAAAGTGTTGGAGATTTGTTGAAAGTGTTAGACAGAGCCCTATCTGATTATTTTGTTAGATTGTTAGATTGTTGGAAATTCAATGCTTTTATATATAAAAAAGTGTTGGAGATTTGTTGAAAGTGTTAGACAGAGCCCTATCTGATTATTTTGTTAGATTGTTAGATTGTTGGAAATTCAATGCTTTTATATATCTACACTTTTGGAGATTTGTTGAAAGTGTTAGACAGAGCCCTATCTGATTATTTTGTTAGATTGTTAGATTGTTGGAAATTCAATGCTTTTATATATAAAAAAGTGTTGGAGATTTGTTGAAAGTGTTAGACAGAGCCCTACCTGATTATTTTGTTAGATTGTTAGATTGTTGGAAATTCAATGCTTTTATATATAAAAAAGTGTTGGAGATTTGTTGAAAGTGTTAGACAGAGCCCTATCTGATTATTTTGTTAGATTGTTAGATTGTTGGAAATTCAATGCTTTTATATATCTACACTTTTGGAGATTTGTTGAAAGTGTTAGACAGAGCTCTATCTGATTATTTTGTTAGATTGTTAGATTGTTGGAAATTCAATGCTTTTATATATAAAAAAGTGTTGGAGATTTGTTGAAAGTGTTAGACAGAGCCCTATCTGATTATTTTGTTAGATTGTTAGATTGTTGGAAATTCAATGCTTTTATATATCTACACTTTTGGAGAATTGTTGAAAGTGTTAGACAGAGCCCTATCTGATTATTTTGTTAGATTGTTAGATTGTTGGAAATTCAATGCTTTTATATATCTACACTTTTGGAGAATTGTTGAAAGTGTTAGACAGAGCCCTATCTGATTATTTTGTTAGATTGTTAGATTGTTGGAAATTCAATGCTTTTATATATCTACACTTTTGGAGATTTGTTGAAAGTGTTAGACAGAGCCCTATCTGATTATTTTGTTAGATTGTTAGATTGTTGGAAATTCAATGCTTTTATATATCTACACTTTTGGAGATTTGTTGAAAGTGTTAGACAAAGCCCTATCTGATTATTTTGTTAGATTGTTAGATTGTTGGAAATTCAATGCTTTTATATATAAAAAAGTGTTGGAGATTTGTTGAAAGTGTTAGACAGAGCCCTATCTGATTATTTTGTTAGATTGTTAGATTGTTGGAAATTCAATGCTTTTATATATAAAAAAGTGTTGGAGATTTGTTGAAAGTGTTAGACAGAGCCCTATCTGATTATTTTGTTAGATTGTTAGATTGTTGGAAATTCAATGCTTTTATATATATAAAAGTGTTGGAGATTTGTTGAAAGTGTTAGACAGAGCCCTATCTGATTATTTTGTTAGATTGTTAGATTGTTGGAAATTCAATGCTTTTATATATAAAAAAGTGTTGGAGATTTGTTGAAAGTGTTAGACAGAGCCCTATCTGATTATTTTGTTAGATTGTTAGATTGTTGGAAATTCAATGCTTTTATATATCTACACTTTTGGAGATTTGTTGAAAGTGTTAGACAGAGCCCTATCTGATTATTTTGTTAGATTGTTAGATTGTTGGAAATTCAATGCTTTTATATATCTACACTTTTGGAGATTTGTTGAAAGTGTTAGACAGAGCCCTATCTGATTATTTTGTTAGATTGTTAGATTGTTGGAAATTCAATGCTTTTATATATAAAAAAGTGTTGGAGATTTGTTGAAAGTGTTAGACAGAGCCCTATCTGATTATTTTGTTAGATTGTTAGATTGTTGGAAATTCAATGCTTTTATATATAAAAAAGTGTTGGATATTTGTTGAAAGTGTTAGACAGAGCCCTATCTGATTATTTTGTTAGATTGTTAGATTGTTGGAAATTCAATGCTTTTATATATCTACACTTTTGGAGAATTGTTGAAAGTGTTAGACAGAGCCCTATCTGATTATTTTGTTAGGTTGCTAGACTGTTGGAAATTCAATGCTTTTATATATCTACACTTTTGGAGAATTGTTGAAAGTGTTAGACAGAGCCCTATCTGATTATTTTGTTAGATTGTTAGATTGTTGGAAATTCAATGCTTTTATATATAAAAAAGTGTTGGAGATTTGTTGAAAGTGTTAGACAGAGCCCTATCTGATTATTTTGTTAGATTGTTAGATTGTTGGAAATTCAATGCTTTTATATATCTACACTTTTGGAGATTTGTTGAAAGTATTAGACAGAGCCCTATCTGATTATTTTGTTAGATTGTTAGATTGTTGGAAATTCAATGCTTTTATATATCTACACTTTTGGAGATTTGTTGAAAGTGTTAGACAGAGCCCTATCTGATTATTTTGTTAGATTGTTAGATTGTTGGAAATTCAATGCTTTTATATATAAAAAAGTGTTGGATATTTGTTGAAAGTGTTAGACAGAGCCCTATCTGATTATTTTGTTAGATTGTTAGATTGTTGGAAATTCAATGCTTTTATATATAAAAAAGTGTTGGATATTTGTTGAAAGTGTTAGACAGAGCCCTATCTGATTATTTTGTTAGATTGTTAGATTGTTGGAAATTCAATGCTTTTATATATCTACACTTTTGGAGAATTGTTGAAAGTGTTAGACAGAGCCCTATCTGATTATTTTGTTAGATTGTTAGATTGTTGGAAATTCAATGCTTTTATATATCTACACTTTTGGAGATTTGTTGAAAGTGTTAGACAGAGCCCTATCTGATTATTTTGTTAGATTGTTAGATTGTTGGAAATTCAATGCTTTTATATATCTACACTTTTGGAGATTTGTTGAAAGTGTTAGACAGAGCCCTATCTGATTATTTTGTTAGATTGTTAGATTGTTGGAAATTCAATGCTTTTATATATAAAAAAGTGTTGGATATTTGTTGAAAGTGTTAGACAGAGCCCTATCTGATTATTTTGTTAGATTGTTAGATTGTTGGAAATTCAATGCTTTTATATATCTACACTTTTGGAGATTTGTTGAAAGTGTTAGACAGAGCCCTATCTGATTATTTTGTTAGATTGTTAGATTGTTGGAAATTCAATGCTTTTATATATAAAAAAGTGTTGGAGATTTGTTGAAAGTGTTAGACAGAGCCCTATCTGATTATTTTGTTAGATTGTTAGATTGTTGGAAATTCAATGCTTTTATATATATAAAAGTGTTGGAGATTTGTTGAAAGTGTTAGACAGAGCCCTATCTGATTATTTTGTTAGATTGTTAGATTGTTGGAAATTCAATGCTTTTATATATAAAAAAGTGTTGGAGATTTGTTGAAAGTGTTAGACAGAGCCCTATCTGATTATTTTGTTAGATTGTTAGATTGTTGGAAATTCAATGCTTTTATATATAAAAAAGTGTTGGAGATTTGTTGAAAGTGTTAGACAGAGCCCTATCTGATTATTTTGTTAGATTGTTAGATTGTTGGAAATTCAATGCTTTTATATATCTACACTTTTGGAGATTTGTTGAAAGTGTTAGACAGAGCCCTATCTGATTATTTTGTTAGATTGTTGGAAATTCAATGCTTTTATATATAAAAAAGTGTTGGAGATTTGTTGAAAGTGTTAGACAGAGCCCTATCTGATTATTTTGTTAGATTGTTAGATTGTTGGAAATTCAATGCTTTTATATATCTACACTTTTGGAGAATTGTTGAAAGTGTTAGACAGAGCCCTATCTGATTATTTTGTTAGATTGTTAGATTGTTGGAAATTCAATGCTTTTATATATCTACACTTTTGGAGATTTGTTGAAAGTGTTAGACAGAGCCCTATCTGATTATTTTGTTAGATTGTTAGATTGTTGGAAATTCAATGCTTTTATATATCTACACTTTTGGAGATTTGTTGAAAGTGTTAGACAAAGCCCTATCTGATTATTTTGTTAGATTGTTAGATTGTTGGAAATTCAATGCTTTTATATATAAAAAAGTGTTGGAGATTTGTTGAAAGTGTTAGACAGAGCCCTATCTGATTATTTTGTTAGATTGTTAGATTGTTGGAAATTCAATGCTTTTATATATAAAAAAGTGTTGGAGATTTGTTGAAAGTGTTAGACAGAGCCCTATCTGATTATTTTGTTAGATTGTTAGATTGTTGGAAATTCAATGCTTTTATATATATAAAAGTGTTGGAGATTTGTTGAAAGTGTTAGACAGAGCCCTATCTGATTATTTTGTTAGATTGTTAGATTGTTGGAAATTCAATGCTTTTATATATAAAAAAGTGTTGGAGATTTGTTGAAAGTGTTAGACAGAGCCCTATCTGATTATTTTGTTAGATTGTTAGATTGTTGGAAATTCAATGCTTTTATATATCTACACTTTTGGAGATTTGTTGAAAGTGTTAGACAGAGCCCTATCTGATTATTTTGTTAGATTGTTAGATTGTTGGAAATTCAATGCTTTTATATATCTACACTTTTGGAGATTTGTTGAAAGTGTTAGACAGAGCCCTATCTGATTATTTTGTTAGATTGTTAGATTGTTGGAAATTCAATGCTTTTATATATAAAAAAGTGTTGGAGATTTGTTGAAAGTGTTAGACAGAGCCCTATCTGATTATTTTGTTAGATTGTTAGATTGTTGGAAATTCAATGCTTTTATATATAAAAAAGTGTTGGATATTTGTTGAAAGTGTTAGACAGAGCCCTATCTGATTATTTTGTTAGATTGTTAGATTGTTGGAAATTCAATGCTTTTATATATCTACACTTTTGGAGAATTGTTGAAAGTGTTAGACAGAGCCCTATCTGATTATTTTGTTAGGTTGTTAGACTGTTGGAAATTCAATGCTTTTATATATCTACACTTTTGGAGAATTGTTGAAAGTGTTAGACAGAGCCCTATCTGATTATTTTGTTAGATTGTTAGATTGTTGGAAATTCAATGCTTTTATATATAAAAAAGTGTTGGAGATTTGTTGAAAGTGTTAGACAGAGCCCTATCTGATTATTTTGTTAGATTGTTAGATTGTTGGAAATTCAATGCTTTTATATATCTACACTTTTGGAGATTTGTTGAAAGTATTAGACAGAGCCCTATCTGATTATTTTGTTAGATTGTTAGATTGTTGGAAATTCAATGCTTTTATATATCTACACTTTTGGAGATTTGTTGAAAGTGTTAGACAGAGCCCTATCTGATTATTTTGTTAGATTGTTAGATTGTTGGAAATTCAATGCTTTTATATATAAAAAAGTGTTGGATATTTGTTGAAAGTGTTAGACAGAGCCCTATCTGATTATTTTGTTAGATTGTTAGATTGTTGGAAATTCAATGCTTTTATATATAAAAAACTGTTGGATATTTGTTGAAAGTGTTAGACAGAGCCCTATCTGATTATTTTGTTAGATTGTTAGATTGTTGGAAATTCAATGCTTTTATATATCTACACTTTTGGAGAATTGTTGAAAGTGTTAGACAGAGCCCTATCTGATTATTTTGTTAGATTGTTAGATTGTTGGAAATTCAATGCTTTTATATATCTACACTTTTGGAGATTTGTTGAAAGTGTTAGACAGAGCCCTATCTGATTATTTTGTTAGATTGTTAGATTGTTGGAAATTCAATGCTTTTATATATCTACACTTTTGGAGATTTGTTGAAAGTGTTAGACAAAGCCCTATCTGATTATTTTGTTAGATTGTTAGATTGTTGGAAATTCAATGCTTTTATATATAAAAAAGTGTTGGAGATTTGTTGAAAGTGTTAGACAGAGCCCTATCTGATTATTTTGTTAGATTGTTAGATTGTTGGAAATTCAATGCTTTTATATATAAAAAAGTGTTGGAGATTTGTTGAAAGTGTTAGACAGAGCCCTATCTGATTATTTTGTTAGATTGTTAGATTGTTGGAAATTCAATGCTTTTATATATCTACACTTTTGGAGAATTGTTGAAAGTGTTAGACAGAGCCCTATCTGATTATTTTGTTAGATTGTTAGATTGTTGGAAATTCAATGCTTTTATATATCTACACTTTTGGAGATTTGTTAAAAGTGTTAGACAGAGCCCTACCTTCACAGCGTAGAAGCATTCAACAAATACATTGCAGGAAGAAACAATGTACAAACACTCTCAACAAATCTCTGAAAGTGTAGATATATAAAAGCATTGAATTTCCAACAATCTAACAATCTAACAAAATAATCAGATAGGGCTCTGTCTAACACTTTCAACAAATCTCCAACACTTTTTTATATATAAAAGCATTGAATTTCCAACAATCTAACAATCTAACAAAATAATCAGATAGGGCTCTGTCTAACACTTTCAACAATTCTCCAAAAGTGTAAATATATAAAAGCATTGAATTTCCAACAATCTAACAATCTAACAAAATAATCAATTAGGGCTCTGTCTAACACTTTCAACAAATCTCCAACACTTTTTTATATATAAAAGCATTGAATTTCCAACAATCTAACAATCTAACAAAATAATCAGATAGGGCTCTGTCTAACACTTTCAACAAATCTCCAACACTTTTTTATATATAAAAGCATTGAATTTCCAACAATCTAACAATCTAACAAAATAATCAGATAGGGCTCTGTCTAACACTTTCAACAATTCTCCAAAAGTGTAGATATATAAAAGCATTGAATTTCCAACAATCTAACAATCTAACAAAATAATCAGATAGGGCTCTGTCTAACACTTTCAACAAATCTCCAAAAGTGTAGATATATAAAAGCATTGAATTTCCAACAATCTAACAATCTAACAAAATAATCAGATAGGGCTCTGTCTAACACTTTCAACAATTCTCCAAAAGTGTAGATATATAAAAGCATTGAATTTCCAACAATCTAACAATCTAACAAAATAATTCGATAGGGCTCTGTCTAACACTTTCAACAAATCTCCAACAATCTAACAAATATGATACACTAGTCAGCCCTTGTCTAAGAGTTGTATCCATAGCTTTCTACAATTCCAAATATGTTGGTAGGACTCATCTAACACAAGTCAAATGCTTTCAACAAAATGCTATTCAGTGAGGAATTTTTGGTCAAAATCTCCATTTCTGCACCTAACTGCATCAGACACACTGTCAGCACGTCCCTTCATATTGCTTATGAACCGTATGGCACTGTTCTGGACCAGCTCTATATCATGCACCTTACTTCTAACCGCAGGATCCCAAACCACATCCGCATAATCGAGTATAGGCCTACATAGACTCGTATAAGCCAATAATGACATTGATAATCATAATGACTTATTGACTAATCACTAAGACTAAGACTGTAAGAGTAACTGTAAGAGTAGAATAGCCTTGGTTTAACTTTAATCACTAAGTCTAATGAGTAACTGTAATCACTAATCAGTAATGGCCAATGGCAATGGGTATAACCATCATAATGATTATGATAATATTAATATTAATATAAAATTAAATGATGACAAATTTCAAAATTATTGATTAAGATCATCTAAAATCTAAATAATTGTCATAGTTTATTATTTATAAATATAACTTCCTGGGCCTTGGCTCTTAGTCTTACAGTTACTATAACTCTTACTTTTAGTTTTACTTTAACTAAATAACTTAAGTTTAACTCTTGGACTTAGTCTTAGACTAAGACTTATCACCTAAACTTAAAGTTAATGTATCTATAATAACCTGGATATAATAACAAACATCTTAGGATTTAGAAAAACCAAAGTGCACAGAACTTACAAAGTTTGTGTTTACTTTAGTCATTGCTCATTAGCAAAAAGTCGTGATGAGGAAATTCAAATTGGTAAGATTGAATCAACTTAAAGGCTGCTACAAAGTGAGCGTGGACCTAAATTTAGAATTAGAGGTTCGCTAGGAGCAGCATCAATTTGGGTATGGATGAGTGCAGAGTGTATAAAGACAAAGTTGTCTGGAGTCACCTCCTAAGAACTGCGCCAAGTGAATTATCAGCGTGGTGCGGTTTATAGCGATTTTCATAACCATGTGTCTGTGGCTCTTAGATTTAGCGGTCAGTTACGATATCGAACATAACGTTCTTATTGTGCTGATTGTTAGCATAATAACTATAGTGCTTCTGATTTTGCACGCATTGCGCAAGTAAGATCACAGGCTGCGGTTAAGGTCATAACCATATGACCAGACAATCATAATAATTTAAATTTGAATAATTTTTTATTAATGAAATTTAATAGCTTTTATTTTAAATATTTATGCTATTATATTTATAATGCACACCAAAATTGTTATCATTGTGCATAGCAATTATTAGTGTTTGAAAAGATAAATGCTGGTTCAATCAAACATTATATTTATTGGTTGCAATAACAGACGATCACGATATTCATTATTAATATTAATATTAATGATTATTAAATTTAATGAAATAATTAAATTTAATAATTGTAATACCAATAATACTTCAAGTTCAACTTTGAGCAAAATTGATAATCGTAACCATAATGGTTATGATATTTATAATAATAATGATATGATAAGATTATGAATTTTAAATTCATAATCTAATCATATCATTATGATTATCGAAGTTGAACTTGATGTATTATTACAGTTATTAATTTTATAAATTATTATTAATATTTATTTTGATTTTATGATTTTTATGATTATTTACTAAAACTCTGCTAAATTCAAAATATATGTAACTGTAACACTAGCAGTAACAATAATTCATTAATTGCAACTTGATGTTAGTAGCTGGAACTGTGCAAGACTCTGACTGACACTAACTATTACTAAGAGTAAGCGTGACTCTGTAGAGTGTAGACTGTGTAACACGTAGAGCTAGGAGTAAGACTAAGTGCAAGCCTTAAAGACAGAATAATATCTGTGCATAATATATATACTTAAACTTAAAGTTAATCCCTGATTTATACTATTGCAGTGAATTGTATTTGTTGGACCGAAATTCAAGCCTTGTAGAATATGACCTTAGAGTCACTAGTTGATCAGTAACCATGACAAGAAGTGTTACTGTTGAACGATAAACAATGTCACTTGAAAATAAGTGTCCCTAAAAAGAAGCAATTTTTATTTTATATCAAAAGCTGGATTAGAATTCCATTGTGTGGAACACTAGTTAAATTAGCTTTTACTGATTTTCACTAATAAAGCTTTAGTGCAATTCTATAAGTATAATTTCCAGTGACAAGAATTGATTTCTGGTGTTCAGTACCAGCTGCTTAGTTGTGCCGATTTAAATCACAGCAGCTGTAGTCGAGACAGAAATCTGATTCCGGGTGATTGAATCACAAAGACTCAACAGGAGTGACTAGTCAATATTCTGAAGGCCCATTGCTTCGAAGGTCCATTCTTCCGAAGGTCTATTAAGGCCTGGCTACACACGTAAAAATCACACAAAATTCATGTAAATATTTTTGTGAGTTATCCTCTCATTATGACCAGCCACACGTTTGTTGGACAAAACACATGATAAATAGTCCATAAATGGGTCTTGCACGCGATACAAACAGCAGAAGATTGTCAGATATAGAAATGTGGTAGAACTGAAATAATCACTGTTGCTAAAATTCTATTGACCAATCAAGTGGTGCTTATCGTCACTTTCGCTTTCTTTGGTGGGTGCACCTAGTGAACACGATTTCGTATGAATTCTCTCAAATTTAATCGTGCATCTGGTGTCTTCATGTAAAATAGACGATTTCGTGTGATTCTCACGAGTGTATGGCCAGGCCTTTAGTCCAAAAATTAGTAGGCACAAGATAGTCAAGTGTATAATCGCTGAGAATATCATAAATGTTACTCACAATTTAGTTTAAAGTTTTTGCTATATTATTGTCCTAATTAAAGCAGCTGCTTATTGGTCATAGTGTAATTTCAGGCTAAACAATCACAAGTAGAAAACACGCATGCCACCTACAGGGCAATAATATGGCAAGACCTTAACTAAATTGTGAGTGAAATTTATGATATTCTTAGTGAGGATGCCCTAACTATCCTGTGTCTACTAATTTTCAGACTAATGGAACTTTGGGACAATGGGCCTTCGGAGTATTGCTTCAACGGAATATCCCCAATGCAAGATGGTCACTACAGTGGAAATATTATTTCTGGTGATTGGTAACAGTGCTTGATTGTGACAGTGACATGGCTATGGCTCGCCGTTTTATATCACAGTAGCTGTAGTCAGAGATAGTTACAGAAATCAGATTCCTGGTAACTGAATCACAAGGATTCAACAGGGATTTCAGCTCAAAATATTCACTACTGAAAGTCTATGGAATTTATTCACCACTATTGCCAACCCAAACTCAATAGTAAATTAATCAAAGAGCAAAAAAGTTCTCAAAGAACAAGGTTTATTCCAAGAGTTAACTGTTCATACTACAACAAGCAATAGCGGACTGCCCACTACTAGGAATCATGACAGTTAGTCTAGAAGTAACCTCCAATTATCTTTCACTCATTACACTTCGAGGGGTGGCCACGCAATTTTTTTAGAAATAGAAAGTTTGAAGGGTCCTAATTAATCTGTGAAAACTCTAGACAGTTCTGTGCACCCAGTTAGCCACAAAAGCGCTTCAAACTTTTAAAATTATTCAGGAGTTGTTTTCTCTTAACGTTTTTGTGAATCGGCTAAATATTTTGGATTTATTCAAGCTAATTTATTTTATATAAGCAAAATAAATTTGCTAATAATTATAGATACTTTTTTCACTTTTCTTTTATAAAAACTCTAAATTTTTCTGTTCACCTGGTTAGTCACAAAAACTCTTTTAAATGTTACAGGAGTTGTTTCCCCACAACTTTGTCCAAATTCATTAAATATTATCTTGAAATTATTGAAGCTAGTTTATTATATATACAAGTAAAAACTTTTGCAGATAATCATAGATGTGTTTTTCACTTCTCTGAGTTTATTTCTAGTGATTTTCTTGCGAAAAAATCTGAAAAAAGGGGATTATTTGGACGAAAACAAGCAAAGGAATTGGGTTTATCAGTTATAAGGCAAACATTATTATTGATCAGCTATAAAAAAGGCGAATTATAAGTAAAACTGTGTCTGATAATGATTTTCTTCACCATTTTTATTATATAATAACTACTTTTACAAAATAAGTAATGAGAAGCATGAGCTGGTTGATCTGGACTCCGGAAGATAATATTTTAAATGTGTACAATTGAGCTTTGCTAATAAATTTAGGCTGGACTATATATATATATACATAAGCAATTTGGTTTTTAAAACAATGCTATTGGTTAAAATGCATATTTTTATACTATCTTGATATAATGACTATAGAGCCAATTTATCTCAGTTATAGTTACAGAAGAAATACCCTAAAGCTTTCCTATAATGTTTAATATATATGGTTATATTTAGACCACCCATTAGAAAAATGATCTTGGGCTGCCTCATTCAAAGATCATAGGCATGTACTTTTTTCATGTGTGCCATTTGTTACAAAAATAATAATTTCTTATCAGCAAATAAAATAAGCTGAGTTTGAGACTGGTGCCTTTTTGTGTGAAACATGGAGTAAAAATATTTTAGAGAACAATATTGTTATTATAGTTGATGCATACCAAAGAAAATTGCGTTCGCTACAATTTTACCAAACATGGTGGAATTCCTAAGGAAGCACAACTCAAATGCTTACAATTAGATCACAAGGTAGCAGATACACAAACTTTGTTACATGCAAAATATCTTATGAACATCATAATCTCGCGTGTAATAATCAAATCTCAATCTTTCATCCTAAGTCTCGCTATTTGCAAAACATTACCTTCTTACCAATTATTTTTTTTCACGGGTGTGGTAATCATGGTGTCATGCCAGATAGAGGCTAGACTAAATTTCCTACTTAGACGCTAGTTATTTATTTTGGTAAAATGTATTTTCATGTGCAACTTATTTTAATATTATTGAAATATATGTATATTTAAATAAACTTGGATCAATTGCTTGTTATTTAGCACGTAAATAAATTCCTTTGATTTGCATTAACTTATTAATTTTGTATATTATTTTATACATCTTGTCTGTTGTTTAAAAATATATTTTGCTAATAAGTATCCATTAAAGATAGTGTCTATTATTAATGTATTACTATATTAGTATTAGTATTAGTATATATTATGTATTAGCTACATATAGCTATTATAGCATATTAGCAATCAATTCATCAGTTATATAGGTAATATTAATATATATGGTAACAAAATAAAAATAGCGTCTCGCTGGGAGGAAACCATAATCATATTAGATATTTGGATGTCAACATTGCAGCAAATAAATCCAAACCGCAGTTGTGTGCAGCACTTGGTAGAGTTCATGCTTTAACAGGTTTTTATTCGACTATAGTGCTTTTTATGGAAAAAGATAGCGCACAGCCTACTCTGTTTTGAAAAAATTTTCATAATGTATGGGAAACTTTGAACACCTTGCATGGGAAGTATTTTAAGCTGTAAGCCATTACATCGGCTGAAGTAGAACAATTTGTCTATAAGCTTTATGGAGCAGGAAATCCATATATAGATAATGTCTGATACACTGTATTTCGTTCACCGTCTAAAATAACTTAATAGAGTTTGCCTCCAACAAAAGATGAATTAAATTTGCATGTAAAAAGAGCAAATTATCAGGCAGCCATTTGGAGAAGAGTGACAACAGCCTATATTGATGCACTACCCCCAGAACATTATGAAAAGATTGTTGAGAATCATGGCAACATAAATATAAAGTGGATTATTCAAGCTTCCGTACCTGAACATGTATATTGCAAAGTTTAAACTGCTCCTGTAAGACCAGCTGAACATATCAAGATGTGGATGTCAGAAATCTCAAATGCAGTGCATACACTGATGTTTGTCAATGTAAGGATTGTCTGAGAAGAAGCTCTATATTGGGAAAGAAGCTGATGAGACTGATGGCAGTGACAATGGTGACGAGAATACTTTTTCATAATAAAGCACTATTTTTAGACATTTGTTATATATTTTGCTGCAACCAATTTGATTTTGATAATCTCTCATGCTTCTGTTCTTCTAAATAATTTTACAAAATCTTGTTGATTTTTGCAGACGTTTAACGGCTACCCACAGACTATATAGCAAATGGTTCAATTGGGCTGAGCTCAAAAGATTTCAATATTTATTCATTTCAACATTTATTTTGTACTATAAATTTATAAATATAGTTGTTTCACACATCAGCATGACTTTGTTTTTATTTTTGTATAAATAGCTTGGTCATACATGATTATTCTACATGCTTATGCCTCATGCAATATATGTCGATTCATAACAAACACATATGTTTTATATAAACAACTTGGTTTTAATTTGAGATAGCGTCTTGCAGTCTTTAAATTTAATATCAGCATAGAATTCTAAGTAAGAGGCAATTATTTTTGGTATTTCAGCAAATATTTTTTCTTCAAGATAGCTTGATAAAATTGGATACTATTTTGCACAATCCACATTTCTTTTTATCACCCATCTAAAATGTCGATTTGTTTTTCGCAATAACTTGAGTTTGGGTAAAGATAGAGTTTTAGAGTTTGTAGATTCAGAATCAGCACAAAATTCTGATCTAAAAACAACTTTTTTTGAGTGGCCATTTAGTAAATTGTAATAAGCCAATTTTTTGAGCACTTTTTGGGAGGTTACTTCTAGACTATATATGTTTATATAAACAACTTGGTTATAATTTGAGATAGCCTCTTGCAGTCTTTAAATTCAATATCAGCATAGAATTCTAAGTAAGAGGCAATTATTTTTGATATTTCAGCAAATATTTTTTCTTCAAGATAGCTTGATAAAATTGGATACTATTTTACACAATTCACAAATGCCGATTTGTTTTTTGCAATATCTTGAGTTTGGGTAGAGATAGAATTCTAGAGTTTGTAGATTCAGAATCAGCACAAAATTTTAATCTAGAAACAACTTTTTTTGAGTGGCCACCTAGTAAAGTGTAATAAGCCAATTTTTTGAGCACTTTTTGGGAGGTTACTTCTAGACTAAGTATTTATGGTCACATTGCAGACGTCTTGGAGGGCACTAAGTGTAGGGCCACACGACACGAGTTACCCCGCACAGGTTCAATTTTCTGAAAACCCGTCCCAGGAGCGACCTGCCACACACAATGCGTGTGTTGTGTGTGCGGGAGTTTATTAGCTAATAATCTTGGAGTTTAACTTTACTGCTCGTCTACAGATGTTTGTTTTTATATCTACGCCATCGACAAAGTGACTTTAGATGTATTATAAAAGCGAAAATGCAAACTGTATGAAACTGTTTTAATTCAGTTTGCTAAAAGCGAAAATGTGAATTGAAATGAAAAACAGTGCGCTCACTAAATGGTAATCAGCCAATTAGATCAAACCCGCACGAGCTTTCTGCACTTGCTGCTCAGCATGTTATCCGCATAAAAACCTACACCAGATGCCCCATTTTTGGGCTGGACGGGTTTTCTCGCATGTCCTTCGCGGGTAACCCGAGTCGTGCGGCCCTACGCCAACTATTATCGTCAAAAAACTCCAGTCAAGATTTCCTCTACCTAGTCTAGGCTCTATGCTCACCATAACGGCCTTTTTAGAGTCAACAACCAGACGCAAAGAGTACTGTTCAATAGCTCTGATAATATTTTTTATTACGCTTTTACTTCTAGTATAACTCATTGTTATATTTACACTTGCTATTATTAGTTATTTAAAATTAATAATCAAGTTGTTAGGTATTACTATTACAACTAGTTTTACAATTAATGTATTACTATTGCTGTTACTATTAGTATTAGTTGTTAGTTATACATATAATTTTAGTGCTAGCAATAATAAAAGCTATGATTGATATTTATATGTTTACAGTAATTATCATTATGATGTAATCATGATCATATTTACAACTGCACTGAAATGCTATCACTCTTACTCATTCTTAGTATCAAGATTAAATGATTTTAGGTAAAAATGGCACCGGTAAAAATAGCACAGATAAAAATGGCACACTCACATTGATATTAAATTTTCCCAAACCCCCAACCCTTAAAGCCCCAACCAACACCCCAAACACCACCCCAAACCCTAATATTGAAAATGTGCCATTTTGCCATTATTGCTTTTGCAATTATTACCGGACACCAAATTAAATGCATTTATCAGTATAAAGTTAAATTTATAGTTGTGATATAAATATTACTGAATATGAAACTAAGCATTAAACTTAGCATAGGTCACTGAAGTTTTAGTTTCAATTTTTTTATATTATTTCGAAGTTGAATTGTGTTTATAATTATTACTCTATGACTGTCATTTTCTGTTCAACGATTTGCTTATGACTTGTGTTTTACTCGTGTTGCTGTGGCTAGCACAATGATGACTGACAATAAATCATAAACAGTTAATAAAATAGCTACAGTGAGATGGAGTATGACAATTAAAATGTTATTCTGACGCTAAAATGACAATCATAAGAAAGTAGATTATGTTGACCATAGATTTAATCTTTTGACCTTGATGAACAAAATTGTATATGCCTACTTATTTACTTTTTTATTATTTTGATGATAATTTTAGATCATGGATGAAAGTAAGCGAGCATTGAAAGAACAATTCGTTAGTCACCTTAATGGTACTACTTGGATTGAAGTGGACTTTATTCAGCTCGTTCAACCACTCTGCATACTTCTCTTTTCATCATTCTGCTGCTTTATTTTTCAAGGACATAAAATCAACAGACATGAATTTGCTCACACTTTAGCTGGAAAATCATTGTAGGTCAAGCTCAATTTTTTTTTACTAAAAGTATGGAAATACATTTCCCATCTTTTGTATGGCACCTACGCTGTAAGGGTAGTATACTGAAATGAATGTCATTTCAGGCATCTCAGACTAATATGCTACATTTCGCCTAAAAGGGATGACTACTCTGTCTTTAACGCTATTAGAATTGATTTTCTAAAATTTTAAGCTCCCATAACGTAAATTTATTAACCCAATGGTTTTATAAGTGACAATTTAGAAATTTTAGTTCAATGGAGTGGCTTAGCACACATAATATTATATTAACTTTTTGAATTTTTTCATTCTATTGTTTAATTTTATTTGCTTGCAGAATGTATGTGGTGGACTTGGGTCTGTGTGTTATACCTTTATTGGCAACTTTGACCGTGTTCGCTGATCATTACATGGCATTTACTCAAACAATGCTGGCCATGGCACTCCTTCTCCTTGCTACTACGTGTACTAACTTCAAGTATAACTCTTTGAAAGAAGTCATGAATAAAACTGTAGGCAAGACTGATAGAAGCTATATTAGCTGGTTTGTTCTTAACCTTATCTATCTCTGCATTGCAGGTTTTAGTTCAGAATATATATTATATTGTTAGTATAGCAAACTTTGTTGATCTGTATTAAATTGTTCAAGTAGTTGCTATCAATTTAGTTTTTGAAGTGTACTATGTATAAAAGAAAGATAATTTTAAGAGATATAAAAACTTATTTAATCAAGAAAAATTTGTTATTGTCTTTTGGCCAATTTAATTTTTCATTGTGTTATGTTAGCTTTTTTCATAAAGACACTGTGTTTAGATGATTGAATGTACACTAAATCATTATGTCCTACTACCATTCCTCTATATTTGATAATTTTTTGGCTTTGTAAGTAGCACCTTTATCGCACAACTAAGACGCCAAAATAATTGTATTTATGTGATATTTAACTTCCTCTTTTAAAAATTAATTTGTAGGTACCGGGCATATGTCAACGTACTAACGGCTATATGTATTCTCGCTGTTGACTTTAAGATCTACCCCAGGCGACTCGCTAAAACCGAAACTTTTGGAACTGGTCTTATGGATATATTTGTTGGTGCATTTATTATGTGCAACTCCATCGTTTGTAAAGAGGCAACTGATTCTACCATAGAAATTCGGTATGATGGCAGTTATCTTCTCATGGCGATATGGCTGTGTACAGCTGCTTGCTTCACCTACATACTATTATTGTGTTGAAAATATCATTATGCTATTTAGCTTATGGCAGGATTTTGTAACTTCATTTTTTATATCTGCAGAGGTTTTAGTGAGAAATTGGCTAGTTTAAGGAAGGTATTAAGAACGTCCCTACCACTCACTATACTTGGCGTAGCCAGGTTGATATCCACTAAATCATCCAACTATCAGGAACATGTCACTGAATATGGTGTTCACTGGAATTTTTTCCTCACTTTGGCAGCAGTCAGGGTATGGTATTTTTTTCCATCATATTTTCAAACTAAGACATTTGTTATAAATTGAACTAACTTTCTTAGCAAATAATGTTATTCGAAACAAAGCAGGCTAAAAAACCAATTAAGTTGCAAGTGATTAATAATCTCTGAATTTTAACCAATAACTTATAACTCTATCAGTATCAATAGTAATGAGCTTTTGGTTAACTTTCATTTTCATTTGTTGTGCTTTTATAAGAAACTTGGGTTGTATAGGTTAAAAACGTGTTGGATTTTCATCATATGTTTCTCTGTCTCCTTACAGCTGTTAAGCACTGCAATGCTTTGTGTTCTGAAACCAAGCAAAGCTGCTTTACTCAGTGTGTCATTTGCTGCAATCTATCAATATTTGCTGTCTCATAAACTGCAAGAATATATTCTACGAGAAGGTGGTAGACACAGCGACCTATTATCAGCCAATAGGGAAGGAATATTCTCTCTTTTAGGTTACATGTCGTTGTATTTTGCCGGTGTTGCAATTGGAAGAATTATATTTCAAAAAACAAGGTACCAACTTAATTCTAATGTGTTTTAGTTATTTCCGAATTATGTGTTGTGTCTTTATGCACATAATTAGTCAGAAACAATTATTATTGCATAAGCTAAGGTACAAGTTAGGTTCAACCAGGTACTTGCTGACTCTAGTACCTGATTCAATCAACTTTGACTTGAATTGCCAAAGTAATTAATTGACTCGACTAAATTTGATTTGTGTTAAAATTTTGATAGACTTTCTGAAACATTTTAAAACTTATTACTTTCTTAATTGGTTACCAGATTGCTAAGTACATGTAACTCCTGCCAGTTTCTGTTTATTTCTCAAAATTTTTAAACGTACATATATATTAGATAGACTAATTATTTGTAGATCATTTCAAAATAACTTGTGTCATAGATTGACTTGACTTATAAGGTTTTTTCTCCATACCATGGCTAATGTTGCCTTCAACCCATTCCTGTATAACAACCAGTTATGGTAGTTCAATTTTGATATGCTATGAAACATGCCTGTGGCCTTTTTATACATGAAATATTGTCTTGAAGTAAATCATAAATACAATAAAAGATTGATATTGTGACTTTAGAGTGACATGGGGGGATAATTTCAAGTTGGCACTTCAGTTGCTATTATTGAGTGGAATCTCACTATTAGGGATGCTAGTGGCCAGGGCCTATGGGATTGATGTTTCAAGAAGAATGGCGAATCTTACTTTTATTCTTTGGACTGTAAGTATAATTAATTTAACCCAACTTTTCAGGTTTTATTCAAGTAGAAATTTTCAGTATCAGTTCCAAAGTGCTGCAGAAATGGAACTCATTGGCAACTTTATCATCTCGAATTAACTCAAAACACATATATGCACAAAACTTAATATAAAATCGATATGCTTGGCATGCTACCTTGTAGTTGTATTTAACTGATGGTCAAGATGTATGTGAATAATTTAATGCTGCATAAGTGTGTTAAAAAGTCTTTCAGCTTTAGCTTTCAAAAATGGGATAGAATAATGAAAAGCAATATAGAATAATAAAATCAACTGGTTTTAGATTTTTTAACTATTTTTAAGCATTTAATATTATCTAACCTAATAGTTGTTTCTATGTTGTATTTATTCTTTTAGATACACCACAGCTCATTGGTCATTGCTACTATGCTAGCTGTCTTCCTCCTTCACCAACTTATTGATCTCGTATTCACAGGTAGCACTATGTTATATTACTAAGTAAAATCTTTTCAACTATTTTTTGTGATACATAATTAGATTCTCTTTAGTAATTGAATTATCATAACAAGAAGTGTGAAAGGTGTAGTCACCAATGCCCTCTGTAAGAAAGTGCTGTTTAGTGGTTGAAATTCTGCTAAACCTGTGTAGTGGACAAAAGCTCCTGTAACTAAAGACAAACATATACGCATATGCAATAGACCATGTAAAACTCAGCCAATCAGCGAAGTGTACCAGGTCAATGTCTTACCATTGTAACTGATATAAAATTCTGCAAGTTCAATTGCGAAATGCATGCTTTTAAAAGCTAGTTGTGCAACTTTTTTTTCATGCATTATTTAATTTCATACCTTAAATTGATGACTCTTGAAATGAATTTTTAAAATGTCTAAATTAAGTGTTTATAAAATGCAATTGAAAATTTCATGTCTAGAAAAATGACCTGGTACACTTTTGCAACTTGAGGCCAATTATTACATAACTGCCAGCTTAGTAGTTATTTGTTGTTGCAGCTTGAATGGGTTATTGTTTAGCATTGGAAGCTTGCAGTAAACATCTGTGAATTTGGTACATGACTTTGATTGGCTGGTTTTTGAATGGCCCTTTAGTATATGCATCTGGATGGCTAAGTAGTGTAGACTCCGCCTACATCTAGCTAATGTACAGTAGCCAATCCACAGTAGTATTACAAAGTTTCTGTTTAACAAATGAAATATTCTGGTCATTTGTCTTGTACTTTACAATAATAAATATTCTATTCAACTAGAATTTTATTGTATGTGAGCCATGGGAACTACTAAGAGGTTAAATCAACCACCCATGCTAGTAATATTGTAGCTCGCAGTAATAGCAAGTCCACACCATATAAATATACACATAAGCTATTATGTGCAGTTTATGAATGCTGAAATGACCCCATTTCTTACCTTCAATTTGAAAAAAATTGTATTACATATTCTGCCACTTCTGCACCAGGAACTTGTTTTCCTTTTAAATTTTGAAAATAGTGGTCAGTTTCTGCAGCAGTCAACATTCACAATAAACAACGTAAGCTTTCAAATAAACTATAAATATATGAAATATTAGTGTGGAAACAATGTAATTTATTCATTGCTATAATGAAAAATTATAAGAATATTATATAAAAGCTAGATATAGATTTCTAGTAAAATGGCACAGGTAAAAATAACACATTTTTACTTCAAATTCTAAATTTCATCAGTCACCAATGGTGGCTGTAGATTACAGAGAGCACAGCAAACTATCATAATCTTGTCTAATAGAGGTGCCAACACCAAGTTCACACTTCCAGGACCATTTAAAATATTGAACTCCTTTATTCTTTCGATTGCTCTTTTGACATGGATTCGAAGGTTAGCAATCAACTTTGTTTGCAGTAACTGCATTTTAGTCATTTGCAAATGGCCTCTTTTCCCAGGTGGTATGGCCAACTTGGCTCCAGCGCCTATAAGTTCTTTTTCAATAAGAAAGCCTCTATCTGCCATAACCACATCACCTGGGTTTATGAAGTCTAAGAACCCAGAGTCATTCACTACACACTTGTCTTAGGCTCTACCTCCCATTCCATGCGAAATAAAGCAAATAGTGCCCTTGGGTGTAATTGCAACCAAATAATTGATGGTGTTGGTCTTTTTATACTCACTCCATGTTAAAGATTGAGCCAGCTTTGATTGAGGCTTACAAATGAATATTTCTGTGCAGTCTATAATGCACCTAATGTTAGCATATTGGCTTTGAAAGCTCAGAGGAGTGTTCAGCTTCTCTCTTGTTGGAAAAACTATTAGATTGTTTAGTTCTCTTGCTAAAATATCTAATGTGTCTTTGAAGGTTTTGCTTGCTAGCAATTTAGAGATATAAAAAAGCCCAGCAAGCATTTGAAACTGTAAGTCTTGACGCAGCTTCATCAAAGCCAATAAAAGTTTATCTTGTCCTGTTAACTTTTTTTCTGAAAGTGAGAACTTTCATCTTCGGACATATAAATCTAAATGTAGTAAACAAAGAATGAAAATTAAATTATGATTCAAATTATAATGTATGTGCTAAATAAATTTTGTGCTTAGTTTGTATTTATTCAGCAGTTTTTACCCTCTGGTAAGTAGCTTCAGTTATATTTTGCAAGAACTATGAAGTTCAAGAACTGCTAGTTGAAGGCTTGACCCAATATATCACCATCCAAACAGAATGTAATGTGTGTCAACATGTGTTACATAATACTGTAACAGTACATAATAAGCTAGTTGTATGAATACATCCTTTGAATGAAGTCATGAGTTTAAACAAATACTGTGGACAAACAATTATTACTTCATTTTATAATTATACTATAACTAATTCAAACCCATATTATTTCTAGAATAGCATTTAATAATGTTTGTGAATAAGTGAAACTAGTAACAAGTGTAAACCATTTTAGGTTTAAACACTGACTTAGTTTCAGCTAAAAATTAGATTAGGAGGCCACTTTTGATAAGCTTTAAAATAACCAAGGAAAATTTAAGCCAAAACAATTTACTTTTCCTGGAGAAAGTGAGTCAATTTGTCCACAAATAAAAGACTGCTGCTTGTTTAAATAAAACCCTAAACTAAATAAATCAAAGCATGCAGATGACCACTCTGGTATTTATGAATATCTTACATAAAACAACATCTTTAATAAGAAATGTATGAATGATACACTCATACTGCAACAAATTTAATTAAAATGACAGTTTTACTACACATCAAATTTAATCAATGTACAAAGTTTAGCATAGTGAGACTTGCCTTGTTTATTTGTAATAAACCATAGTTTATCTTTGCAATAAGAAAATCATAATTTTTACCTTGCTAAAAAATAGTATAGAGAACGTGTAGGAATTCCAGTATAGAATTTAGTTCGCTCATCTGTAGTGGTGAAAGTTTTAAAAACTTTTACTTTTTCAATAGTTGCTTTTTGTTTAAACGTGGAACTTTTTGAGCCTTTTCTTCCAACTTTTGATTTTCGTCTATCAATAGAATGTGCAGATCTTTTTTTCTGAGTAGTTGATGTTTCTGGTAACTCAGTTACTTCTGATGAAGTCTGACTATGAGGATGGCTGTCAGATGAGTTCTGTTGCTCTATATCAGCTGACTCTGTTGAAGACGTTTTCTGTTCGCTTCTTTCACATGTTTCATTAAAACCACTGTTTTTTTGTGCGTCTTACATTATATGCTTTAGTGCATTGGTAACCCAAATGAAGGGTTGGAGTTGGATTTTGCTCAGTGGGCTGACCATCCTTATGATTATGATAGTCTGCTGTGCTCTCTGTAATCTACAGCCACCATTGGTGACTGATGAAATTTAGAATTTGAAGTAAAAATGTGTTATTTTTACCTATGCCATTTTACTAGAAATCTATATCTAGCTTTTATATAATATTCTTATAATTTTTCATTATAGCAATGAATAAATTACATTGTTTCCACACTAATATTTCATATATTTATAGTTTATTTGAAAGCTTACGTTGTTTATTGTGAATGTTGACTGCTGCAGAAACTGACCACTATTTTCAAAATTTAAAAGGAAAACAAGTTCCTGGTGCAGAAGTGGCAGAATATGTAATACAATTTTTTTCAAATTGAAGGTAAGAAATGGGGTCATTTCAGCATTCATAAACTGCACATAATAGCTTATGTGTATATTTATATGGTGTGGACTTGCTATTACTGCGAGCTACAATATTACTAGCATGGGTGGTTGATTTAACCTCTTAGTAGTTCCCATGGCTCACATACAATAAAATTCTAGTTGAATAGAATATTTATTATTGTAAAGTACAAGACAAATGACCAGAATATTTCATTTGTTAAACAGAAATTTTGTAATACTACTGTGGATTGGCTACTGTACATTAGCTAGATGTAGGCGGAGCCTACACTACCCAGCCATCCAGATGCATATACTAAAGGGCCATTCAAAAACCAGCCAATCAAAGTCATGTACCAAATTCACAGATGTTTACTGCAAGCTTCCAATGCTAAACAATAACCCATTCAAGCTGCAACAACAAATAACTACTAAGCTGGCAGTTATGTAATAATTGGCCTCAAGTTGCAAAAGTGTACCAGGTCATTTTTCTAGACATGAAATTTTCAATTGCATTTTATAAACACTTAATTTAGACATTTTAAAAATTCATTTCAAGAGTCATCAATTTAAGGTATGAAATTAAATAATGCATGAAAAAAAAGTTGCACAACTAGCTTTTAAAAGCATGCATTTCGCAATTGAACTTGCAGAATTTTATATCAGTTACAATGGTAAGACATTGACCTGGTACACTTCGCTGATTGGCTGAGTTTTACATGGTCTATTGCTAAAAATTCTCCATGTGATAATTGTGCTAGGGTACTAACTAGACTTGTTTGCAGAACCATGTTTACCCATTATTTATGTTTATTTATTACACAGTCAACACATTCAGTTATCGAAGCTGCCTGCTAGAAGCTGTGAATTACAATGGCCTCCTATACTTCCTCATAGCCAACATTCTTACCGGGGCTGTTAACCTACTCATAGACACTCTACAGTGCACACCCACTCTCTCTTTTCTTATAGTTATATCCTACTTATTCACTTTAAATTCTATAATATATTTATTGTATATATTTAAAATAAAAACAAAATTTTGGTAGAGACTTATTTTCTTTTATTACTTTAGTTTTTTCTGTTATCTTAGTTTTTGATAGTTTGTAGATTTGGCATGTAAATTAGAATGATCTAGCTTGTACATGGCATGTATTGTATTTATTCTAATCACTCATATGTAAATATAATGGCTGAATAAATGAAGAGTATGAGTTTATTTGATGTATTTCAAGTAGTTTGTTATAGCAGATTGCTTAGTACTCCCAACAAAGATTTGGGGCATTCCACCTGTTGAATTACCAGTAATTTTTACATACTTCATTGAATCATGGTGATGGGCATGTCATAAAAGTCAGCATACAGGTTGTTCTGCTGTTTGTTACGTTCCTATTGTTCTCACAAAACAGCACAAATCATTGTTCACTTCAACTTCAGCTCATCCAGCACATATTTTAGTTTTATTGTGACTAGTTCAATGTCTTCTTTGCTGACATCCAGGTGACAAACACAGCGAACTTCACTCTTGCTGTAAGCATCAACTTTCACTATAATAGACTTTCCCAAGGCTAACTTTTCTTTCTCTGTTACCTGTGAGATAAACATTAAAAATGATGAACATTTGACAAAACCTACCTACTCAGTTTAAAAACATCTTTTAGCTTTAGCTTTACAGTTTATATAAAAGCTCACATATTGGCCCATCAAATATTACATTGCGCTGATAACCACCATGAAATAACTCATGGACCGTCATGTGAATTTTTCTATAGAATGTGAAATTATGCTAAAATAAGGTTTGTAAGCCAAAGCATTGAATGTCTACTATTTAAAACAAATTATACCCTCCAAGTTACTGAAAAACTATTGATTTTCGGTATTGTGTCTTGCATTCAATCAACACTAAATATCAGCATCTAACTCTTCATAATATGTAGCCTAGGTAAACAGATTGAAATAATACTTATACAATATAAAAGCTATGGGTACTACAAAGATACAGTGAGTGATGGGACCAACAAGAATACTGTTCAGTAAGAATACTCTTAAGGTCTGTTGTCAGTATAATACCATATCCTAAAAATTTATACTGCATCAATATCATATCTTACAACTTTATACTGTATCAATGTTAAGGTTATTTTAATGGCTTAGTAATATCAATTTTGCAATGGCAATTTAGATTCATACATACTCAAAAAAGCTAACACCAATACATTTGAATAATCATAAAACCTGGAAAATGTGCTGAGCAACTAACCCTTGCTGTGTTGCAATAGACAATTGAGTTGAAAAAGTCATATCTTAATGTAAATCCATACATTATTTGCAAAATATGGCAACAGTTCACCATAATCATAAATATGCCACATAGTTTCAAAACACCAATAAGAAATAAGTTTGGTTTTAGGTTGACATACTCTAACATATAGATTAAACTGATACTGCAACAATTTAAAGTCAAAACCAAAGCACGTTGCACGCATCTCATGTACGAACATCTGTTTGTGACCAAAACCAAGGAAGCCAGTAAATAAACAGTATTCTGGGAATATTGGTAAGAAAAATTGTACCTTAGCCAACCTTTTTACAACTTCTACAGCCAAGATGTTGTTAACGTTGACAAATAAAATGTTAGTGTGCACTTTACTCATATCAACAGATGCAATGGGTCCTCCATTCTCATCAATGACTGTAAGAAGAAATGCAAAGAGTTTAATACAAGACATGGCGGTGTTGCCAGAAAAAAATTTATAACACAGTTGAAATAAGCCATAGAAATAGATTGCTATAAATTGTCAATGCTTTATACTCAAACGCATTTCAATTGAGCCAATGCTTAGTTTCCTCAGGTAATAAACTTGATATTGCAAGAAATGCTGCACTTGTAGCTATTTTAAAAGTTAAGACAAAACTATTATACTAGTTTATGAAAAATATTTATCAAATTAATACTCTTGCTCACATTACAACATAAATTCCCTACACACAGCAATAAGATAGGCTGCTGCAAATTAGCCATCCACAATGCTACTGCTGACGATAAACTGAAACCAAATTTGAAAAATACATTTAGCAAGAGTGGCTGTATTATCATGATCTTCCTTCAGTCTTTCAACATGGTTGCTTAAGGCATACATTGCTGCACCAGCCAAGACTCCAGCTTGTCGCATTCCACCGCCCAACGCTTTTCTACTCCTTCTTGCTCTGTGTAGAAAAAGATTACCACAATTATTATATTATACGTATTTGACAGTAATCTATGGAACAACATAAAAATTCGCATTGCTGTTTCACATGCAAACACCTGAAGCAAAAATACCTTTAGGAATTTGGTCGCATGCAACATTCAAACTAGAATTTACGCAAACACTACCTTTTGCAGAATTCAGCTGTCCCAGCTATAATTGCCCCAGCAGGTGTACCTAAACCCTGTAACACGCAATACTTATAAATAAAACATGATACAATATTAGCTAGAAATACATAGTTTATAAGTAAAACACAAGCTATTTAAAGTCACACTAGAGATTTTGTAAGATACCTGTATGACTATATTTTAAAAATAACTTCTCCTAATAGACATTAGTTTTTCATAAAAGCCGATGCATGCCAAATAAACTAGTATATAGTGAGACATTAAAGAGAGAGAGAGAGTGCGTGCGTGTGGTTCGAGTCTAAAGCTAACACTGTGAATTAAGTTACTCAATAGTTGTACCTTAGAAAAGCACATGTTCACGCTGTCAACTAAGCTTGTATAAGCAGATGGTTCAACACCAACTGCGACACATGCATTCAACAATCTCGACCCATCCAAATGCACAGCAAGCTTGTGCTCATCTGCTAGTTCTCTAACTTGTTGAAAGTAGGAGATTGGTAGAACCAGCCCTCCACACCTATTCTGTGTGTTCTCCAAGGATATAGCCTACAAATACAAGTTTCAAGTCAGGTATTGATAAGTGAAACCCTTATTCGATTCAGTATTGGGTTTGTTTGAGTAATAGGCTAAAGGTTAGCAATATATTATAAAAATTCCTAACCACAGTTGCTTTAGGGTTTCACTTTACTTAACACATTTTCCCTATATAGCCCAATATGAGCTGCGAAGCTAGAATTTATTAGGTTTTATTATTGGCAACATCTGAGTCATTTTGTAATCAAACTCTAGGCAACAGACCACCAAAAACTCAAAGAGTATCACAAAACAAATCAATGTTATAGCCAGTGAATATTCATTTAAACACTGTGGTTTAGTCTAACCACACCTCAGATATGACCAAACTGCAACGAATTTTTGACTCAGAACATGCTGTATAACATACAAAGTTGATTTTTCAACAGTTTAAAATAAAATGAAAGTAAATGCAAATTTATCAAAATTATGTAAACTAAGCTATAAGCAGGCTGCAATTTAATCACTAAAATCAGAAGAATCTATGTTACATAATTTGTTCTGAATTTGTTTGTTTGTTTGTCAAAACACTAGAAAAACAGCTCAACCCCACATCTTACAATAGGTACAAAACTTGTTAGGGAAATATGTGGAGGAGTGAGCAAATGGTGTTGATTGATATAAAACACATATACATTTAAAATTATATCCTTTTGCAATTCAACTTTTTATATAGTATAAAGTAAATAGTTATTTAAAAAGTAATATCTACATTCTACAACTCAATATCCTCTTTGTTGTAGCAACGAAGACTTTTAACTGAAGTCATTCACAAATTATTTTAGAATCTATTGACCAAGTAATTTGCCATAAAGCCTATAATACTAATGTAATTAATTACTACAAAATAAAACAAGCTATTTTAACAAAAACAAGAGATGACAAATAATATTTCAAGTTTTAAAGAAACCGCTATGAGTTTATAAATAAAGCATAACATAGCCACGCCAATTTGCTAAATTAATTATAAGCGTTATACATGGGATTGAATTTGGTAGAAATACTATAACCTACAATCACATTATGAGAAAGTGTGATAGGATTGAGTACCTTAGTAAGTGGATAGTGAACATTGCTTGTATCTCTAATATTGTCTCTGATGTCCTGAAGGTTCAAAGTGCCATCTGTTGGTGAATTATCAATTGCATTGGTGTGCACACCAGCCAACTAATAAAATACATGTAATATTAAGACCCTGCACATCTATGTGTGTATGTCTGTACATAGTAAGCTGAATAAACACTGCGATTAAACATAATTCTACATAAAATGGTTTGAACAAAGAGATTATAACACAGCTGAGCTGTTGGTTGCACTTTTATTTAGGTATTATAAAATGTTTAAAATGGATACGTGGAATTAGGTTATGAATATGAAATAATCAGTTACAAACATGAATCTAAATTATAAATATGAACTTACAACTTGACATCACATGTTTAGCATTAATAAATGAGTTTAGTAAACCAACTAAATATTGTATAAGAAACATTGCAAGTCTTATAAACCTCTCAACTATAAGCGGAGTCACCTGAGCTAGACCTCCGCACTCGTACAGGAATGTGTGACTTTTTCTACCCATAATAACTTCAGCTCCTCTCTCTTGACAGTGTGTCATCACTAGATGTACAATGAGAGCAGACTTCAACTTGGTAAAACAAATTACAATCATAACACATTTATTTGTCTTATGATAAACATTCATTTCCAGAGCTGTTTTGATATTAGTCAAAAATAAACTTGCTAACTACATGAATACTAGCATAAAGGACTGCTACACATAATATATACATATATGCAATTTTGTAGAAAGGTCAGTCAGAGAATTTAAAATAAATATAGTACTGCATATAATATAGGTGTCATCCCAGATAGACGCTTCCCAGTTCGATGCTAGGCTAAATTTCTCACTTAGGCACTTTCCACTTGGACGCTTCCTAGTTAGAAGCTATTTATTTATATTGGTACAATATATATTTTATGTACAATGTATTGGAATATTATTTAAATGTATGTATATTTAAATAAAGCACGTATTGAGCACATAATGCTGAAACATAATAACTCGTAGCATTCTTCTAAGACAATATTACAATTATAAAGCAAAAACTTACAGCATATGAGGTTGCCCATGGTTGCAGTTGGCACAAACATTGCACTTTCCTTGTTAAACATTTTAGCACACCGATCTTCAAGTGCTACAATCATCAATAGCATATTGACTTTATATTAATTGGTTATGTTTTCACTATTATCTTATACCCTTTCAGTTTCATGCATGAACTTTTTTTGAGTCATTTGATGCACTATATATACACACGTGGTGTCCACATTTGTGGATGCTGCACATGAAAGGGTTTACAGGATTCCATTATTTGTTTCATGCAATAAACATCAATTTCTTAAGTTCTTTATTACAAAACTTTCAACATAATACAATTTTAAAACCATAATATAAAAAACCTAAAGAAAACCTTTTAAATGGTAACAATAAAAAATTTATTAAAACACAATTAAAAGATTTAAAATATATAGCAATAAGGACTATACTCATATCAGGATGATGCAAATTTCTGCCCAGCTACATTTAAGCAACTGACCAAGTATGGTGGGATCTTCTTCTAGCACATCATCACCCAGTGGAGCTGTAACCATAGCCTGGTACATGGCCTCTGTCGGTTTAGTGACAGTATCACTTCTAATATCTATCACGTACTCTGCCATCTCCATCTCATACAGTACAACTCAGTAGCCAAGTTTGCAACCTAATCTGTGAAAGGATGGCACAATAATAAAACCAAATCTACAGTATGTAGATAATACTAGTAACTAGTGCATAGTACTTGCCCTGTATAAACAAAAACAAACCACATCAGCATTACACTCTTGTTTACTTTTACATTGTGAAGCTTCTACACAGCCACATACAACTTGCAAGCTCTACGGTTAATATCAAGTATGCTAGTATAAGTATTTGCAGAACATAGCAATTATATAACTTATATAGTAAGAAAGTTAAAGAACTTGGGCTACTAAAATTACTCTACCAACGGATCAGTCTATTTTGTCAGTAATCCTGACTTTACCAAATTAGCATCTTTTGTGCAATAAATGATCGGAATAACATTTTAAATTTCCAGTAGCAATGTTTAGTTGATGATAAGTAGTTTAAAAGTAGAATATTATTCCACAAGCGCACGCACGTGCACACACACACCCACACACCCACACCCACACACACACCCACCCACACCCACACACACACACCCACCCACACCCACACCCACCCACACACACACCCACACGCCCACACCCACCCACACCCACACACACCCACCCACACCCACACCCACACCCACACCCACACCCACCCACACACACACACCCACACACACACACACGCACACACACGCACACACACACGCACACCCACAGGCTCACCTATAACTATAACAAGATGAGAAAATAATGAGGGAAATGTGTTATGTAGGACTAAGCGAACAACCATTCAAATTCAGATATAAAACTAACTGGACTCATTTCATAATAGCAGAAACTTTAACAAATGTCACAACACCATACTAGTACCCACACAAGGATTTTAAAACACTGCAAAATTTTAAAAGTGTAATTTAATGAAAAATACTAATGTTCTTCTTTTGACAAAAATTGCTATAATGGAAAGAATTATATATGCAAGTCAGGAAGGAACAAGGATGAGGGATGGAGATACTTATTATCACATTTTCAAATACGATATCATGCTTTAAATACTTTCTAACTATCTTCTAAGACCTAAGTTATAGGCCTACATAGGGTTTTTTTCCAGGCGTGCGTGCTATAAGTTACGTGGTAAAACAATTCTTGTAACAAATTGAACGGTAAGAAAAAGCTTATATATTCTCTCTTTTTTTATCAAGGCATTTCAAGCAGTGTGGTATATTAAGAGTGTTGCCATTAGCAAATCTTACGGAATCATATGGGCGCCATTATGCCGAGATTGGTACCGCGAGTTTATATAAGTTATAAAGGAAAAATTTTGCCACTTTTGTTATTTTATTTTTTTTCTATTTTATGTGTACATTTTTTTTAATTTTTTCTATTGGTAAAGTTTTTAAACACATTTTTAATGCACATAAAATTAAAAGAAAAATTAAAACTCAATCATGCACATAAATACAAAGCTATAAAGTTAAAGCTTCGCTGTGATTTTAATGTGAATATGAATTGAATAATGCTAGCAATAACCATTATACACAAAATACGTTACAGTTGCTATAAATGTAAGACTAGTTAATTGGATGCAAATAGGCACGGTAATACTACTTAATTTATGCTATTTTTGAATTTTGTAGTAAATATTTGGCATGTATATATATATATATATATATATAATATTATTATATATATATAATATATAATATTATTATATGTATATATATATATATATATATATATATTATATATAATATCATTATATATAATGTATATAATTTAATATATAATATAATAATATATTATATATGATATTATTATATATATAATATATATAATATAATAATATATTATATATATTATATATGATATTATTATATATATAATATATATAATATAATATATAATATAATATTATAATCATCATCATTAGCTGTCCTTCGTGTCCGAAGATGACTTCCGGTGAATCATGGTCCTCCATTTACATCTGTCTTTGCTGAGAGATTGCCAGCTACCAATAGGGATCTTCAGGTCTTTTAGATTGCGTTTAACGGTATCTTTGAATCTCAGTCGCGGCCTGCCAACACCACGGGTGCCTTCTTTCAGTTGTGAATAGAGAATTTGCTTAGGTAATCTAGAGTTATCCTTTCGATGCACATGACCAGCTCATCTCAGGTTTTTGTGAATGAGTAGTTCATACATGCTGGGTAGATTTGCCTGTGCTAGAGTCTCCTCATTCGAGATGAAATCCCACCCCTTCACGTTCAAGATCTGGCGTAGATGTCTCATCATATAGGTGTTGAATTTGTGAGCGGCTATCCTGTATACAGGCCAGGCCTCCGCTCCATAGAGCAGAGAGGACAGGACTATGGCTCTGTACACTGTACACTTGGTCTTGAATGACAGATCCTTATTGTACCACACTTTGGTCTTTAGTCTGCCGAATGAGATTGAAGCATTGGACATCCTTGTATGAATCTCTTCATCCATCTTGTTGTTGCACATCACTGTAGACCCAAGATATTTAAACCTATTGACGTTGGCAAGGTCTTCATTATCTATGCAGATACTGTCACCACTGTCATGGGCTCCAGGTGCCGGTTGGTAGAGCGTTTCCGTTTTCTTGATATTGATCTTCAGACCAAAAGCTTTGGAAGCTCTGGCGAATCTGTTGACTAATTCCTGTGCATCGCCATGGCTGTGTGCAACGAAGGCAGTGTCGTCAGCAAACATGAGTTCTCTAACCAATACTTTTTGTGTTCTTGTTGTTGACTTGTATTGGTTCACATTGAACAGATCAGCTCCAGGTCTACTTTGAATCCAGACGCCTTTATCACAGTTTTCAAATGCGTGCTGTAGAACAGCCGATAAGAAAATAGAGAATAGCGTTGGAGCCAACACACATCCTTGTTTCACACCATTGTTGACCTGAAACGACTCAGATAACTCCCCTTTCAGCTTGACTGAGGCCTTCATGCCAATATGGAGAGCGCTGATAAGATTGGTGAAGTGACTGGGAAAATCGAGTTTCTGTAAGATCTTCCACAGGGTCGCCCGATCAACAGTATCGAACGCTTTGGTGAAGTCAATGAAGACCATGTACAGGGGCATATTTTGCTCGATGCATTTTTCCTGTATCTGCTTCAGTGCAAATATCATATCTGCTGTTCCCCTTCCACTACGGAATCCACACTGAGTTTCGGGTAGGAAGTTTTCTGCATATGATGTCAGTCTATTCAGAAGGACACGAGCAAAAACTTTACCGGGAATTGAGAGCAGGGAGATACCTCTGTAGTTACCGCACAGCTTCCGATCACCTTTTTGAAGATGGTTATAAGTTGGGCATCTTTCCAATCTTGAGGGACTACAGCAGTTTTCCATGCCTCCTTTATTATCTCATGGAGAGTACTTATTAGTTTGGGCCCTCCCCTTTTGATAACCTCCGGGTGAATGCCATCAGAGCCAGGTGATTTCCCTTCACTTAGCATCGAAGTTGCCTTGATGATCTCTTCAATATCTGGGCAATCGTCCATCCAGTCCTGAATGGGAGCTTGTCTCAGGTTCTCAATGATGTTGTCATCAATATCTGGAGTCTCGTTTAGTAGCTTGCTGAAATGCTCTGTCCATCTCGCTAGAAGATCTTGTTTTTCTGTCAGGAGTGTTGAGCTGTCACTGGCCAGGAGCTGGTCAGGATGACTCACTCTTGGACCCCAAACAGTTTTCATGCTTTGGTAGAAGCCTTTCATGTCGTTAGTGTCAGCAAACCGTTGCAGTTCAGCAGCTTTTGCCAACCACCAGTCGTTCTTGAGCTCCCTGCATCTTCCTGTGAGTTTTCTGCCAGCCATTCTAAGCTTTGACTTGTTCGAGCGAGTATTCCTGGTTAACATGTCTGCTCTGGCCTTGTTTCTCTTCTGGATGAGTTCTTGAAGCTCATCATTATTCTCGTCAAACCAGTCCTCATGTTTCCTGCTGACAGTGCCGAGGTGCACTTTTGACTCTGCATAAACTATCTCTTTGAATGCTCTCCACTTACTCTCCACGCCCTCTGGAGCAGAGTTCAGTTTCCCAGCAAGGGACTTTTCCAGTTCTTGTCTTACTTCCTCATTCTTAAGTCGAGAAACGTCCAGCTTCTGGCAAGGTGTTCTCCCTTTCTTCATTTTTCTCCTCACTCTGAGCTTCGCTTTTGACCTGATCATGATGTGGTCAGTAATGCAATTCGCCCCTCTCATCGCCCTTGTGTCTAGAATGTCTGGTAGATCACGTTGTCGTGTGATAACAAAGTCGATGAGATGCCAGTTCTTGCTTCTCGGGTGCATCCAAGAAAACTTGTGAGCTGGTTTATGCTTGAAGAAGGTGTTGGTAATGCACAGTTGATGTTCACTACAGACTGAGATCAGAAGTTCACCATTGGAGTTCAGGTTTCCGCAGCCATACTTGCCTATCACACCGGGCCAGGTTGAGTGATCTTGTCCAACCCTAGCATTGAAGTCCCCCATGAGTAAGATCTTATCAGCTGCTGGGACTGATCTTAGAGCCTGATTCAGTTGGTCATAGAATCTGTTGATGTTTTCTTGGCTGTTTGTCATCGTGGGAGCATAGACAGCTATCACAGTGCACCATCGCTCATCAGACAGAGGAACCCTGAGTGACATCAGTCTGTCGCTTATAGCCTTTGGCTCTTCGATTAGTCTCGAAACAAGTTCGTTCCTGATAGCAAGAGCCACGCCTGATTCACTGCGCTCAGATGCAGTTTTGCCACTCCAGTAAATGGTGTAGCCTGACTCTTCACGAATGTTACCTGTATCTTTGAATCTGATTTCACTCAGTGCTGCAATGTCGATGCCATACTTCTGTAGTTCAGATGAAATGATTGCACTCCTTCTCTCAGGTCTTTCTGTGTTCTCCCGGTCTAGCATTGTTCGTATGTTCCATGATGCAAGGTTGAGTTTAGAAATTTGGACCTTTTTATCCTGGGCGACGTCCTGCCAGTATGATTTCGTGTTCATTTTTCTTTTCATGATTCAATCGGGTTATGCTGACAAGAAGTTTAAGGATACTTAGGGTTTTGTCAGTTGCTTAAGCACCCCTCTCCACTAAAGAAGTACGCTGTGCTGGCAAGGAGTGTCCAGGACGAGCACAGCAGTTCAGTAGTCGCAGTGACTGGCCGAGTAATTCGCCCTCTCAGAGTGTCACGTTTCTGGATGGATTGTTGTCTGGGTGATCAACCCATAGATCCTCATACTATTAGCCTGGGTGTATCTACACCCAGTTACCAGTGGTGACCGCTTGGAGGTTAGTATGAAGTCTTGACTGATGGGAACTTCTCTACAGTACATCATTGCCATCAGTCCTTGGATGCTGGGGTCCGTAGTGTAAACTGGTACAGCTCTTGGTATATATATATATATTATATATGATATTATTATATATATATAATATATGATATATTAATGTATAATATATTATTATAATATATATATATATATCATATATAATATAATAATGTATTATATATGATATTATATATATATAATATAATATATAATATAAAAATATATAATATATTATTAAAATATATATATATATATAATATAATATATAATATAAAAATATATAATATATTATTAAAATATATATATATATTATTATAATATATATATATTATATATAATATTATTATACTTGTATAATATATATATGTATAATATAATATAATATATAATAATATATAATATATATTATAATATATATATATATATTATAATATATATATATATATTATAAATAATATAATATAATAATATATTTCATATGATATTATATATATATAATATATATATGATATAATATATAATATAATAATATATAATATATTATTCTAATATATATATATATATTATTATAATATATATATATATATATATATATTATATATAATATTATTATACTTGTATAATATATATATAATAATATAATATATAATAATATATAATATATTATTATAATATATATATATATTTTGTAAATAATATAATATAATAATATATTTTATATGATATTATATATATATATAATATATATAATATAATATATAATATAATAATATATTATATTATTATATTATATAATATATTATTATAATATATTGTTAAGATTTTCAGATTTAGGGTTGATGTGCTATCCAGAGAGTCTATTTATTTACTATAGAACTGCACCAGGATAAGTCGAGTGAACGAGTATATTTTACACACAATTATACATTATAAAAACGATACATTATCTCCAAACAAGTTACACATCTAATCTATTTCACACTCTAGCTTCGACTGAGTTAGCAGCGGGAAACTACAATTGCTGCTAACTATCAACTACGCTAATTGGCTATCCATTGTTCCGGGTCAATTACGCGACCCTACATGTTGTGCTGCTGGTAGTTCCACGAACCACCACACCGCCCCCACCAGCAGAAAGCCATCTTTCTGATATATATATATATAAAAAAAAAACATTCATTAGTAACCGCATACATCAGTGGACAAAAATAACACATAATATACAGGAAGAGACATAATAATAATAGACAGAGTCATCGTAACGATCCGTTGCATACAATTGGCCAGCTGTAGATAGACGAGGAATACTAGCTAGCTGTGGTGTTAGACAGGGGATAACCTGTTAAGCAGTCAAACATTTACATGACATCTTGGCTTCTCCCAAGAGGCGGAGTTGGAGTACTCCGGGTAGTCTAACTAGAGTCCTTGTTGGGCACGCCGGTGCTTGGCTTGGCATGTACGCAGTTTCCGTTTCATACGGCATACGGATCCCTTTAGCTGGAAGAGTCCTGTTGTAGTGTTAAGTAGATCTGGTGCCAGCTGGGTGAACTCTTCTTGTAATCGTAGGAGGCGTTCTTCTACTGTAGCCAGGCGTACTGGGTCTGGGGACGGTGTCCGTCTGCGGCGCAAGGGTGGACTGGGGGACCTGGTTCGTCTCTTCGCCGGTGTAGGGGGGATCTCTCCTTCTTCTGGATATGTAATTTCCTCGGGGGTGTATGTAATTTGAGGACGGTCAGACACCAACGGGGATTGTTGGCGGGCGTTGTCTAACACACGTTGGAACCCCGAGGACAGAACGGCTAACAACATGGCCTTCTTCACCAGAGGTCGTATAAGTGTGAGGAACTCCGGGTATAGCTTAGCGTCGACCACGTAGTTTTCTCCAGGGAAACAGCCCGCCGCTCGGTGTCTGGTGACGGGGTAGGGATACACATCATTGTACCCGCAGGGGCAGAATGTTAGTAGGAGATGAGCATTGACGTGTAGTTTAAGGGAGCGGTGAGAGGCGCAATCTTCACCACAGATCTGGCATCTCGTCCGTCCTCTGGACCCCCAGGCCGTTTCTATTTCTTCCTCTGTTTGTGGAGACACCCACCGCCAACGGCGGCGTAGTGGCTCAGGCCGGTCACCACTAGCATACTCCTCCGGATACGGAGCGGGAAGTGTTCTATCCCGTACCCTGGTTGTAGCGGGTCGAGTGTAATCTGAAAAAGTTTCAACAGTGTTAATACAGTACACTGCTGTGTTGTCAGCTTGAACAGCTTGGCAACTCCTAATTCAGTTACCTCGTAGAGATTAATGGTAGTGAATAGTCAGATAGAACACGTATTGCAATGAGATTATAAAAATCTCTAAGTCAAACTGAGTTCTTACTACGGTATTTCACTAACCTATCTCCAGCTCGATTGACTCAGTGAGTCAGAGCTGAGCGATGCAATCTAGTTTCGTATTAAGATATAGTTAACTCACCCCATGATCTGTTGTCGTAAGACATACTGAATGTGTGAAATGGTTTGAACTACTGCTTAGAAACACGTCTACTCCTGACTGCATCAGCGTATGAAAAGATCGAGCAACGTGGTTGGGGTGCGTGATTAAGACTTTGTGCACCCGGCGGATGAATTTTGTTTCTATTTCCGCCGATACAAAAGTTGATGTTTCCGTGGTGTTGACAACTCCCACATTTGCTCGATTCTTTTCTCGTACGGTTTTCCCCTAGACTTTCATGTGTGCCGCTTTTAACGCAGTCACATACGAAGTCCTTCAAGTATGCGGGGGGTTGCCTCGTACGCTGTCCCCTTTCTAGGGGGGGTGACACGCTTGCCGGTTCGTTAGTAGGGGCCTCTAATGGCGTCTCTACTTCACCGTTAGCGGTCACCTCTTCTTGTTCTCCGGATGGAGCCCCTCCCTCCGTGGGGGTTTGCACTTCCGGAACCGGTTCGGTTTCTGGAAGTGATGGAATTAGACTTGGCGGTGGCGGACACGCTTCTGTTGACAAAAGCTGCCGCTCCTCTCTCACCAAGTTTTCTTCCCGCGGTATGACCACTTCGTATTCAGGTCCATGCCGCCGTCGCCCGCGCGTTGTTGTTTGCCTCCTGGGCTCTAATAACGGGGGGGGGCTTCTCCCACTCCGCCGGGGCTAGCCCAATACGGTTTCAAGCGAGACTCATTCTGGATAGACACCTGTCCTGAGCGCTCAATCTTGTACGTATGATTGGGCATAGCCTCGACGACCACGTAGGGGCCTACGAACTTAGGCTTCAGCTTATCAGCCTGTCCGCGGCGCCTACGGTAATTGACCATCCACACCTTATCTCCCCTTTGATAGAGAGGTGGTTCATCGGAATCTTCGTGCCGCACCTTCCACTGCTGTTGGCGCAGTATATCGTGTGCGGCCTTCATCCGTTCCACTAGTTCACTGGCATACTCGTGGACTGAGTTATCTTGCTCTGGAACGTGATAGGTGAGATGGTCAGGGACACGAGTCTCTCTCCCGAGCATCAAGAGGTTTGGGGTCTCACCAGTACTGGTGTGTGGGGTGCTACGGTATGCACGCATGACTTGCGGCAACACCGTATTCCATTCCTCTTGACCTCGTCCAAGGAGGAGACTCCGGAGTGCATCACCTAGCATCCGGTTGTTGCGCTCCACCACCCCGTTACCTTGAGGGTGGTAGGGGGTGGTCCTGCTCTGATTTACTCCCCAGAGGCGGCAAAGGTCGCTCATCAGTTGAGACTGGAATTGAGCGCCTTGATCAGAGTGTATCTGTTCGGGAAGCCCAAAATAACAGAATACATGTTGGTCTAGTGCCCTGGCCACTGTTGGGGCTGATGCATCTGGGATAGCCAGAGCATCCGCCCACCTAGTAAAGTGGTCGGTTAGTACTAGGATCCAATTATTGCCTCTGGGGGTCAGGGGCATGGGTCCGACCAGGTCTACAGCGACTACTTGCCAGGGCCTACCAGCGTATAGCCTCCGCCGTCCTGCTTCACCAGGGGGGCGGCTATGCTTACTGGCCTGGCAGATCTCACACTGTTTGACTCTGAGCCGGACATCACGCTCCATTTGTGGCCAATACCACCGAAGTCGTAATTTGGACATCACTCGCTTGACCCCTGCGTGAGCCTGCTTGTGAGTATCCCAAATCAACTCACGGCGGATGGCTGTGGGGCAGACTACCCTCTTCCTTTCCGGGTGTCTGCCGCTGGCAGCTAGAGAGATGGTTAACAACCCATCCTGCCCGATCCGCAGCGAGTCCCAACGCTGACAGTATAGCCGGAACTCGGCGCATCCCTGTCGTATGCGTTCCTCGCTGGGTCGTCGCCCTTCCCTTTTGGCCCGGTATATGTCTGCCACGACTCCAGGCAGCTCTTCTTGGAGCTTCTTCAGCTCTCGAACATTACCGGCCAGTACAGGGTTGGCGCGGAGGTTTTGTACATCCTCCGGGGACTCATCAACTCTTTGCCTGAGTTGACCTTGATCCCAGTCAAACGGTGCTCCGTGATGAGCCAGCGTCTCCAACTCGCATCGCGGGGGACCTCCATCCCTCCTCTCGATGTTGAGACACTGTTTGCAACCTCCGTCAGGTCGGCGACTCAACCCATCCGCATTGCTGTGTCTCTTGCCCGGTCGATGTTCGATCCGGTATGAGAATTCAGCTAGGATTTCGAGCCACCGGGCGACCTGACTAGAGGGCTCTGCTCTCCTGCACAACCAGATCAGCGAGGCATGATCCGTACGCAGCCGGAACTTCCTGCCGTATAGGTAGGGTCTGAAGTGCTTCACTGACTTGATTACTGCCAGCAGCTCCTTGCGGGTAGTGCAGTAATTTCGTTCAGCGGGTGAGAGAGACTTGCTGTAGTAGGCTACTACTACCTCTCGGCCTTCCTGCACTTGTGACAGCACAGCGCCAACATTTTGGTCACTGGCGTCCGTGTCTAGGATGTACTCCAGAGTGGGGTCTGGGTAGGCCAAGATGGGCGCCGTTAGTAGGCAGCCCTTGAGGCGGTCGAACACTTTTTGTTCGACTGGAGTCCACTGCCACGTCACTCCCTTTGCGGTGAGCCGGTTTAACGGCTGGGCTATGCCCGCAAAGTCTGGTATGTATTGCCTGTAATACCCTACCAGCCCCAAGAAAGCCCGGAGTCCGGTCAAGTCTTGGGGGGTGACCCAGTCTTCTACTGCCCGTACCTTTTCGGGATCCGTTGCCACGCCGTTTCGACCGACAACGTGCCCCAGATACTTGACCTCCGGCTGCAATAGAGCGCACTTGGAAGGTTTGAGCTTAAGACCGGCACCTCGGAGTCTCTCGAAAACCTCCTGCAGACGACTGACATGTGTCTCGAAGTCTGGAGAGATTACGATGACATCATCGAGGTAGACTAGCAGTGTCTTCCAATGGAGTCCGCTAAGGACTTGTTCCATCAGCCTCTGGAAGGTGGCTGGGGCGGAGGTTAACCCAAAGGGCAGCACCTTCCACTTCCACAACCCGTCCCGTGTGATAAACGCCGCTTTCTCTTGGGCGTCGGGACTCAGAGGAACCTGCCAATAGCCGCTTAGCAAGTCTAACGTACTGAAGTACTTGCTGCCGGCTAGGGCGTCCAATGACTCGTCAATACGAGGTAGAGGGTAGGCGTCCTGTATGGTTACGCTATTGAGTTTGCGGTAGTCCACACAGAACCGCCAACTGCCGTCTTTCTTCCGGACCAGTACGACTGGCGAGCTCCACGCACTATGGGCGGGCTCTATCAGTCCCCGGTCCAGAAGATCCCGTACTTGTCGGCTAACCTCCTTCTCTTTCTCCGGCCCCAGCCTGCGTGTGGGCTGCCGGACAGGGACTGTCCCTGCAGTCAGCGGTATTTCGTGTCTGACAATTCCAGTCAGTCCCACGTCATGCTCTCCGCTGCTGAACACATCACCGTAGTCGCGTAGTAACTTGGCCATAGCTTGGCGTTCTCTGTTACTCGCGCAGCCGCCACTGGCTGTTTCGTATAACTCCCGGAGATGTGTTGGGACTGCCCCTCGTCCCTGAATAGGGCACTGAGGGAGTGCCTCCGTCGCATCACCCAGCGACGGGCCTACGTCTCCCTCCTGAACAGAGTGAAAACGGCCCAGCATCGACCCAGCCGGGAGCTTGATAGGCTCGGTAAAGGGGTTGACGCACTGCACTAAGATCTCCCCTTGCTCAGTCAGCTGATTCAGACTGCTGGCAAGTTAGATCTTTTCGTGCGCGCCTTCAACCACCCCGAGTCCAGAGATCCGGCTACTATTCACCCTGCAGTGAATGGTAGCCCGGGAGCGGCCCGGTATGATACGGTTGCGTACCACTTGCACTCCTCCCACTAAAGGGCGGCCGAACTTGTCGACGCAGGCGAGTTCCCGCCCGGACATCATCATTGCAGATCTGCTAAAATCTATGTGACATCCGTGCCGTTTAAGGAACGGCATCCCGAGGATAGCATCCTCCTTGAGCTGACTGACGATGAACGTCTCTTGGATCGTTTGATCACGGACTCGTCCCGTCAGCTCAATTATACCATAGAAAGGAAGACATGACCCGTCAGCGAGGGTGCCGTATTCCCCTTCGTATGCTTCCATCTTGCCCCTGACCCTAGTACTGAGGGTGTCGAAGAGTTGGCGGCTTAAGAGGTTTGTGGTACAGCCCGAATCAATGAGGAAAGTAACAGCTTTGCCTTCCAGTTTACCGGGCAAGAAATAGCTGTTCCCATGGGGCTGCACCTGAACTCTCCCTTCAGGCCTTACTCTCGCAGGGAGTACCTCCCTCGCTTTGGGTCGCGAAGGAGGTCTCTTAGGGCGGTGGTAGGTAGGCCTCGGGGGTGCCGAGGCTAGATTCTCAGCTACCTTTGTGGGCTCCCATCCAGATTCTTGGACTTGTAGTCCTGTGAATCTGTTGTGAAGGGGCATAGAAAAGGCAGCTGCGGGGCGAAGCCCCTTGCTGGACCGTCGTGGCTGTTGCCACTGTTGGTTGCGGTACCCGTCTGGGTGACCTGCGTTTCTTCTTCCCTGGAGGTTTCATCGTCGGCCCGCAGGAGGTGGGAACATCTGCGGGCCGCGGTAGTTTAACCCCTGATTTAGGAAGGGACAATATCGGCGGAAATGTCCTTGATTTCCGCACTCCCAGCAAAAACTGACCGTTTCTCCCTGTGGCGGCGCCGATGGCCGCATGGGCTCAGGGGCGGTACTCACTGGGTTTTGTGGTGTCAGTGTTGCTATCAGCTTGGCTAGCATGTCCGTCAGTTGAGTGACTTTTGATGCCGTCGCCAACTGGGACACGGCAGCCGCGGCGGGGGTTTCCTCCCCTTGTCCCGCGGCCGTGTCTGCGCGGTCTATCTCCACTTGGCGGGAGCTTCCGCGACTTTTATGCATTTGATTAGCTAGGAGGTAAGCTTCCCCCTCAGTCAGAGCATCTTCAACGGTGGTGACTCCCCTAGCTAGAAACTGGTGGTGGAGACCCAGATCGTCGACAGATGCTATGAAAGCGTCGAGGGTATACCTCTCGCGGTTGACTGGGGGCAAGTCGCTGTACGCGATCTGTGCCAGCTTCATGACCGCGGCGGCATGCTCCCGCAGCGGGGTGCGGGGATCACGCCGCAACCTCTGCAATCGGGCCCTGGCATCTGTAGCAGAGAGGCCAAAGCGGGCCCGCAGAGAAGCAAAGATATTATCAATGTCTACGCCCAGCCCATAGGGCTTGGCTTTGTCCATCAATGCCATTCTAAGCTTCAGCAAGGCCACCCTAGGGGGCCACTGAGCGACGTCCATTACGTCGCTAAACTCTTGGATAAATTGTTCCACCTCCTCTTCACCCGTGAAGGTGGGCGCCTTTAACCTGTAGCGGTCCTCAGCTAGTTCTCGCGGAACCCTTCGCTCTTCTACTACATGGTTAACAGGCATTGTCTCTACAGCATTGTCTCTACGCTCACCTTCGATTGCCGGTGGTTGAGTTCCAGCATTTTCAGTCTCCATCTTGGATGCACTATCCCACCGCTGCCACCACTGTTAAGATTTTCAGATTTAGGGTTGATGTGCTATCCAGAGAGTCTATTTATTTACTATAGAACTGCACCAGGATAAGTCGAGTGAACGAGTATATTTTACACACAATTATACATTATAAAAACGATACATTATCTCCAAACAAGTTACACATCTAATCTATTTCACACTCTAGCTTCGACTGAGTTAGCAGCGGGAAACTACAATTGCTGCTAACTATCAACTACGCTAATTGGCTATCCATTGTTCCGGGTCAATTACGCGACCCTACATGTTGTGCTGCTGGTAGTTCCACGAACCACCACAATATATATATTATATATAATATTATTATACTTATATAATATATATAATATAACAATTATAATATAAAAATATATAATATATTATTATAATATATATATATATATGTATATATATATATATATATATATATATATATATATATATATATATATATATATATATATATATATATATATATATATATATATATATATATATATATATATATATATATAATACATGCCGAATATTTACTACAAATTTCAAAAATAGCATAAATTAAATAGTATTACCGTGCCTATTTGCATCCAATTTACTAGTCTTACATTTATAGCAACTGCAACGTATTTTGTGTAAAATGGTTATTGCAAGCATTATTCAATTCATATTCACATTGTAATCACAGCGAAGCTTAAACTTTATAGCTTTGTATTCACGTGCATGATTAAGTTTTAATTTTTTTTAAAATTTTATATGTATTGAAAATATGTTTAAAAACTTTACCAATAAACAAAACTAAAAAAATGGACACATATAATAAAAAAAAATAAAATCACAAAAGTGGCAAAATTTTTCCTTTATAACTTATATAAACTTGCGGTACCATTAGCGACATAATGATTTTTCATGGTTTAAAGTCAACACTCTTAATATACCACACTGATTTCAAGGCCCTTTTGTCGAAGGTTTAAAGGGCGTAAAAGCATCTCGTTAGTTGAGGTTATTGCGACTTCGAGCGGCATAATATTACTATAGTTACCAACGGCGTGAGTACGCTCTAACCCTGGCTGTTGTAAACTTATTCTATTCCAACTAATAGTCATTGCTGTAAGTGTAAACTATTATTGCTGAAAATCATCACCTTCAAATTCTAGTGATTGTCATCATGGATGGATCTCAAACTAAAAAGGAAGTCAAACCTAAACTTAAAGAAATCTCATCATTGGTAAGGCTTCACCAAAGGCAAATGTGAATCCAACGATTGAATAAGACTCACACTGATACTGATAGTCAGTGAAATCATGAAATTGAATGTCAATGAATAAATTATGAATATGGGTGTCCGGTAAAAATGGCACTAGTAAAAACGACACAGGTAAAAATGGCACAGGTAATAATGGCACAAAGGGTTTGGGTTGGGGGTTTGGAATGGGGGGGGGGGGAGGTGGGGAAATTTTGACATCAGTTCGCCATTTTACAATTGTGCTAATTTTACCTGTGCCATTTTTACCTAAAATCATGAAAATGCAATTGCAAATTTGATATTCAATTTCATATTTGTATTGTATTTGCTTTGGTTCATTTATGATAATGATTATTCTTTCTTTCCACGTATCAGTTCTCTTTATCACTTGTTTGTTTCTCAGCTCTACTGCTGTTTTGTTCTTTAGGAAGTGATTCAGTGTGAGTGTGGCGTCTCCATTAATATTCAATACAATTACATGCTGATGTTCTCTTTATGTAATCCAACATGCTGCATTCTTCAATCCTTACACATTCTGATTCTTTAATGTACGCCATTCCTCTGCTACCTTCTCTTCTGCTAACATGCAGCCTCTTCACATTTGCTCTTGGATGGAGTGCACAATTTATTGTCATAAAATGTCTAGTCCTTCTGCCCATGTTCTTTAGCTCATGAACAGTCCAGTCAAGTATTCCAGCTGCTGCTGCCGCCACTGCCCTTGTGTTAATTACTTTTATCTAGCAGTAACAGGTGATGATATAACTTAAACCTACACTTGAAGTTGAAGTTTACTTTAAACTTATATTTTAATTTATTTAACTTTAAAAACTAATACCTCATTCTTAAATCTTATGATCATGATGGTTTTAACTATAATTAGTGGTGGCTATTGTTGTGAGTTTTAGCACAATTATCAAGCGTGGATTGCCTGCATATTTAGTTTCAATTTAACTAGCAATTACTAACAGAGCTTGCGTATGATAACCTTTATTTAACTCGATAAACATAATTATAACAGTATGTCAAAACCACAGTACATCAATCAATTATAAACACGTCTAGCTACTACGAGCCCCTGCTCTCAACAACATGGTTTTTGCTAGCTAACCCGCGAACAGTCACTTGACCGGAACCTTGCCTTCCGGTCTTTCTGATTGGATAGTAGAACATAGTTATAAGTATTCCCAAACAGGAGGAGACAAATCCATTATTGTACTACGTAATCCCATTACACCGCCCCCACCAGCAGAAAGCCCTACTTTCTGATAAAAACAAAAGTAGTATAATAATGCAAAAATAACATAAGTCAAGAAAATCCACAAAGAAAAAGAAAAGAAATACCAAACGTACGACATATATGATATATAAGTAAGATACGGATAGCCAGCGTACAACTGGCCAGCTATGAAGAGAGAGTCCTGGATCGTAGGTCATTAGCAGTCAAGCATTTACACGATCACAACGTAGTATCCCGGGAACATGTGGGATGGAATTGTCAACTGTCAGCTCCTACTTTCGTAGGGATTCGATCCGGTGTCGTGCCTGCCGTGCACGTAGTCTACGCTTTAGACGTCCTACTGAGCCCTTCAATTCACTAAGGCCCATGGTGGTACTGAGTAGGTCGGGAGCCAACTGGGTGAGTTCATCCTGTAACCGTGAGAGTCTTTCTTCGACGGTTGCTAGTCGGGTAGGCCTGGTTGGGGTTGGCGTCGCTTCTTCTGGAGAGTCTGATGCTTCCATAGGGGTATTGTCTAGCCGCGGTATGATTGCGGCGACCGTTTTCACCATAGGGGACTTTTGACGTGCGGCTGTTAGCAATGTATAAAATCCGGAGGATAATGCGGCCCAGGTTAAAGCCTTCTTAACCATTGGTTTGACCGCTTCTAGGTATTCATCGTAGTTGTCCGCGTCCACTACATAGCCTTCGCCTGCGAAACAGTCCATCATATGAGCCACGACGGGGTAGGGGTATACGTCGTGAAATCTACACGGACAGAAACGTAGCAGGAAGTGTGCATTCACACGCAGCCGTAGTCCTTGGTGTGAGGGAAGCTCTTCGTAACACACATGGCAGGTATGTTGTGACCTACTCGGTCCCCAGGCTTCTTCAATTTGCCGCTCTGTCCGTCGCGACACCCATCTATGTCTTCGACGCAGCACCGCGGGCAGTCCGTTGTCCATTTCCGGTCTGTTATCCAAGGAGGAGAGAGAGTGGTATGTTTATGATTTCTACGTACATCTACTCTTGACCGCGTCGGCGTAGGAGAAGGCTGGGCAGCGTGTTTGTTGTGCGAGACCGGAACTATGTGCCCGGAGAGTGGTAATACCGTTTTCGCAAAACTTGGTTTTTCCGTGATATTCACAATTCCCACGCTTTGCTGTCAGTCTTTCCGTACGGCGCCCAGCTGGACTTTCATACCTGCCGCTTGTAATGCGGTCGCATACGAAGTCTTGAAGATAAGCTGGTGGTCTTCTAGTACGTTGTCCCCTTTCAAGGGGGGGAGATGTACTAGTGGTAGACGCCGGGGAAGGTGGTGTAGCTGGTGAGGGAGGTGGTGTACTCACCAGTGGGTTGTTATTCTCCACTGGTGGTGCTTCCTGCCTCCCGTCAGCTGTCATTCTCTCTTCCCCTATGTTCTCTCCGGACGGAGCCCCTCCCGTGGGGGGGTTTTGCACTTTCGGAAGTATATTTAGTTCCGGAAGTGGTGGTGGTAGTCCTGGGGCCGGACGGCTTGGCTCTGGAAGCAGAGGGCGCGGCCCCGTCGGGGGAGGTGGCCTCTCTTGTCTTGCCAAGTCTTCTGTCCGTGGCATGACCCACTCATCATTGGGTTTATGCCGCCGCCGCCCGCGCATTGTTGTCTGCCTCCTGGGCTCTAACAATGGGGGGGCACCCCCGGCCGCACCTGGGCTAGCCCAATAGGGTTTCAAGCGGGCTTCATTCTGGACAGATATTTGTCCAGACCGCTCCAACTTGTAAGTGTGATTGGGCATCACCTCAACTACTACGTAGGGTCCTACGAACTTAGGCTGTAGTTTAGCCGCCTGTCCTCGACGCCTACGGTAGTTGATCATCCAGACCCAGTCTCCGGTCTGGTAGAGGGGTGGTTCATCAGCGTCTTCCTGTCGCACCTGCCACTGCTTATCTCGCAGTATTTCGTGTGCGACTCTCAGACGCTCTACCACTTCCCCAGCGTACTCGTGGACAGAGTATTCTGGTTCTGGAATGTGATAGGCGAGGTGGTCGGGCACTCGTGTCTCACGACCGAAGGTCAAGAAGTTGGGGGTCTCGCCGGTGCTGGTATGGGGCGCACTGCGATAGGCCCTCGTAACCTGTGGCAACACGAGATCCCATTCCTCCTGGCCTCGGCCGAGTAATAGACTACGGAGTGCGTCGCCCAGCATCCGGTTGTTGCGTTCGACCACTCCGTTACCTTGAGGGTGGTATGGAGTGGTCCTACTTTGGTTTACTCCCCAGAGGCGGCAGAGATCGCTCATCAGTTGAGACTGGAATTGCGACCCCTGGTCCGAGTGTAGTTGCTCGGGCAACCCAAAGTAGCAGAATACACGCTGGTCTAGTGTGCTGGCCACTGTCGGGGCAGACGCGTCTGGGATAGCCAGTGCGTCTGCCCACCTAGTGAAGTGGTCGGTCAACACTAGAATCCAGCTGTTTCCTCTGGGGGTGAGGGGCATGGGTCCGACCAAGTCAACAGCTACCACCTGCCAGGGCCTGCCAGCATAGAGCCTACGCCGTCCCGCCTCCCTAGGAAGACGGCCATGCTTGCTGGCCTGGCAGACTTCGCATTGTTTGATCCTTAGTCGGACGTCACGCTCCATTTGGGGCCAATACCACCGGAGCCTTAGCTTGGTAAGCACCCTCCGAATTCCGGCGTGAGCCTGTCGGTGAGTGTCCCATACTAGCTCCCGGCGCATGGCGGTTGGGCAGATCACCCTTTCTCGACCAGGGTGTCCCTGGTCGGCGGCCAAGGTGATGGTCAGCAGACCATCTGGCCCGATCCGCAGGGAGTCCCAGCGTTGGCAGTACAGCCGTAACTCGGCGCACCCCTGCCGCAGCTGTTCTTCGCTGGGTCGTCGCCCTTCCCGTTTAGCTCGATATACGTCGGCTACCACCCCAGGGAGGTCCTCCTGGAGTTTCTGCAGCTCTCTGACATTACGAGCTAAGACAGGATTGGCGCGGAGGTTGTTGACAGCCTCCGGTGGGTCAGGACTCCTTGGCTTGAGTTGACCTTGGTCCCAGTCGTAGCTCACTCCAGGGTGGTCCAGTGTCTCCAACTCGGATCTTGGAGGACCCCCGTCCCTTCTCTCGATGTTGTGACACTGTTTGCACCCCTCGTCCGGCCGCCGACTCAGTCCGTCCGCATTGCCGTGTTTCCTACCGGGTCGATGTTCGATCCGGTATGAAAACTCGGCTAGGACTTCGAGCCATGGGGCGACTTGACTGGACGGTTCAGCCCTCTTACACAGCCAGATCAAGGAGGCGTGGTCCGTCCGCAAGCGGAACGGCCTACCGTAGAGATAAGGCCGGAAGTGTTTCACTGACTTGATTACTGCCAACAACTCTTTGCGAGTGGTGCAGTAATTGCGCTCTGGAGGTGAGAGTGATTTGCTGTAGTAAGCTACGACTACTTCACGGCCCTTTTGCACTTGCGACAGCACAGCACCAACATTCTGGTCACTGGTGTCTGTGTCAAGGATATATTCCAGAGCGGGGTCTGGGTAGGCCAGAATTGGAGCCTCTAGCAAGCGGCTCTTGAGACTGTCGAATGCCCTCTGTTCGACTGGTGTCCACTGCCAGGCCACCCCCTTTGCGGTGAGCCGATTTAACGGCTGTGCAACTCCCGCAAAGTCTGGTATGTATTATCTGTAATACCCTACCAGCCCCAGGAAAGCCCGGAGTCCGGTCAAATCCTGGGGGGTGACCCAGTCGGCCACAGCTCGCACCTTATCGGGGTCCGTCGCCATGCCATTACGGCCGACTACGTGCCCCAGGTACTTCACCTCCGGCTGCAAGAGAGCGCATTTGGAAGGTTTAAGCTTGAGACCGGCACCTCGGAGTCGTTCGAAGACCTCCCTCAGACGACTGATGTGGGTCGCGAAGTCTGGGGAGATCACGATGCCGTCGTCGAGGTAGACGAGCAGCGTCTTCCAGTGGAGGCCGCTGAGGACCTGTTCTATGAGCCGCTGGAAGGTGGCAGGAGCAGAGGTTAACCCGAAGGGCAGTACCTTCCACTTCCACAGCCCGTCCCTGGTGATGAACGCCGCTTTTTCCTGGGCGTCGGGACTGAGGGGGACTTGCCAGTAACCGCTCAGCAAGTCTAAAGTACTGAAGTACTTGCTGCCGGCTAAGGCGTCCAGGGATTCATCGATCCGAGGTAGAGGGTAGGCGTCCTGTATGGTTACGCTGTTAAGTTTGCGGTAATCCACACAGAACCGCCAACTGCCGTCTTTCTTCCGGACCAGGACGACCGGCGAGCTCCACGCACTATGTGCAGGCTCTACGATGCCGCGGTCCAGAAGATCCCGGACTTGTCGGCTGACCTCCTTCTCCTTCTCTGGTCCCAGTCTCCGGGTAGGTTGGCGGATAGGCAAAGTCCCGGCAGCTAGCGGTATCCCGTGACGGACGGCTTTGGTTGAGCCCATGTCCTGGTCTCCGCTGCTGAACACGTCCCCATACTGGCGCAGCAACTGGGCCATAGCCTGGGGCTCCTTGTTGCCCGCACAGCCTTCACAGGCTGACTGGTATAGTTCCTGGACGTGTTCCGGGACGGTCCCCCGCCGTACAGACAGGCGCTCTTGGGGACCCTCCGTCGCTTCGCCCAGCGAAGGTCCTATGTCTCCCTCTTGGACCGTGTGGAAACGGCCCAATAGGGATCCAGACGATAGTGTCACTGACTCTGAAAAGGGGTTGACGCACTGCACCAAGATCTCCCCCCCCGGTCAGTCAGCCGATTTAAGCTGCTGGCGAGTTGGATTCTCTGGTGCGTTCCTTCGACAACCCCTAATCCAGAGAGCTGGCGGTCATTCACTCTGCAGTGAATGGTCGCCCGGGAGCGGCCGGGTACCGTACAGTTACGGACCACCTGCACGCCCCCGACCAGGGAGCGACCGAACTTGTCGACACAAGAGAGCTCCCGGCCTGCCATTAGTATGGTGGACTTATGGAAGTCCATGTGGCACTGGTGTCGTTTCAAGAACGGCGTCCCCAGGATAGCATCCTCTTCCAGCTGGCTGAGGATAAATGTTTCTTGGATAGCCTGGTCGCGGACGCGACCAGGCAGCTCTACAACACCGTAGAAAGGGATACACGACCCGTCTGCGAGGGTGCCAGGTTCCCTGGTGTAGGGAGCTAACCCCTTCCTCACCTGAGCAGGGAGGGCATCGAAGACTCGTCGGCTGAGGAGATTCGTGTTGCAACCGGAGTCCAGCAAGAACGTAACGCCCTTGCCGGCTACCTTCCCGGGCAGGAAGTAGCTTTCCCCATGTGGCTGCAACCTTACTTCCCCAGCATGCGTAGCCTCGGTCAAACGGCGTGGTGTCCGTTTGGTGGTAGGCGGGTGCCGCTTCTTCGGCGGAGGGGTGTTTAGTTCCCTTCCGATGTCCCGAGGGACCTCGCCGGCCAGCTCCGTCTCCGGTAGCTGGCTAAAGCGGTTGGTGAGTGGTAGCACGAACGGCTCCTGTCGCCCAGTAGGGCGGGTGGTCCGTCGTGGTTTCTGCCATACCTGGGGTTGTTCTCTTTTCCTGGGTTGGAGGTCTCTGGGGCGGGGAGGCCCTGGCTGGTTGTTGCTCTCACTCCGGGTAGTCTTTCTCTTTTGTCCTTGGTTAGAGGGCCCGGCATTGGTAAGAGTCTTGGCCATCTGTTTCAGCCTGGTACTCAGTTGGCCCATCTTCCCTCCGAGTGATTGGGTTGTCTCCGCGGTGACTTGTGTGCTTTCTGGTTTCCCTGTATGTAACCGTTCTGCCCGGAGGTAGTCTTCTCCGACTTGCAGGGCACTTTCTAGAGTGGTCACTCCCTTTGCCTGTAGCTGATGGCAAAGACCCACATCTTTTAGGGATTGCATAAAGTCAATGAGAGTAAAGTTCCGTCTGTGTGCTTCTGGCAGGTCACTGTACGCGCTCCGCGCCAGCCTCTTCAATAAGGCAACGTGGTCGCGGAGCGGAGTGCCTTCCGCCTGGCGTAGCACTTGTAGACGGGCTCTGGCTTCCAGAGCGGGGGTGCCAAAACAGCTCCGTAGTGTAGTGAATATATCCGCCACGCTCCGTCCTTGTCCAAACGGTCTAGCGCGCTCCGTCAATACTTCCCGCAGCTTGACGAGGGCTACTTGTGGCGGCCATTGAGTGACATTCGCTACATCGTGGAATTCTTCAATGAATTGCTCTACGTCTTCTACACCCGTGAAGGTGGGAGCGGTCAGTTTACTTCTATACACCTCCTCCATATGCAAGAAACTGGCTGGCTTACCTCCCGGGTGTTTTGTTGTGTGCTCTGTCATGTTCTCCGTCTTTCCATTGTCTCTTGAAATACGCGAAATCCCACCGCTGCCACCACTGTTGTGAGTTTTAGCACAATCATCAAGCGTGGATTGCCTGCGTATTTAGTTTCAATTTAACTAGCAATTACTAACAGAGCTTGCTACGATAACCTTTATTTAACTCGATAAACATAATTATAACAGTATGTCAAAACCACAGTACATCAATCAATTATAAACACGTCTAGCTACTACGAGCCCCTGCTCTCAACAACATGGTTTCTGCTAGCTAACCCGCGAACAGTCACTTGACCGGAACCTTGCCTTCCGGTCTTTCTGATTGGATAGTAGAACATTTTTATAAGTATTCCCAAACAGGAGGAGACAAATCCATTATTGTACTACGTAATCCCATTACACTATTACTAATATTTTATTGCCCAAGGCTGAATATAAAAAGATATCATAACATGATGAATAGGAAGTGCAGGCATTTAAATAGTTGTAAAAACATTTAGAGTATTTTTTAGTTCTTGTGTGTCAATTTTGAAATCCAAATCAGTACACAACATTAAAACACATCACTTTCTAAAGGTAGAACAAGCCACTTTATTTTAATTAGAAAAGGCTTGCTGAAGCTTAACTATAAAGTTAAAAACTATATTTGCAATCCAAGTTCATTCCTTTAAAATTTTACTTTATTATCATACTTTCAGTAATTAAAATTTTCCCGGAAACAGCTATAATTTCTATGTATACTGTGACCACCATGATTTAGAACCATATTGGTTTTGTGATATATTCCAAGTAGATACTAATCTTACCAGGATAAGTTAATAGCATTGCACACTTTTGCTTATAGGTTTTTTTTTAAATTATGTTGTTGGTTTTTAAGGCCGAGTGGGAGGAGATACTGGAGAATGCCAAAGCCAAGAAATCAAGTCTCATCGTATACTTTTATACCCCTTGGTGTGAACATTGTAAAATTATGGATCCACATTACGAAGTGAGTATTTAGATATGATTGAATTCGCTAAGCAATTCTTGTTACCTGAGTCATATACCCCTGATTATGTTGAAAACATAATATGCCAGAGTGTATGGTCAATTGACAACTTTTGAGGCATTTGGATTACTAGAATTATAACTAGTTGTGCTCATAATTTTACCACTTGACTGATTTTTTATTCAACTATTGGCTTACAGTAAACGCCTAACTCCGTATTCAGTATAATAGTTACTTTGCACTCTCTGTGCTTCCTTTTAAGTTTGGTTTTCAACATGAGCATAGTGCAAAGTTGAAGATCATTTTTTAGTTTAATTTAAATTATAATTTGTCAACTGTCAAAGATATACCAAACAAAAATAATCCATATCATATAGATTATTAAAAGATTGAAAATTTTTTTTACAATATGGGCCTATTTCATATCAAATAATTTCTACTACTATAACTTGTTAATTTTGCGCTTTGTTACACGTATATAGTTGTAGTACAATCTTGAAGTTAGTTTAGTCATGTTTGCTATAAAGTTGTGAGACTAAATCATCTTAATCTCTTTATTTTAGGAATTGGCTTCAGAACATATTAATAATATCATGGCAGTAAAATGTGACATAGACGAATGTGAGGTAAATATATTTTCAATTATATGTTTATTTATTTCATTAAATCACAATGTAAAATAACATCACTGACAATATATAAATACATTTCAAATTTAATTCTGCATGTATAAATCCAAGTTTACTATAGTTTATATTTATTTTAAGGCAATTTTTTTATGATAGGTGCAGCAAGATTCATCTAGTTTGATTGTAATTTAGAATGTTTCTATTGTTGACATGTATTACATTTTGAGATTGGATAATGATGGGTGCTGTTTGATGGTGTTTAGGATGTAGCAGCTAAGTATGGGGTAGCAGCTACGCCTACATTTTTCAAATTTGCTTACAATCAAGAGACAAAGAAGTGGGAGCGGCTAATGACACATGGAGCAGAGATATCAGAATTGAGAGAGATGTTCCCATAAGGATATTCGCTTGATGAAGCCTTATATGAGGCTTAGCCATGCTTTCTGTAATAGTTTCAATTTCATAAATGCATTTTTATTTTGTAGTTTTCACAACTGTATGGTTTTAGATGTTTTTTCTCATAATTCTTTGTAATTTTCTTCACCATGTTTTTTAAATTTTTATGAAGTTGAATGTCACGAATCTCTTCTATTCTAATAAAGCTAAGTCATTCATGAAACTTTTTAAATTTTTTAATAAAATACCGTTCTCAGATCATTTCCAGCTACTAACATTAGTAATAACACAGCAAACACAGATGATAACATGCTATTGTACAACATTTAAATACAGATGTAACTGCAGACACTGAGCTTACCAACTACATATTATGTCAATTACTAGAAGACAACAAGTTTGGTTTATGATACAAAGCGTTTGTCTGCAATTGTCTGCTTGCATTTTCTTTAACTAGTGCAACACCATACTCTGAGATATGATGAACTGCTATGCATTGTGTAGTTTAATTAATCAAGTAACTTACATGCTGTAGTTGTGTTATCATGATGCTCCTTCAGTATTTCAACATGGTTGTTTAAGGCATACATAATTGCTGCTCCAGCCAAGACTCCAGCTTGTCGCATTCCACCACCCAATGCTTTTCTACTCCTTCTTGCCCTGCGTAGCATGATGTTAACACAAGTATTACATTGTACAGATTTGACAACAATCTATGAAATAACATAAAAATCACATATGCACCATCATACACATACACTACCACACACAAACTCGCACAAAGTGACTTATAAGAAGATAAAACAATAACAATATGCAAGAATAGGTGAACAATCGTCTAAATCCATATAAAAATCTAAAGGGACTCATTCCATAATAACATGCAAAAACTTAAACAGATGTCACACTGTTAACACTATAACAAAAATACACAAAGGCTTTAGAACACAAAATACTGAATTTCAATGCACTCCTACTAGATGTAATAGTGAAACAAAATATATATTATACAGGCCTGGTATGGTTAGTATATTGTAATGGATTTCAGATTATGTTATTATCGAAAGGATAACTCTTTGTGGCTTACTCTCTATACGCTTGGCATAATGGCTATAAGTACTGGAGATCAATTATCATAATAGCTGACAATTGGAATGCGTACAATCTGCTGGACAATTATTGCTAGCTACTAATGCACGCAGTTAAACAAGGCAAGACTAGTTAAATGGAATCAACAACTGTAGGAGGCGTAGATGGTTTGCACTGACAGTTAGCTGCTTAGTAGCAGATGCTAGTGTTATGCTTATGGTGATGGAGTTAATTAGTAGCGACAGAGACGACTCGGCGTAGACGGTTACCCGACAATATCTTACAGTCGACAGTGGCACCACTAACGCTAGATAATCAGGACAGTCACACTAATTGATAGCAGGTGGAGCTAGCTACTCGTAGTTGCAGTGCGCTGAGTAGCTAGCCGGCAGAGCAGCTTGGGACTTCATTTAGAACAGTTGTGTATTAAAGCTCACTAATTATGTAATCGTTTTCTATTCATGCTAGCAGTAAATAACCTTCTTGTATTTGTGTAAATAATAAAGTATCTTATCGTAAACAACCTGTCGCAGTGGCTTTGATTAAGTAGACCCACAAATAATAATAGTGAACTGGCAAAATTCACTACAATATGCAATCACATACTTATCATCTAGTCTTGAAACACCATATTGTAGTGCTTACTACATTTTATAACAATCTTATAGCCTCTATCATGTTGCTTCCTACATGCAAGTGCTGGGTGGGTTATGTGGTGACACAACTCCTACAACAAGTCAAAACGTATGACTTGTCAATTATTTCAATGGAGACTGCTTAAAAAGCAGGAAGCTATCCAATGTGTTTCTCCCTGTTTGGGTATTCAAGCGCGCTTTGACCGAATAGTTTAAGGGCGTGAAAACACCACGCTGATTTTGGCCCATTGGTTTTGACTCAGTTATACATTTTATACATATTGCGAGCACATCCTTCTACCGCCGCCACCACCACCATAGAGTCACTAGCGGCATAAGCGCGCTCCAACCCTTATTTCGGCTACTGTACACTCGTTGAACTGTATTCCAATTTATTGCTGTCAAATACTATTACTAGACAACGTCAAATTCAAGTGATTGTATTAAACTATTTGTCATCATCATGGCTGAAACTCAAGCTGAAGTCAAACCTAAACTTAAATCAATTTCGTCATTGGTAAGGCCAAAGGTTCCATTAAGTTCAACAGTAACACTAACAGTAACACTACTACTAGTACTACTAGTAGTAATACTAATACTAATAGTAAATGTAATACTCATACTGATACTAATACTAATAGTAATAGTAATATAAATAATAAATACGAATACCAATCATTGGTATTACTAATACTTATACTAATAGTAATACTAATAGTACTACTTGTACTAGTAGTAATTGTGAATTCAATGATTGATTGACACTCACTAACTCTAAGAGTAAGAGTGAGACTAAGAGTAACTCAAACTGTAAGAGTAAGACTAAGTCTAACTGAAAGTCACTGAAATGGTGGATGATGAGGATAAAACTTATAATTATTGAGTTTTATTAAAATTAAATAAAATTATAAAAGCTCAACTTAAACTAGTAACACCAACTACCGGCATTACTGATTACTAGAACTAGTACTAGTAGTAATACTAATACTATTAGTAATAGTCTGTACTCTCAACTCTGTAGTATTACTAATACTAGTAGTAGTAGTACTACTACTACTAGTATTACTATTACTATTATTAATACTACAGTAGTAGTATTACGTTAGTAGTAGTACTACTACTAGATAAAAGCAATTTCATGATCATAAATCAAGTTCATCAATCTTATGTAGCATCTATGATTTTTCACATTACTTGCTATAAAATGATACTATAAATTAAATAGGCTGAGACAAGAACACAAAACCTAAAACCTGTCTTAGCAGTTTTGACCTGTTGAATCAGTACATAGTTCAGCCCAATTAATGTTTGCAATTATGTTTGCTTTCAACAAAGATATAAATGATGGTGGTTAATATTACCTAGTGTTACTTGTAATTGAGCTCAGGCTCCTTGGTATTCATACTCACTTTGGCGTTATAGCCTGAACTATAAGGGTATTATGTAGTATAATGGTAGTATAATGTTGCTGAAAAATAAGATTAGTCTTGCAACAAATATTGTTAATCTTTCTTCCAAGTTCCAACATTTATTTTATTGCCCAGATGCTAAATATGACAATAACATGACCTGATGAATATGAAGTACAGTCATTTAACTAAATATAAAACTAATTGAATTACTTTTTAGTTATTGTGTGTCAATCTTGAAATCTAAGTCAATGCATTACATTGAAACACATAACTTTCTAAAGGTAGAACAAGCCGCTTTATTCTAATTAGAAGATACTTGCTTATGCTCAACTATAAAGTTAAAAGCCATATTTACAATCACAAGACCATACTATTGAAACTTGGTTTTATTTTTATATTTGCAGTAATGAAGGTTATGGTAGCAGTTATATTTTTTATGTATGGTGTGACCATTATGTTTTGTAACCATATTGTTTTTGTAATATATTGCACTTTGATGTAGGACTTACTGGGATAAGTTAAGAACACTGCATGATCTTACTTACAGATATTTTTTCTTATTATTATATTGTTTAATTTTCAGGAAGAGTTGGAGGAGATAATGGAGGCTGCCAAAGGTATTAAAATTATCATCATAGACTTTCATGCCACTTGGTGTGGACCATGTAAAATAATTGCTCCAAAATTTGAAGTAAGTATTTAAATATGACTGAATTTGCTGGCAATTCTTGTTACCTCAGTCATGTAACCCCTTATTATAATTAGATCATATGCCAGGAGTGTAACTCCATACTCAGTATAACAGTTACTTTTCGTTCTCTGTGTTTCATTTTGATTTTCAGAATGAGCACAGTGCAAAGTTGAAGATTATTTTTTAGTTCCAATTATAATTTGAACTGCTAAAGATATACCTTACAGTATAATCAATATCATAAGAAATATAAAAATAATGAAAGTTTTTTATGCAATGTATTTTGTTTGAAAAAAAATTTTCTGCTACTATAATTTTTACTTTCACATGTCATTAAATAGTTGCAGTACTTATCAAGTTAGTTTAGTCATTTTTACTGCAAAGTTATGAGGCTAAATTTCCTTGATTTCTTTATTTTAGGGATTGGCTTCAGAACATATTGATACTGTCATTGCAATAAAATGTGACGTCGACGAATGTGAGGTAAATATATTTTCAATTATATGTTTATTTATTTCATTAGGTCACAATGTAAAATAACATCACTGATAATAGATGTAAAATTTACATGTGTTCACAATTACATTGATGTTAGATAATAATTGTTTTATAGCAAGTGTGGCAAGGGGCACCATGTTTGGTAGAAATGTAGGAAATTTCTGTTGTTATAGAATATAGTGCATTATATGATGAGGGCTGTTTTATGGTGTTTAGGATGTAGCAGCAAAGTATGACATAACAGCTATGCCTACATTTGTCAAATTGACTTACAATCAAGAGAAAAAGGAGTGGGAGTCGGATAAATTGCTTGGAGCAAATATAGCTGAGTTAACAAAGATGTTCTCATCTTAATGAAGCCTTATAGGAGATTTAACCATGCTTTTATGTATTTTTTCAATTTTATAAATGCATTCCTATCTTGTAGTTTTCACAACTGTGAATGATTTTGGATATTCTTTTTTCATAGTTCTTTGTAATCCTCGTCACCATATCTTTTTAGATTTTTATGAAGTTGAATTGTTTCTAAGCTCTTCTATTCTAATAAAGCTAAGACATGAATGAAGCCTTTTAAATTTGGTAATAAAATACCACTTTTAGATTACCGGCACCTTCTAGCATTAGTAATAATGCAGTAAACATATTATATAAATGGAGATGCAACTACAGAGTCTAAACCTACCAACTACATATTAAGTCATAAGTCAATAATTATAAGACAACACGGTTAGTTAATTTGCATGCAATTGTTTCCTTGAATTTTCTTTTACTAGCAAAAAGATGCTCAACAATGACCTGCTATGCATTGTGTAGCTTAATTATGATGACAACACCTTTGTTACAGCTTCTCATCAATTGAGTTAGTTTCAAGGAAGTTATCTGCATAGCCTAGAAAGAAATAACTCTCCTAAAAGGGTGGAGCATTGCCTGCAATGCTGTGTTCCGAGAATGTCTTTCTGATTGCCTTCTCCCATGACTGGTTATCATGACTGGTCTATCACTTAGAAAATCCATACACCTTGAGCACATTAACACTGCACAGCATTATATGACAAGAGTTAGTTATATAACCATGCTCTACAGCTTACACTCTGTAGTACCAAAGCCAAATAGCGGCTACAGTGTCCTGACCATATATAATTAGGGAAAATTTTTGTAGCCCTTTATTTTTAAATCTCTTGATTTGAGTGTGGGAGTTGACTTCATTTTAAAATTCGAAAATATATGTGTGAATGATAATATGCTGAAATGCTGGAATAAAACTGCCTACAGTTCGGTTTGAAAAGTCTGTAACAAAATTTTTGGTTTTGCACAAATCAGTTTGTAAAAACATATAAACAACCAGGTTTTACATTTTACTTTTTTAATGCTGTATTTATATATATATATATATATATATATATATATATATATATATATATATATATAACTGCCAAGTTTTATTAAATTTGCTTCTAGATAAAAAATATTACTAAAAATGTTCGACTTGCAGTTATTTCAACTTCTTTCAACTGCTTGGTACTTTTAGTAGTGGCAGCCATCAGCAAATTTACATTAAATTTAAAACAAAGCCTAAGCTTAATGGTGAACTTTTGTTGGTACAATCTAGCTGTCTCTAAACAATGCTTTAATATATATGACTGTATAAAAAGATCAAGGCTTTACAATATTGATAGCTAGACTGTGATACACTTTATATAATTAGAAATGTATGAGCACAATGGTGGTACCTGTGTACAACCTTGTTATGCTACATGATGTGGACTACAAAGTGGATGAATCGCTCAAGTACCAATTAGTGAAGTTTTACAACTAGATGCTTGTTTTCTACTTATACCTTGAGATTTTAAAGCAATTTCATTGCAATATTAGTTACCCACAGTCTGCATAATGTAAACTCAAGTCAATTGTTGCTGTGCAATATGTTTTGTATTCCTACTAAACCCAGAGTCAGCAATTGAAGACTAAGCTGAGTGCTGATTTTAATAGCACCTTTTTACAGAAACATTTCCATATCAATTTAGACAGAATAGGCAACTAAATGAGGGTTATTTTCTGGAAAACTACCTTTTACACAAATTCCAAGTATATAAACCAGTTAGAGATTACACGTGTATAGCATACTTTAAACTAAACATGAGGTGCATGCATTAAGTCTTTGTAGTACTAAATGCCAGTTCTTGGCAGCATTCCAAATGATCAGCTGATGCTGACTACCTGTTTCAATTCTATTATGCAACATCAATTGGCAAGTTTCCCACAACACCACTGAAGATTTAAGAAGGCTTTAGTAAACAAGTTTGAGGAAGAGCGCTGGCAAGACTAACATCTAAGGCTTCTAAGCATTTCTAGAAATTAAGTATCTCAAACAAGAGCTGTTAAGCAAATCTTCTATATAGTACAGAGGTGAGCAGTAGAGCAATGGTTTTTGAATAAATCTTCAACTAAAACTGCACTTGTTTTTTTTTAAGAATTACCATATAATTGAGCAAGGGTATACCTTTTAAAAAATCATGATTTTCTTTATAAAGTTTTTAACATTTTTTTTCAAAATTATTTTATTTGTAAGGTTTCTTAGCCAAAGTAATGAAATTGAAGTAAAACTTCGGTTTTAATGATGTATTTTCCTATAATGTTGTAGCAAGAGAGTCTTACATTACTTTGCTTGAGCTATGACTTATGTGTTGTATTTTTAGAAACTAGTAACTGTAATGGGTGCAAAGTTTCCACCAGAAGCAAGTGATCACAGGAACCGAAGGAGTGGGTTGAAAGTACGAAATAGCCAGTCTGTGAAATGCACCGTTAATACGTGCATTGCAGTACAAAGTGCACTGACGCACTGCTATTATAAACTGCGTAAGGATTTCCTAACCATTGAATTTGAATTAGGAGTTGCGAACACTATTCTCCATCAAGTCAACAGTCGACTTGCTGAAAGACAATTATTACTTGAGTCAATGCAAACAGAATTACAGCAAACTTCCATTCCTACAGAAGATGGAATCCTTAGAGATGTCTAAAGTTATCGCATCACTGCCATCAATTAGTAATTAAGTAAAGTATTGTTATTTTAATTATTCTATTCCACTCAATTTTGGTAATTCCAATATACTAGTGCAATTTTTTCATGTTTAATTTTTCAGTACTAAATATGTTATATAACAATTGATGTATATTTTCTTACACTTTTATATTATAATATATTATCAATGCATGCGTTACATTCATCCCGCATGTTGGCTGCTTCATAATAATATGTTTTTCTCGAATCAGCTGATTACATAACTGAAGCTGGCTATGAGCCAAGATTCACAATAATTGCGTCAATGACCAACAGATGGGGATGATTTGGCATCTACATAGAATATACAAACAAAATTTAGTGTACCTGATATAAACATTCTTTATATTATATACTAAGAGTGAAAAGGGTGCTATCCTTGTTTTGTAACAAGCATGTTTAGCAGAGTTTAAGCGCTAGTGATTCCATCGTGAGTATAGCTAACTTGTTAGATCTCATGCTTACAATGAATGTCATAACTGTAATTTGTTATCTTTATACAATCTATTCTAGTTCAACAGCTAGTCTTAATTACGACAGCTGGTACTAACAGTGTTCCACCCTATATGAACTGCTGTATTTATACCAATGATTACCTCATTGTTTATTATATATCATGCATATTTTGTTATATCATTGATTTATGATCCTTGATGATTCAACAATTTTTCATCACATGATTGTATTTCTATCATGACTTGCATTAAAACACAATGTGAATTGCAATCAGAAATATATTAGCAAATATTACAATTTTTATAGCAGTGTGCATCAACAGGAAACAATGTACACTATTAAAAAAGAAAAGAATATCAGTAAAAGTTATAGCAATGAGGAATCTAGACTACCAATCACTATGGCCACAATATGAACACCAGATATTAAATCATATAATATAATTTACAAACAAAATCTCACCAACAAAAGGTTACGAGATTCTGTACTAAATACATGTCAAATTATTGAATGATTCTAGCATTTGCATAGGTTTTTTGTAAAAAATTACCAATATGCAAACAATAATTTAAGATGTTATCCATCAAGGATAAAAATAGTTGATATGTAGGTATGTAGAAAAATAAGAGTTTTATTGATCAGTGTTAGTATAGTGAGGCAAAGATATCACATATTCAGATTGATTAAGTTCACCAAAGTAACAATTAGAGCTCCATAATGACAACAAAGAGTACTCTAAAAGAACACTTTTACGAGTGCGACATTAGGCATGTTCTCACATTAAATCATGCAGCCAACAACAGCTATTTACTTGATAGTCATGAAACTCCATAACAGTTTGTTAGTTAACTTTTCATTAATAATCACTAGCTTAGAAAACTTCAACTATCATTAGTACTCTTGAAAATAAATTCTTTTTTATTGTAATAAAGCCAAGCAACGATGTGTCTAAAGGCAAGAAACCGATCATAATATTGGAGTTGCGATTCTAATAAACTGAGAGCATAACCACTAAACAGAACTTTAATACAAATCTTTTTTCAAGGCAGAGGAGTGGATCTAATGACTATTTCCTTGTAACATATTTTTTGTTTAATAAGTTTAATAAATAATCACTATTAATAAGGTTAGCAAGTTACACTGATCACAAATTATCACAATTTCTTCATTTTCGAAAATGAAATTACATGTTTTGATAAATGTTCCAACAACTTTTTGCCATGTTATACTACAATAGTATTTGGCTTTCTTCGTTAATGGAAGCTCCGGTTTTCAAATTAACATAATTCCATACTAATAAAATAAAAATTACTTTTTTCCCTTTACTTTTAGATTTAGCTCCTCAAAATAAACATGTAGTTAAAACTGAGTTCTGTAACCAGAGAACAAAACTGCTATAAAATAACCAAGTTATTTAAAATTAATACATCTGTGCTTCTTACCTACTTGAGGAATTCGGAGCTAGCAATCAAAGTGTACTAGACATATATATGCAGAATTTTTTTTTCAAATTGTAATCAAAACTACATTTAACTGTGCCTTAGAATAAGTGTGCAATTATAAGTGTATTGATTGTCTTAAGCGGGCAATTTTGTTATTACTCACTTTGACCTGTAGGGTTATGGTAACAGCTTTCACTTAATACACAAGTGAACTCTGGCAGTTCTTAGTAGGAAGCAGTATTCTAGACTTCTACATTTGGCCTTGAAAATAAAATCAAAACCACTCCCTTAGGATTTCTTTTTTTAAAACTATATTGGCCAGTTTATTTCAGAGTGTTTATTGTAAGGCTTGTTTAATTTTGAAGACAGTGTAAATAGGAAGGTGGTCGGAAGGGAATATGACACTAGGCAAACTAGTATGCTCAGCTATGATATGCTCTGGTGGAACATCCAGTACAGCGTATGGATACAAAAACTGTTTACTCTTTTCATCACCATTTTCATAGCAAATATAATCAAGGCACAGTTGATGTACCTCATCACCTTCTGCATCCATGTCCATATCTCCCCAGTGAGTGTAGACTGGTTCACGCCCCTGTATAACAGAAGGATGTAGAATATGGCATGAGCAATATGATTGCAAGCTAAAATTAAATGTGCAGATATTTCCAGAGTATTATTAAAACATTGCACCAGATAAAAAAACACCAATTAATCTACAAAGTAAAGTTAATCAAATGTATTTGTGCAATACGTATTGTAAAGCTTACCATCACATCAAAGTAAGAACTTTTTACTTTAAGTTTGAAATTAATCATCTTTAATATTTCCACAGCTTTCTAAAATTAAAAACATAAAAATTGTTGGATTTTATATACATTAGCTCTTTGAATCAAAGGAAGAAATAGCATTTTAAAATAAGGGGTTGTGACAAAACCAATTTAGTCTTTCTCCTAAGTGAACATGAAATAAACCAACACATTATGAGACATTTTATATTAAAAAAGTATATTTTAGCAGCAAAAATGCTTCTAAGTTCTAACTGACCTTTCCTCCAAAACAGACATCTCGATCCCTATGGTAACTATTTGATTGCACGAGGTGATCGGTCACCTCACACACTTTGCCACTTGAGATCATGTGATAAAGAGGCATATCAGGTGTGGCGTTAAAATCACCAGCAAGTATACACGGAGCACCCTCAGCAAACTTAAATAATTCTTCTAGAACACAAGCCATCTGAAAAATAGAAAAAACACATGTTATTTGAAGCATAATAGAACGCATGCTATCTCAAGTATAGTAGAACCCATTCTATCTGATGTATAACAGATAGAATGGGTTCTATCTGTTATACATCATGCTATCTGCTATCTGCAGATAGCATGGGTTAATGCTATCTGCAGTATAATAAAACGAACATTACTTGAAACAACACAAAGAATTTAAAATCACATATGCATGATTTGAATCTCAGCTGATTTTGACAAGAAAAATTAAGACAAAACATTATGTTTAAACTTAGTGTCCTGCTACAGCCCCTACTCGTCTTTGCAAGCATAAACTAAATTTTGAGATGAGCAAATAGGTACAGGCAAGAAACAATAGTTAAACAGCTATTATTATTATTGTGGTGCATATGCCAGTTGAAGCTTCAGTCTGTTTTAAACCAACCTGAAACATCTGTAAAAAAGGATACTTGTGTTCCTTCCATGTTACATGCACATTAGCAACAGCAATTACACTTCCTGTAGCTTTGACCTTGAGTCTGACCATAAGGTAACCAGCAGGTCCTATAATGCCAGGATATTCAGAGTGCCGTTTCACATATTCACTGACATCTAAGGCAACACTGCTCTCTAAACCAGCCTCTTGGAGAACAGACGGCAGTTTTTCGTGAATGAAAAACTGAGAAGAGGATAGAAGACTGAACTTTTCATTTTTGTAGAATATTGCCAGTCCTATGTGGTCATCTGGTCTAACAAATAAGTTATGGACATGCATATACATTACAGTATAATATGATAATGGTGCTAACTACAACTGCAAAACAACAACCTTCAGGGTCCAATAACTATCTGCCGCCTATCTTGCTAATGTAGCTACACAGTCATCAGTTAACACAATTACAAGCCTCTTAGTAAACCCAGATAGCTGCATAGAAGCAGTTGCAATGCCAATAAATGATTGTAGAGATGGATATATTTTTAGTGGTGCCCGTTAAAAATAGCACAGGTAAAAGTGGCACGGGCAAAAATAGCCCAAAAGGAAAAGTAGGTAAAAATGGCTCATTTTCAATATTGGGGCTTGGGTTGGGGGGTTGGAGATTCGGGATAGAGGGTCTAGGTTTGAGGATGGGGGTTTGAGTTTGGGGCGGTGGTGTGGAGTTAGGGGTTTGAGTTTGGATTTGAAAAAATTCAACATTATAAGTGTGTTGGTTTTGCTTACTTTTCCATTTCTGCCATTATTACTTGTGCTACTTTTACCTGTGCCATTTTTACCTAGTCATTTTTAGCAGAGTGGTAGGCTACCTATTTTCCATAATTGGATGTGAAAATTATCTTCGTGTTTTCATTCATAATCCAATGAAGAAACAAATAAACAGTATAGTCAACAAGATTAATTACTTTTCAATGATTTGGATTTATTAAAAACTAATACTCTAAAAAGAACTGAGAAAAAGAAACAAATTAACTAATAACAGTGAACACATAAGTTTTGCTGATTTATTGATGTTAGGAAAGATAAAAAATGGAGTCAAAATTGCAGGTTTTGTTGCAATTTAAATTATCTATCTCAGCCAAGTAAATATTTTTCTCAACTTTTGTTATGAAGCTGACAGCATAAAAATATGGTCAACAAACTCGGTGTTCACGTGAAATTTGAATAAGAATCAGATGAATAAGGTATTATTCTACTGTTTAGTTACCTTAGATGCTGTATGCTGGTGTATCCCAAATCATTCATTCGAGGCTGTAAAGTGTTTTGAAAGAAAATTTGTTCAATTTCTTGCAAGGTGATGATGTCCGGATTTAAAATCACTACTTCCTTGATGATTTTTTCAAATCTACCTTTAGAATCACAGAATCATAAAATACTGGAGTAAAATAAGCTTACATTAAAACATAGTAAATATCATATGTAGTTGTGATCAAGTAAACAATCATTATGGAATTTTCAGATAATGCTTTTGTTTTAAAAACTACAAGTGATGTAACAGCCATTAACTTAACAACCGCAACCGTAAGCCTACAATCATAGGCCCACAATCATAGGCCCACAGTAATAAGCTACCTAACCTGAATTTTATTTTATGTTATCTACCAGCAGTATTTAAGCAAAGTAATGAAGTAATTAAAGCAAATAAAGTCTACAAACAGAAATAAATCTTATATGTTCAGCCATATTATCCACAGCTTATATGGTGTGTATAAATGTTACTGTTACTCTAAAATGCAAAAATATAGTTGAAAAAACAGCAAAACTCCTAATTAATTACACAAAAAAAGAGATATAAATATCAATGCAATACCTACTATCCATATATCTGTGCATTTCTGGACAAAATATGAACGTGCCACAGACATTTGCTCCACTATCACCACGAGGAATGGCAGCATCAGCTAGTATATTGTATTGCAATAGTGATATAGTAGTGTCATTGCCATCATCAGTAACATTATTTTTAAATACCATCTCACGACAGTCTAAACTTGGGAGACCCATGATCTGCAACAATTAAATTCTAACCAATAGAGACCTAGAGTCATGAAAGTTACTTAAAAAAAGGGCTGAAGATCGTGGAAAGGTACATGATGTAGAAGCTGTGCTTAATAATCTCCAAGCTATATGGGGTTACTCCGTAAGAATTATGAAAGAGCCTTTTGGTTTCTAAGAGCAGTGACACTACAGTGTAGGAGCACACCATAGAGGTGCAGTAGTTGGTCAATGTGGCATACAAAAGTATATAAGCAAATCAACACACCAATATAGCTGCAGAAAACTTTGTTTCTGCTCTGAATGAGCTCAAATTGTAAAGTTACTTACTTTCAGGAAACACACTAACCCTGACGGCAGTAGGAGCTAAGAAGAACTCGAAAATCCAACCTATTCATGGAAAGCTCAGCTGTTCATGTCATAGAAAACAAAAATGAAACTTAAACAACGCTAGCGCAGATAACTATAATAACACCTTTAAGACTGCCCAAGTAGCCCTCTCCCCACCCCACCCCCTGTGAGAGTGTCGCAATAAATGATAACTGAACTAGAGCAGACTACAGTAGCCTACAAACAAGGGTTACTTAGACAAAAGTAGAGCCACGAGACAGTAGAAAATATTAGGGATGAGGGAACACTAGACACTTAAAAAGAAACTGCCCCAATCCACCCTTAACTTCCCTTCAAAAGGACCCTTGAAAACACCAGAAAGCAGCTAAGGAAAGCGGGTGGCCGCAGCATGCCCAATCATCAACGTCTATACCATAACCTGCTTTAGTTGAGTTGAAGACTAGCACCTCCATTATACCTTCTATAGACCCAATGATTTAAGAAATCAAAGAGGCACAAAATACTGTGTGTCAATTCTGTCAAGAGGTCCAGAATCTCATATAAAAGGATGGCCTACATATAAAAAAGATGACCACACAGCAGTACACCCGTACTGAGATGTCAAGGAAATTTGACACAATCTAAAAGCCTTCTCTTATATAATCAACAGCTAGTCATTCCAAGCAACCTGAGATTGAAACTGCTACACCATATTCACCAGGCCCATCAAAAATAGATGCCAGGCAAGAGCCAGAAGAGCTGTCTGGTGACTGGGAATGTCCAAACCAATCAAGGAAATGGTACAAAGATGCCGACAGTACAGAACAAACTTGCCTACACCGAGATAACCTCTGCAGCCGTCCACCTTGCCATTTAAACCGTGGATAAAGCTAGGAAAAGACCTGTTCAATTTTCAGAAGAAGCGCTATATGCTAGTGATTGATTACCAAAGCAGGTACATAGACGTTAGGAGATTAGACTCCTAGTCTTCCAGCATTCACTGTGAACAAACTTAAATCCATCTTCTCAGCACACGGTATTCCTGAAGTAGTCATCTCCGACAATGGAACTCTATGGAATTCCAAGAATTTGCCAAGAGTTATGGTTCTCAACACGTGACCAGCTTTCCAAAATATCTAAAAGCCAACGGGGAAGCTGAGAGAGCAGTAGGAACAGTGAAGTGTATGTGGAGCAAAACTACAGATCCATACCTAAGCCTACTAATCCATAGAGCTACTTCACTTAAGAAGGGAGTCACTCCTTCAGAACTTTTGATGAACAAGCTACTTTGAACTACTCTACCCGCAACGCCTGAAAACCAAAAGGTACAACAATTAACAAACAGCTTAGAAGGAACAGCAAATAAATCTAAGGATCATGAGTAACTACAACCAACGGCACAAAGCCACTCTGTTGCCTGAACTTTTTTAAGGTTTACCTGCTTACGTCAAGGGCACTAAGAAACAGGGCACAGTCCTGACAAGTGTAGCTCCACATTCGTACACAAAAAAAACTAAGGTAGGAGTTATACGCTGAAACAGGAGTGCGTTGGTAGATCTCTAGGAAGAGTACCCCATAGTGCTTGAACCAGATGCTCCTCTGCAAGTCCCTATGGGCGCAGAGGTGCTTGGTCCAAAAGCTAACATAAAGTTCAACCCACTAGAAACACTGGCACATGGGTCACAGAGGGCTCGGCACGTCTTTAGCTCATCTAGACAGTTTCGGGTAGGTTTGGTGCTTTATCTAAAGAGCGATGATTGCCCCGGAGATATAATGACTATGTGATAAATTAACATCAAGATGATCTAATCATGGAGACACTCGATTGGCATTCGGGTGAACGAAATATCCAAATCGAACGCCCGATTTATAATCAGTGTCCGAATCGAACAGAATCGAGCATCCGAACCCAGTTCGGGGGTCCAAAATGGACACCCTGAATAATTTTGGGTTGTCCGACTTGGCCAAAGTCGAACTCATAAAAGAACAAAGAAAATAACTAGGGCATTCATGCAAGTAAAGGCAACTAACTCTAACTGTCTAAGTCCTAAGTTATTCATGTAAACAGCATTGAGTAGATCCTCAAATTTACCACATTTACTGCGATAAATCACAATTATTATCAGTTAGACTCAATACAACGTTGTTGTACTCTTACGCATTAATCACACATTAATCATAATCGTAATGGTAATGATAGCCATAATAATCAACTTAAACTTTAAGTGATGATCATAAACTGATAGAGAATAATTATAATCAAAATTAAAATAAAAATGGTGACTTAATTCAGGACAATAATTTATAATAACTATAATCTATAACTATAAGTATAAAAAAGAAATAATAAATAAATTTAATAGCACAAGCAGACATTGAAGTTGAACTTGATACTGATAGTTAATACTAATAGTTGATATAAACTTTTACTCTACGTCTGCTGTTGGCGGCACTCGTCTGGCTTATTTTACGAACTTATTTTGTATTGTACGCTATTGGAATAAAAGTCGCTCGAAGCAGCACATAGCTTATGATCATTAGTTCAAGGATATCGTGTTTGCAGACGTTTGGATACAGACATCTACGCAAACACTGCACTCAATGACGTTCACTATATGCTGTTTTTAGCGATTCTTTATTCTTCATTAGTTTGAGTCAAGGGGTTAAAGTTCACGCTGCTCTTAATAGATCACGCTGAATCTGCGATATGTCGCCGATTCAAAGGGATAATAATAATATCAATATGTCAGACTGGGTTAATTAGCTGACAAATGTAAGCTCATTACAACATGGACAGCCGACTCTTATCTATTGCGTAATTTGATAATCTTGATTGTTAACCAAATACAACACAACTCCTAAATAATACAAGGGTCTAACTAAAGATCTTAATATCCTGGTTGAACACTTATTGTATTTACCACGTTCACAGAATCTGTGCTACAAACCTTGCAAGCAGTATATATTACAGTTTGTTCAAAAGTTCAAATCCTTTCTCATGAACTACAATATTATACTTAATACTATAATGCTTGTTATTTATAATCTACCACATGGCTAATCATAGGTATATTAATTATAACTTTTATACAACACATATTGGACAGCTCATAGCAATGTTGATTATAATATTATTCACACACTGTTATAGCGAAAGAATACATTAAAGTTATGAGATACTTCATATATGGCATATAAGATTATTGATTTCCCAGTCCTCTAAATCATGATATAAAGTACAAGTTGCGAGATAGAAGAAGCAACAGCAACAGGAGACATCTTGTACTCACACAGCAGTCGCTATGCCGAGTGAAAATACCATTGCTATTGCCAGCAAGGTAGCAGCAATATCTTTCTTCAATGTACACATTGTAATATTGCGTGTGTATTGTGCGTGTATATACCATGATGTACACTATGCAATGCATATGATTTCTAAACTTGAACATAATTATTTATATGTTTCATTACCAAGGAAGAGCTCGTAGATCTGTTGAGTCAAAATCCGACAATGAATGTCATTATTGACTTTTACGCCACATGGTGTGGACCCTGTCGGCTCCTGGGGCCAATCTTTGAGGTTAGTACGTTTTTCAAACTAGTACACGTCATGTTCCTTCATATTCTTCTTGAGTTGCACGAACAAAAACAGTTATATCATAGCGAACCTCAATTTGCAAACTAATGTAATGCCACTTTGAAATATATGTTGTAACTTTTATTAAAACGATGTTTTGTTTCAAATAAAGCTAGTGCTATGTCTTTATGAATTTTACCTGATATGATGGTTTACTAGCTAGCATAGTAAGTTTAATACTGTGAATATAGGGGGATATTTATAGAATAGCAAACTTTTTGCACTTGATTAATGTAAACTACTTTTTTATAATGTAATTTTGATTCCACCACCCGGAAAGGACAGAGTGGAGATACGTGAGGATAGGTGAGGAGTTGAACGAAGTTAATTGGACAAGGAATTTTGCAATAGTACAGTTGCCAGCGTAATTGTTTTATAAAACATTTCATAAGAAGCTATAAACAAATGTTTGAGCTTACATTATTTAGCTAGGTTTAGAACTTTTTTAGGTAGATAATTAACTTAGCTAATCCCGAATGTACTTGTGTAATATACGACCTAAAAAATAAGGAAAACAAGTAACAATTAAATAAATGTATAAACAGTGTTAAATATGGGATGAGAAAACTCACACTTGTTTAAAAGCATCCATCTCAGTGTTGGTAATGGATTATGGAGATAACAGTTAAATAGGTCAAGGACTGTATGCGTTTCCTGAAGCACAGAAGACATTATGACCAGATGCCTTTCCTTATATTACCAATAACTCACCCATCTTGCTGGGATTTCAGCCTATATGACTTAGTTGATATTAGTTTAAGGCTGCGCTAACTGCAAAATCACTGCTATTGTCCATAAATGTGATGAGATTATATACTAGTTAAAATTTACTGTAATTATTTTTTTATGTGAAAAACCTTTAGAACTCTCTTACATTTGATATTTCTAAAATTTGCAACTATGTTTTAATAAGCTTATACAGCTCTATTGACTTGGGAATTTCTGATGTAGTAAATCTCTACTTTGTGAATCCGTTCTTTGATATGTTTCCTACTATATAGTGGGTTTTCCTATAATGTATATATCAGCACACATCTCTAGAACTTTTTGATATAGCTTTGTAATTATAATTTCAAACCAATTTAACTTTGTTCTTTTCAACATAATGGGCAAGTGAGTGAGTAATTTTATGGGGAAGTCATTAGAGAGCTCCAAACTACGAAAAATAAAAAGAACTTGAGCTATTTAGAAAATTAGCTATACATTCTGATACCAGCAAGCCCAGGGTACTTTAGTGGTAGTAATGTCACGGACTGAACTTTGTTTATCATTGTATGCATGTTGCTGATTAATGTACAGCACATTAAAACTAATGCCATATACTGAGATATACAGTATGATATAAATACTGCTATTAAATGTACAACACACTATACAACTATTAAACGCACGTATCTTTTAATGTGAGAAGGTGATCACACTGAAACGCACGAAGTACAATAAGACTTTCTAGTTAATAACAATTATTAAGAATAGTATGAATGTTTGAATGCTAAAATAATATATCAAATAGCTATAAGTGTCACTGCTTTAGAAAATAAACCAAATATAGATTTTTTGCAATCTATAGCTAGTTTCAAAACCATATATTATTAGCTACTAATTGCTGCTTGTGTTTATATGCTTTCAAATGGTTATGACGGCCATTTATATAAATAAGTGCAATGACCCAAGCTAGAAGACACTTTTAGTTTATCCCAGAATTAGTGCTGTTGTTATAGCTATAGCAATCAAGTTACAGTACTGGAAGCAAAATCCTAAACAAAACTATAGTTTCTAACTTTAACTGTTATATCAGTAGTGGTAATGGTTGTGATAGTAGTAGTAGCCCAGCAAATCTAACTATAGCGCAGATACATTAATTAACAGAAAAGTTGTGTATGTACTTGACCCTGCTTAAATTCCTATATACATAAAATTTGGTTAAGTGACAGAAAGAAAATTGACCTAAACTCGCCTCAAAGTACCTTAGCACATACATAATGTGTTTCCTATCAAAAGATGCAGTGACTTTCAACTTGCCACAATTAATAATATGGTTGTGTTGCAAATAATGAAAACATTTATAAAAGCCATCCCAACGTTTCTACTATTATTTTGTGAACGTGCTTGATAATTTTAGAATTTGGCTGAAAAGCATGCGGGCAAAGTCATTGCTATAAAGGTAGATGTTGAAGAAGGAGAAGTAAGTATAGAAGGTTATGTAATATTGCCGCATTAGTATTTTTATTGATACAAAACATTGCTAATTAGTCTAGCTGCTATAGGGCATATTCATTGGTGCTATAACCAACATAATGATAATACAATATCAGCAGTTGCTAGTAGAAGATACTTAGTGAAATTTTACAAGTAAAGCATTTTTGACAAGATTTATTGTACAATGATGTTGATTTTTTATTAAATAGCTCATGTTGTATTAAGGGTGCTATGAAACATTAGTATTTTTATATTGCTATTTAGGATTTAGCCAATGAAATGGGAATATCTACCATGCCAACATTTCTAGTACTAGACAACAAAGGAAACAAAATTGATGAGGTGGTTGGGTCAAGTAAAGACAAACTTGCAGCATTGTTTACCAAATACAGTTGCTAAGAAATTCACTTGTGACACTACACTACATGCAGCTTAAAGTTTGAATTTCCAATTCTATCTCACTATATTATTACTAAATATTGCTATTGTATAAGGTTATAACGGTGTAGCGATATCCCTGTGAGAACCCCTGATGAAAACGTTTCTTTAAAGCTGGCTGAGGAGTTTTTCTGGTGTGGCACAGGAGCAATTGTGACTGGGTGCCTTTCCTAACATCACTGACATTGTTTTCGACTAAAATTGCTGACATTCAGTTTTCTAAACCAGCACTCTAACCACTGCAATGCAGTTGCTCCCTTATTATATGGTTATGATATACATAGTATAAGTAGACTATATATAGAGTTACAAATATTATCAACTTGATGAGTTGGTTATAACTGATAAATACTAGAAATTTATATCAAAGTGCAAGTGGAAGCAGCTGTGGCCTAGAAGTTAGTAAACAAAAAATCAGTGGTTCAATCCCCATTAAAGGACATTGGTAACTTTAGGAAAGGCATTAAGCCACGATTGCTTCTTTGCCACAATAGTGAAAAAGTCCTTGGCTTGCTTAAAAATCCCTTTCATCAGAGGTTTTTGCAGGAATGGTGACTAAACACTTATGTGGGTCTTATATAACAGAGTATATTTGTTTATATTATATATAATGATGATTATAGATGTTGAAAAGCATAATATTTTATTGAAACAGCTTGATGATTATGAACTGTCACTTGTTACATATGTTATAAAACTTGGTATAAGTTTGACATAATATGCTAGCATCTGTAAGCTATGAGCCCATCATTGAACTCATTGTTTTGTTCAAAGTAGTGATGAAAATATTTTTAATAAACATTAATGATTTGATATATTATGCCTATTAATTATTGAGCAATTTACATTTTCTAGTCAATCACTATATATGAATTTAAGTATTTACTTCTGTTTTTTAATTCTGAAATTGATACGTATATACTAAAAGTAATAGCTATTAGTTTTCAAAAACTCAAAAAGTTTCCCGCATGCAGCATGTTAATGGATGACAGTGCCCCCAAGTCGAGATTTTGAAACTGATCATGGTCAAAGTTATATGACTATATCTACAACGCTATTTTATTGAGGCTTTTAAAATTTTTCCGAGAAAACTGCCCAGCATGTACGTTGTCTAGGATTATTTAATGAATCTCAATGTTTACTAAATTTCGAATAATAATATACTGTGTAATATTATATTTTCAAGAACTTAAAAGCGCTCACAATTGCATTAGATTTTGAGAGTTATCACTTCATGTAATTTTTTACCAGGTGCATTAAAAGTCTTATTTCTCTGTTTCCGGTAACCTAATGCTTGCAGAAAATTTCAGTTTGCAGCTAAATTAAAATAACTATCAGAGTCAATTGTTTTTTTTCAGTTAATTCAGCTTTAATTGGCAGATTTTTTAATTATTGTCTACTTTTTGCCGGTTTCAGTTTTTGTGCACTGTAATGGCTATGCCAAGCAAGCTCTTCCGAGCCATTATTATTGGGCCTCCAGGTTCTGGAAAAGGGACTATTGCCAAAAGAATTGTCAAAGACTTTGGCTTAACGCATCTTGCTAGCGGAGATGTTTTACGACGTCAAGTAGCAGAAAAATCTGAAATTGGTCTTGCAGCTGAAAAATACATCAATGAAGGGTCTTTAGTTCCCGATAACTTAATGATGAAATTAGTTCTTAGCGAACTTCGTGGTGAGTATCACTATCAGTATGACTTATAGTTATAGTTATTGATTCAATGACTATGGGTGTGAGTATCGGACTGCGAGTGAGACTTAGACCGAGTGATTTACTGTTAGTGTGACTATTACTATTAGTATTACCACGTATAATTGAGTTTTTAGTTTTACTGTAGTTATTACTGTTGTTACTACTTACTAGCAGTATTGTTATGGTCTGTTGTCTTTGCAATACTACTTATGCTATTACTATTACTATTAGCATTACTATCAGTATCAGTATTACTATTAGTATTAGTATTTGTATTATTACTATTAAATTTAATAATGCTATTAGTTTAACTAATACTACTACTAGTGATACTACACTATGACCATTAGTATAAGTATTGGTATAACTTTGTAAAACCAAGTTGGTAAGTTTTGAATTTGATTTGCTTTCAATTTTCATTTTGATATCATTATTGTAGTTAAACTTAATCCTCTGTTAATTAAACTTATTTCTGCAGGTTGCAGAATCAGAAAGGGCATGTGATGTTTTACTTACAAAAGTAAATTTTGGATCCTAATCATAGTCAAAATGATTACACTGTTTTAGACTGTAAACGAATGAGAATAATTTTTAATTAATCTCAGAATTGTGGTGTTGTGAATCTTCAGTAGGCCCCATAGTGTAATCATTTAGGAGCAGTAGTGGAGAAATTGCGGTAGCCTAGGTTCTTTAACTTTTATTAAATTTTGATTTGGGGCACAGGTTGAAATTCTTGCGGAGAAGATAACTTCTTTTGCTACATTTCTAATCTATAACACAGGCTTTTTTAATTTCTCCATTACTTCACCTGCCTCGAGTAATGTTTAGCATGCTGGTTTTTAAATTGGAGGATTACAGTTCGATTCATGGGGGAGGGAGAGGCAGTTTACGCTTACAAAAATGTTTTTTAAGGCTTTAGAGCCTTAGGCAATTGGAGTTTCATTACCATCAGCATTTTGTTGTGAAATATTAGTGCCACTGGGGTATAAGGAAACATCAGCTGTAAGTATACCATTCATAGTGATGCAGCAGACTGGTAGCATCTGTAATCTTCTTTTTGAAGTGTGTAAACTACTGTTGACCACGCTCTGTCTACACGAAGAAGACTATATTTTAGGCAGTTGTGCAAAATCGATCTGCCTTTTTAGCCAGAGTAGTCAATTTCTCTAAATAAATCGTCAAATTACTAAATTTCTAGGAATAGAACCGTGTTTTGGTGCAGCAAAAAATAAATCTGGGGTCTGGCCTGGTTACCATCTTTGTCAGTGACATTGTCTAGGTACTCTACTAAGGTTTTAAATAGCTCACAGTTGTTCAGTCCTAGCGGAAACCATCTTCTTGCAACTTTGTCAGCCACCTGTTAAAGATTTGCCAGTGTTTATCTATTGTGCTACCAGTGGGGGTGGAGTCATCAAGTTATGCAGCTACACATGGAAGTTCTACAGTGAGCGAATATATGCAGGACTGAGATTGAGCAGAACTTGACGTCATACAAAAACACATTCTATTGAACCTTTATAAGCTAATTGGAGTGTTGATTTTTGTGGCTTTTTCATCTATAATTCTAACTGAAGGTATACATAAGCCAGATCAAGTTTTGAGAAATAAACACCACTTTTTAAGCTAACGAACATCTGCAAAATAGAATTGAGACCACTAGGTGATTGTATAGGCCTGCACGGTGTCAGACTGCACTGCCAAATCATACATCGAAAAACATCGAAATTTTGGAGTTGTGTCCCCTTTTCTATTCGATGTAGTTCGCTGTCGACTTTATTGGGGAAGCGATTACTCCTACCGACATGCTTAGACAACTCCGAATCATGTATCAATGTACTAATGACAGATTGTATTTACCACTGTTTGTACTTCTGGCAGTTCCCGCACCTAGAAATACCCACATGTGTATTGGCTATGCTATTTATCTGACATTGGGTGTTATCAGGCAGAGAGAAGTTTTTGTTAGTGTTAGGACCACTCAAGATAGTTTTGAATCACCTAGCACAAATTAAGAACAATATTAAGAGATTCATGGCTAGACATATGAGACATCAATGCTGAACATGCCATGCATTGTCATCTCTGACAGACACATGCCAATCTTGTATCTCTTGTTGGAGAAATATGTTTTGGGACACTTGCAATATCGTTGCAAAACAATATGTTTGAAAGCTTTTCAACATAATCCTTTGTATTTTTATAAAAACTTGTGAAGATGTTGTAGTAAAAAAGAACCAGTGAAGTCAGGTACTAGCCTATAAACTCTGTTGAGTAGGTTACATTACTTACTCTTGTTCAAATAATGCAATTCCAAAAGACTTAAAATATCCTGTGCTTTAGCTTCGTCAATATTTTAGAATGTCTTGATTTTTGAATGATTAACATGTAGCATTGTTGCATGTCTACAAAATTTACCAGCTGTCATGCTTACTAATGTCAAAAGGTGAAATACTAATAAATGCACACCTTGCTCGCATCTGCTATATATTACACAAAAAGAAGTTTTAGTGATAATGCGGGGATTTTTATTACAACTATTCTATTGTGCTATAATGCTACTGCTGAACAAAAAGTTAGCACACTTGTGAAGTGTTGAAGCAGTTTTACAAGTAAATTATTATACTTTTGAAAAATCTGAGATTTTTTCATTCTTTCGTTCTCATTTTTGAATGAAAATGATTTTTCTAAATGCTATGAGCTTTAATCTCTAGGCAAGTATTTGGCTCAGATTGTTTACTATTTCGTAAAGCCAGCTTTGTGAAACTAAAATTCAGCTATACCCCTAACTCTCCGGTTTCAGATAGTTCATTGGCACTATTAGCAATGTTTAGATATCATAATATATTATTTTCACTCTTGCAGCTCTGCCAGTAAATCTGCCATCAGTACCTGATGCTAATTTAAAGTTCTCCTATAGTCGAGGTACTTTCAAGGAAGAAGTATTGTTTTTTTATAGCTGATTTTTCATAGTTGATAATTATACTAGAGCTTATATGAATTTCTAGGTCCATATATGAATGGTTTGAATTGGTTGTTGGATGGCTTTCCTCGAACTGTTGCACAATGTTCTGGTCTATCAGAAGTATCTAAAATTAACTTTGTAATTAATCTTGATGTGCCATTTGATGAGATCATCAATAGAGTTAAAGGTAAGTAAGATTTAAAGTAAGGTTGTGGAGGCTTGTACACACTAATTTATATTGTTAATAGTATTTTAATATTCTCTAAAATGTTTTTTACTTTTAGTGCACTTTTACAAAATTATGAGAAAAGCCCTGCTCTCAAAATTTCTTGTTCAAAATAAACAAGTTGATGCAAATTTGAGTCTGTTGTAAGCATTTTTATCAAACAGCTTTAAATATAAACTGTGAATATGTATTATACGTATTGATGTTTGATATGTTATTACTGCATTTCTCATGTCATATCCTATTAGTTTGTATCTATGTGTCTCGTAATATGCTAGATGCATTTATCTTGTTATTTTATTGACAGACCGCTATATTCATGAACCTAGTGGTAGGATTTACAATCTTGTATTCAATCCCCCTAAGAGACCAGGAGTGGATGATGTAACTGGAGAACCCCTCACTCAGGTATTAGTCATATAACCACTAGAATATCATAGCATATCCTGATGTAGCATATAACCACTAGAATATCATAGCATATCCTGATGTAGCATATAACCACTAGAATATTATAGTATTGCAACGTAGCATATAGCCACTAGAATATTATAGCGTATCCTGGTGTAGCATAAACATCAGTTGCAAGCAGTATTCTAACTAATATACCAACTCAACTTCAACATTTGATTATTGAATAAAATGGCACTTGGCAAAATGAGAACATAATAATGGCATATTTCAAATACTTTCGAATAACTCTTCACACCTCATCTCATATTAATTTCGTTGGAGTTATTTCCTCTCTCAATGTTTTTATTTAGTTAAACAACTCCCTAATCATACTGGCTGTAGTTGAACTGGTGTTACTAACTCCCATCTTGCACCTTCAGTAGTTCATCTATTAGAGTATCTCACGGCTTGAAGAATGCTAAATCTTGCTGCAGTAATTGCATTGCTATCAATTTTCACTTTAACATGGAGATATTAGTGTACATATGAATTAATATTGTTTTTGCTATCCTTTTTAGTGCCTTCACAGTTATTATGCATATTACTTCCGAAAAAGTTTGTTAGTTGCTTTCTGATTAATGTTTAGATTTCAATAATTCACTTGATTTCGTTGAAATAAAATAACTTTTTATGAAATTATGGAAGTTCTAACAGAAAGAATTCCACTTCTATTTAAGTTGACAAGATGCAGCTGGGTCTGCATAGTTTTGACTTCCACCCTATGTCGTCATGTATTTGTTTGCTGTGTAGAGACACGATGACAAAGAAGAGACAGTGACTGAGAGGCTTAAAACTTATGAGACTAAAACCGAACCGGTTTTAGAATATTACAGGAAACGCAGACTCCTTGTAGATTTCACTGGCCGTTACTCTAATGAAATCTGGCCAGAAGTACACAGGGAGTTGTCCCACCACCTTCAACCTCTTCAGTACACTGAGTACAAGTAAAGCACTGCTCCATGCAGTTTGCGTCCCGGATTTGTCTTCGTCTTCCCATTTTTAGAGTTGATCATTTTTATGAATCGACTTTGAATTATTTGCAGTCCAATCCATTATTGTATGATTGTTAGTATTGTTCAAATTTATATGGAACATTTCCCACCATGTTAATTACTACCACGTCAGTGTGTAATTATTTTACTATACTTTCGGTGTTGTATATAATATAAGATCATGAGCTTATAATCAAGATAAGTCATAAAAGTGCAGCTAGTCACTTTACACTTGCATGGTGGACATTTTTCATTTAGTAATTTCAGGAATGATTGGCTTATTGCCTATTTTTGATTTATTAGCTTGCAATTTGTTAGCAGTATTATTACCTTCAATCATTTTATATCTAAGTTTTGTTTTATATTATTATGATTTTTTAAAAATCTGAAAATTGTAATTTACCAAAGTATTAAATATGTAGTTTTGTAAAAATTACTTGCTCATAAAATTCTGTTGTAGGTTGTAACTTGTAAGGTTGTCAGTTTTTACGCAAAAATATTTGATTAAATAAAGCTTCTAGAAAATATATAAGTTATTAAAAAATTTTCTCCAACAGAGATATGAATTACAGCAGTCTGGCAAAACATATTTTTCTATTGGTTTACTATTCTGTTAGTAGAAATATTATTTCTGCTTATGAAATAAACATCTATGGTTTTTGTGCCATTAAGGTTGCCACTGGTATGACTGGCTGCAGTTAAGTTGACCTCTGAATCTCAAAAAGGTCGACATAATTCCTGAACATCAAAGGTAAAAATGCTCTGACATTAGCTCATTACTCTACTAGGAATAATGAATTATGTACAAGCTGTAACATAACTAACATACCCGAACACATTTTATTGTGTTCACACGCATTCTATGTCCACAATCCTCAATTGCTCTTCAATCAGTTCTCCCGATTCCCACAATCTCTCATATACTCTAGGTTTTATAGCTGCAACACTCACGCAGGCCACACTCCCGCTATATCCAATATCTTTGTTAATCTCAGAGTTGTGCACCTCCCACACACACAACAAGAAGAGACAACTACACAAACTTAAAAATACCGATACAATAACTTTCCACGCATTTAATGGATTTGAAATATGAAAGCCCGGTATAAAAAAACTTAGCAACTTACTTTCAAAAAGAGTGATGGTCTGAAATGAGCCATAGTAGTTTGTACACAGGGTAGCACATTGGCATCCTGAAGTCAATACATACTGTAGCTACTATATGTTTAAAACTCATTTTTGAGGCTTTAAAGCATAATATATTCTCTATACGTTATATCCCGTTTGTCTTAACAATTTTAAAGACAACTAGTTCATATAATAGTATGTTATTTTAGTTATTCTATGTACTGGAATTAAAAACTTTGCACAGCTGTATTTTGTAGGATAATTCAGTAATCAGATGCTTATTATAAGCAAAAGAAAATTATTAGGTTTTTAAGAAAATAAATTATATAACAAATAGCATCATGATACTTTTCTTACTAGTATAATTATAGCAAATATAATAATGGCACCTGCTATATATTTCATTATAATATGTTATAATAGTTTAAGACTATTTATAATCATTAATTGGTTATTACTATTTATAATAATTTATATAGCTCAGGTATGAACATAATAAATGTCAATTTTTCATACTTTTGGCAGTGATGATTTTGAAACATGTAATTATGTTGAAATGATCAGAGAAGGTTTAATCTGAGAGCCACCTAGCTCAGATGTGTATTATTATTATTATTGGTATATATGGTTATTTATAAGAACTTTATCTTTCATGTATTTTCAGGCTCAATCTCTCAATACTCTAGAGTTAGGTCCCCATATCTTCGGTCTATTCTTCAGCATCTTCTTCAGCCCAATTAAATCTATAAATCAGCCACAAGGACATCAACTCGTTTGGGATTCCCCTTCCATGAAACGCTTCGTTGGGTTATTTGGTACCAATAATAAGATACTTTGTTACGTTTCCGTCATTTGAGCCGAAGCTCCTAACTGAAAGCGGTTTTCAATCCGATTACGTTTATCTGAACATTATAGAGCAATTCGGACCACATTCGTTTATAAGGAAGTTGCTTTTTCAACCAATTGAATTGAAGGGCTGTGTTTTCTCCCCAAGCAGAAGCTATCTCGTTCTTCGACCTCACTTCCAACTCTTAGTTTCAGTTTGCAGTTAATCACCGAATTCAAGTTTAACATCTAATTTCCCAGAACTTTCGGTTAATTACTTGTATTCTAATTATGTCGGCACCACCACCACCATATGATGCAAAAGGTTTGTCTTTAGACTTGAACTAATGTTAATATAAATATAATATTCAATTCATATCCATATTGATATTGATATTGATATTGATAATGATTGTCATTGTCATTGTAATCGTCAATATCTTTCAGTTTCACAATCATCAATGACAATCACATTTTCACTATCAGTATCACTGTCACCGGATTGTGATTGTCGTTTTGATCGGGATTGTCATTATGATTATCATAATGATTTATGAATATGATGTACAGTTATAGAAACTGAAAGGCTAAGCCCAAATAGTGAAACACTAATACTACAACTATAAGTATAAGTTAAAGTATAACTAAAATATAACTATAAGTATAACTATAAGTTATAGACTAATACTTATACTTATAGTGAGTTATACTAATAGTAATAGTCATACTAATAGTATAGCAATATGCCACGATCAAGATTAATATCAATATGGGAATTTCATTAATAGGTCAATGTTGTCTTAATTTCAATAAAGTTATCGCCATCTTAAATACTATACTTGCTCGTGTTCATCGTCTAACAAAATATAATCTTATGCATCCACAGTCCTAATATTTATATTACAATAACTAATAGTTAAAGTTTAACTTTAAGCATGATACTAAGCATTATTTTGAGTAAACTTGGTTATAAAGTTGTACCTAATCAGTAATCTTATAAAGTTAGATTATAGCTAAGTTATACTTGTAGTCTTGGCTTAAGCAGATAATGAATATGATTTCACAAATGATACCTCAAATGTGAATATTATTAATATTATTAATGAAAACAAACATGAATATTCAAATAAGCCTCTTTCTGAGGGCACCAAGACTAACATTGCCATTTATACATATATTTGCAATAAAAATTATATAAATAAATTCTAGGCTCCAAAACATTAACACATAATAAATTTTCACTTGAAAACTGGCTGTCAATGATATTGTAATTTTTGTAAGTGTAGAAATTAAAATAATTGTTACCATTATAAGCTCACTATGAATATAGGCAGATTTTTATTGGCTTGAGTGATTTGGGAGAACAAATTTGAGCCATGCCTTGGTGAAAACATTAGTGTTTTTCCATTTCAAAGGTGCAGCAATTGTAATTTGTTTTGTGACCAAGGACCAAATATAAAACAGCTGCTTTACAAAGATTAGGTTATATCATATGCTACACATGTTTTACAAGTATTTCAATGGTTTTTAAGGCCAAAAATTTCTGTTTTCGAACATTGTATTCAACTTTTTAAATATGTTTTAATTGAATTATTGTGTCTTTAAAGTCAATTATAATGCTAAGGTAATTTTAGCTTTCAAGTACTTTTAAAGGTTATCTGTGAATTAGCACTATTTCTACTGTTAGAACTTTTGGGATTTCATGATTTAATTATAAACTATTAAGTGCCATTTAGCCTTATGCAAAGCATTAATATGTTACATATGCTCTCTAACTTAACATTTCTCCACTAGTGCACAGATCTGAAGTCTTGTCAGTAAATCTTTTTAATGTTAAATGATATGCTAGCCGACAAAAGATCTAAAATGACTAAATGTAATAGTTTTTTTATTACTAATATAACCCAATCACTGAACCTAATGATACTGTTACTGTAGATTTTGATTTTGGACTTTTAACTAAGGAAGTATATGCATCAATCAACATCCAACAATGTTGACAATATGTTTTATTTTTAATGCCAATTTTATCTGAATTTTTTCCTTTGATTTAAATACTCAACAGTGAGTTTGTCTACCAACTTACAGTCAGTTGACAACTTGTCAACTCAGGAGTTTATTGCCTCGTTGATATCATCAAATATAACTGATAACGTACTAAGCATCGTTCCTGTGTTGAAATAGTTTACAATAGGAATTACTAAATCTGTACAATTGGGTCAAGCTTTGCGTAATATCCTGTGCTATTTGTTTACATTAACCTTCATTCTATTCACGTTGATTTAATCACAATAGGTACCTTTTTTTAAATTGTTATAGATTTTTGTGGCCTAATCAATATATTTGGTCATAGACTTGTTGTTTTAGTTTATTGGTTAGTTATTCTAACACTTGGCTGCTCAATATGTTGGCCAAAATAGTGTAACAAATTGTGTGTCAGATTACCAGTGTTCCTCTACATTAGCCTGTCACTATAGTTGTGCTGTATAGGCATTTGAAAGCTCCTGTTATTACTCCATATCAGGGGGAACAATCTTTCAGGCATAACAATCCGCTAAAAATGTAAATTTTATGACTTCCCAAATTTATAGTTTCTATTGTATTTTATAAAAGCTACAAAATCTTATTCATATGATATTTAACATATTTTTTTATCAATATCAGTTAATGGATGTGAAGATCTTACATTTTGCCTAAATGTTGTTTTATGAAAAGAAAACGGCATGCCAATATGGGGATTTAAACCCTTACAGCATCATCATACCTAGCAGTGTGTAGCGACTCTTTATCCACTGCACCACCAGGCCAACCCAGTATAGCTACCTCTATACTTGGAGTAGAGGTACTTGTATTTATAACTTATAATCTGAGCTTCCATATCTAAGGTATTCTTTTTTTGAAATAATGTTGGTTTTCGGGTTGGTTTTCAGATTTAAGTCTGTCTACACCTAAATAAGCTGTAAACTTTGTTAATTTTAATAAAGATTCAATTGATTGAATCTAGCACTAAAATATTTTCTGCAAAAATTGAGCACTTATTTGGTATAAGTCACATTAACTGGAGTTTTTTCCAACTTACCTGGGTTATTTCATCATAAAAGACTAAGTAATGAGGTGCGACTAAATAGCTTCTTTTGAACACATCATTGAATGCTGGTATGGTCAATCTAATAATTCAATAGCAAAGTATAAATATTAAAGTTCTCTGGTCTGTTTATTCTGGCAGTTGTTTAGCTAGTTTAGCCAAGACTTTTTTCTTTAAAAGCTTAATTTCTTTTGTTATTTTTCAGGTGCTTATCCACCCGCACAAGGACAGTACCCCCAATATCCACCCCCACAGGGGCAATATCCACCTCCACAGGGGCAATATCCTCCTCAAGGGCAATATCCACCCCCGCAAGGGCAATACCCTCCCCCACAAGGGCAGTATCCTCCTGCTGGAGCTTATGCCCCTCCTGTTACCACCTCTCATGTGACTGTGGCCGCTGCCTCCCCTGCTGTGACAGTTGTGCAGACTGGAGGGTGTCCCAACTGTAGGGTAAGTAAGAGTGCTGGTATGCGGCAGCGTGGCCAGTTACAGGGAATAGGGGGAATTATATTGTAGGAGTGGGAGCTAAATCCTTCATAGGGAGGTGCTAGGCATACAGTAACTAGCTATACCCACATAATCTTATCAATTTAGTTGCACTTTGCTCCATACTAGTGTTTGCAGGGCCATAAATGTGACGTTAGTCTTGTGTAAAATGAGATACAATATGACCTTCAACATGATGCTACTTTAAATTTAGCTTATAATTCAATATATGTTTCATATTACTCCTAGCTCTCAGTTTGTTATAGTACATCATTGCCACTCGGTTCATTTGAGTATTGCTCAGCCCTCAACTAGTCTAATGGGTGATTCATCACTCAGCTAGCTCATTTGTTGACTTCATATCTGTACCGCTTGGACGCTGTGATTATTGAGCCATTGATGATTAAGATATTGGTTGTTGGAATGTTGATTATTATTATTGTAGATGGGTAACTTCACCGACCATTATGGCTGTTGTGCCATTTTCCTGGCTATTTTCTTCTTTCCCATTGGAATCCTCTGCTGCCTGGCTATGAGAGAGCGACAGTGTACCAACTGTGGCTATACCAGTGGATAAACCACCATGTTCTATAACTTACTGCTAAATATGGCCCTGGTTTTATTGTCATTATGTCATCCTAAATCTTTAAGCTCACAGGTGTTTTCATTCACATTGACCAACTAAGCTTATCTTTTCTTCTTACTATAAATGTGAAATATAAAATTTTTATTTTAGGCCATTATTTTTAACCTCTTTTTATATATTCATGTTCATGCATATCTTTTTTCCATTGTTTCTTAAATTTCTCACAATTTGTTACAATTATACCAATCGAATCAATATTTTATAATGTAAGATAAATAAACTGAAGTCTGTTAATAACTTGACTGTATATTCATTGTAATTTATGCTATTCATATAAGGTCAGTGGCAAAAATAATTCTGAGTTTAATTATATGAGCCTTTCATTTTGGCCATTGTAAGATAAGATCACTAACCTATAATGAAAGTCTACTTACCTACTACTAGTAAAAGTGCTGCATTAGTTTGCACTTCAAATAGCTGATCTACAATTCATATTGGAACACTAAATACTGATTAAATTGTGTAAATATATAGGTCCTCTTATAGGGAAACCTAATGCATGCTGTTTGTAACAAGTGACCTACATATAGTTATAATTTTGTCCAACTTCATATGTGCTTAGTCAGTGAAATTCCATTAATTGTAAATTTAAGAAACAACCATCGGCTAGCAAATAATGGTTTTAGGTAAAAATGGCACTGATAATAGTGGCACAGGTAATAATGACACACTTACGCTAAATTTGTCCACACTAAAATCCCTAAACCCAAACACACTACTCCAAAACCCAAACCGCTTGCCCCAATATTAAGAAAATGTACCATTTTTACTTTTCGATTCGTGCCCTTATTACCTGTATTATTATTATCTGTGCCCTTACTACCTGTGCCATTTTTTACTGGACACCAGCAAATAGTAGATAAATTTGGGTGTGTGCAGGCATACCATTACATAATGTGATGCAACATTGCCCAACAAGTAGCACTACTATTTGACTGGGTAGGAAGATGTATGAAATGCTCCATTAAGCGTAATAACTCTTACAGTGACCCATGACTAACGGGAATATTTGTTGGTTCAATTCTCTTCCATGCTATTGAAATCGATTTAATGTGGCACTCGAGGTGAAAGGATTGTTGAAAAGAAAGGCCACAGAATGCAAGCGAATAGGTTTTTGTTATTGGAATTCGTTTGTTATATTACAGTCAAGTATATCAATGATGGGTTTTAGCTTTAGTTCAAGTAAATTCAACCAAGTAGTTTCAAAGTATTTCAACACTGATTATCATACTTCCTTCTAGAAAACAGGCTAGGGCTATTAGCATATAGAATATGTTGAATCAATACCCTGTTACTAGCAGTGTACTGTTTGCAATAATATGATTTATTTATCAATATGATTTATTCATCTGCCTTATTGAGTTGCAAAGACTTGCAATTTCTCAATATTACTACCTGCTAACTAGATGGTCTGTTGTCATGTAATATAGTTAATGTTTTACTTAGAGGTTATAAATAATTATTGCTACTTTCAAATTACCTATTTCACACTACATAACACATGGATTGTTATAATGTATATAAAAAGGAGTTCATTAGTCTAAAAATTGCATTCACTGCATGACATCTTTGGGAGATAGAGTTGACTCATTAAGACCAAACTGCATTGTTTCTAATAGATAAAAAAGCACCAAGATAAAATCGCTCAAATAGTTGGCCGTCACTCAACACACCACCTGCACTAACATCATGTACAAGTCAACAGTAAATCAATGCAAGAACTGTTAAACTTGCACATAACTATAACAAGTTATATTCAGAAACTGATGCTGGTATGGTTTGTTGATGACTTATATGTCTTGTTTCATGTGACGCCACAAAGGTCCTGCTTGACAAAGAAAAGTTTCTAGATAAAGTTTCAACAAAGTGATGAGGGGGAGATGCACACCTCTCTATCTAACCCTATGATGGGCATTTTCTTGAGATTACAGGAAATTGCTCTCTAAATAATAATACCCCCTGATTTGTTTTGAGCATCGTCATTTTTTCTTACCTTTAATTTACAGATCCTTAACACTTCTGATATTCTTTCCACATACAGTGTATACACACTCAGCCTTCTTACCAGATCTTAATTCGATGGCACAGTTAGTATCTTTTTTAACTCTCTCATTTGTCTAGACTCAAGTGCTTCTCCAGATTTCTTTATTTTCTGAGGTGATAATTTTTCAGCTATATAATTCACAGGGGTCTATCATATCATATCACAGTGTAATAGCATAGTATAATATCGCAATATCGCAATATCACAAAGTAATATCATAGTATAATATCGCAATATCACAATGTAATATCATAGTATAATACCGTAGTATCATATCACAATGTAATATCATAGTATAATACCGTAGTATCATATCACAGTGTAATATCATAGTATAATACCGTAGTATCATATCACAGTGTAATATCATAGTATAATACCGTAGTATCATATCACAGTGTAATATCATAGTATAATACCGTAGTATCATATCACAGTGTAATATCATGACAAATTAGAGCTTACAAAAAATAAACTGTATAAAATCCCCATTTTATCGAACTTTCTAGCTTATTGAAACACAATGCTCTACATTTCTTTTTATTTAACTTTAGAAAATAGTTTAATTTAGGGTTATATTTGTGATATATGCAATATTCATCAATCCATTAAATTTTTATATGAAAATTCAAACACACATAGTAACTATTCCATTTTGATTTAATTTTCATTTACTGCATGCATACTCAGCTGCGACGAAATGTCAAAGGATGTAAATATTTTATAGCAGCTCAGATTTTGCCAAAATATTTGCTAAGAATTCCTGCAGCTAAAAGTGTGATACACGGTAATAGCAGCAACAAAAATGTAATACTTGGTGCTGAAATGTGCTATATATTATAAATTTTATAAGATGGCGAGCCTGGTTGTATCTATGAATATGAATTTGCATGAATCAGTGAGCAATACTTTGGTTAGTAACAGGTATAGTTAGTTAAGAATGGAACATCATTTTATAGGATTTCAATAATTATGTGCTAGAATCTAGATGGTTGATTGCCATAATTTGATTTAAGCCACACAGTATAGTTGATTGCTATAAATTGAACAAGTGTAATTGAGTTGTGACTGTCTGTTAAAGTCGACTGGGGTAAAGCTGGAGTAGTTATAAGATACTATATTTTAGCTTCAATGTAATGTACAGTTCTAATTTTAATTTGCAAGTTGAATATTACTGTTTGACAAATGTTCAATATAAGGATATTCGTTGCACCCCTATAGGCTTGTCAACTATAGGCTCAATATTATGGTGTCAGATTTTAGCCACATGCTACTCTCTAATTATATACCAGCATGACTTCTTTTACTTTCACATTCAACATGTGGTTATGCTATACAACTAAGTTTAGATGCCATGGTGTGTGTGCATGTGTGCAGGTGTGGAGAGAGAGAGTGAGAGTGAGAGTGAGAGTGAGAGAGAGAGAGAGAGAGAGAGAGAGAGAGAGAGAGAGAGAGAGAGAGAGAGAGAGATTTAGGGGGGAGGGATTTAGGGGGGGGGGAGAGAGTTGATGCAAGTTGTGTGTGAGTTGGATAATGAGATCTCATTATCTACTGAGATTTTATCAAATACCTTTTAGCGTTCAGCTAAACTGAGATGAATGACGGATCATTAATATCTAGAATTTAGAGAACATATACTTGGATGCTAATTACTTATATACATTTGTAATAACCACTATGGCAATCATGCAAGAAGGCCGCAGTGGTCCTGATCATATTTACTACAGTTGAACTAATTATATGCGACAAAACTGTGAGCCTCAATCACATTTCTAGTATAAGGAAACTAAGAACAGAGATTAAAAAGGCCAGTCACATGATTATTGCTACTATACTGACAGTGATTCACTTAATCACAAGGAAATAACTCGCACTACTTGCGACAGCCGTGATAAATAATGTCGCAACTCTATGAATCAAGCACCAATATAATATTCACCAACCTACGCAATACTGCAGTTAAAACTAAAAGGAAGTGGACAACTCCTGCATTCCTGTAAAGGATGTGAAGTAAAAGGCTTACGTTTTTGGAACTACTTTTAGAGTAACTTCCAACCGATTACTATTTCTAAAATTTCTAAACTTACTACTATGGCAGTAGAAGTTTTTACAACCACGGAAAGTAAATCTTAATGTTAGCTTATATGCTGAAGACTGGATGTCAATGAAATAATTTAAAATTAACATACTTTTAATTTTATTTGCATTTAAATGTTAGTTTAATAGCACTTGTGTTGTTTTTAATATTCCTTTTAATGAAGCATATTATTACGGTTTAAATTATAAAGGCAATACTCTCTATTTATATATAGAACAGCTTGTTGAGGGAGTATATTATCATCTTTAATTTTACTGATTGTTTTTTAATATTACATCTTGCCAATTTATAAACTAGTTGATGTCACATTATATTAATAATAGATGATGTCCCAGATACCATTGGGAATTATGAAAACAGTGAGAAATGGTGAGAACATTACTCCAAATAAAGCAGAAATGTGAGAAAAGAGCCGCTGACTGAGTGAATTCGGAGTTGTCTTTACAAAGAATAGCTTTCTTTGTGCCGATAACTTTGTCTACTGTAATCCAACACCACGTGTTATGAAATAGAAGCCAACTATGTATGTTTCTGCTTATAAGCAGTTTTAGATATGCCTGAAAACATCAATAGTCTGGAAAATTTTACATAAGGATGATAATGATAAATACTGAAATGATATGCTTTTTTGCTTGTTAAATTAATGAAATGGAGAATATTATAAAGTTGAGCTGAAAGTTATACAAGCATGTTACACAAGTAAAAAAATTAACAACCATTACTAATAATTGATACCTGGACCCTGTAAAGTTTTCAATGGTAAATGATCATGACCATAATAATAGTAATCATAACCACCATAGCAATACCTGCAATATCAATAAAAGTAGTTGATAACTAGCGAACAGGTCCGTACAATGCTTTAAATAAAACAGAGTGGATTCAACATCTTGCAAACACTACTATATGATAAAATCTACACAGAATCTTTCAAAAAGTTTGAGTCTAGAAGATTTGAATATAAGGCAATGAGAAATCAGCAAACAGTTATATACATAATATGTTGTTTATTGCTTTTTTAACGAATAAATAATTGAACAAGTTCTTTACAATTGCAGTTTTGGGCATTTTGTGACACATCTTTACTAATAAATTTTTTTTTCAATTCAAAAGCTAAATCTGGAAACTTATAGATTTACACAAACAAAGCGTATAAATCAAATACTGGCTCAGTTAACCTTGACTGCAGAAAAATCTGGCTGTTTAGAATATAAATTAGCTCATATTATAGGTACCTACCACAGCTATACCTTGGCAAAGCTGTCTCGCATATTGCTGTAATGAATGAAACTTGCAAAGAATAGCATATTTGGACTGAAAGTTTGGCACTCACAGCTAGAATAATGTAAATTTACGACCTCGGAAGTGGTTGTTTTGTTCTTCCCTGGGTGACATTTCTATTACCTCCATATACAGTCAGTTTATTGCATCATAGTGTAGGCATATCCATCCCCTCATACTTGGTCTAGCAAAGCAGCGATTCATGCAAATATATATTATCTTAATCATCAAGTATCTCTGCTATCAGATATAATGTTGTACATAAAATATATTGCAAATAATAGTTTGCATACCTTTCATGAATTAATAAGAATGTGTTTATTTTTGTGAATTTATGTTATATTTCAAATTTTAAATTAAGTATATACTAACTATTATATCCAATAACACTGGGTTTTGTTGACATCAATGTTCAAATCACATTTGTCGTCATTATTTAAAATCCATGTGCATTCTTATAATTTCATTAACTGATAGATTATAGGCATTTTAACATTAGGTCTAAAAACTTTAAAGCATGAAACTACAATGCCAAAAATGATGTGTTACTAAATTTTTCTATTGTGCCCTAATTTTCTAGATTAGTTAATGCCACCATTGGTTCTGAGTACACACCGTAACATGTTATTTGAAACGCAATTTTTCCAACACTGTACCATAAATTAGGCTATAAAACACCACCAGGACCACAGCGGTGAAAGGTGACCAAAGGTGACCAGTGCATTTTAGAACTCGCATGTTTTTGCTAGAGTTTAGTTGGGTCCTGGAGAGATTTGAGTGCTCACATTGACGGTTTTAAAAGATGTGGTGTGTGATCACATGAAGTAATTGATTAGTATATGCATTGCCTATAATCTATCAGTAAAAAGAAGTGAGATGGTGTAGAAAAATAATCAAACATTTAGCTATAAATAAACTTGAATTATCTTTGGGTAAATTATTACCTCCTATCTTTTAAAAATTAATTGAAATTTGCACCAAAATATTCATGTTCTACTTTACTATCTCCTGCAAGTTGAAATAACTCGAAGAATTAATTTCCGTCTTTAGGTAAGGTAATTAGAGATGTCATTCTCAATAGAGCCAGCTATCTTACACTTTTAAATTAAATTAGCTAAGAGAAAAATCTGGTGAAGAAGGTAGTCTGCCTTACACAGGCATTTTGGTCATTGACCCTTTTGAGCATAACAGGTGATAACCACTTGTTTGACACCAGTAAATTAAAACTGATTAAAGTTTGGACCCAAAATCTATCTGTATTGTGTTACATAAAGACAAAAGTTAAAAATAGTTTTAGATGTTAACAGTTGTGGATAACCTAATTATTTATGTAGAATTGATCTATGTATGTAGCACCCTGTTAGTTTAATAGCAGTCAGTTATCTCCGTATATAAAAAAGCAGTCATGGGTTTGAGCCCCAAAAAAGGCCATTGATGATGTTAGAAAAACATCCAGTCATAATTACTCATGTGTCCCATCTGAATGTCCTTAGCCCGATTTAATAAAAAAAACCTTTCGATCAGGGGTTTTTCGAAAGGATGGCGACTATAAACTTGCATGAGTTACCTCTGTATATAAACAAAGTATTTGTAGCTGAACTTTTTATGTAAAAGTAGCAATTTGGTACATTAAAGACTATAATGCTAAAAGGAGAGACTGTTAAAAGAGACTTGTAATGTGAAAGCCATGTGTTGCTGTATAATATGGCTGTGTAGTTAGCCTTGTGCATCGTAAATGTGAAGTCAGTTATAATATAATATGTTTATGTAACTATACTTTCGCCGTAATATTTTACTCAATTTATGCACACCACTATACAAGTTGATAAAAGTAAATATGCTTCGGGTAGAGCACTAATTATGTTATAAATGATAATTTATAATTATAAGTGCCAATAATCGCCAGTTTACAAAAAAATTAACTTATATAGTTTTAACATATTTTATTTATTGCTTGTTAAATTAAAAATAGACATACTTACTAAATTCCATCAAAATACCTTAATTATTGATAACTTTAAAAACGCTTTTAACAGTTTACATTCAATTATACATGCACAAATTTTATTTTACAAACATTGATCAGCTCATCAATAGATCAATGAAAGACAAGTGTGTAGGAAGTAGTAGCAATTTATTACTATTACAAGCGGTCTTGTAATCAAAATTACTATTTATCAAATCAATGAATTATTTAATTTGATTTACTTTGTGGTCTATTCATGTGGTATTTAATTTGATGAAAAGATTGGCAACATAACTATTGACGCAATCATTTGTTCTTGGCCAATTTTTTATCAAATAAAATTCGGATTTTTGACTACTTTTAAATTATGCTGATGTCATCAACTGTAACTGACTCACATAAACAACAAATATAATTTTATTTACAGTTCCTATATTTATTGCCTATTTATAGCTGTATAATTTTACTGTGCTTTTTGATTTATTCACCAATGGTTATACCAATGATCTGTGTAGCTAAAAAAGTACAAATAAATACAGTTAGCTTATATGAAAAGAAACACTATGCGTCCCTATCACTTTCAATAAATTGTAGTAACAAATTATAATAATAATAATTTAATAATGCGTGTGTGCGTGTGTGCGTGTGTGCGTGTGTGCGTGTGTGCGTGTGTGCATGTGTGCGTGTGTGTGTGTGTGTATAATTTTATTTAGGTGTGTTGGAATAACATGGGTAAACTTGGTTAAACCTTTCTTGAAATTGCTGAGTCAAAAATTACGTACAAGTAGGAGTATATTAAGGAGTATCTAAAAGATAGCCTCACTTGTTTACTAGTACTGCAACTATAATCATAGTAGGCTACTGCATATGTATATATATATCGAGTGGGCACATATTATTGAATTGCAAACGATAATTAATGATAAATAAAGTACCCAGCACCTGGAGCTCCTTAAGTATGAGAAAATGTTACATAATAGTTGCAGGTATACATCTTCTTCCTACATTATTTTCTGGAAGAAGAAGCACATCACATATTGAATATAATTATTTGTCTATTATGAACTACTGAAATGTTTCTTGCAGTAGCTTTTATAGTAAGTGAATAATGCATTGTCTCCTCCGTCAATATTTAATTCAGCACAGTATAGTAGCAGTAGTTATGGCAATCAGGTGTCTTTCCAGACGTCAGCAGCAGCATTTTATAACAGGGAAATTAGATTGTCATGTCGACTATATATAAACCTGCAGTAGAATATTGTTGTTATGAAACTAACCATAGTCAACTCTTATCTTTATCTTCACGGTTAGGCAATATATAAGCAACTTTCCAAATATTAAATTAATGTCTACTAGTGAAATGGTTTGAAGTTATGAAATAAGTTTTGTCCCACATTCCTGTAGTGAGAGGAGTTGAGCCTTAAACAGTAATTAGTTTTATGTTGAATCTACGTAGCATATCGTAGAAGGAAGTCCAACATTCTACCTGGTGCTACTTTGCACCATTTGCTGATAGAAGTCTGAAATGCCTATGAATGCAATTATATGTGTTCCCAGTTTTCTCTTCTTTATTATAGAAGAGCCTCGTTTCTATGACCTAGCCTATCACATAAATTAATATTTATTACCCCTGTGGTCTGCATATAGCAAACACACCTAATATTATTATAAGAGAAAGTTAAGTATATCTTAAAGGGCGTGATTGACTAACAAAGGTGTTACCTTATACCTTTATTGCTTTCACAAAATTACAATTAAATTGCATTACTGCCACTTCAAAAACACTCTCTGAGATAAATCACAAAACAGACAATTTATTATATTGGTTTTTAAAGAAAAAAAGCTATCAATTAGAGCCTATGTATACATTTCTGATATAAGTTATACAAGATTATGTAACTAATTGGTTGGCATAATTAGGTATTTGATGTCCTGAAAAATTAATTTATTTTAAATTGTTTCATTGAAGTTATAAAATTGAGTTCGAGTTAAATCAAGTGGACTTCATCTGATGTCAGACTAAAGGAAAGTGGCTTACGTAATTATTAGGAACTACACATTTTTCTTTAATTTACTTGTACTTTGTACTTTGTACATAGAATATAAATAACAAATAGTGTCATACTTTTTATCGGAATAAACAATTGAGAGCACTGTTGTTAAAACAATGTTAAGTGCTGAAAAAGCAATTTTCACTGAAAAAGTAACAGCTGATGATACGTGATGGTACAAATATTAAATTAATTTAGTTTATGTTCAATAAAATCACCTAGTTAGTTGGTGGAGAAAGCCTAGTTGAAAAAACCTGTTTCATTACTAAATTGAGTCAATTATTTATTTATGTTGTAGTTGCTACTTTAAATATCTTTCAATTTGTTACTTTTTATACGGCTAGTTTATTTCTAGTAATATAACACTTTACTGCATAATATAATTTTTGTAAAATAAAAGTATTTGAAATAAAAGTACTATATTTCATCTTAATCACGTTACATATACATGGGCCCTGTATAAATATAAATAACTTCTTTGTATTATCAACATTGTTTCATCATCTCTGTTACAGCATTAATTAATAAAATATATTTAAATATTTCTTGTGGTCACAAAACTCTATCCTCAGCAGTTATGCAATTTCCCTGACCTCCCTGTTAGACTTCTTACTCCCAGCCTTTATATTACTTGCAACAATGAAAAAATATTTTATTAACCACAGTTCTTTTTCAATTATATTGTTTCAAAATGTTATTATTGCATAAATTTACTCAATAAAATCTATAACATAAACCCATACTTTATAATAGCTAAAATCATGACATAACATATTATATATTAATTATAACTGTTGCCTACCTTACTATATAATGCAAGTGTTGGGAACCACAGAATAAAAACACGTTGAGGATTATTATAGTGAGCAATAAAATGCACCTAACTGACATTTCTTTCTTGCACATAACCTTAATTAGGAAAAAAACATCCAGCAAAAACAATAATTACTAAAATTAATATCACCCTCTAAGTTCTTATATATAGCCTCTCAAGTCTCAACAACTTTGAGTGTCATATATAACCTCATAGAAGCTTAAGTTGAATGCAAATATACTAATTAAATTTATACAGGCGAAATTTCACTTACCGATTCACATTCTGAAACCTATCACAGGCAATTAGAAAAAAGACAGTCTTTTTCCTAAATATTGTTATATATTCGAAAAATTATTTTATCGTATTTCAGAATTGGAACAAAGTTTTAAAAAATGTTCGGTTGGCTTGTAAGACGCTCCCCTAAATGACATAAAGTTGAGATAATTTTTTATAATTGGTTCTATCAACCATCTTTAAGCAACTGATTGTAAATAGTATCACAGATTATATGAATCAAACTCATTTTTCTATGCACATCCTTATGGTTTATTATTGAAAAGGCAATAAATCATTTTCTTCTAATATAAATAAAATTGTTAAAGTTGTTATCAAAGTCATATTTTTCTGTATTATATTGCAATGTGTGTAGCCACACTTTCACCAATCAGATCAAAGGTTCTGTAAGTGAGAATTTTATTATTTTATCGAAGTGAAGGCAAAAATTAACTATTTTAGTGATAGGGCTGCAAGAGGAATATCTTTGGTTATTATTGCATATTGTATTTGCATTGTGTTTGTTTACCACAGTTTCAAATCTAACATGCAAGGCAAAAAATTCATTTAAAGTTATACCATATATGCTTCCTATGATTGTTTACCGCCAATAGTTGACATGAATGAATGAATAACTAAAACAACTAAAGCTGTTGAAATATTTTTCTTTTTATTGTTTTGTAAAGTTTAGAGATAAATATTATGTGAGACTGGAATAACTAAACACAGATACTTGGCAAGACACTTCAGTTTATGAATAATAATTGCATAAAGCAATACATTAAATGCCACATCTCACTCACCCTTGCAATAGGTCAGTCTGAGTGTAAATGAACATCGCATGTTACCACCAACTTTCACTCTGGTTATCATACCGTAGCATACATGGCTGGAAGCTGGTAGATCATTGCCAAAAGTCTCTATTGTAGACATAATAATATCTAGACGCATTTGGCCAGAAAATGGCAAAATATGAAGCGGTTGTGTGAAGCATTGATTCACCATCAATCAGACTTTGTGGTCTACAGTAATTTAGAAAAGCTAGTTGGTAGGAAATTTTTAGCTTTGCGGTTGACGTTTTGATGAGGAATTATCTGTCACTTCAGTGGCTTACACAGTCTAAGATTGATTGATTATTTTGTTGTCATGGAAACAGCTAGCAGAAGGCCATGACTAAGAAGGATACTGAGATTTAACTCCAAGTTTTTCTTTATATGCACACAGTTTTCAAACAGAGCTGTGAGCTGAGCAATTAGTTCCTAGGCATTATTGCAAATTAATAGCCATTAGATCAGTATGCTTACTTTTCTCTCAGATAACTAGCATTCAATTGCTAAAATAGAATTTAATAATATTGAAAAATATATTTATTAATCATTGCAAGATGTAATGGATATAAATTGACATTTTTTTATGCTTTTGATGGGCAACCTTAGAGCAGAATAAGATGTTACCAAAGTTTTGCATTTAAAGCCATACTTTATTGCATAATGCACAATGGTGGCTCTAAAATGCTTACTAAAATCATCCTTTAATTATATTTCAAAATATATTTTTGTATTCTTATTCACAAAAATCCTTTATGCTCCAAGATTTTATTTGTAGGAAAACTGGTAGGTTTTGGTCTGTTGATCTAAGTGTCTTAGCTGGTTACAAACAATCAAAATCAAGTTGATTTTCAGATATGGAACTGGCATAAACTGCTACCATGACCAATTAGCATTGTCTGATTTAAAGGGAACCACCCATTAAAATAGCGTGGAAACACTGTACTTATAGGCTTTCTCTAGGTGTGTATTTTGTAATTGAATGTTGCTTTCAGCAGCAGATTGTATAAAGAGAGCTTCAAATTAACAAAAGCTAATGCTTCTATTTAGTATGCTGTTGTTATCAAAATCTTATAAACATAGAATAAACATTAGATGAAGACCTAATGACTGGTTTTGATAGAATCATCAAAAATCTAAAAATGACCTCAATATCAACTACACAAGACATTGATAAAATCTATAGAATTCGACAAACCAAGCGCATCGTGGTTAAGTTTGTTCACACCAATAAAAGAGATACATTCTTCCACACTTATCGTAAAAGTATTATGTCAACAAAACAATTAGGTTTTCAAACAGATTCCAAAATATTTATTAACGAGGTTCTCAGTAGTAAGCAAAGGGACCTTTTTTGGAAAACCAGAAACTTCAAAAAATCAAACAACTATAAGTATGTTTGGACATTTGCCCAACGAATTTACTTGCGCAGAACACCTGACTCGGAGGCTATCCAAATAAATGATGTAAATGATCTCGAGAACCTGAAATGTGTTTAGTGTACCTCACTTTTGTATTTAACTTAAACTGCTAAGTTATCTTTTGCAAAATGCATGAAATTAACTGCACAGCATACGACATCTTTTCTTTTAACAAACTAGAAGTAAATAATTCAACTTTCTCTCTTCTTAACTTTAATATTCAAAGCATTAGAAATAAATTTTCACATTTTGAATATTTTTTGAACACTTTTTCTAACCCCTTTGATGTAATTTGTTTAACTGAAACTTGGCTAAATGATGATGAAATTCAATTTTTTAAACTTGAAGGTTATGATTTTGTAGGTAGTCAGAGACTGGGTAGAGGAGGTGGTGTTGGGGCCTATGTGCGGTGTGGCCTGGGGGCCGACACGAAGGCTGTATCGCTGTCTGGAGCAGACGTCCTCTCACTTGTTCTACACAGTCAGGCCTCAAAGTCTTCCCATTTCAGACTCACAATTATATACAGGCAGCCCGGTGCTTCCTCCACTGATGCGTTTCTTAGTGACCTGGAGGCTTATATTTCCCATGATTCTTCTCCCCATATTGTAGTAGGTGACATCAATATAGATACCCTTGACATGAATGTAAGTGACACTTATTCCACCACTATTTCTACCTATGCCTTTTACAATGCTATCACTCTCCCAACTAGAATCTCATCGTCACGAGCTAGCTGTTTAGATCATATCCTTCTAAACTTCTCTTGCATAAACGGTAAATCTGGAACCATTGAGTCAGATTTGAGTGACCACCTACCCACTTTTGTGACGTTTCAACTGAATTGTTCAAATAGAACTAATATTGTCTCAGATGATATGTATAGAACTATTAATTATTCCAAACTAGTTTCCAAGATAAACTCATTTTGCTGGTTGAAGCTCTTTGATGACTCACAAAATTGTGAAGTAAACTATGATATATTTATTACTAGACTAAAATTTCTCATTGAAAGTTGTTCACAGACTATTGAAAACAATAGGCCTTCTAAAAAGTTTGCACAAAAACCATGGATTACTGAACATCTTTTAACTCAAATCAAAAAGAAATATGCACTTCACAAACGAGTGAAAAAAGCACCCCTGAATAAAAAGATTTTAAAAAGATATAATGCTTTTAGAAATAATTTGAATGCTGATCTGAGAACCGCTAAATATGATTATTTTAAAGCTTTTATTAGCAATTGTAACAGTTCGCAGCTTTGGGTACTTATAAATGAACAAACAGGGAAAGCCAAACTAAACAAAAGATGCTTTTCATCAAAACTGTATTCGGTTGAGGACTCTGAGACCATGCTAGATAGCAATATGGATATAGCTAACAATTTCAATCTGTATTTTTCAACAATAGCCCAAAAACTAGCTTCAAATTTTACAAATTCGAACTCCGATACCTACTCAATGCTGACAAATATTACTAAAGAAGAATTTCATTTAAAAAAAACTGATGAATCTCAAATAATTGAGATCATTGAAAAACTAGATTCCAAGAAAGCTATAGGTTTAGACAATATCCCGACTAAACTTATCAAATTTTGCAAAATTTCACTATCTACACCACTTGCCTATTTATTTAACAAAAGCATAGAAGAAAAAATTGTTCCAGCGCAAATTAAAACTGCTAAAATATTACCATTCTACAAAAAAGGTTCTCATGACAGATGTGAAAACTACCGCCCTATTTCAATCCTCCCCATTTTTAGTAAAATACTTGAAAAAATTGTTAACAATCAAATTTTAAACTTTTTAGAATCTAAAAATTTGATTTCTAAGAATCAATATGGCTTTCGAAAAAATTTAAGTACTGCAGATGCTGTTGTTAAATTTAAAAATAATACGCTCGAAGCTTTTAACAATGGAAATTGCGTTCTCGGAATTTTTATAGATTTTAGTAAGGCTTTTGACACTATAAATCACAATATTTTACTTGCAAAAATGAGAAAACTTGGTTTTAGTGAATCCACAGTGTCATGGGTTGCTAACTACCTATCAAACCGAAGTCATTCCACACTAGTAAATGCAACCTTATCAAGTTCACGATCAGTGACCTGTGGGGTTCCCCAGGGATCTGTCTTGGGCCCTACCTTATTTTTGATATATATAAACGATCTTGCTCAACAATTTAAACTTTTTAATCCCATTTTCTATGCCGACGACACTAATTTATTTTTTGAATCAAAAGATTTGAACTCCCATTTGGAAGCTATAAATCAAGATCTAAACTCTCTGTCAATTTGGTGCAATAAAAACAAACTCACTATAAACTATGAAAAATGCAACTATATTGTTTTAAAAAACTACCAAAATCCTTTTCAAATTCTAGAAAACTGTATATTATTAAATAAAAGACCTATAAATTACTCTAACAGCATAACTTTTCTAGGTGTACAAATAGATAAAAATTTAAATTGGAGCTTGCACATCTCAAACCTACTTACAAAATTACGACCACTTAGTGGATTAATATACCGATGTTCTGAATATCTCCCTCAAAAAATTTTACTTTTGATATATAATTCTTTCATCAATTCCAAGTTAAATTATTGTGCAGAGGCCTGGGGAAATGCAGCTAATACCCATCTAAACAAGATTTTTATTTTTCAAAAAAAGGTAATGCGTATCATGAACAAAAAACCGTTTGACCATCCATCAGCGCCTCTATTTACTAAGCATAAAGTTCTCTCAATATACCAGATTTACCGTTTTAAAGTGTTAAAGAAAGCTCATTCTTTTTTCTACTCTGACAATTTTTTTCCCACTCACTCTATCAATACACGTCAATCATTCATAAATCTCCCCCTTCCTCACTCTCAAACAGCAGCAGGTCACAGAAGAAACTGTTATCAGGAGGTGGCACTATGGAATGAACTGCCAATCCCTTTACGGTCAATTAGCAACCCTAATGAATTTGGGAGGAAGTTGAGGCTTTATCTGTTAGAATAGTTGTATTTTTTTTGTATTTTTCTGGATAGAGTCGCTGTCAGCTCGTGTTGGCCCGCGCATGACTAGCTAGGCTATAGCGCAATGGGCCTCATCATCGCCTCCTTGGCATTTTCTAATGTCCTTGTGTTATTAAATACCTTTGATGAAATAAACCAAACAAACAAACAAACAAACTTTGAAAGTTATATAATACGACATGAACTATTTTCTATAATACAACTTAAGTATTGGAAGAGCATAAAAGATGCCTCACTAAATTGACAGCTAGTGACACTTACAATGGCATGTCTTATTGCATTATTAGAAAATCTTAAGCCCAGGTGATAGTGGCTATATGTCACACTTTTTTGATTGAAACTAACACCACAGCCTACGTGATATGCCACAAAAAATTTACCAAACTAATTTTATACAAATAATCGCATGAATCCATTAAATTATAAATATAGTTATTACCAAATTGAAAACTATTTAGAAGTAGCCTAGCAATATTCAATTTTCTGTGGTTCAGATTGTACTAAACATAAAGATTGACGACATAGTGGAAGGAGATGAACAAGCAATGATATCCTGGAGAATTGTGGTAACACATGTCTGGTCACTACCACTCAACCTGAACCTAACACCTAGAACTTTCTCAAGTCAGTTATTTTCTTCAGCCCTCATTCATCACATTTATGATACTTTTACTGCTGATTAGCTGAAAAAATTGAGTAACTCTTGTGTATGAGACCAAAAGGGGGGTCATCACGGATAATCCCAAATGTAGCCCTTCTTAGCTATTTAATCAGTACAAATTTCATTGGGCTTAGATAAATCACAGACAACAATACATTCTGAGAATCATCTATTTTTAACACATCCGGAAATCATTATGTTATGATATAAAATTAAACTATAATGAATGTGATGGTGTTTTCATGGGAAATCTTATTCCAATGTTAAAAATAAACAAACTATAGACACTATTAAATACGTTTTGAATTGGAAATCTATCATCAGCTCTTCAAGAGTGTTGCATAATAAAACAAAATTTGTATATCCTAAAATAAATTCATGCTTAAAATTCAAAATTCTTAGGATATAATCTACTTATAGACTTCAATGGCATTAAACGTTGGAACCAAATTTACATATTCCTAATTTATACATTTATTACGCATTTTTATTTGCTTATTCAAAACAATTTATCCCTATATCATATTGCTGGCTTGCTTCCAGCTGCTGTCAACATTTCTTCAAATGACACTACTATATCACTGAATAACATAACAATTATACAAGATTATGCAACATTTATTTCATTTCAGTACAAATGCTTTCAAATACAAACCCCAAATTAGTTTAAACTAGGTATTATAAAAATGAGTAACACTGTTTTGACTGCTTAACAAAATCAATCATGCTATTTAAAGTTGATATATTGTATTTAAGTTAACCTGCACTACCAGAGTCTGTAAATACGTATGCATTATCTATAGGCATTAATCCTATACCTAAGTAGCACCTATGGTTTAGCATTGGAGGTGTTTGCTTAGCATATTATTATATGTTGCATTAGTTTTGCGAATCAAACTTTGGCAGAGTCACTGCAAGCCCTCAAGACCCTTCGCCAGCATGGCTTGGATCTGAGTTTACAGGCTGCTTTACCATTAGAAGTTGTGACTATAACCGGACTTTTAATATTTCAGATCAGTTTTAAGTTGCACAATGTTTATCATAAAAGATACCAAAACACAAGCTGAATCTACAAAGGATATCCACATTTTCTTGCCACAGGTCAGTTACACAATGGTACGGACTGGTCACATGACTTGAACACAGCTCACTATGATATTACAAATTTGAGATTATGGCAGAGTGTGGACCATGAATCAAATAAGTTAATTCGATAAGCCAAAAACCTTTCAAAATTTCAACAACAATTATTGCTGGTTTAGTTATGTCTGTTTACGAAATAAACTCATGCTTGTTTTTAACGTCTCCATGTATGTGAGAATTTCTGATGAGATGCTTTTACGTAAAGGAAAAGGACTTGTTTCTGTTGCGACAAGGGAGCAGTTTTGACTGAATGCCCTCTCTAACATCAGGGATTCAAACTGATAAATGTGTGCTTTCTAAGCCAGCGCTCTAACTCTGCACTAGATTGCAGCTGCTCCTATATGGTCTCTTAATGAAATATTTATTGAACTTATTACGACAAATTATCACAAGATTAAACAATAATAAAACTGTAGAAAAAAATTGAGTTTAATTAGTGTTGATATCTGCTGTAATTTATAGTTTGACTTACAGTTTATTCTATCAAATCTTTGCTTATAAATAAAATCCTTATGCACTAGAAGTCATTTCTTTTTCTTTCAAAAAGAAAAAACTATAAGTTGAGTTCTTTTAGTTATCCAGCAGCCTGATATTTTCTACATAATTGTACAAAAAAATTGATCTGCAATTTTAGCATATTTATTTCTAACGAAAAAACAAAACTTCTTTATGTTAGAAGCAGCAGAAATTGATAGAGGTCTTGTTTATGCTATATCATTTAGGACGTGTATTTTAATAACTTTTATCAAATTCGATAAAATATAATCGTTTTGTAATGATTTTTATTTGCTAAAAAATGACTAAGCAATTAAGGATATCTGATTGAAACCTAATAATATATGTACATACTGTAATAGCGCACACTAAATATATACCCCAATAACGTCAATTTTTATATAACCAAAGAATAAATGCCAACCATATTTTGTCCTAACTTTCTCTCTTTTGATGTTGCCATGGCAGACTGGCGTTTGCTGAAAGTGTTTATTATGGTACATGTTTTTACTGTTGCCATAGTTTTCAGGTAAGTTAATAAAGTATCTTTATATTTTATCTTTAACAAATTTCTATGTAGTAAAGTGATTATGTACCTTGGAAACGAAATTGGACAAAATATTTCCTTAGATCAAAGACTTCATTCTAGCACACCCAGCTATACACTCAGATTGACTTGCTTAAATTTGTTAGCTTTTAATTACACCTTAATTTTAAAATCTGCTAAGGAACAGACAGTTTTAATGTATTGCAATTTAATTATGGTAGTGTCTTATGGCCACCACCTCAACGCCTGCTAGTTGGTAAATTGGTGAACCAACAAATGTGTCAGTAGATAAAGTAATGAATCACCTGATAGCAATTATAAATTCAGTTTTCTGTAAAACTGAAACTATTTTCAATTTCGTTTCAGTATTAAAATTTGTTTCATGAGGAAATATATAATGTTAGACAGCAAACATTTTATTTGAGAAATTTTATTACAATAGCTACATTAGGCGAGGCATGCATAAAATCAATAATAATTATATAGTAATATTCCTAATTATGTAATAATGATAAAAAACCAAGTACTGACACATTTATATACACAAACAAAAGTATTTACAGGCTTGAACTAAGTTTCAGGAGTTTAAAAGCTAAATAATATAATTATCCAAAACAATTAACTTAAAGTAAAAGTTAAATATCGCATCTATTGAAAACAATAGCTGGAGGAGATTTCTTTGGCAGATAAATTGAGCTCCAAAAACAGCATAAAAACCAACAACAAGCAAAACTTCTCTATTCAAGACTGCCAGGTTTATCATTATTTGCTTAATTTATGATAAAAAATCAAGTTTTAAGATAAAGTTTCACAAGCGAATTTTACTGCCATAGTGTTGTAAATTTCCGCTGCTTTAGTTTGAAGGCTCTCTGAGTCGGATTCACTAACTGAGATCTGGGACTATAATCATATCAAATACTGTATAGAGATTATATGCAGATGGCTGGACCACCGGCCAACCAGGATGGACAGACTCATGACCTTGACTTTTACTAGCATCATAAGCTATCATCATCAGATACATCATTATCAAGTTCAGTTCCTGTAGAGCTCTGGCTCTTGATCTCTGGCAATCGTCCTTTCGAGCTCGACAGTTTGTGATCTTTCTTCCATTTCATTCTACGATTCTGAAACCATATTTTAATTTGTCTTTCACTTAGTGTAAGAGTGTGTGCAATTTCTATTCTTCTACGTCTAGTGAGATATCTGTTGTAGTGAAACTCCTTCTCTAACTCTAGAACTTGCTGTCTTGTGTAAGCCGTCCTCGTTCTTTTATTGTCACCGTCAAATCCTGTAGCTGGAAATAGGAAAGAAAGTTATTTTATTATATATTTATAGTGATAGACGATATGTCATCTTTAAAGTATTACGAGAATAATATATCAACGCACTATTTCCGTGAAAGCCGATGTTTGCCTATTGTTTAGAATTTAGATGGATTTATAACTAATCGTCCTAATATTGAAACTACTATATTGGTAGTTTGTCTATTATAGGGGCGTGTACTGATATATTGACACGATATTAGTAATCATAAAGAACTTTACTTATAATATAGTATCAAAACATATGTTGAAAAATACTTAAAAAGACCCTAACACATGTCATTATTATATATACATTGGTGAACTAGAAAATATAAAATTAAATATGTTCAAATTATTATCAATTCTTATTTCATTGCTATAATAAATTCTAAAGCCCTGGTGCAATATTTACACAACACTTGCAAAGAAGGATTAAAGAATAGGAGGGGGGGGGTGTTATCAACCTAGCATAGTCTAATTAATTTTACATATGCAGCTAAGTTTGTAGATATTATTTGGTTTCTATCTATCCTATTCGACAGCTTGCTGAATAGTATTGGATGTGTTACCATTTCTACTAGTTAAAGCCATAATAGACTCAATAGTTAATATAATACAATAAAGTATGCTAGTTTTTGGAACTATCACTTTTTAATCTGCATATTTTTCATTCAACCATGTTATTATAATTTGGATTTTATAATGACACCAAAATGCCATGTTGTGGTTTGTAATGTTTTGTATTTCAGTTTTTAAATTATAAGAAAACTTTTCTATACTGTCAGATTTTATGTTTTTCTGTTCCTCATACTTTTTGACCTTTGTTTTTGACATTTTAATATAATATAATGATGTGGTAAACAACAGCTGTGCTGGAATCACGATATTCAGTGATAGCTCATTATAGTATGAACTATTGTGATACATGTCCTAAAAGTGGACTACTATGGGCTTTAAGCAGTTCAGCTACTGCCTAGGTCTCCTATTAACAACTTTTTATGCTTATAAAAAAATTATAATTGTTAATTGTTATACTCCGCAGTAGCACAGTACTAGTGAAGAGTCAACATTTGCTAACATATCCTTGCTCTAAATATTAAAGTATAAAATTATAAGTTTCAAGTGCTGGCAAACACATAAGTGCTTGATGATTAATTATCATAATATTTTCTAGTAATCATATTTTGAATCATGCTGTGCTAGCTGAACTACAGAAGTAGAATTTCACAATAACATCACACATACTGTTTAGTGCGACTTCAATTATCAGAGAACATTTTATTATTCTAAAAATGAATGCAATCACTTTGCACCTCTTTACTACACTCTAAACAATAAGGCTTTAAAGTCTGTCTAATGTCAGATAATATTTTAGCATCACCACTTATTTCATTGTTATAGAGATTATATGATACTTTTCATAATCCTTCTTTTATGTTTAAACTTTTCAGACTATAACAATAATACAATGTGTCAGCTATTCCTATAAGCTCTTGTTATTCTTCTGTGAAAAAGTTACCAGACTATTATTGTATTTATAGTTAAATCTTTTTAAAGTGTTAGTGTAAAGCAGGTCGATTGTAAAAAATTATATCAAACTTATATATTATTATTAATTTTGTTCAGGTATATGGGACATATAGCCTTTATTTAAGATGGGCATAACATCTTGTTGAAACTTGAATACAAACTATACTTGTATATACATATACAATAGGAGCTATACCAACATAAAAATTAATTAGGTTTGTTAATCTAAACATTTTTCCATAATCCTAAAGTGAAGAGCTCTAAATAAACTCATCTCTCCTAAATTATTTTAATTAACTATTTCTACTACTTATACCACTTATGTTGCATTAATTTGTTTTCAATTAGACTAAATTTCACTTTTTCTGCAAGTTCAAAAAAACAACAGTTAAATAATTTGATAGCCAATTTGTCAGTTAATCTGCTGGGTATGTAATCTATCGACAGCACCTCTTTCAGCTAGAATACTGGGGCTCACAACAAATGATCATAGTGACTGTAATGCTTACCAGGTGCTTGCATTCTCCTCATCCAAGGGTAGATTACGGCAGGTAAACTGGCTGGGTTTGAATTCGGACTAAATGATTCATTGGTTGGTGTAGCTGGTGGGACTTCACCTGGAATACCTACAGAAGATACCGAGCAGTTCTAAAAGCTCCGCTGATTCAATGAGTGGTAATAATAAAATATAATATTAGGTTGTCTGTTATAATACGGTCATTAGCTGGTTGCTCTGTATTTTATGAACGCTCAAGTAACTATTTTGAGTGTTTTGATTAATTATCAAGCAGTTAATCTTCAGCTACAAGTTTGCCAGAACTCTGGTGTTATTATCCCATATTTTGAGTGGATTATTAATGACTTACTTTGATAAATAATTACTGTAAGTTTATCTATAATCTTATGCATGTATTCATATATGGATAAATAATTTACATACATGCATTAACAGACAAAATAAGTATTATAATAATAGCAGCATAGAGCATTGTTTCACATAGAGGAGCAACCTGTGAGACAAGTGGTAAGAACTGGTGTGCTTGTATACAATGCATGGTCCCTGCCCAGTGACACTAATACCAGTAGGTAACAATGTATCTTCCCAGACATGCAGCAAAAGCAAAGACTGATTTCCAATAATACTGAAGGTTAATAACACAAGTTTTGTAATGAAATGCCACCCAGCTGCATTTTCATAACTTCAATTTTTATTAGCACCATAATAAGCTGGCAGGGCACTGAAAAGTCCTCAGTATGCAAATATACCACAAACTCAAATTGCATATTATTAATTTGAGACAGACCCGCCTCCCCGCAACACCCTTCGTTCTGGTCTGTGTAAAAGGTGTCTACTCATATGTAACTCAATGCTTCTACAGTCTATCTGTGTAATTTTTAATTATATTACTTTTTAATACTCTACATAATGAATGGTATACACAGCAAATGTATTACCATAATAATTGGTGAAGAATATATAGTGATATTTTAATTGTCCTAATAGCACACACAGTGACGTAATTACAGGAATTTTGTGGGCTTAACTGAACACCCTAAAGGCCGTGCTGGTACCAAGCCCTAAAATATATTATTTGATTCAAAAGTATTTCAAATTGCTATCTAAGTTCTGCTTGTCATGACTATAAACTCGCAAAAAGTCTTGCTCACGCTCACAAAATATTTAATCAATAAAACGAAGTTAATATGAAGCTTGGTTCTTATAACTGACAAAAATATTTGCTAATCAGTTCTTACAACTTGCCAACACTATTTCTTTGTATCTCCATTTTGTAGTGACACAGCAATTTTATCTTTAGCACAAGCTTAATGAATCACAGTACGCCATTAACAATTCAGTGGCGAGATAAAAAAGTGATGTGATGAAAATTTAACAGAAATATTGAATTGCTATCTGAATTGCAATGCATAATTTTGGTAATTTTAGAAAGCATTTTTATTTATAATTTTACTACTTAGTCACTATATTTCTTCTTTAATGATATAATATTTTGAAAAAAAATTTAATGGACAAACTGAAAAGGTTTTTATTCTGACTCTCACTCTTTTCATTTCTTGGTGCCAAAATATTCTCTAACACAACTTTACTTTTAGCCATTAGCACGTGCTACTGGCTAAAAGTAAAGTTGTGTTAGAATATGTGTTAGAATGTGTTGTGTACTGACAGCGGTTAAAAATTAAAAAAAAACTTTATGTAACATAAGTTTGCCTTCAACTTTAACCATAACCTTAAGTAACATATAAGTTATATTATCTGTAATGTACATAAAACTGATTACTCTCATTCTCAGTCTCACTCCCAAACTTCACATTCAGTCTGACTCACCATTACTTGAAGGTGATATAGTAGTGGAATGTACAGATGGAGTATTAGCATATCCCATTGAGTAACTGGTGGTGGCTGGTAGAGAACTAACTGGATACGTTGTGCCAATATCATCAGGTGTAAACCTATGTTATAATAACAAGCTATTAAAAACAATATTTATAGCAAGATATTTCAATATTCAGATTCAAATGATGCTGAGGCATCACCAAGTCTGGCTTTAGTAAAATAATATTTTGCACAAAAGTGAATAAAAAGGTATATGTTACTAAAAAAATTTCATTTAGGTGCAGTATGAATAAATTCCAATAGCTTAAATGTTTAATTTTTAAAAAAAAATTTATTTGAGATGCAGGTTGAATCTCTTGCAGACATGCTTTCTTTTACTAATTTCGTATCTGGAATACAATATTTTCTACGTTTCTCCCTTACTGTCCCTATACATCTCTAAATTAAAGTAAAACTCTGCTTTTAAAAAGAAATTTTGTTGCTTTATGTAGAACATTTCTTTGTATTTTGTATTGATGTGTAAACAACTTGTATGATCAGTTGTGAACTGCATCAAGCTTCACTTCCAGAACATTATATAAAATAGACATTGAACAACACCCATAAGATTCCAACTGTAACTTCTACAGAAATTTATGATTTGTTGGCTTCACTATTTTTAAGTGACATGACTTAATATTATACTTAAAAGTCAAGTTTTGATAAATATACTATGACAAGACATAAATTTGACTGCTGTTGAACTAAGGAATTGAACAAGTATGTGTAACATAAACAAATCCAAATTCACTATAATTTGCTATGTATAGCAGAGCATGCAAAATCTATTAAATTTATAGATTTCAGGCATGCGACATAATAATAAAAGTTCCTAGCCTGAGAACAACATTAATATTTAATAATGTGAATTGGCAACAAAATAATATGTCTTTTTGGCCTTAATATTTGAAATATTAGCAGACATCCTTTAAAGTTATGAAAATGCTACAGAGAAGTTTTATAATTGAGTTAATTAGTAACATATTAATCAACATATTTGAATAGTCTAGCTTAACACTACTATAGAGCAAATAACTGAAGACAAATCATTCAAAATTGAAAAATGGGTTAATGCTTATTATATTGTCTAGTCCATGATATATTGCTCCCTCATCAATATTCTAAAACAATAATTTTATGCAAATTTAAAATTCACCTGTCTTAGAAATGACTACGCTATGTCACATTGAAAAATTTAAATATAATACATTCAATAAAGGTAACAAGAGATTGATGTGAGTTTGATTTTTTGGCTGGACTCATCGGAAGTGATATGTGATGGCTATATTTGACAACAAGTGTCTTATTTGTCAAGTAGATTTAGTTAGAGCAACATTATCTTTAGAAATACGTAATATTAGCAAATGACAAGCAGAATTGATTTAGTATACTACAATGTGCGTAAGTCAAATAAAAAAATTGATGTATTATAAGTCTTGTGATTACTTCATGAAAATCTTCAAAAATAGTATTCAGATTTTTTAATTTGACTGAAAAGCTCACAACAAAGCTTCAGCCACCTGGAGGTGTTACACTAATTGTATGTCTTCAATAATTAAACTTCTCTAATTACATGACATCAAAAACTAGCCACAAATTATGAAACAATATTTTGAGTCGCTTTACAAATGTGAAGTAAGTTTTGCTATACCTGCGATCTGTAGAGTCGATTGACTGGGGAGCGTACATGCTGTACGGGTTTCTGTAGTAATCAGGACCACCTCGTGCTAAATACGGATAGTTCACAGCGCCTTCACCAGTACCGCCATAAAAAGGCTGCCCCATTACAAAGGCACTCATATTGGATACAAGCTTATTGTTACTGGAAATATTGTCTTTTCTTGTCAGATGTAGCTGCTATAAGCACTGGTGTTTATCAGTTATGGAGTTAATATATCAGCCTGCTCATTCCGCTATCGCACATGTTGTGATATCTGTACACTTGATATATCACCTTTTTGTTGCCAAACACAACACATGCAATCACCAAGATCTACTAACCGTTGCTATAGCAACCGTCGTATACTGTCTCACACATGTATATTGTAAGGTAGGAGTTATGCCAAATTGCAGTTCAACATTATAACCATATAGCGCTGTAAGCTCTATAATGTGGTTGTTTACTAAATGGCGATTATTATTAACAAAATATATGCATACTGAGGGCAGTTTCTTATAATTTATTCAATATTTTTTAGCAAATCCGTAATAAATCAATCTCAAATATGTGACAAAATAAATATTCAAAATATAATGCCAGTAATGTCAATAATATGTGCATGAGTATTGTTCCATGCTTATTTGCAAGTAATTAATAGAATTATAAATCAATAATCACTTTGAATACGTGAATTGTGCCCAAAGTGTTTAAGTATGCTAGTAATACATTATAAAGTGTAACCCATGACATTAACTAATGTAGGTCAGGCAATGCAAGGGTGCATTGTAAAGCTTATTATATATATATACAAGTTTTAAGTCAATTGATGTAATTTATATAATATAGACATGTAGATTAGTGCCTATAAAGTAGTATGTAAAACCTTATTAAATGTATTGTAACATAATCATCAATTATAGCAAAAGAACTATATATTATTATTTATCATGATCTAATGAACTATTAATCAGCTGTGATATATAATAAATAGGAATAGATAGGAAAATCAATAGGAATGAAGCCAGTTATTTCAATTAGTATAACTAAGTAAGAAAAGACTTGCTTTTAAGAAGTTTTGGGCTCATTAATAATACTCTAAGTCTTACAATAAAAGAATTTCACTTTAACAAATAAAAGCTAGTATATTTTATAAACAAATTATGGAGTGATCAAAGGAAACTCAAAAAAAACTCCAACTAGTTCAAAGTGGTTTTTCTCCACTACTAAATATTTTTTACTGTTACATTAAGCATCTCTGGTAATATTATATTTATAAACTATTTTGATATTTATAATTAGTATACTTGCTTGCTTGATTACCTTTCAGTCATAATACAGATGTCAAAACTACAACCCAATGCAATACCCATAACCTATTGTTTCACCAAATTTCTAGATCTATAAGAGAATAGATCTAAAGAAACCGGAATTGACAGTATTTAGATTGTAATCTAGAATTATTCTGAGCTCAAAAATTGACTTTATACAATTATTTTATTGATCAACATCAACTGTTTTTGTCATCAAGAACCTCTAGGGCTATATTACACCTGAAAGAACAGAGGAAATGCATTTTTAACAATAAAGCATAGGTCATTGTTTCGCGCTAGAATTTGACACGGTTTATGTACAAATAATAGCTTCACGCCATAATTTTCTATGGTCAAAATATAGAGCTTCAAGACTTTCTTATTTATTGAACTTACTTATTGAACTTACTTATAACAGGCAAACTATTTAAAGTATCATAATAATATAATGAAGATTCCTGATGGCGTAGTTTACCTGGTAGATGTTAGGACACTTGGTTTTAATGACCTAGTGATTTATATTCTCATATATATAGGCTATAGTCATGTTTTTAGAGTGGGTTGCCGATTAACTTATCTAGCTAGTTCAGGATTGCTCTGATATTACACGAAAAATATTCTCATTTTCTATATTGTATGTAATTTAGGCCTACAGCAAAAAACTCTGAATCTATATTGGCATTTGTGTCAAGATATGTATTTTGTTATTAACGGCAGTCGCTGTTTATAATAAGTGTTTGATTCCCAGAGTTATAAGTATTTTTGTTTTAGATTTACAGGTATAAACTCACTCGCTGAGTTTATAGTCGTTATCCCTGAAGGGAAAGATTTTTCGAAGTAGGCTATGGACTTTTTTCTAATCTGGCACAGCTATAGGAGCAATTATGACTGGATACTCTTCCTAACATCACCAGGGTGTTTGGACTGGAACCAAAACATTGTGTTCACTAGGCCAGCACTCTAACCAACTACACCACGGCTGCTTCCTTACGTTGACACATAAGACTACATATAAATTACATGTTTAATGCTTCACAAATATTTTCTTGCACTTTAATTCTCAATAAATGGCTTATGCATAAGATTTTTCACCCCTATACAGTAAAGCTCATTCAATCCCATTTTACTGCTTAATAAATTGTATACAAGAAAGTTATCCACCATTTTTATCACTAATATATTTTGTTTAATATTTCACAATAGTGCAGCCTTGTATAAAGATAGTCTACCTTGAGTAGGGAGATGGGTGTGAGCATGCTAAACTAGGTTACATAACTCATTAGTCCTGCAGGAAGTGGATATGACACAAGTCAGTTATGCAATACCTGACAGCTTGATATGTATATAATTTCCTAAAGAAAGATTTAATAACCAGAGGAAAGAAAACAGAGCAATTAAAATTACCCCACAAATACTTTCAGCGCATATGCTATGATATAAAGCTAAAGCTTTATGGTGCAATGTTTTACATATCACTTCAGTATCAACTAGTATATAAATTAATTATATAGAGTACATAATTTAAGTTGTTTTAATAAATTAATAGCATAGTAGTAATATTTACTTAAAGGCGTGTTTTAAGGAAACTGCTTTTTTGGTTGATGACCACTAAGCAAAGTTTAATGAAATTTGTAATTATTAAAAGTGGATCTGATTTTATCTCTTAATTCTTACAACATTCATCCAGATAAAATTTGAAAACATCATCATCTGTTAAAGTTATTTTTACAAAATAAAGCAGCAAACTGCTGTAGACTATTTATGAATATATTAATACATTTACAAGATGTTAATAACTTTTTTTTATAAATTTTTAAGAAAAGACACAATTTTTACAAAAATTTATAATCAAAATTCATACGTTTTATGTTTTCACTTTACAAATTAATGATTCATTTTAATGAATAAACAAGCTTTCAATATGTATTACTCATGACTGCTTTACATGTGTTTGTGTGGCTAATTAGTGCAACAATATGAATCACATATTTTTAGTTATTAGACACTGCATGGTCAGATTGTAACATATCTTTAAACGCAACTTGTTATTTCGCAATACTTCTTGGCTGTTAAATGCAAAAATAGGACCAACTTGGAAAAAAAATTTAAAAACATTACATCAAGTTATTTTCATATTTGAGTGCAGATGATTTGTGGAAACTAATGCTGAATTGCTTCTTTAACTTACATTCTAACATATATAAAACATGCTTATAGTTATGTGATTGTTTTAAGAAACTGGGCAGCGTGATCTTCTTTAAGCTGTAGAATGCGAGATTTCAAAGCAGCATTAGGTAATGTATTATAATTCTTATCTTAATTATTATCCAGTTAGTTTATAAGTGTGATCAATCATGTTCAGTGAGTAGTGAATTCTTGGCAAAATTTTTAGTTACCTATATACTTTATGTTATTATATTATATAAGATATTATGAGTATTAGAAATTCTGCCTAAGACTGTTCGTATTTGTCCTAAATTTTTCATAACATTATAATTTTAGCAACTGCTATTAATAATAATTATAAAAACTGCAGCAAATTGCTTTAAAACAAACACCAATGTTATAAAACGTAAACCTTTATTCACCAACACATTTTTAGATTTTGTAATCTAAAGTTTTGAGCAGAAAAAAAAGAATTTACAGTTTTTCATTGTCTATTTTTTCACAACATAAGAAAATTTTAATTAGTTTTCTTGCAAACTTTTTGAAATGCTTTTTCTTCTTCTTTACTGGAGGAGTTAAACAATGAAGCTCCTCTTCTGTCTCTTCTTCGATAAAGGAGAGAACTGAACAGTGCTTGACTTGCCTTGTGTTATACCTCCAGTATCTCGCTCGGCACACCAACAATGGCCGCCGCCTTCTGGTTGCCCTTTCAACAGATTCCTTAAAAGCAGCTAGTTCAGCATCTCCTAGACACGGGTTTTGGTCTAGAAAACCAACTTGTATAGTTGTACCATCAGGTTTATCAATTCAGCAATAAATTATAAATATTAAGTCTTTTGAGCTGTTAATTTTTGTGTGAACAAGTTTGAGAAAATAGCACTTTTGAGCTTTATCAATGCAGTTATTTGTATAATACATTGATTATTTACAGAGTACAACTATGACAAGAAAAACACTTGAGTGCCTTTGATTTTGTTCTATGGTAAGTATTTTAATTTCCAATGTCAAGAACAAAATGCAAATTCTGTCCTAAAGTAATTAATTGGTCTGTCAAAACCACATTTTAGCTGAGACATGGTTATTCTTGTGGAAGAAAAGAACGTCATCGATTTATTAGGCATACACCGTGTTTGTACTGAGTCGACTTCAACCTATAAACTTGTACCATATGTTTTTTGGAGATTTTAGTTAAATAAGAGAACCTAAGAGCTATCAGGGAGTAAAACAATACACAGCTTTTTATTATTATTAAAAGATTTATAGCATTTTGAATGGTTGTCTATCCTGTGAATAAAAGCTTCAACAGATTTCTATCTCCACTATTTTTTTTCATTTTTATGGTGAATGTGTATATAATATATTTGAGTTTGCACAAAATTTATGTAAGGTATTTAAATACTGTATAACACTTATACGATCTATCACAAATTATAAATCCAAATATCCAAATATCAAAACACATAAGGCAAAACTATGGTAAGCAAAATAATGGTAATTAAAGTTTTTTTAGAACATTTGTTTATAAATGTGATTTACTAATATCCTTAACATTCTTTGTGTAATAAAAATTATCTTTACAGCAAAATAATAGCATCAATTTAAATTATTGTTTTGGGAATTTTTTTTCATTAAAATAACTAATTGTTAAAGATTTTGAAGAATCAAAGGTAAACTTATATAGAGAGCTGCAATAAATGATTTTATAAATTGGCTTAGACAATTATATTAGCACGTCATAACAACTTCTTCTATAAATTAGCATTATTCAAAGTTTATATATGTCAACATTTTCGCAATTTACTATTTAGCCAAAAAGAATTTCACTACCATCTAGTTTCTCTTAACTGGTGTGTTAAACACATGTGTTCACGGTGATCTTCACATTTATTTAATGTTCATTGTGTAATTTGGTCAACTTTCTTCCAACTTTAGCAGATTTAGGCAAGCAATATATTGCTTGCCTAAATCTGCTATAATAATAAATTGCTAATTAATGCATTTTGTTATAGACATCTATGATCTTACCTGGACAGTTGTATGCATTTTGTGTGTAGTAGACAGAAGGTTCAACAGTATGAAAGATTGTGTCTTTAGGTAACAAATCAATAGTTTTTATCTTATACCATGCTACATCTCTCTCACTTGCAGCAAGGATGAAATATCCAACTTTTAAATTTAACCTAAAATTGTTAAAAATGGAGATTTTATTACACACATATAAACTAAATTTTACAACACTATTATCGTGATTATTCACTTCAACTACATAATTTTTATTACCAATGTTTCAAAAATATTTCATTTTTGTAAAATTATTTATGCTGTTTAATACAAAAACCTCTAATCACAGATGTGAATTACAAAGTCATAGTTTTAAACCTATAATCACAACTTTTGAGATGTTTTTGGCTACTATATATCTATTCAGAATGCTGTAAATTGTAAAATAATTACCCAGCCTTCTAACATATAAATCTATATATTTACACATTAAAAAATCTTTAGCAAGAAAAGCAAAAGAGAGCAGCATTAGATCATTTAACTTCTTCAACCATTGTGCTTGTTGTTAATCCCTAAACTTGCCATAAAATATTATAGTTGAAATTGTATAAGTTTAATTATGTTTTAATACTAAGGAGGAAATTAAAATTAAGCAATCACATTGCATTATAGTGTCAAAGAGAAAACAAAACATTGTCCTATAATATAAGTTAAATGCAGATTTTCACATCTAATACATTAACCTAGATCATATCTTTTTTATGGACACAATCTAGACTCTTTGGATATAGCTATTATGTGAATCAGCTAAAGTTATCAGTTTATAAGTTTGTTATGAATAGACATTATCTACGCCTCCCTGACCACAAAAATATTTTACTATATAATAATTAATTTGCTTTAGGATCATAACTCACTTAACAAGTTGATGAAAATAAAAGGCTACTGCCAACCATAGTATTATTTGATAAATTGGTAAGATTGAATCAGCCAGTAAGGAATTTATCAGAATAATTGGCACCATACAGTTCAACTGGATGCATTGGGGGCAATAGACAAAATGGTGCTTTCACTGGAGCATACCCAAGTGACTACAAACAACAAACAACTTGTAATTATAATTGCAAGTACAACCTATAATTGAAAATTTACTAATAAAATAATAAAGACTGTAATATATTTTTAATTATATTTATCTTGATTTACATGGTTACAGCAAAGCATAGCATATCATATAATAGACATAGACTCCTACTAAGGCATATGAATGTTTAATTGATCAAATACAAATTGAAAATATGTCATATATATTAAACATATATATGCTGCATTAGAAAATATGCGTTAAACTAAGCAGAATCTACATTGCAGAGCACTTCAACACAGACACGTTAAAATTCAAATTGAAAAGGTATCAAGTTGTCACAACTCCGAATTTAAATGTAGGAACCGCATTCTTCAACATAATTATTACTTACTTGATGATAAACAAAATGTTAACCTAGCATTAGGAATTATAATTTTGATATTACATGTATGTTTAGTGGTATTAATCGACATTATGATTATAATGCTGAAAATTAAGTACGCACTTTATATATAATATAGTTTTACCTTAATTATTATAGTGATTTGCTGACCAACTTGCTGCCAGCTTTTCAAATGACTTTCAGCAAAACAGTTCAAAGCCCTAAACTGTATTTCTAACAATCAATACTGGTTATGAATGACTATTGTTGTGCATAGTGCACAAGTTATATACAACATGGAATAGTAACTCCATAATGTATCTGAAGGCTATTATAATAATATTATGTATATTATTTGGGTTATAAGATTTTGCTTGCGCATACTTAAATTTTAGAATCAAACCATCTCACACAATATATTATACATTCATACAATCGTCTGTGCATTCATGTGTGCCCGATGGCATGTGTGTGCCGGTTGGCGTGTGTGTATATAATTTACTAAATAATCTGCGCATAGCAGCTGATTTAGAGGTTGTCTCCTCAAAAGGAAGAACTAAAATACATTTTAATAAGTTATGCAACAGTCTTTAAAGTGACTATTAGAAGACTTGAATGAAAAATTTTAATTTGCTTCAATTAAAGAAAAATTGTGCCTTATGTGTTCTGTTTATGAATATCCTAAAATCCTTTTAATATTACTATCAGACATGCTAGTAATTGAATACTATCAATGCAAACATGTAGGTAAAATACAAGCTACAATTCCTTTTATAGAAATCATAAAATTTTAATAAACATCTCAGGACGAGTCATCAGATATACATCGCGTACACTATTATCTAAAGTTACAAATAAAAGCTCAAGTATATTATATTGCACCAACAATACTAAATTCAACAAAGTGTAAAATATTAACCAAGAACAATATTTTTACGTTTTAACTTTTAAAGTTTTACCCATGCTAACAATGGTAATGAAAGGTCATGGTGGAAATGCGTAGTGAATAATCAGTCTTGCTTCAACATCAGAGAAAGTATAATATGATTCTCTATGCTTATACAAAGCAAGCACAGCGCAGCTCACAAGTTGACACAACCAAAGTGGGATGATTTCAAACCAATTTTGATGTTACCATCACATTGTATCGCTATATAAATGCATCTGAATATGTACACCAATCAATAAAAATCTATAGTTTAGAATACATCGCGATTGCAACGCCGGTAACAGAAAATCCTTAACTTCACGAAACAATACAGAGCCAAGATCTGATCTGTATCTTTCTGTCAGCACCTTAAAAGTCTTAATAACACCAGCACCTTAAAAGTCCTCTTTAACGCCAGCACATCAAAGGTCCTTTTTAACACCAGCACCTTAGAAGTCTTCTTTAACACTAGCACCTTAAAAGTCCTCTTTTACACTGTCATCTGCTTCACCGTGTGGTACACCTTTAGCACCACCTTTCACATCTACGCCCACGTCTGAATTACGTTGAGCAACAATTTTAGGGTCCAATGCAAGTTTATTTTTATCAACTGCGGAATGACGTGAGGGTTGAGCAGTGCTGTCTCCTTTGACTTCATCTCCAATAATTTCTTTCAGAGAATCTTTGAGCTCCTTGGCATCTGTAATTAAGATTGGACAAAGAGTTTATATACCTAACAGTCAAAGACATGATTTTGCCATACATCAGCTGAGGAGACCATCAGATAGGAAAACTTAGATCTATTGTACAGCATATATTCTCTGCCAGATAACCCCACCTACTCAAATTTCTTAACACAAAGATATCTGTATCGGAAAAATACTTAAAAAAACAGGACGGCAAAAAAGTTTTATGGATGCATGAGGTACGAATAACTTATTTTTTAAGTTCAGAGTGTTTTGTAGAAAAGTGAAATCAGGGTAGCATATTATATTGCCCTCTACCTCTTTGGCTATATGTCATAGTGATGGTACACTATTAAAGACCATTAGGATATACACATAATCAAGCATAATATATATTCATGTGTAAGTTTTACCAGACAAATGTGAAAGTTATAGATTTAGATTAAGGTACATGCTAATTGTTCTGTACATTAAATGTCTATTTGATAGCTGGGTATAAGCTAGTGAGTGTTCATTTGCTAATCATTTGAAATAATGTAAAACATGTTTTTGAATATTTCATTTAGAATACAAAACAAGCGCTAGAGGGGCAAATACTTGTAACCATTCATCAAGTGATGCAACAGTTTGTGTCTACCTTGAATTGATTGGTTCTGTGCAGTCTCAGCTTGAGCGAGTTTTATCTCCTGAGTTTTAATAAACCCATCACCCTTCATTGATTTCTCTCCTTCAACTAAGTGGGACTCTACTTGTTGTCTTATTGGTTCCTTCACCATCTGCTGCTCCACTGGTTGATTCGCTATTGGCTGCTGTACCACTGGTTGATTTGCTACTGGCTGTTGGGCTACTGGTTGATTTGCTATTGGCTGCTGGGCTACTGGTTGATTTGCTATTGGCTGCTGTACCACTGGTTGATTTGCTATTGGCTGCTGGGCTACTGGTTGATTTGCTATTGGCTGCTGTACCACTGGTTGATTTGGTATTGGCTGCTGGGCTACTGGTTGATTTGCTACTTGCTGCTGGACTACTGGTTGATTTGGTATTGGCTGCTGTACCACTGGTTGATTTGCTATTGGCTGCTGGGCTACTGGTTGATTTGCTATTGGCTGCTGGACAACTGGTTGATTTGGTATTGGCTGCTGCACCACTGGTTGATTTGCTATTGGCTGCTGGGCTACTGGTTGATTTGCTATTGGCTGCTGAACTCCTCCCTGCACTACTTGTACAAATCCTTGCTGAGGGACAACTCCTTGAGCAACTTGCTGTGGGATGATTCCCTGTTGTAGATTGCCCTGCTGTGGGACAACTCCTTGTGCCACTTGCTGTGGGACAACTCCTTGTGCCACTTGCTGTGGGACAACTCCTTGTGCCACTTGTTGTGGGACAACTCCCTGTTGTAGATTGCCCTGCTGTGGGACAACTCCTTGTGCTACTTGCTGTGGGGCAACTCCTTGTGCTACTTGCTGTGGGGCAACTCCTTGTGCTACTTGTTGTGGGGCAACTCCTTGTGCTACCTGCTGTGGGACAACTCCCTGTGGTAGATTGCCCTGCTGTGGGACAACTCCTTGTACTACTTGCTGTGGGGCAACTCCTTGTACTACTTGCTGTGGAGCAACTCCTTGTACTACTTGCTGTGGGACAACTCCTTGTGCTACTTGCTGTGGGACAACTCCTTGTGCTACTTGCTGTTGGACAACTCCCTGCTGTTGTACGACTTGCTGGTCACCGAGATCTCGCTTTTCAACATTTTTAAGGTCAAGTTCTTGTTCTTCTTCCTAAAAATTTAATTTGTTTTTAAACTACAATAAGGGCAAATAAATTAGACATAACATCTCGTAAAAGTTGCCCCAGTTTCCTAGATTTCACTGACCTTTCCTTTTTTAATTTCATTGATAAGTTCTTTATTTATTTGGATAAGGTTTTCCCCTATCTCCTGTTGCTGCTTGAGCTCATGTATCAACTGTTTTATCTCTTCCTTGTGTCCTTCCTGAGTAAAATCACAAAGAAGTTTTAGTAAAATAAACTTCTAGAGTGTCGAAAATTTACCACAGCTATCCGATATATAAAATGATGGTTAAAAATGCTATTTGATAACATTTTTAGTTCAGGTAATTTAAATTGCAGAGCCTGTAGTGCAAAAAATAGGAAGCAGGTGTGGTCTAGGGGTTAGAGCACTGGCGTAGTAAACCCGTGGTCATGGGTTGAATCCCCAGTAAAGGCCATTGGTGATGTTAGGAAGAGCATCCAGCCATAACTGCTTATGTGCCACATATGAATAAGTCCTTAACTCGATTTAACAAAAAAACTTTTCCATCAGCAGTTTCTCACAGGGATGGCGAATATAAACTTGCAGGACCATGTCAAAAACTAAATATTTCACATGTTTAAGGTCGATGCAGTATAATTAATTTATCAACAATAATTCACCAAAGGTAATTTTACCTGTCAAAACTGAATGGAAAATTAAATGCGATTCCAAGTGTGGAAAAATATAATTCAAACAGGCAAATTCAAACATGTACTAAAGAGCTAAGCAGATGAAATTTTGCCAAAAAACAAAGTTTAAAAGTTTTGTAATTCTCAGGTTCACCATTTTTGCAGTATTTGTATAACATGGACTTACATTCCTTCCAGTAAATACTATTTGCTAGTTACATACATATTTAGTGTGAGCCAACTTCAATACACACATGAAGAAGATGTGTTGCATGTGCAAGAAAAGTATTAGATGTAGACAATACTTAAAGTAGGAGTACTAGCAGACAAATCTTACTTCCTTTTCAACTTTGCTGTCCAAAGGGTGGTCTTCATGCCCTTCTGGCTCCTTATCTCCAGTCTGTACTGGGTCTTCTAATAGCATACAATAAAATGCATACATTCCAATTTGTAAACAAAAAAATTACCCATTAATTTTGCAAAGCGTTCAGATGCTATAAAATCTCAACTGTATATAATTATAACTTTAGAAAAGCTCAACAACTTTTACCAAGTGGGTCATTTTACTTAATTTAGTACACAATGGAAATCTCCAGTTTTTTTTTTACAATTCGACTGCTAATGAACATGGGTTTTTTGCCTAAAACTAATAAAATATCAATAAATACACCTAAATAATTAAGGTGCTTATTAACTTTGCTTGATTTCCCATGTTTTTCCTCTTTATTTAGCTAATTTTGATTTCAAACCGTTACTAAAAATCCGTAACGGTCCGCAATCCAAATTAGCTAAATAAAGAGGAAAAACATGGGAAATCAAGCAAAGTTAATAAGCACCTTGATTATTTAGGTGTATTTATTGATAATTTACTAGTTTTGGACAAACAAACATGTTCATTAGCAACTAAATTGTGAAAAATAGCTAAAAACTGGAGATTTACAGTGTGTACTAAATTAAGTAAAATAGCCCAAGTTCCATAAACTTGCTCACCATGCTTTTTATCCATGTCTTTCCTTGCAGTAGATAATTTGTTCAGAAACTGTATGTGATTCTTTCTCTTATTTGGCTTTTTGCTCGGAGCGCCTGCAGCATGTTCACCTTTTTTATTTGGCAAACCTTCTGCCTTGAAGCATGAAATAGTTAAAAAAATTAATGAATTATTAAAACATATGAATAAAGTGAATCTTTAGCTAAATGACTTTTTTATTTTTAAGAAACAATTTACAAGGTTTTTGTCTTAGTCAACACTAGGCAAATACAAACACCAGTTTTGTCTTATAATTAACAAGGATATTTAATTAAACACTTTTTACTACATTCAACTATATCGCTATTTAGAAGTGAATAGGAAATATAAGTTACCAACCTCTATAGGATGAGTTGTCAAAAGAACTGGATTGGGAGGCTCCTTTCTTGCCCCGTCTTCACCAGTCTTTTCAGGAGGTTGGGGGTTTGGAGGCTCTTGTCGTTTCTCCTCCCCAGTGTCCTTTACTAAGTTCTTATCTTCACCCTGGTCTTTGGGTTTCACTGAGTATGTTAGTTAAAAACTCATTTCCATTTCATATATTATGCTAATCTCAACAATTCAATATTTATATCTACTGTTACCACTGCAAAACCTACATTAGCTTTTGAAATTGTTTCTGCGTAAAATTGTATCTGTTCTTGTCACTGCCATTACTAATAGTAGCAGTACTACTACTACTATTAGTAGTAGTACTGCTACTGCTACTGCATTCTTACTTGGAGGTTCTTGCTGATCTGCGACAACTTCCTTCTCCTTTTTATTCGCCAACCTCTGCACAGGAACTGCCACCAACATTTTGACTGATGAAATAAAATATAAATACAGTAATATAATCATAGCCATCTTCAAACTAAACGAGGACTAGTAGCAATGGTCACAGGCAGGTATGATACTCAGACAACTCATCACATCTCACCTTTATCATGGTCTAGTATGATAGGTGTATGGAGCTCATCAGAGAGATCTTGAATCTCATTGGGTGAAGCATTGTGAATAGTGGAATATGTACTCAGACACAGAGTAAGTATGCCCACGATGAGCACAACCTACAAGTATACTACGTGTTATCAACATCCGTATCTGAGAGAAGAAATTTATTAAAGTCTCCAAAGTTTATTATTTGTTTTTATGGTAAATTAAATGCTTTGTAATTTTTTTTATAAAATACATTCAATACATTTTTAAAAAGAAAACTGTTAGAATACTTTGGTTTCTGTACAAGCCTTTAGTTGATATTTCGCATTGTGGTGCTAAATTTTTACAAAACATAATTTTTTGCTATCTAGATTTTTTACTAGAATAAAATGACATAAACGTTTGTTGATGCTGAATCTAGCACTATCTATTACATGGTATTATATAACATTATGTATACTATTATATTTATTGAGTATGTATCTCCAGATGAAATTTATTCACTAGCTAGCACTAAATGGCTATTGAGGTAGCATTTATATTATGTAAGATTATTATCAATACTTACTGATTAGATTAACGGAGAATATGGCTGTATTGAGTTATTTACTGTTCAGTAATACATAAAGGTGATCCACTCACCTTTGCTTGTGTTTGTCCACCAGATGGGGTAGGAATAACCTTCAAGAACATTAGGGCAGGGAATATGAAGCTGATGAGACAGCCCATTGTAGAACCATTGAGGCCAATGACGAACTCAACTGAAACAAGCATGGAATAATGTTATACAACAACACATTAAATTATTGCACCACATGCACACTTGCACACTGAGATACTATACACACTAAATCTACGCAGGTAGGCTATATACAACACAAACACAACAGTTAAGAGGAACACACTATAAGATGAAGAGAATAAACATAAACAAGATATATTTAGAGATACAAGACATTAGTTGCAGCAGTTATGGGTAAAATGCTTAAATATGAAACTGAAACTCCAAATAACTCATCAACGATATCATCAAACGCACAAGATCAAAATCCCAGATTCGACCAATAAAAAAAATTTCAGTCGGCAAACTTTCTCTCTCCTTAAAGACAGAGTAAACACAGCTGATGGAATACAAACATTAAACACCATTTCATACAGGACCTCACACCACTACTGTACCAGCTCCAGTGTCAAATGTACATTGACACTGTCAGTGTGTGCTGTATTATCTCACCATTGGGAAAGTATATTCCAATCAACAGTGTACCCAATATAATTCCTCCAGTAAGACCATTAAACTTATTAGCTGACATGGGGACTGTCCCAGTGAACCCCGTGTGCCTTTGTAGAGTCTGTGTCTATAGAATAACAAAGTAGTCGCTAAGAGTACACCCGGTGAAAGATAGGAGTGGTTATAACTGATGGTCAATATATTCAAGGGAAAAAATTACAGCAGGTATTATTATATCACTACACACTGTTGTATTCTTGAGTAGAAAGGATAATTTATGTAGATATCATACAATGTAGTATATTTGAGTTCCAGAAAAATACAATTAGTACAGAGAAAATTCACTGTTTATATACAAAAATATTACATAGCTTTTTAGTGATAGCCGGTCATAATACAAAATTATAATAGATGCTTCATGGCTATATGCTATATGGTTACATGGCTATATGGCTATATGGCTTTATGGCTTTATGGTATGATATAATTCTCATAGTCAGGGCTGTAGCAGCATCCGTGGCATATGTAACATCTCCCCACTAGCCTTTGATGCATCTATGTATTTTGGCGAGCTGCCAATCTCTTTGACCTAAGATTTTCAGGTCCATACTCTCCGCCTGTGGGTAGTCTGGGATTTCTCCATGGTCGAGGTGTTTGGTTAGCAGTACTATCGCCATTTGAAACATCAGTCATTTGAACTTCAGATTTCACATCGTCTGCTGGTTCAGAATCTTCCTCAACTCCGTAGCGTGGTAATAGTTGTTCAATATGACGTCTCCATATTGGTCCTCTTGGTGTGACTTTGACATTTATACTTCTTGGTCCCAATACTTTTGTGACAATGGCAGGGACCCATCGTGGTTCTCTGTCTCTTCGGGGTCCACAATAGAGTGCGTAGCAAGGACTTCCAACTGTATAGGTGTGAACTTTAGATACAGTGGATTTCTGGTCTGTAGACTTTTCCACTTCTTTTGATTGTCGTCCTTGGGCTTGGTGTGCTGGTGATGGTAGCAGAACATCAATTTTGCAACGAATCTGTCTCCCATTCAGCAGTTCACTGGGCGAGTATCCTCCTATCAAGGGTGTGCGTCGATAGTGCATCAGGAATTCAGTCAAAGCTAGATTTGGTGGTAAAGTAGATTTTCTTAGAGCCTGTTTAAATGATTGCACTAGTCTTTCAGCTGCTCCATTTGTGGCAGGGTGATAAGGGGCTCCAGATAGATGAACTATTCCACGATCCCGGCACCAGCTTTGAAACTCTTCAGACTTGAATGTGCTTGCATTGTCGGATACAATTGTGTGTGGATATCCAAAGTGTGCAAAGTCTTGTTCTAGAAGCTCTGTAGTTTTCTTCGAAGATGTTGATGTAGTTGGATGTATGCAGGGATACTTTGAGTATGCATCCACAATTACTAGCCAGTTGCTTCCCAGAAAGTTGATTGCATGGTCGATGTGAATACGACTCCATGGCTTTTCTGGAATCATCCAAGGATGGAGAGGAGCTTTGGCTGGTTGATTCTGGTGCTCAGCGCAAGAGCTGCACTGTTTACAAGCATCCATGATGTCTGCGTCTATTCTTGGCCAATAAACAGCAGACCGTGCGAGTTGTTTCATCCGCTGCATGCCAAAGTGTCCTAGATGAAGAATCTGCAGAACTTGTGGCTGAAGGGTAAGCGGTATTACAACTCTTGAACCGTACAGCAAGCATCCATCTGAGATAGAAAGTGAGCCAGACACCTTCTTGAAACACTTTATGTTGTAAGCTGCGCTATGAGCTTGGTCCTCATCTTCTGTGTTTGTCTCTTCTAGTGTTTTAGGCCATCCTTCTCTTGTATAGCGAATTACTGTAGACAGAACAGGGTCTTTCAAGGTTTCTTTTAAAAGTACTCCTGGATCTGTTGGCTTCAATTGTTGAGAAATCAGTCGTATCGTGCATATCGTGTCCATATCATCGCCATCTTCCTCCTCATCAAACTTGAAGTCTGGGCCAACTGGCAGACGACTAAGTGCATCTGCATTGCCATGTTTGCTGGTCGTGCGATACTCAATACTATAATTGTATTGACTCAGTTGCAGTGCCCATCTTGCTAGTCTGTTGGCTGCTAAAGCTGGCGTCTCCTTTGTAGGTCCAAATAGTGCCAATAATGGTCGGTGATCGGTAACCAAGATAAACCGCCGGCCGTAGAGGTATTGATGGAACTTCTTTAGTGCGAACACTATAGCTAGAGCCTCTTTCTGTATCTGTCCGTATTTCTTCTGAGTTCCAGTTAGTGTCTTTGAAACGTTGAAGATTGGTCTTTCTGATCCATCTGGGTATCGATGAAAAAGAACAGCTCCTATTCCCACTGATGAGGCATCACAGGAAATCCCGACTTCCAAGGTAGGGTCAAAATGAGCTAGTACTGTGTCCGAGCATAACATCTCTTTAAGTTTCTGAAAGCTTGACTCTTCTTCAGATCCCCACTTCCAAACAGCGTTCTTTTTAGTCAGATGGTGTAGCGGCTCTGTAACTGTAGATAAATTTGGTAAGAATTTGCTGTAGAATACTACCGATCCAAGAAATGACTTGAGTGATGATACATCTGTTGGTACCGGCATAGTTTTAACAGCGTCTGCCTTCTCTCCTTTAGCTATGCCATGGTTAGAGAGGAGATGTCCTAGGTAGTGGATTGCTGGCTTCGCAAATTCACACTTCTCTCTACGACATCTTAGTCCTTTTTCATTTAGGCGTTGTAGAAGTCTTCTGAGGTTATTTAAGTGTTCCTCTGCTGTTGATCCGCTGACCAGGATATCATCTAGATACACTGCCATACCTTCTAGGTCGCTAGTGAGTTTCTCCATGATTTCTTGAAAATACCCTGGTGCCGAACTAATGCCAAAAGGAAGTCTTATCTGAAGAAGTACTCCTCGATGGGTGTTCAGAGCCAGTCTTCTTTGACTTTCTGGAGCTAACAGAATCTGGTTGTAGGCATCCGCCAAGTCTATTTTGGTGAATCCATATCCTCCTCTGAGCTTCTGCATCAAATCTCCTGGTAAGGGCATTGGTTGACGGTGAGTTTCAAGTTGGCTGTTGATGAACACCGAGTAATCTCCGCACACTCTGAGCTTTCTTTTCTGTTGATCTGGGAGTGCGGCTTTCCTGATTGGTACTACTGGTGTGCCATAGTTGTTGAACTGAACAGGTTTCCAGACTCCTCTTCTTATTCCTGCTTCATACTCTTGGACAAGATCGTCTTGCATAGCGAATGGAACTGGTCTGGCTTTGCAGAATACTGGTTTAGAGTCAGGTTTGAATTCAATCTCCAACTCAAAATCTTTGAGACAACCCAGTTCTGGTTTGAAAAGATCTGGAAATTCTTGACAAACTTGTTCGCAAGCTTTCTGTAATGAGTAGTCAGGTTTAAGATCTTGGAAAACTGTGTTCACTGAATTACTTGTAGGTGATGATGTACATGGAATCTTCATCTTGTCGTCTATAGATATCTGTAGCCTTTGTATAGCGTCACGTCCTAGAAGATTTAGTTGTGGTATTTCTGTGACTACGAAGTTCAACATCTGTCCACTGGCTTTATCAGGAATGTTGGCAACTCGTTGGAATTGTCCCATTACATTAATAGGATGTTTAGATGCTGACTCGTACTGTGCTTCTGTTGGCTCCAGATTCGGTCGATCAAGTTTCTCCCAAATGTCGGCAGTGATGAAATTTTCACATGCTCCGGTATCCAATTCCATAGTGAATTCCACACCCTCTATCTGTAACTTCTGTTGTAACTGTGATAGAGATTTAATCCTTTTTACTGTTGAAGTGATAACTTTGACAGGTTGTGATGTTGATGTTGATTTCTTCTTAAGTCGGCATGCTGATTTTATGTGACCTAGTTTTTTGCAAAAATTGCATTGAGCATTTGTATAATTGCAAATACTTGGTGAATGTCTTTTTCCACATCTGTAACAGCTGGTTTTTTGTTGAGTCTCTTCTTTCTTTGTTGAAGAAACGCTGCTAGCATTGTTTGTTGATCTTTTGTCAGTCTGAACTTTGTTGACACCTGTAGCCTTAACTCCATGCGCAGTTTCCTTGGCTACTTTTGCTGCCTCTTCAGTTTCAATTGCAATTTCCACAGCTCTGGTGAAGGTCAATTCATCATCTTTAATTTTGAATAACGCTTTTAGAACTGCTTCATTGCTAACAGAACAAATGAATTTGGTCCGCATAGCTTCATCTAGTGGATTGGTGATGGAAGCAAAATCGCAAGTTGTGGCGTCCTGACGAATCCGTGCAGCTAATTCCTGAACAGTCTCGCTTGGTTTACGTCGCATTTCACTCCAAAATTTGAATCGCTCTCTTATGATGAACTTCTTTGGGTCGAACTGGTCCTTCATGAATTCTGTTATTTCTGCCATTGTAAGTTCATTGATGTCTTTTGGTGGTGTCATCTGAGCTGATAAGTTTCCTAGAATCTTATATGTTGCAGCTGACTGAGAGGTTAGGAAGATCTTTGGGTTGCGGTCTTCTGGAATAGCGTGTGCAGCTACAAAAGTTTTAAACCTAGCCCAGTAGTCCGTCCACAATTCTAATGTCGAATCAAATGCCGGAAAATTAGGTATAGAAACTGTCGGTAATGCTTTAGGTTCCTTTCTCCCTTCCATTAGCATTTGCATTAATTTTCTATTGTCTTCCTGTGTCTGTTTAAGCATGGCTACTAACTCCGCAACTTCTGCCATTATGAAAATTTTTGAAAATTAATTTGTGTTACTCACAAGGCGATTAGAGTGTAGATATTGCCTAGCCTGGTATTGTTCTGAACAGTCCGAGATTCCTCTGCTGTAGGTAGTTCTATCTGTCAAACTTTGAAGTAGATGTAGAACTCCACTGGTAACTTTGTCCACTCAAAAGAGAAATCCCATCCTCGTCGCCAATTTATCCTGTTGTATTCTTGAGTAGAAAGGATAATTTATGTAGATATCATACAATGTAGTATATTTGAGTTCCAGAAAAATACAATTAGTACAGAGAAAATTCACTGTTTATATACAAAAATATTACATAGCTTTTTAGTGATAGCCGGTCATAATACAAAATTATAATAGATGCTTCATGGCTATATGCTATATGGTTACATGGCTATATGGCTATATGGCTTTATGGCTTTATGGTATGATATAATTCTCATAGTCAGGGCTGTAGCAGCATCCGTTGCATATGTAACACACACTCAGTATTTAGCTTCAATAAAGTTGAAATACTGCAAATTTGAATTATTTTAAAAATACTGCTGACAAAATCAAATTATGAAATGGTAATAAAAATTCCTGCAACATCATGCTTAGCGCAGAAGTAAGAAAAGAATGAATGAAAGTTGAACAGGACTTCGTAACTTACTATTAACATTATAGGCTACTTACAGTGGAAAATAATAGTGTATTTACAACTTATTAACATTATACTTACAGTGGAAAATAATAGTGTATTTACAACTTATTAACATTATACTTACAGAGGAAAATAATACAGTACTCATGACTTACTATTAACATTATACTTACAGTGGAAAATAATAGCGTATTTAAACTTTGTCGACAAGGAAACACCATTAAGGGAAAACTCAATGCCACTGAGATGACGAATCCAAATTTTAATAAATCAGCACCAAACGAAGGATTAAAACTTAGAAGTATATCTCCCCCTATATCTTTATCATAGAAGGCAATGTAGCCAAAGAATCCAGTCTAAAAATAAATGAAAAGTAGATAGTTTTACCACAACATAATTAGCATACTAATGTATTGAACTTTGCACTTAGCTTTCAATATATAAAATACAAAGAGCAGAAAAGCATTTTTTGGCACTGTTCTTATAGCAACTATGGAACTTGACTAAATATGAATATTACTATTGATAATACCAGTCCATTCAGGAGAAATATAAACTATTTGAAATATAAAAAATGCATGTAGATTAAATGGTAAAGTTTTCAAAACAAGTTGGGTAAATAGTAACCTGCATTAATACAAACTGTGTCATTACCATAGCAATTTATCTGTCTGCAGAATTACTTTCTCAATATCTATCTCAATAATGTGTATAAAGTTATAATAACTAACGCAGTATAACAAATAACAGACACAAATATAAGTGACTAGTCACTGCATTCAATTGAATAAATTTTCACATCACAGCGGTAAAATTTACTATTACTATTCTAAATGAATTATTATAAAATATTATAAGAATAAAACTTGACCTAAATACTTACAACTAAGTAGACCAACATACACAAGTTGACACCGTTCCTGGTGATTCTATTCAATATGGATATAGATGGCTCCGGAAGAGCATCATACAATATAAACATTTGTCTAAAAGCAGAATGATATATATCCTAATAAATGCATACTACAAATGCAAAATTAATATTCCACTTTTCAATAATTAAAAGCTCACAATGATGAATAATTAAGATGTTTTAACTAATTACAATGGAGTTACAGTAATGATATTATGGAGAAAACCCAACTTGAACAACCAATCAGTATACAGCACAGTTAAACTACTCACTAATTTAGTCAAAACCAAGTCTAAAACATAACTTACGTCTGACAACCAAAAGCCATGGCAAATATTGGTAAACACTGAAAGATGTTGTTGGTGTTCCAGAAATCAACCTTTTGAGTCCAGGAGCCATTGACTAGGTTTTGCCAAGCGGCAGCAAATACCTGCAGGAGGCAGCAAACTTATCAAGTGAAATATTTCAGATTTCAACAAGTATTACATGTTGAGACTTTCAACAGTTGCCGGTAAAGGCAACAGTTGTTTACCAAATTTATACCTTATATTCAGGTTTCCAACAGACCAATAATTAGCAAGACAGTGATGTACCACAAAAACGCATGCACAATACTAAAGTTAGTGTTAAAATGTTTCGAACACAACTTGAAGCTAGACTTGTATGAAGCAAGTTTGGCTTATTTTTATTGAATTGGAAACTCAGGTGATGTCAAATGTGACAAATTCACCAAACCACACACCATTATGAGGTTCATATTCTGAGGCACTGATAACAAGGTAAGGGCTGACTTACACTTAGTAAGGGCTGACTCACATTTAGTAAGGGCTGACTCACATTTAGTAAGGGCTGACTCACATTTAGTAATGGCTGACACACATTTAGTAAGGGCTGACTTACATTTAGTAAGGGCTGACTTACATTTAGTACGACTATTATGTAGAAGCAGATAGAAAGTGCGGATAGCTTGGTGATGCTCTCCAGATTTCTCATCAGACTCAGTGGCAAAGAAACAAAAAACGCTGAGCAAGTCATTATAACAACTCTCAGAGTCTGTGTATTCTAAAATCATGTAAGACAATATTAATAATAATAAAGTTAGGGGGAGTCTCACAGTGTCCCGCATTGCTTAGCAGATTTCAAATAATCTTATTCAAAAGCAAGTGAAATACTAAGAGAGATGCCATATTTTTTTAGATTATGTCTTTGGAATTCTTAAAGATGAAAAAGATGAAGATCACCATAGAAAATGGAAAGCTGATTAGTTACAGAAACTATAATCACTACAGTATATGTGTTACATGAGTCCAAAGAAAGAAAAAACAATAGTTTGAACAAGAGTTCAAACTTTATTTTGTTTACCTTCTGTTTTACAACATGAAATAAGTGAGTAACGGAATATGAGCTTAATGCATTTACCTCTCAGCAACTAACCTCTAAGCCCGACCATTTTGAGATCAGGGAAGGTCCCAGGTCGCCGATAATCACGTGAAAAGCTATGCAAGTTCCGAGCTGCACCCCAGTGATTCTGCAAAACAATGAACTTTCAGATTGCAAATACATCTCAATACTATGTGTGAATGAATATGTTATTTCAGTTGTGAAAAAATGATTTTGCATATAAACTTAGTAACAGAAATTTAGTTTTGTTTAGCAATAGAATAATTTAATATTACAGTGTTGATTGACGAAATCAATGTATTATAATATGATACATATTATTTAAGTTAGTGTATTCACAGATCATAATAATACATTCAACAAAATAATCTATTCTAAGGTTTTGTGCTACTCAACAATATTCAAATATAACTAAAATTATATTTCTATAATTTACTGAATGGAGCAAGCGTAAAGATATGTTTAATGAAAATAAAATTATTGATTACAGGCAGCAAATAATGTCTAATGTAATTATGTAAGGTTAAGTGATATCCTTTTTGCTTTTTATATGTGCACAAAAATATGTAGGCAAGAATCAATAATAGCAAACAACTCTTCAAAATTATAAAATTAACTAGTATCCAAAAACATATACTAGCTATTGAGACTGCCATTAGGCATTGGTATTTTAATATTCTCTATGTAATATTATATGTTTATAATGAAGGAAAATACTGTTTAGGTAGTTTGTAAATAAAACAGTTCACGAATGAGTAATCCACCATGAAGAACTAATCAGTTCTCACTCACCCAACCTCCACGGCTAACTTCCCAGTAGCTCCGAACAAGTCATAGGCTAAAAAATATTAATATCACAGAAATATCAATAATCAGCATTGCTATTTTCTCCTTATTAAATATTAGTTATAATTTTAAGAGAAGATCAAAATCAAAAGCAAGTTGAGTCAAACAAGAATTGGAATAAATTCAAAGTGATTTGTCAGTCTTATTAAATGATCTCTTTCAAGTGCTATAAGTTAAATAATAAAATTGATAAAAAACCTTGTCCTAATTTTGACTTAAATTTGAAATTGTGCAGATATTCATTAAATATTTTTAAATGAAGCTCAATAAGGATAATTAACTGAGCAAATAATTACAGAGTAAAATGGCTGAAGTTCAAAACCATTCAGTATAGTGAATAGTGAATTGAACCTGGCTCTGTTTATTATAAATAGCTATTTTTTTTACTGCAGTGCTCCCTCCATATTTTATGGTTCCAGTTTTTACGACATTCCATAGGTCCCAAAAAAGGGGTGATGTATATGTGTATAGGGACAAAATCGCCAAATTTAACGAATCCATGGGTTAAATCTGGTACTCTACTACGTCACGAATCGAGGTTTCGGAACCCGCAGCTTAGTGAGATATGGAGGGAGCACTGTATTGCAATCATTGATATTATTATTCATTTGTATATTATGTTTAGCATTACAAACACTAAGTACCACATTCATGTCTATCAATAGAGTGTTACCAGTGCAGCCCTATACACCATATGAATCACACCATAGTATCAGCTCAGCACATATCTTTGCAAATGATTACACTGTATTACTAATCACTACCTAAGAATTCGTAAGATCTCCTCTTGGATGTAATGCCAGCTTTAACCAGCAGTCCACATGTGACAGTAGTGAGGTAGGTGCTCAAAAGTAGAAGTAGTGTCCCCAGGAGAATTCCGCACTGAAACACAACATATATATATATATATATATATATATATATATATATATATATATATATAGGGGAAACCTGGGTGATATGGGCCACTTAAGCCCACAGCCCAAACTGACAATGTTTGATTGAAAATTAGTATTTCAACATGTGAGTGCTATCTCTACTGACATACAAACAGAATTTGAAGCTCCTATACAGATGCTTGATTGAGCTATAATCGAAAATTGGTAGACCATATCACCCGGAGATTTTTTGAAATTTCGGGTGATATGGGCCACCACAGACTCCATCACATAAAGTCAGCTGTTTTGTGTTGAAAATGCATTTTGCTATATTAAAAAGTAAGATAAAACAATTAAATTTAAAATAAGTGTGTAACAGCTTCTTTTAGTGCTTCCTAACTCCAAGCATTTCAAATATTTTTAAAAGAATATCTTGGCATCTAAAATACATTGCATGAGTATGAATATTTCAAGCACACATTCTACAGCAACTGGCTATAATGTTGTCTAATCAATATTTAGGGGTTTAATGCTTCATCATTGTTTGAAATACTTGAGAAATAGTATTATTTTTTTCCAAACAAGTATATGAATAGAAAAATTCATTTTGCTGAGTAATATGGTCCACGGTCCATATCACCCCCCAAGTGGCGGTCCATATCACCCAAAATTCATGTCACCAAAACTTTTGAATTCCTACAGACAGAGAGTGGACAAGTATTATATATACTATTTGGGTATTTATACATACCTTCCACACATTATCTGTAGATACAGGCCCCTTACTTCAGGTAATTTTTTTCAATAAAATATATCCACAAAAAGTGCGAAAATTTATAAGAAAATGAGCAAAAAGAGAAAATGTGTCTTTATTTTAATAAAAGAAAGAGACAAGTTTGAAATATGTAGACAGGAAGTTAGACATTCCTATTTCTAAACAATAAGACACTTTTCAACTTTCTGGTAACCTTGGATACTGCAAAACATGCATGGTCCATATCACCCGGGTGGTTCATATCACCCAGGTTTCCCCTAGTATATATATATATATATATATATATATATCAGTCAGCTCTCAGTTACTAAAGCTCTGTACACAATAGTTGGATTACTTAGCATTGGGTATCATAAATCAAAATTTGGGTTGTTTTACTTTAAAAGTGGTACCAATCTTGGCCAAAACTTAAATAAAAACTTATAAGCCAACAAAAGGACTAACTAAAATGTTCACAGTATAACATTTTATCATATAACTTGAATTAGATAATCTTATCAATAGATGCTTTTTGCAAGATGGCAGCTTCAACTTTTAAAATCTATAGCTATAAAAGTTCTGTACTAGAAACTGTTATTAACCAATACTCCAGCTCAAAAGCTATAACACACAAATAGAGATAACTAAAGCTGTTTTAGTTACAGGTGTAGAAGACAGGGCTTAGAGTAATCAAAGATTTTGTATAATACTATGCAGTGAGGGTTGTACAGTCTAGCAACATGAGGGTCAACAAAGTTGAACAAAACACTACTTCATTAATGTGAGGCTTGCTTGAAGTTCATCCAAAAACTAATTGCAAACCTATATTTATTGATAAGGGTGAAAAATGCCACAGCATGTGAAAACAAAAAATTAAAAAAAGTCCTTTCTGATAAAATTCTTATTGTAAATAAAAATTAAACTTGTATTACCAGAAGCATATTGAAATGTTGATTATAGTAAAGATTAAATTCCTTGTTGTATCCTTTAGAGTTTAGATTGGAATTGATATCGGTATTTCAAAGTGCTTCTAATAATTTTATGTATGCTATGGACATGAAGCAAAGTTACTGCTGTATGCTGCCATGAGCACAAGCTCGTTGGAAATCTATCAAGGGACCACCAATTTGTAGCCAAATAGAAAAATATGATAGGATAGATAGATCAGTATTTAAAAATCACTAGTTATATAAATTGGAAAATCAAAACTAGCATTGGAGGAAATACTACTCACTCTCATGAAGCAAAAGGGCATAGCCAGTAGACTGACACCCATAATGCTATTAGCAAGGTTGAGGATATACGGAAGTTCTCTTTCCGACATGCTGATTGACTTTAACAGAGTTTAAGAATTGAACATCTTTATTTAAATATCAACCAACAACTAAAAACGATTTGACCGGTAGCTAACATTTAAACTTCTTTTCCCATCGCAACTACAAGAGAAAACAGCAGCTACAAAAGAGAATAGTTTGGTTGATTAAATACAAGATAAGAGGGGCAAGTAAAAAACTGTCTACTTCAAAATAATTCAATTTTTGAAGCTAACAAGTAGTAGTTCAATATCAGTATAAGTATCGGTGGTAGTACAACTAAAAGTTAGAACAAGTATACGACTATGAGCATTATAAGTTTAACAAAAATGAAAACAATTGTAACCAACAACACCTTTTATTATCCTGTCTAAGAGTTTAATTGCTCCAGTCTGACCATCATACAACTATGACTATAATCATTATGAGCATCATTATACTAAGTGACTGTAAGACTAAAACAATCGCTATGTTACTATTTATAGAGCACTAGTAAATTACTATCGTTAAGCATTTAATAATTATTCATTTATTGCAAGCTAATCACAGATCTGAGTACTGAATTACTTTGATTTACTATGCCATTATCAATATGAGTTACTATCACTCTGAATATTATTACAAGTTGGTGTTGGTATTAGTATGATTATTAGCTAATGCTTGATTAGTAATTACTAATCCGATTGCATTGACTGTGGTTTTCAATTCAATCAATGAAATCAAAATGAGCAGAATTAATATGTGAATGCTAAAGCTCTTGTAAATTAATGATTCGATAGTAATTCCAAATCCAACTGGTATTGTCATAATAGACTAAAATTGCGACCATAGGTGTAAATGTTAATAATAATAATCATCTTTAGGTAATAGTAATAGTGAGTAATACTATCAAATATCAGTAATACTGATACTCATACTTAAAGTTACTTTTACTAAAAGATTCCCATGATTATGATTTTCACTAAAAAAATGATAAACCAATATATTGTATATTAATATATCTTATATAATGGCAGTGCAAATAAATTTAGGCGTGAGTTAAACCTTTAGTTTTAAAGTTAATTGGCATTTCCTAATTTTTGTTTTCATTTTGAGCTTATATTTAAAAGTAGTACTAGTAAAAGTTAAACTTCAAAGTGAAAGCTAATCCTTTTTATCCCAAGTTACACACACAGTTAAACTTGAGTTACAGCTAGTGTTGCGTTTAGACTTGGTTTTTTATACATTTTAACTTAGATCTTACACTTAGTCTTACAGTTACTGCTGAAATTAAAAATAATGAAATGTAATAAATAAATTTCAAACTTCACCAAAATGATAATGATAATGTACACCGTCGCGCTGATAGTGATAGTAATTGCTGTCAAGTAGTGTCAAGTAACATTGAGGAGTGATTACCATAATTTTTCACTTACCAGTCATTATGATTATGATTATGCCAACAAATTTAAATACAATCACAATGGTAGTCAGATAGTGACAATTTCAATTTTATATTATTAATATTAATAAATAATTTTAATTTAAAATTTCAACATCAAATCCATTTTCAAATTGAAATTTTATATTATTAATATTAATAAATAATTTTAATTTAAAATTTCAACATCAAATCCATTTTCAAATTGAAATTTTAATAAATTCAATTCAATTTAAAATTTCAACATCAAATCCATTTTCAAATTGAAATTTTAATAAATTCAATTTGCTGAACACAGAATACTAAAAGCAAAAGTAAATACTGAATATTGAAACTGAATTGAAACAGCTACAATTCACCATACTGTTACTGTTAGTGTTACTGTTAGTGTTACACTATCACTATGACTTACTGACTTCCAGTTACACTTAGTCTTACTGTGTTACTGTTGTTCACTATTTCAATTTGAAATTCAAATTCAAATTGATGTTTAAAATTGAATTTAATCATTAATGTTGATGTTTAATTTATAAATATTTTGTATAGAGTTTATGAAATATCAAATAGCATCATAATCATAACAAAACTAGATGTGCAAAACACAACTCAATAAGATTTGCTTATTCAGATGCCTACATGAGTTTATCTTTCACTAGCCACGACACCAACTGGCAGCCAATGGACATGGTTGTAATAAGTTAATTCATTGTGACAACTCTATCTAGCTTGTTATGGTTCAATTTTATAGAGCAGTAGGCAAAAACTGGCTTGAAAAAAAACATGTAAGAAACCACGGGTTGTTTTGTACAATTAGACTAAACCTAATAAGTCTAGAGTTATCGTTCCCCATTTGCTTGTTTTTGACCAACCACCATCGTATTATTACGTTTGTCTAAACACTGATTAATAGAACTGTAACCTCACCGTTTCGCATATGGGGGTGTAGCTCAAATGGTAGAGCGCTCGCTTAGCATGCGAGAGGTACCGGGATCGATACCCGGCACCTCCACACTTTTTGCCTATTGACATAGCAAGCACTGGCTTGTTTTTAAAATCTTTTTTCAATTTTCTTTAGCTAAAACCACACTATCCTTTTATTATATAAATATAGCTAAAAACTTTCTATGAATTCTGACATCTATTGATCTCTTCTAAACTTTTAAGTCACTACACCCCAAAAGCTCTAGAAGTCTTATTTATACCATTTAACTTCAATGAAACCAACATTGTACTTAGAGATAAATCGTTTGGCTGGCACTACATAACATGTGTGCACAAATTTACAATGGTTTTTTACTTTCTTGAAACTGTTTTCCAAATAACATATCTTATTCATCATTTTGGTTATTCCAAGCTTTTTGAAAATAATTCCTTCCTGTACATAATTCTCAGTTAACTATAAAGTGTTTATGGTTGAATACATTGAGTGATATTATATTAGTGATATAAGATTCATGTTTTAATTAGAGTAGGCAAATGATTCACTTTACGTATTGAATATGTATGAAATTTACAAGTTTATGCTTTGAGAAAAATAAGATTGCAATCTATAATATTTACAGCACACTATATTCAACAAAATACAATTTTTCATAACAAAGGGAGAAAGTGGAAATAGCACCCAGCGTAGGCTGAAATATTGCACATATCTAAGAAAATCAAGAAACATTAGGCTATGGATAGTTTGCCCTTATTCTGTTCTAGCAATGTGTTATAAACTGAAAAGAGAGCAAAATAAAAAATAAAACTCATTATTTTAAATATTCATTCTATAAGTTTGCAAGCCAATATATATTATGATACAAGCATATACCATGTTTGATACATTGCATATCAACAAGTAGAGGACAACATTAATACTATTTACACTACATATCTTCAATCAACACAAAACAGTCAAAAACAATTTTCTTTATTTTATATACAGGAAACCGGCATTTACCGGTATTATTAGTATACTAAAATGTCACTACAATGCACATCTTTCCAAAGACAACTATTCGGAAGCATGCATCTAAACAAAATAAATATGCATGTATCCTAATAATATTAAGCTAGAGTTTTATTTGTTAGGACTAGTAGAGAAAATGTTTCTGTGCCCAGGTACTATGTCACCTATAACACTCAAGATATTGTAAATGTGATGGAAGATTCACTACTACAAGAAATGGCTTTTCTGGCATACTGGTGTAATTCTTCAAATGTTTGAAACCTACAAATCACAAGAAACAAGCTAAATTGAAATTTTAATATTAAACACTATGGAAATAAATGAAATATGTATAAATTTTAGGTTGAAAATTAACAGCTAGGAAATGCATAGGTGATGGCTAATACTTACCTTTAAACCAGCTATGTTGGAGCTATTTGTACTTAAAGCATTTCTCATGGCTCTCCTATCACAGTACTGGGCATAAAATGATGAGCAGCTATGTACACCATTAACTGCTGGCTGCCCCAACTTTGTTATTGATCTAGCAGTTTGTCCACCAGTGGTGGCATGACTCATACGTGTTTGTAGTGTATATGTAGAAGAGTTGGTGCTAGGGGTAGTGTCATCACAAAAGGTGTGCTTGTTAGTGGCTCTATTCGATTGTAATTTGTATGGGGGAGTTCTCCCAGCATATTGAGTAGATACAGGGGTTGTTAGTGAGCTGTGCGCTCTTGTGTTCACATGTTTAGGAACTGAGCTATGGTCTGTATGCTTAAACACATTTAATGAATCAACCCATTGGTCTTGAGGGGAAACAGATTTTTTGGTTGGAACATTTGAAGTTTTTGCATTATTGAGATACTTTGCTGTCTGTTTACTGGAGTTTTCATCTCTATTCTCTTTGAGTGCAGAGTTGCTCACATTTGACTTTACAGTTGACTGGTCTATACAGATACGGCTGCCATCACCTGACTGGGCTGTTGAGTTCTGGGAGAAGTTGTAGTGACTAGAGTTTTGCTGATTCACATTTCCAGTCACTACTGTATCCTGTAAAGACTTTGGCCTTTGGTTATATTCTATGCCATTACGTAGATTGCCTAGAGAGTTGTCAAACCTTGCAGGAGGGAGAATAATGGAGTAATCCGTGGAATGCTTAGACTGATGATGAGTTTCATTGTTTTCAAAGTCATGGTGGACAATTGTAGCAGAGCCCGTCTCATCGTACAAAATGTTCTCGTATGATGTACTTGAAGTTCGTCTTAAGTTAGTCCGAGTGCCTGTTGCATCTTTCGTTCTGTAATGTACCAGGTGAAAGAGCACATAAATTAAGACTGCATTGAAAATATTTTACAAAAATCTAAATGTGATATTCTATTAATCTATGATAATGTATTTATAGACTTTATGCAGGGTGTTGTTTTTCTACACAGACTCAACCTATGCAATGCTCTGCAACAACGAATTGCCTCAATTCATTAGAAAGTTGGAAACCAGAATTCAATTAATTCTAATTAGCAACAAGATAGGAGATCTAATTACAATAATTATGTTAAGGAAACCTATAATGATGATTTATCCGCATGTACTTTATTTGTAAAGGCTTGTTTATCTGACACCTTATTTTTAATTTTGAAATTTATTTAAGTTTGGAATGTGATTGCTTTATTTCACAGCCAGATAGTTTCCTATGTTAAACTTTCAAGCCAGCTCAGTAACTAAGCTGCGTGTTGCAACAGCTAAGAGTAGCATGCAATGCAAGTCAGCAATGATTAGTATTAGTTTGACTATACCAGAACCCAATGGAGACGTCATCATCGTCAGCACAGAATTTATAGAACAAAATTGTTTGAGCACACAATCTTCAAACACTCTGTAGATAATAGCTAATATATACATATATGAATATTTTAATACTGCATTATAAATCAAGTGTGTCAGAGATTCTAAAATCATAGTATGTTCGTGATAACCCTGACATTTAGATTTTCAAATAGATGTGGTAGCTGTTTTAATCGAACAACATCAAACACCAAACCTGGAGAGTTAAAGTAATTATGCCAACTTTTACAGAGTCACCGTAAATATTTTAACTGATGGCACTGCTACTATGCTTCTGGTAAGAAATAACCCACATTTTTAAATGCCAAGGTTTTCACAAAGAGCAGAAAGTCAAACAGGGCACTATTAAAGATATTATTCCTCTATGAAAACATACCTATACTTGGATCTTTCTAGAGTCCTGGATTCAAGGGAAGGATTATGGAGAGAAGAGTAATCTTTGGGATGATCATCTGAAACTCTAAAATATAAAATTGTTGCTGAAAAGTAAAACGCAACTTTATATCATCAATGAATTGCATGCTGTAAGGTCTACCTACAAATACAATGGCCATAGCATGCCGAACACAAACTTTCTAGCAAAGAAACTAGAAATGGCAATGAAGTCTGGCATTGTAACTACAATATATCATTATCCAGATTACTTCCAGCTATATATGTTATACCTGCTAGCAGTGAACTTGAACCTTGCACCTGCTATCAAACAGCTAGCAATGTAGTAAACACAAGTATTCATTCTACATGTTACTAATAGGTAGCCGGCAGCTGGCAAACCTTTCATGAGAATTTTCACATATTTTGGTAAAGTTGATTAGCTAAGATTTGCACTGAGATACAACAATTATTGTAAGCAATTTTGGTATGGAAACTTTTAGCATATTTCGCCCACTGCACGTGTGCAATTTTAATAATTATTATCATAGCAGAATGTTGTAACTAACTATTTAAAAGGCCTTTATAGGCATCACATTTTATAGTGTAATTGTATTTGTAGTTTCTTACATCTTTACATCTTTACATAATCTGCTATAGTTATTGCAATGCCATAAAATTTATAATGTAGAGAACCATTCTAAGTCAAAACATTATAGATTATGTATTAGTATAATATTCACCCATATTAAACTAAGAAGCATAGTAAAAGAGAAGACAACTTACGTTACGGAAGTGTAGGCTATATCTTTCAATTGCTCACTAGTCATTCCTTTAGTCTCCATTAGTTTAAAATTGAAATGTTTAAGAAGTTCTTCTGACATGGAATATTTTTGACCTAAACTTCTGGAACAACAATAGAGTAACATGTCTAAATACCAGCCAAGTACATCAGTCTAGTGTATGTAAACTAATTTACTGACAGTTGGAAAATGTTTAATTTTCCATATTTTGCTGTGACAAAAAAACTAATCATTGTGAAATCCGTAGCAAGTAAAACAAAATATTTCACCAATTATTGGTAAGTTATAAGTTATTAATAGAATGTTGAGCTGTAAGTGAAGACATTAGGGTAAGAGGTAAAGTATTGAAGCTAACGTAGAAACTACCACTTTACTGATTTATCAAAAAGAACCTGCATTTAGCTTTATTTTAATCTATGAAAATAACATATTTAATATGCAAACAAAGTATGGTTATAAGCCATTCTTGCTAAGTCTTCACCACAACCGTCCCGTCCCGACATAACAGTGCAACGAAAGCTAAGGAACTGCCAAATTTTAACATTTGAACGTTTCAAGCCACTACTTTAATGGTAACTTTAAATTTACCTATGATGTCTGTCAGCAGACTTTGAAAGTCTTTCATTACATATTGGAGTAGAAACAGTGGAACACACAGACCTGTAATTATACATGTAGTGTAAATAAAATAGATTATCCTATTAGGTGTGCTGAGTTGCAGCTGTTCTGAAGTCTATTAGTCAATACATACTCAGCCTTGATAGGCTCTTCTTTTTGACGAGAGTGAAGTTTCTTGTATCGGCATCTGTGACTTGACTCAGCATCGCTGCCGCTTTCATATCCCCTAGTATATCTAAATATGTACATTGTAGTAATATATACGTGTCTAGAAATATGGGTATATCTAAATATATGTGTAATATATGTGTCTAAATATATGTGTGTCTAAATATATGTGTCTAAATATGTGTCTAAATATATGTGTAATAAAAGCGTATCTAACTAGAATGCTGATAAACAATGATTTCTCCAACATTGGTTCAGCACTAAGGGGAGTTATCAGCACAGTTTAAATAGCATGAGTTAGATGTATACTTCAAAGTTGTGTTACCAGGATCCACCGTTTTGGAAATACTATTTCATAAAACATTTTCAATTGGCAAATTTTGGCTTTTACTTTAGTATCATGGGTTTTATTAAATTTTGTATCACTTATCAGCTTTAAGAGTTGTTTATTAGGGGACTTAATTTTGTGTTTTGTGTTATATTGGGTTTATAAAAGCAAAATCTAGATTAAATCTTTGAGCCAATTCATTAAGCTTGATAATTATTAAAAATGTTAATAAATTTTTGTGGCAAATATCATAGTATAGCCATGCATGCCGTATTACTAAACTTAAAGACATATTATGAGGCCAAACACAGTTTTTTGAGATGAGAAACATGCTAAATTATGCATGTTAAATATGTATTAGGAGTTAGATTACTAAAAATTATTTTCGTGTATATAGGGGGAAATCACAAGTGTAAATTAATTGTTAAAGCATTCTTAAAAAAGTCTCCTATCAGAAGCTAAATGTAGCACATGCTATACCTTCTCCTTCGTCTCCTAGACATGGCTGATCTTTCACTTTCATTGTCTGACTCTCTTCTGTTGTGCCTGTATAAACCATGACGTGTATATGTCCTTGTAATAGGTACAGGGTTAGTAAAGAGTGAATAACTCATGAATAGCATTGAGCAGTAAAAGTAAAGCATAGCACTTTCAATATTATTTATAGAACACAATATTTGTTTGCAGAGCAAAGACAAATTATTTAAAAAAACCTTGGGATTTTAGCAAATTATCATTGTACAACACTTATACAAGTCATCTAGCTTTGAAATCAGAGCAGCCGTGATCTAGGGGTCTAAGGCGAATATGGCTTAGTAAGTGCGCAGTCATGGGTTCAAACCCCAGTAAAGGCCATTGGTGATGTTAGGAAGAGCACCCAGTCATAATTGCCCCTGTGCCACATATGAATAAGTATCTAGCCTGCTTTAAAAAGGTCCTTTCCATCAGAGGTTTCTCACAGGGATAGTGACTATAATCTTGCGTGAGTTTTTTTTTATCTAGCTTTGAAATCAGCAGTCAAACACAGCACGCTCTACCACGAAAATAGTGAAACTAAAAGTAATCAAAAACAAAGGCACAAGAAAAAAACTCATTCAAAAGCTTTTTAAGACAAAATTGGATAAGCTTGTAGGTTCAATTTATATAATATTCATAGCTAAAATATTCAAACTGAGAAGGCTATTCATATACACGACACTCAAGTTGCTGCATTGGACGCTTAAGTTGCAGAATAGCTAGTATATATTATATTTAATGGCACTATAAAAAAACACCACTCATACTAATAATAGCTGTAAATAGCTTAAATCAAAGTGCAGGTCAAAAGTGACTGTTTACCCAGGAAAGCTGCTACCATGTGGCTGTTGACATTCCTCCGGGGAATCTACAGCTCTGTGACTGAAACTTTTAGAAAAATGGAAGAGTAAAATTGACAAATTAACACTTATTACCTTAATCCTAAGTGAAAGATTTTCATATGTTATAAACTTGATAATTTGAATGAATCTAATAGCAATTAGGTTAATGGTAAACAGTATAATTATAGCAAAACTTATAGCCTACTTAAAACTAGCAAATTATGCTTAATTTTAGTACGAAGATTTTGAACAAACACTAGCTGCATCTTTCCTTTTAAAACACTGAGCAATTAAAACAATAATAAAACCACGATTCTATTATAAAATAATGAAATGAAAAGACGCCATAGATTGTCAATTAATCCTTGCATAGCAATTGGTTTCAGGTATGCATAATATATAGCATGTGCCTCATCAGATGTAACATTATATAAGTGTGCAACAGAATCCTATAGATTATATAATAACACAATAAGATACAAGGTGATCCTGCACTGAATGATCCTTGGAAAACTGCATGCTTCACTCATCAACAACATTTGATTGATTATCATAAAGAACGAAAACATTAAAGAACAAAAGGCAGATGAATGAGCAGAATATAAACAAAAACAAATGACCTCTCTCCATATTCAATAATTGTTTATATTTTTGTATTAATGCAGTGATCTAAACTTTTCTATTATAAAACAAAATTGCACTCAGGATTTTTAGCATTATACTAAATATGGCTATAGTCAATTAATTCAATTTTAGAAATTTGATTTACTTTATAACTAATGATACAATTTTTTATTATATATTTTTTCAACAATATTCAAAAATTTCAACTTTATGGGCGTCAATGACAAATCAAAATAAATGAGTTTTAATTTTATTTATGTAAAAATAGCATAGCGGGTAGGCTTTCGCTCACATTATAGCCTTTTCAAGTTTCTATTTGAATCACTACTGCTGCTGTGCAGTGACAGCTGCACAAACTGTCATTAAGAATTATCTTACCTTTTTCTGTTAAATAAGCTATCAGCTTCACTGCAGCTATCAGTCCTTCCTAACTTGACAGGAAATCTCATCTTATCACTCCTCACTGATCTTGGAGACTCTCGTCCAGTTGTGTACATCCCACCACTACAACATTGTAAAACACTTAACAGAGTTGTAGCATGTTACACAATAGTATATAGGATTTAAGGACATATACATCTAAAGACTCTATACAATCTGTTTTGATTTTAAATAAATGCTATGGAGCTTATAATTTTAATTAGTTAGATCTCTCCTTCATAACTTTTGACCAATAAAAATACTTCATCAACACAAAGTTTTGATTAGATTTCATTGGACCTGTATAGTTATATAATGGCCATATAATCAAAATAGTATATTCAAAATAAGCAATATGATTAACTGCTTTGCTGCCTTTTCTTTTCCTTCCAAAAACCTAGTAACTTAAAATTATGTTGTACACTTGATAACACTACACTAAACCTTGTCATCAATGTGTAATTATAAAATTTGTGTAACTATTAATGTTACTTCAACCTTCAATGTCTTGTAACTCAAACTTAGTTAATATACAATGATTGTAAATCAGACAGTGAAAACTAATGCATTGATACGGACATATTCTTTCACTGCATATGCATTAATTTACTATTTAATAATTTATTTTTACCTCTGTGCGATCCATGATAAGTTAATGCGTGTGTCAGAGGCAGGTGCACTGGCATTGATGTCGTTATCCACAATATTATATTGACTAGATAGAGGTTGTGCCGTCTGCTGAATGTGACGAGGTAGTGGTAGAGCTGCTTCCTTTGTGTGACGAGGTAGTGATGATTCTAAACCCAGTGTTGTAGTGTGCACTGACCGGGAAGCTGTGATACCATTGTTACCTAAACTCTTGTTTTCTTGGAAATTCTTTCTTGGAAGTAGCTGATTACACAATACTGGTTCTGCAACATATTCATAAAATTCAAAGCTATTATTGAAATTCTTTCTAATGTCTAATTTTTGTCCATAACAAGATAGACATATTATGATGTATCAGTAGGCATGAGCAAGAAGATGGTTTTATAACCTTCAACACAATGATAATTCAGTGCATCTCAGTTTTAATAATACGAATTAATATTTCAAAAAATAATAATATTTTTTCAATAAAGAATTTATTGCACTTGAATGCTATTGAAATTATTTATCTAGATTCTGAAATATATATATACAGATATTTATGCCACATTATATGTGCGGGGGGGGGGGGGGGCGTTTGTGCACAATGTAACATATAATATAATGTAACAGAGTATATACTAGATAAATACTGTACCATAATAATTAGCGTTGAAACGTATTTGCACACAATTGGATATCCATATATTGGGCGGCAAGTTTATTTCACTAATTATAATTTTTTAAAATAAACTAGTGAAAATTTTCCCAACTAGTTTCTGAAACTAATACAGAGTTCCATTCCTAGCGAGAGATGAAACCGTGTAGTGAAAATTTTATGTAGCAGAGATTTGTTGTAATGAACAGATTTTTTATTCAATATTTATAAGCTTTTTTTAGAAAAGGACTACATAGTGGCCCATTTGTTTAAAGAAGGGATAACCTGGTACGAAATTTAGATTCAGGGTATCAGTTTAACTAGAAATTGTATTAATGCGTTTGCCCTCCTAAACATTTTAATATTTTGCATGACCGAGCCTAAAATATACAAATAAAATATGAACACAGTCTATACCTGCAGTGGCCATGTCACTTGGACTAGCTATCAGCTTTTTAGCAGGAGAGCTGTCAGTCTTAATTTGTCTTCTTTCTTGTCGCTGACTTTTAGTGCGCCGTACCGGCTGAGGTGATCGAGGAGGTTCACTTGCTGCCAACTCTTTTTCTGTTCGACCGCTAGAAAAATAAAAAAATAGAAAAAGCATGATATTCATAAAAAGAATTTATTTGTGCATTTATATGCATTTTAGAAATTGATTTTGGTAAACTCAATATGCCTTTATATGGTTGCAGCCTGCTTAATCAAAATACAAAGAGACCATAACAAAATTTATAATAAACATCAGTCTACTGTGAAAAGCAAGCAGTTAGTTTGTGTGTAAGCAAAAATGTGAAGCATAAGTTATTGAGCCATGTTTCAATGTTTATAGTAGTAAGTAATGCATTATGTAAAACACCCACAGAAAATATTTCATAGTTTTGTGAGATGAAAGAAAATTGATCCGGAATCCAATCAGTAAAGCAATTTGAAAATCTACATCATCTTACTATGAGAAAGTATTTACAAATAACCACAATTATGCTCATACAAGCGTAAAGTGGGAGGTGTATGTATAACCGTCCCCTTTACATGGCAGAATAACAATAGTTGGGGCACGGGTTGCCAATAAATAAGTTAATACTAAGAGACAATAGCACTGCACGCATGACGTACCCTGGCGTTTAATCAATGCTAATTGTCATCATAACAATATTCGGTTCATTGAAGAATATCACGATCAGGCCAACAACATGATAAATACTAGAAACTATAGTCTTGTAAATGAAAATAAAAATGTTTACCTACTTTTTCAATTGCAGTAAACCCTCAATAACATCACAATAATTTGTTTATCAGTGTATAATTATGTTACTACTTACAGCCATTAGGAAAGAAGATACTCGAAATGTATTAGCATATAAGTTATAACCTAGCTGCATGAAATTAGTAGCCTAACATTTAGGGCGCTAAGTCACACTGCAGCAATTAGCGAAACCCTTGTTAATTGTGACAAATGTTGCGACTGTGTCTATTTAGAATATCTAGTTGTCGCTTGTACTTAAAATTGGGGTGTCTGCTGTGTCTATAGATGTTGAATACATACATCTAAAATTTAGAATAAGAGACTGCAGCGATCTATAGATTTAGACTACCTGTATCTAAACTTAGAATAACATACTGCATCTATAGATTTAGACTACCTGTATCTAAACTTAGAGCCAAGTTGGAAAAAGGTGTTGATGTTGGGTGTTTCAGCTTGAGAGAGCCTAAAGAAAGCATGATGTTCCACACTGGACTTCCACAGATTCTTGCATAGCTCTTTAGTGTTGAAGGTAAAATAATAAGTAGTATCCAATCCCTGAAAAACAATAGAAAAGTTAAAATTGCGACAATTTCTCAACTTTAAAAACTTTATATTAATTCATGCTACAAGTTGTTCTTGGATTATATTGAGTGAACTACTTGTATATTAGAGAATGTAAAAGTAATTAAAAAATACTATAAATTAAGCAAACCACTGTTAAAGTATACTTTGTTATAGATATTTTGAGTATGCTTACGTTCTTATCCTGAACTTTTAAACTAAATTTCTTTCCTTTAAATGTTATGCCAGTTATTCTGGGCCAATAATAGATGCTGACTTTGGTCTTGTGTCTGTACACAACAACCCCTGAAGGAGTGAGGCCTATACAGTACTCGGCATTACCTGCTCCCTGTAAATATGTAACTACAACTTTATACTTATGCCATACAGTATATATATAACATCACTATAATGTATATATTCTATCTATAATATTTAGAACTCATAATGAAATAATCAAGAATTATACGTCAACAAAGCAGTTTTTATTCTTTATAATAAACTGCGATTAAATTGTGTACACACGCTTACCTTGACTAGATGCATATCCATTCCATACATGTCCTGCCATTTCATCTTATCTAAGTACATATACTCGCAGGCTGAAGGATGATAGCCTCTGAAATCAAAGAAAGTCATTCAATTAGACGAGTTTCTATAATCTAAACTATCATAATTGCATTTAGGAGCAGTAATGGAGAAATTGAGATAGCCCAAGTTCTTTAATTATTTTATTAAATTTTGGTTTGGAGTGCGGGTTGAACTTCTTGTGTGAGTGTATAACTTCTTATGCTACATTTCTAATCTAGAACACAGACTTTCCTCCATAACTGCACCTACACATTATATGATACTAATTTAAAAATGATTAACCTTACATTAATTTCTGATGGGCTGTAGCTATGGCTTGTTCCAGGTCCTCAGTTTGCTGTGGGGCTAGCCTAAGTTCTGATACATAGCCAGCTGTGTGGGTGGCTGCATCATAGTCCCCTAACTCAGCTACATAGAGTATACCAACAAGAGAGTTGAAACATTTTTATATTTGTTTTATTTGGTCAACTAGACATGCATTCACTGAAAGTCAATTTTTGTGCAGCAGCTAGCTTAGTTTTAAAACAACACATTATCAAAATGAACTAAAATATAGAATTATATTTTTGCAAATAAAACAGCGCATGTCTTAATTGTAGGTAATACTGTGCTACTTTACTATATACTAATGATGCAGCTATCATAGTAAGGTAAATACTTGCATTATACTATAACTCTAACTATAACAATACTTACACTGAACTACAAGGGCACACAACTCTACAAGGCTGTCGAATGCAATTGGTATTCTACCGGTCAGCACATCTCTTTTTAACTGCAGGAAAAACTGATACCTGAAAAGAAAGTTGAAGGCATAAGAAATAACCCAAAGTCATCTTCTATATAATGAGTGTTTCATCATCTTTTTCAACACCACATAAGCTGCTAACATTACTGCTACCTTTCTCTGTTGATGTGCTGTAGTTTTGAATAAGAAAATGATATATGAACCTTTGAGAACACCAATCGATTAAGAATAATGAGCTCCCTTCTTTATCTTCATTAGAGTGACTTAAAAAGAACACTAAATTTTTACCTGGTAACTTCTTCCATTAGTTTACAAGGGTCAGTGGCATAGAACTTCACACTAAAGTAGAACTTGACTGTGGCTAGGTTTATATGGTGTCCTAGAAAGCAGTAATACACCATTACCAATTAATGTTATGGAAGATAGAAGTGTAATAGATATAACGCTAATTTGAAGCTTCTAGTGTAAAACATGGAGCTAATAATTGATATTATAATAAAGTGACAAGTTGCTCTGTAGAAACCAGAATTGTCAAACCTTGTAATAAGTAGTGCCCTATTAGCTTATTGCACTTTGGCTATGGCAACCTATGACCACATTATACTGTGTTTAGTTTCACACAAGATAAATATATAATCATCTGAAGCATATAAATACTTACGATTAACTTGTTTCACAAGTCTTTTCTGTAGATCCACCCAATGCTACAAATACAAGATAATAGATTTCAAATAATTTCTTTTGTGTAAATGAAATGAAGCCAGAATGGCTCGTGTCATGCAGTACTAGGACCTCCTGCTAGCTGCCGTAAACATCTTCAAGTCAGCATTATTCACCTTGCAGTTAGTACCTTAAATTCCCCAGCAAAATTAAATTAAATATTAAACAGTTGAAAATTCTTTTGAAGCTTACTAATATTAATTTCCATGCAATCATCTGATGTTGAAAGTCAGTGAATATGATTTAAAAAGAACAATGAACAATAAAAGAGTCTTTAGCTTAAATCAAATCTAAAGCACTTCAAAAAGCCAATTTTAACAATTGTTATAATTTAAGTAGACAATTGGCAAACGCTGTTCATTAATGAACTGCAGAGAGTGTAGAATCTTTCCTTCAGTACGTGCTCAGAGGACGTTTTTATTGATTATTTGTAGGACTGAATTACACAGTATTTCAACTGAGTGCAGCACAGCTTCACTGTGCAGCTGCAGGTGATAGTATGATGACAGGCATCACCTGCAGCTATTGTTTTAAATGACTCAAAATAAGTCATAATTAGAGAGATTAACTGGCATATCAGCATGAATATATAGGTGGGCCATTAGTTACATAACAATTAAACCTGCAAAAATAACAGGTGCTCTGCACTGAGCCACAAAAAATATGTCTTAATGTGTTGATGGGCTAGTAACCATCATAATATTGCCTTAATTTAATTGAATACCTTGAAGGCCGAACAATATCATCACATACATTATTTAATAACGTTTTCTTAGCTAAACAGTAACTTAAAACTTTGGATTCATTCAAAAATAATATAAATTAAAAAATCCAAAAGTAGGAGAGCCCAGAATCTAAAAGAACTTGTAGTAATTTTTTAAACAAAGTTGTCAATTCATCTCCCAGATTATCAATTAGCAACTTTAAATACAAATTAAACTAAAAGTTGCTTAATTAAAAGATGTAGTGGACAAATTACAGGAAACATCGTGAGGCTATTTTGGTGTTTGTACTGTATGCTGCACTGCATATAAGTACATATGTACTAAATATATCAAGCATCTAGCAATTTAATAGAATTGCACTTTATGATATATTAGGTCACACTACTGACATAATATAATATCTCATACACGCCACATACAGTTGATAAATACGTATGTGACAAGTACATACAGAGGTCTTAGAAAAGTCTAAGAATCGTAGTCCAAAGTAATCTTTCTCTACTATGTTGAGGTGGCTGCATACAGCTTCCATGAGATAAGCTCCTTTACTGTCATCCTAAATGCAGAGTCATATAGAAATAAGAGAGTAATAATAAATTACAATTCGATAAGTAGTGTGTAAGGTAAAACTTCGTAACCAAATATTTAATAGAGAAAAAGTACACAAGAAATTACTCAAAAAATTATGTGGTATAAAAAAAAGAAACCTCTTTGCTAGAAAGGGGTACTAGCAATGTCATCAAACATGCAATGTGATTGGTTGATTCTAGAGAGTGTTTATTTTTGTATTTATTTTTAATAAAATTGTAAAACAATATTCACAGACTAATATATGCAACAAATAAACTTTATAAAATTGCTTTTTTTAAGCAGCGCAGCATACAAATTTGAGAGAATAATGTTCAAGTAGCTTATAAACATGTTCTTTTTTGAGTAAAGATGCATGTATAGGTTTCCTTTGCATACAAAGTTGTATGTATGCTGCATATAAAACAGTTAGATGTAATGCATGACAGACTTGACTAACCTTTATGTTTACTTTATATACTGCACCATCTAGCAACTCTACCGTGCACTCAGCTCCATGTCTGTATTTCATGCTGCTGCTGCTGCCACCAAAGCAGTTCATTTCTCAGTCTACTCCCTCAGTAGTTGTCTAGCCTTAGAGCCTGCTGCTATGTTAACTTGCATGGTAGAAGCTGTGACTGCAAAAAGATAACACCACAAGAATGCACGTAAGCAACCAACACTCAGTCTACCAGAAGCATATACTCATTCTAATGGTTTACATTGATAATGCTGCAAACTATAAACTGCAGCAAGCATGCATGCTTCTAAAATGACATGGGGGAGGATCTAACTTTTTGGTTTAATTTATTTTTTTGAATATCAACTTTTTGTGTTCATAAGTCTTTTTTTAAAAAAGTGTTTTTTATACAAGATTGAAAGTCGAATCTAAAAATAATTGCTGCATCTTTATCACAGCATCTATTTCAGCATACCGCCCTCTGGTTTGGTCATTAGAACGCCATGTGTATGCATTAGCTGCCTGGTCATCAGTTGAATTATTATAGCATTTACTTATCATATCAAGTAAATAAAATTATTTTATCAACTTTCTTCCAATTGCTAGTTTTAATTTTAATTTATAGTTCAAATGTATTAGTGCCAATGCAAGACATGAAAATTATGCAACTCACTATAATCTAGGAGGATGATGTGCATATTGCCTGTTTCTTATATTGATCTTATTATTGCCGAAGTTTCAATATTATAAATCTCTCCATTCACAGACTAAATGCATGATGCTAATTTGAAGCTAATTATTAAACACTGCAAAACTTAATCTTTCAAAGTTTGAAGCTATAGTGTAGCACATACTTGTTCCACAAATACATTTTACACAAAAGAAATTGAGTAACTTCATTACCCTATACAGCAGCTTGGCTAGCAAACTATATAACACTAGGTAGCACTTTTATACAACACATACTGGCAGTTGACGTAGTGATGTAGATATTTGTTTAGCTTGGTTTCTATATTTCTGGTTTAGTTTTTGGACATACTGAAAGTGTTTGATTTATCATACTCAAATTATCTACTAGAACTACTGATAAACATAATAGTGGGAAGTACATACCTGTACGTACCCAGCAGCAAGTCAAACAAGCAAACAGTACATACATATAGGTCATAATATCACATTATTTACCAGAGTATAAGATATATTTAATGATTCTAAATCACCACCATTACCAATTATATCAAATTTAAATGAATCTGCAGTTTTGCTGACTTCAACTAGTGCATATCTATGAATCAGCAATGTGGACATATTATTTTATTAAATTAGATTGGCCTAGAAACTTTATTTTGGTGACGAAATATAAACAAGCTAACAAGAAATTCCAAAGTTGTACCAAGTTAGCAAACCAGGATGGTAACGGCAATTTATGCACTTTACAACGGTGAGACAGCAACTGGTTACAAAGAAGTTAATAAATAAATAATTCGGTTTGACTTGATATTATAATTATATATTTAGGTTTGAACTTGTGAGTAATCCTATGGGAATAAGCAGCGTGGATGTGTTGGTGTTGAAATGTACAATTTGAAAAGAGACAGCCAGTACGATGCTATGTTTGCACAAACTACCTTTCAATTGACTTTACATTAAATATTTAATGCTATAGATAATTATATGTTGACATTTTGGACTTCTATATATATGTATTGATGTTAGTTTGAATGTAAGCATTGCCATAATAAGCATCATTCCTGGAGTTTAAATAGATAGCAATTAAAATTAACAGCCAAAAAGAAACGTCTAGAAATTTCTATAGTCATCTGGTATAAACTATAGAATATAGTCTCTAGAACATCAAACTTATAAAATATGAGGAGAGTGAGAGAAACTAATTTTGACTCAAAAAGTCCAATGGTCTAGTAAAACGATTGAAATAACTTTTTCAACATTTTACAAACATCAAGTAAACCAATACTGATTATAAATCACAACTATAATTTTATTACCAATTGAACCGTAGAATATTTTTGTAAATTAAATTTAAACTTCTTAACTGTTGGCACAAAATGTTATGATTCCAACAGTTTAATTTGACATTTGCAGTAATTACTTGAACAAATGAAAAAGCTGCTTTTAAAGACCTACCATGCATCCTAACATTACCAAAAATTCTCCTATAGTGTGTTAAGAGCATTTGCTAAATACAGATTCTTCAGCAATTTAATATTTGCTAGCCTCCTTCTTTCGTCAACTATTACTCTATGTTTATGGAATCAGCCCTCTTATTACGCTAAACATGACCAATTTATTTCGATCCTTCTGTAATGAACTAGCCATGCTTAGTCTAGGTGGTTCTTAACATAATACAAGTTTTATACATTGAATTCTACAAACAGCCCAAAACAACTGGAACGGCAAAAATATGTGTTTTTGAGGAAAATGCCGAAAGAAGTCAAAATTGGAAAAAGCTGAATCGAAAGCTGTTTTGCAGATTCCTAAGACTTTTGGGCTGGTTTTGAAAAGCTGCAGCAGCATTTCATTTTCTCTGCAAAAGATATTTCTTTTAGTTTGATGGTCTATGTCTGCTAGTAGCTATAGCATAACTCTTTTTTCAATGAAGAAGTCATTGCAGGCTGCCTTGTATAGTTGATAGCTGAGTAGAACCTATATACTTCTATTTTACAATAATTAAGCAGCAGGGTTTATTGGTGTTTTAGTAGTAGGCTGTTGAAAACATTGTTCTTTTCTGACTATTTATTCTTTATAAAGACTTGAGAATTGTTTTATTTACATTCAATCAATAGCCTTTTCAATACGTAGAGCTGGGAATTTGAGAAACCTTTCACAGTCAATTATTTAGAAGTTTAGATTCTATCTTAAAAAATATTATATACCCTTTGTAAGCCAAGTTGTAGTATTTACTTAGTGCAATTTTAGGTCTCCTCCAAATGCTCCTTGAGATTTTTGTAACAATTGGGTATAGTTTTTATTAAGTAGAACAAATAATTAATAATAATCTAGTTGAGTATTAGATAGCATATTGTCTATGTTTTATAAAGAAACTAACAAAATGTTAAAGTCACTGAGAAACCTCTGGTGGAAAAGTTTTTTGTAAAGCGAACTGATAACCTATTCAGATGAGACATAAGAGCAATTATAACTGGATGCTTTTCCTAACATCACCAATAACCTTTACTGGGGATCAAACTTATGACTACGGGTTTACTAAGTCAGCGCTCTAACCCCTAAACTACTGCTGTTATATTTCTTAAGGTTCCTCAAAAAATGTTGCCAACAATGTATATTTTGGTAAAGATAAACATGTATGTTAAATGGGTACAACATCAAGTCTGTCTAATATTTTAACTTATTTTAATTCACATAATTCCAACTAATTTGGTAACATAGGCTACGCATGTTATATTACTTATATATGTAATTGCACATAACAATATGTAGAAAATTTTGTGCATATCAAAATATGACAAGAACACGTCTGATTCTAGACAATGCATGTTTAGAAACATTAAAAAGCAGTACCTAATTACAGTACTTCAGACATACCTGCACGTGTTAGTTAGCCATATGTCCACTACAGTCACCTTTTAGCAACTAGTAACACATTATACCCTAGCAGTAGTTCTCCCTAATACACCTTTACCAGCTGAAAATGCAGAAACACTATATTGCTGTAGGTAATCCAGGAAAATAGTGTTATACTGACTATAGCTGACAACTGCTTGCATCAAAAACAAAAACCTGGAATAATATAATTATATGCCTTGTATGGAAATACCTTGACTGTGAACTACAAAACTATAGTATAGATTTACATGTCAACAAGAAAATGTATCTACCATTCATGTCCGTTCTTGACTCAAACTGTATTAAATATCAAATTCACTGCCTTGTATTTTGCGTAGACAACAATATCTTTTGTAAGACACTAATAACTGCAATCCTTTATTATACTTGAATTGAACAAAACAGAGGAAATATAGCATTCAAATGTACAATGACTTCCAACTGTTATAAGCACTCATACAAAGAGTTCAATTGAGTAATTTGATCTTTGCTTATAAGTATCTTCGAAATAAATAATAAAACACAAACAAAATCATACTACCATTACTATAAATTCATTAGATTTGTATACAAGGCTTTGTTTGCAGAATCTAAATCAATTTCCAACTTCAACAGTTAATGACAGAATACATAAAAACAGCAATACTTACTTGAGGTGGTGTACTTACACATGCAATAGAGTAAAGCATTCACATCTAATTTAGATAGTGCTAATTATTATTACCGACTGCTGCTTACACACTACATTTGACAAGTAGTTCTTTGACCAATAGGGTTATTGATTACACAGTATGCACCTCCCTCTAAATACTAACAAGGTTGAACAACTCCAACACAATGTGATATGGGCAAAGTGACGGTTATGTAATAACATTTCATATAAAAATTGAAAATATCATTATACATGTAATTTTTATTAAAATGCTATTTTTGTGGTTTAATATAATGAAATTGTTGAAATTTACTGCTATCTTCTAGTAATAAATTAAGGTATTATATCCATAGCGCAAGCGGAGAGTCTTAGCATCTTCTACGTCATGCATCTGCAAGTATCACCTGCTTTATGCTCAACAAATACTTCTCTTGGAACCAGTTTAGTAACCCTTTATTGGTTTAATCAATTAAAAACTTCAACATCATAAATAGCGTAAAAAATATTTCAGCGACACCCCAATAAATGTGGTATTAACTATTGAGACTTCAGATTCATGCCATATGGTTGACATCTATGTCGACATTTTGAATCAGAGCTCTGGTTAATGTAGTAAGTTATACCATATAGCCTAATATGTGTTGTGTATGCAACTTCAGCTACAATACATGTGCAGCTTTTATGTAGTTCATTTTGTTCAAATTGTTACACAGCATAATGTAATTATCTGTTTTATAATAAACTTTTTGTTGATAAGTAAAGATAGCAAGCATCTTCTAATTGTTTTTCTTTTAAATGCAATGAACTTCTTACACACTTTTGAAACTTCTATTTCCGTTTTTATTTTATTAGATGACTTTATCAAACTTTATTCGACATTGATGTCTGGAGTATTTAATAAAAGTATATTGAATGCAACATTTTCTATATAATGTATAAAAACTGTGAAACTTTAATAATCGGTTTATACTTTTATACCAATAAAATGAATTGAACTATCAGTTCAGCATGTAATGTAAATCAATCCTTTTGGGTGATTATTCTTCAAACTTTTATAGTTGATGGTGTTGATTAGTTTACTTGCTGTAACAGCACGACAAATGATTTTAAGTTTATATTTAAAACTAGCATAATATCTTAATTACTCTAATGCCACCAAGTATTTGCCATTTCATAATGTTGCATAAAAACCTTACCTTATAGCTAAATTACATATCTATGATATCTTATTGAATTTTCTGCTGTAACATGTACACAATTACCAATTAGTGCTTTTTTAAACTTATATATTAAAATAATTTCTATAAATAAAGCTCTTGTTACAAAGTGTGCACATTGCATCATTTTGGCCCTTAAAAACTTGTATGGGTATATTGTAAATGACTGCTCTAATCTGAAATATTTAAAACAGTAATATTACAGTATATAGGTAAATAATTTGTATATTTAGACATTTTAAACCTTGACATGAAAAAATATGGTATAGCCTTATTATACAAAGTTATTTTCCCAACTGCTGTTTAACCTTGAGTAATTATTAAATATTAAGTTGGCTCTCTAAAAGAACATAGAGAAAAGTAACTAGACCATATTTTTTATGCATACAATAATTATAAGCAGCAAAACTCATACCTGCATAAAACATAACTATGATTTTCAGCATTGAAATATCCGCACCACCTAAGAGTCTTAGAGACAGTCTAACTTTACATATTTTATATACAATCATACAATACATTATTTATTTACAACACATTTCAATACCATATTTGGAACTGAACAACACTATGGGTTACAGCTATAAATCAACACCATAATAGATTAAAGCACTTCTAATGCTCTTCCATCAAGTGTGCTGATAAAAGTACATTGGGGTCAATACTTCATGACATCAATGAATTCTCTACTGCCACAGAAGAGTCAGAATTGTCTTGCTTTGCTTTTTTGGCAGCGGGCTCAAAGAGCTGCTGCTCCATGCTGAGGTCAAACACCTCAAACTCTTCCTCATCTTTAGGCAGCAGGGCAGACAAATACGACAGCGGTGAAGGATTACAGGCTATTAACTGGAAAGTCGAATTAATTGGATTATCAATGTCATCACAATAGAAATTAGATTCACCAGTTTTAGCTATGAACTTTGTCAAAGCACTTTCCAAATTCTTTCTCTGCATAGACTCTTTCTGGCGCACAAGTTGATAGTCAGTGGTGGCGTGGCGCTGGGCCGGCGTCTGAATGTATGTGTGTTTGTCTGGGAAGGAGGGCAGGTTCTCATGCATATAGCCTGGCTGAGATGTACTGCTGTTCACAGCCAGAGATCGGGGCTTGGTACTTTCTGCCTCAAACTGTGGTGGCTTAACAACGGCTGGCTTTCGCAGGTGGTTTTCAGTATAAACTTTTAAGCCTTCCAGACTAAGACCAGAGTGTATGAGCGCCAGGCTGAGATCACTCACCATAACCTACAATACAAGACTTCAATGTTATATAGTCATGTGCCAAGAGAAGAAACTTCAACTACTAACAGTATTTCTGATTTGTCACTAGACTATGCTAAAACATTCTTTTTAGTTTGTTGATCTTTATTTGAGCGTGAGCAGTGAGCATACTGATATACGCTATAAGTTGAGAAACTTTCATTCATTTTTATCAAAAACTCAATTTTCACTCAATTTTCAATAATCAGAGATTATACTCTAAAAGCAAGTGACCTTAATAAAATAAAATCTAATTATAAGGTAAAAGGAACAGTTAAGTATATACAAATAAAAGTTGACTTGGAAGAAATGATACGATTCATAACATTGTTTTATATCTAAAATTGAACATCGCAAGAAAATGTATTAAAAATAACCTGAATAACAAAACGAACTAATTCCTTTTTTTATTTCACAAGTCATTACAACACAACATAGGTATCAATGCCCACAATATAAAACCCTCGACTTGACAAATCTTTGAATGGCATGTTATTTATACATATTTATACATATACTCCTGTTGATCTAACTTCAAGCTTGTAATTTTTCACTGAACACCATCAAATGGAGTTGAGTAAACAATTTTTTTGATTTTAGAAAAAGTTGAAGACAAAATGGGACCAGTTTCAAAATTATATTAGCTAATTATGACTTTCACTGAAAAATATGTATTACTAATGCGAAGCCACTCTTTAAACCTATTAGCAAGGAATACAACATTGGAAGGGTAACTCCAAATTGTTGTTTGATGCACATTTTCTATAATACATTATACACACAAAAATAATACTAAAATCATTGACAAATAGACGAACAAAAGCTCCATTATGCGAAAGCAGTCTAAAAACACTTTTACGGAATAGCAAGTAAACAGAACAAATGTGACCAGAAGTAGTTTAATATCAAAATACATTAACACATACAATTTAGATTAGCCAGAATATCACAGTGATAATTATATCCGTAGAATTCACTATAAAATTGGAAGGTATAGAAAACTGCGAAACTTTTACCTGTGATCGGTTAGCTAATTCTGAATAGTGCTTAGAGGATTTTCCAACTTGTGAGATGAAACTGTGTGCCATCTCTACTAGTGACTCCATTGCTATAGGTTCAACACTACCATATCCAGCATCTCTGATCAAACTAGCTATTCCAGTATATAGAGCTTGTTTGTACGGGTCAGTAGGTTTTGATGCCATTACCATAAACTAGATCAATCAAACGCCTATAAAGAACAACATTTTAAATGAAAAGTTTGAACATAATACCAAAAAATGAACCAATACTACAAATAAATTTTATTCACACAAACTTTTACTTACAATCTTGAATTCAACCAAACAATGCTTCATTAAACTGTCAAAAAGTTACTAGGATGCAATCAAACTACAGTAGGCCCATATCAATTATCAGCAAGTAGGTAAAATTAGTAGTTTTAAAACAAAACATCAGAAATAGAGAAAACAACTCTCTATCCATCAATATATAACGTTAGTGGCGGCAACTTAGTTGATGACATGTACACTTAAAATGAAAGTTTGGGCTTTTTCTTTATTTTTCAACAGATTTTCTTTGACAAATCTTTACTTCCTTTTATAATTATACTTCAAAAAACAATTTTATTGCAAACTAAATGCAATGTTTGAAAAATGTATACTTTCAAGTACTTGATAACTGTTCAAACGTAAAACATTGAAATTTTCAAATGTGACCAAATGCATTAAAGCTATCAAATTATAAGAGTTATTTTTCGACACCTCTTGATAAAAAATTTTGAGTTCAAAATTAGGTGCTTAATAATGTAAGTTTTAAAGTGTTTACCTAAAACTTTCAAGCTTTAGTTTGAGATTAAAGGCTATAACCTACTATTTGACAAGTTTTGACATCTAAAATATCTAGTAAATACAGATTTGCCTATTATGTAATTATAATTTTTGCATTATCAGCTATCATTAATTCGTAATTGTAAAAGGCTACTAATAAGCTATGAGGCAATGTCAAACTCAGGGTAATACTAATAATAAGACTTTTATTGATAATAAAATCTGATGAGAAGTTGCTGATAAACTCAGTTTTTATAAAAAAGAAAACTACACTTTAACATGACTATCACTATGAGTATTTGTGAAATTCCATTGTCACTGAAAGTCACAGCTTCAATGGAATATGATTTGAGAGTTGCACTATCACTATGACCCTCATGCGCATACTGATCATGGTAGTCAAAGTGAGACTGAGTGTGTGAGATTCGGATTTGATGAGAATATAATTATAGGCTATCATTAAATGATAAATGTGATTAAGGAAAGATGATAATTTTTAAAATTTACTTCAACTTCAAGTTTAAACTTTATTTTATAGTTATACCTTTAAGCATAAAGCAAATATTTAAATATAAGCTAAAGCTAAAAAAATAAAAGTAATAGTAATACTAATAAATAGTAATTGTCATTGTCGTTGTGATTGTACTTTGAGTTTGTAGAAAAGAAAAAGTTACTGCTATGAGTATGATACTACTCATTATTAGTATGAATATCACATATGCTTAACTTTAATTTTATAGCTACAGTATAGCTCAATATCCTGTAATACTAATAAGTTCCTGCATAGCTTCCTCATTAGAACAGCCCGTGAACTACGCACGGGAGAAACACTAGCAGACTAATAAAAAAAGACCTGAACAACCGATAGTTCCACCTTTCCCCTATTTGGGGTCTTGGAACTAAATCAAGACAAGACAAGACAAGTAACAATAATAATAAAAGTAATAAAAATATTTTTATTATTATTACTAACAAAATAATACTAATAGTAATAGTATTAGTACTAGTAGTACTATTACTATTAGTATTAGTATTACTATTACTATTACTATTAGTATTACTATTAGTATTAGTATTACTGTAAATCAAAATGTAACCTTGAGAATGAGTGTTCCCAAGTGCTCAATATTTTCAAAAGTAAAATACTCACCAAATGTGTTAATGTAGTAATAGGAAAGTACTGGTATTTAAATACAAACTATCTGATTAGTAAATTACTAAATAACCCTCGTCCCTCTAGAGTCAAGGATTACTAGGGTTATTACCAGATCTCCGTTTTGAAACTGACCTTCACGGCGACAACCTCTGCCGAGTTTATCAAAGTAACAATATTTAGGTTCCGAACTAAGCCAAGGTTATAACTGTAAGCGACAAAAGCGAATGGTTTAGAAACAGCTCCGAGTTGGGGGTGAGGTGAGTGAGTGCAGGAGCTGCTCATTTTCTTCGCTGTTCATATTTGAGTTCGGACTTGGCTTGTGGTTCCTCATCAGTCTTAGAACTAATTAGTCATTATGATTAATCTTAAAACTCGATTTCTGTATTCAAAAATTCACATTTAAAAACTTTGAAAAATATAGTTAGTAACCGTAAGGCATAACGGTAAACTAATGGCCAGATAAATACTTAGAAAAGTACAATCATTGAATCAATTATCAATATGAATATGAATTTATTTATTTAATTTTATATTAATATTATTATTATAATACTAATAGTAATAGCAATACTAATATTGATAGTTAATAGTAATACGTTATACATGTTCAACTTCATGTATTAGTATAGCTATTAGGTTATAACTCACCTCGTAGACGATAGAACACTCAATATGAATATCACCGTTATGGTGCAAACGTGGAGCGCCTCTTTGGTCGGTGATAAATGTCAGTATGAGTCAGTATAGCAGCATATAGCTGTTTATTGTTGTGTGTTAGTTGACCTTAGCTTCAGATCTCTCACACTGCATGGGAGAAAACTGTTAAAATAGACCTTGCTCGCAGCATAGATAGATGTTGGCTCACCTCTCTGTGCAGCTCGCGTATACATAGTGTACTTATTTTTATTTTTAGTCAGTTCATCATAAGCTGAGGCTAAGGTTTGGTGTTTAGATTCATCTGAGAGGATTCTCATTAACAGTGACAACCTATGTGTTTTTCTTCGATCTTTGAGAAGTTGTAGTTCAAGTTTATTTCGAGCTTCTGAGATGCCTTGTCTTCCTTTGATATTGTTAATGAACCTGATGGCTTGGGACTGTACACACTCTTAGGCATCAATATTAGCTGAATCTGTTGGGTCCCAAAGAGTATCGCCGTATTCTAGAATTGGTCGGCAGAGACTGGTGTATGCGAGTAGTTTGCTATTGGCAGGGGGCTTCATAAAGCGAGTATTTTATGCAACCTAGGACCTTGGAGGCACTTTTGATCTTAGATGTAATATGTTGCTCAAATTTTAAGTTGGACTGCAGAATTATACCAAGATATTTGATCTCCTGTCTGCATATGAGCGGAGTTCCACCAAGTGCATAGCTGGGGTCAAACACTGGATATACCTTTGGGGCTTTGCTAAAGACGATCACCTCACACTTTTCCGTGTTAAAAGGCATTTTCCATTTCATGGACCACTTATGTAGAGCATCTATATTTGTCTGGAAAAGCTGCTTGTCCTCATTGCTATTCACAGCAGCATAAATCAGGGCGTCATCGGCATAGAGACTCACTTTGCTTGTTATCACTTGTGGTAGGTCATTTATGTATATAAGAAACAAGGTTGGCCCTAGTACCGAACCCTGTGGCACCCCCGAGGAGACAGTGGGATCTGATGATAATACACTGCGTATGGCAGTTCTCTGACTTCTTTTTGTTAGGAACCCTTGGATTCAATTTGCTATGCTTGGGTTAATGCCATCAATACAACGTACTTTTTGCATGAGTTGGGTGTGGGGGACCTTATCAAACGCCTTACGGATATCAAGGACTACTCCATGAATAACGTGACCATGCTCCACAGATTTTGCTATGTCGTGGTAGGTAGCGCAAAGCGGAGTTTCCTGAAGCCATGCTGTCTGTTGTAGAGCATGCTGTCAAGTAATTTTTTTTAGATAATGTAGGACAATGTGTTCTAACATTTTACAGGGGGTACTGGTGAGAGAGATTGGGCGATAGTTTGATGGCTCGTCTTTGGCACCTTTTTGTGGGCTGGTGTCATATTGGCAGTTCTTCATTGTGCTGGGAGCACTCCAGAGTCTATTGAGGCCTGAAAGACATATGTAAGACATTGGGCTACTATACCAGGGTCTATTAAAAGCTCACACTTTCGTATCTGGTCAGGTCCTGGAGATTTATTGTTCTTCAGATCATGAAATAATTTTTTGACTCCTTCAGGGTTGATCTCAAGAGTCCTGCTATTAGCAGGGAGAAGGGGGAGATCAGTAATAGCTTCATCAACACAGAACTGGCTATGAAAGTAGCTATTTAGAGTTTCTGCGCATTCTAGACTGTCTGTAGTTATATTACCGTTTTTGATTGTAATACTTGTAAATGGATGTTGGCACTTCCGTTTGTGTCGCAGATGCTTGTAAAAGGGTTTGCTGTTTCCTTTTAGCAGAGGCTTACAGACATTGTTCACTATGTATTCCTTCTTGATTAACTTGAAGGCTTTTTTATTGTTTCTCCTTTGCTGTTGGTATCTCTGCAAAAAGTATGGGTTATTTGTTCTCTTGAATTTTCTATATAATGACATCTGCATGTCATGAAGTTTCTTAGCCTCTTTAGAGAACCAAGGTGGTTGGCCATTGTTTCTTATTTTTATGGTCTTTTTTGGTACAGATATTTCAATAGCTTCTTTGAAGGCGACAGAGAAAGTATCCCACATCTGCTGGACATAATCCATCTGTGAAAGCTTTTCACATGCATAGCTCATATAGTTTCTAAATTTGATGACATCAGCTTTGCGATGGATGAGAATGTCTTTATGATTATTGTGGATAACATCTTGGGAAGGTGGGTTTTCAATTAGTAGTTTAGCTACGATGATGTAATGATCACTGAGCCCAGCCTAATTACATTAATAGAATCTATTATAGAGGTGTCACTAATACAGATAATGTCTAGGGTGATACCGAATGTGTGTGGTAGCTCTTCAATAACCTGGGTCAGACAGTTTTCATGGAGTATGTTGATAAATTGTTGTTGCGATGATTTATAACGGTCTTACTATACCTGCTGACCAGTCTATAGCAGGGAGATTAAAGTCTCCTAGTAGTACAAGTCTGCAGTGACGATATCTCTGTAAGATGGAAGAAATGATATCATTGATTTTACTGATATTTAGAAGTGATACATGGGCTCTGTAGTAGCAGCACAGAATAAGATTTGGTGGAAGTTTTATGATGACAATTTCTTCGCCATATGTCTTAATGTTTATACTACTAGCCTGCAGAAAACTTTTTGTAGCGACTAGGACCCCACCACCGTGGATGTTCCTGTCGTGTCTAAAGAAATCCAGGCCAGGGGTCTCTATAATGCAGCTGTCACATATGTTGGCATCAAGATGGGTCTCAGTAAGGCAGATAGTATCAAAGTCTTTGGTCAAGGCAGTGATTTCAGTGGTTTTTCCTTTTGCTGATCTAGTGTTAGCATAAAAAAGGCTTAATGTCCGTTTGTTGTGACAGGACTCATTTTCTCCCAGTTTCCCGAGGGACTTTTCTTCTCGATAGATAGGTCTCTAATGCGATATTCACCTTGATTTTCAGGCTTCAGCTTGCGCAACTGCTCACATAGCTGGTATTCTCTATTTCGTATCGCTTTGTTAACATCTAGTTTGCAAAACATTTTATGAGCTCGCAAGTGGTGGTTTACTCTCTTGAGGAACCTCCATTTTGTTTGTTCGTCCTTGAATGTTAGTTTGATAGGGCGAATTTTTCTTTCATCTTTTTGACTAAGGCAAAATGCTTTTAGTGGTTTGTCATAGTTTTTAAAAAGGGAGTTCTGCATTAGCTTGGTAATATCTTCCATTGCAGTTTTTTGTTCATTTAGACCATAGAAAATGGCATTATTTTTACGCTCTTCAAGCTCATTTTTCTGAAGTCCTGCAGTCAGTAGAGCTTTGGTAGAAATAGAAGCTTGCACTGCGAGCTTCATATCTTTGGTCAGTTGGTCATTTTTTGCTGTCTTGGCCCAGGACTTTTTTAGGCATTGAACTTGTTCGCTGGTATGGTGTTGGTATTCATTCATCTTTTCATTCAGTTTTTCCACCATCTGTTGCAGGCAGCTAAGTTTGGACATTTGAGGTATGATAGATGGTGATTGGTCCTGTATAGTCTTTTGGCATCCTGAGCAATACCATTTGACTCCCTTGCTGGCCAGTTTGGCAATAGCAGTTGCCTCTGAAACCTTGAGATCCTGACAAGTGCTATGGAACCATAATGCACAGAGGTCACATTCAATTCACTTAAAATCAGCTTTTTGCTTTTTTTGGTTTTTTCCACTGCCAACCAAGATGGTGCATTCTTCATTTTGGCATGTAACACAATTTTGCTTTGATTCAGGGTTCTTTTGGATTGTTGCCTTATTTTGACTCGCACTCAGTCTAGTGGGGTAAGTTTGTGAGGGCCCCTCATCTTGCCCGTCACTAAAATCACTGTCATTCCCTCTGTCGTTATAAAGGATGTTTTTAGCCATGTTTACCACGGTTCAATTTGTTTTGAAGCTTTTTCGTTTAGTAGAGTATTAGTAACAATATTAATTTAATAAGATATTCATATAATATAGTAATTTTCTATAAAGCTTTAACTTCAGAATGAATGTTACTCCAATCCAATAATTTATAATATGAATTGAATATTAATAATACCTTTGCAGTTAACTAACAGTAACTGGACGCGGTGGTGAATGTACTAAATCACTAATGTCTGATAATTATATAGTTGTCAGTATGATCTTGGCTGAATCGGTGAAAAACTTACGGAGCTCTGGGCATCAATTTGCAGATATTATGAGTTCGACTGTGATTATCGGTGTTTTCAAACAGAGTTACAAACACTCGCACACTCCGTCTTTTCCTTTGTTGTGATAATATGAAGTGAATACTAACGTATTTTCAATTACTATTATAGTTAAATATATTTATGAAAATCACTAGAAATTTGTTAGATCAATCTGACAGTCAGTTTCAGTAACTAACAGTCACTGCCAGTCGTCGAACGTAGTTTTATTAAAACTTTAATTTAGCTCTATCCGTACAAGGCTTGTGCACTCACTCTCTGTGTTAGTGTTAGTAAAGTAAGTAAGTAAGGAAATAAACATAGGTAATACTAAATAATATAAATAGGTAATAAATATAGATAAGATAGGTGTAAGGTTTTGAAATATTTAGGTTGGCAAGAGTGCTCAGAAAACACCTCCGTCTCGCATGATACACGCAAGAGCCAATAATAAATAGTCATAATCATAAACATAATCATATCCATAGTGACTAATGACTAATGAGTAATGACTAATATTAATAAAAATGTATTGATATTCAATTTCATAATTCAACTCATATTGGTATTGGTATAAAAAAACTATTGACAATTGTTGAACTTGATAAAAATTATATATAATAATCATAATGAACAATCACAATGATAATAATTCATGGACGAACTTTATCATGCTGTTGAACTTGATGGAAAACTTAAAGTTGATCATTTATTGAACAGTGAAACATTTTGTCACTAGCAGTAAACCACAATGAACAGTAAAAATAAATGTTGAAGTAATTTAAATTAGTAGTTACTATTACATTTACTAAATTAGTTTTGCTATTACTGTTAGTAAAACTAACCAACTAGTTACTAATATTAATAGTAATAGTACTAGTATTACTAATATAATTGTAATAGTTATTATTTATTATAATCATATTTATACTAATGCTTCAAGTTAATCTATAAGTTTATCCCATACTAATACTTATAGTATTAGTTATACTTGACCTTATAGTAAATGTAATAGTTATAGTTTTACTTATACAATAAATATAATAATTTATATATAACTAAGTTACTAAGATAAAAGTCATACTACAGCAGCGAATAAAATTACAAAACCCAGTGCATGTTCAGGTTTATGTGCAAGTTGAAGTACTACTACTAAACCTAGTAGTAGCAGTCTAGTAGTCATAGTGGCAATCAACCATCAATGGTTCAATGAGGAAACACCTTTAAATGGAGATCAGTTATTGATGATTTACCACTAGCCTTGAGATCATTATGGAAAACTCAATAAAATGTGAGTATGACTGTATTACTATTAGTACTAGCAAGTATTAGCAATGCTGGGTTAGCTACTCATTACATTTAATTTCACTAATGAACTTGGTGACAGTTTTCTTAGTTACTCTTACGATTGTTGTCGATTGCTCACTCTCTTAATGTTGAAATGAATAAGAGTAAGTGTTTGTGTGGCTGTGCATTTTTGGGGTTTAACCATGATTGCATTTGACTATTAGTTATTGATTATTTTAATTGTGTGGCTGCAAAATTTATGACCTACAGTCACTTACATATTGAACGTTACCTTCAGCTGAGTTGCTGTTTATAATCTTCATGATGTAATGAGATGTTGATGTTTAGTGGAATAAATCCTAAATACATGCTTGCAGTAATAATAACAATTAAATATAGTGTGACTGCAACTACTCAGTCTATTGGACTTGCTGTCAATATTGCTTAGGATTAAAGTAATTGGTAACCAAAAGTACTAAGTTGTTAGAAACACTGTATTAGTCACTATTAGGTTTAGTTGAAAACTAGTTCCCAGGCCATTTGCTCCCATTCTTTATCACATAGTTTTATATATATGGCCTTTTGTAAGCATTTTCTTTTATTTTTTTCTAGCTTTTACTTTGCAGTTATGTAGGCTACCTACTTTTCCTTATGTTGGTATATGATGTCGCTATAAATGACAATTTTAAATAGCAATATAATGGCAATTGATATATTTAGTATTTAAATACTTATTATAGCATGTGTTCATTATCAATTTCGGTTTCAGTCGTTGTTAAAATTTGCATAAAATTTTTAAGAATATTGGAATTGCTTGTTTGAGATCCACACGTGCATTTTCTGTATTATAGCTATGTTATGTGTTTTTATATTATAACAAAAAGTACACTTAACTTGCTTCAACTTTGCTTTGCAGACTATTTCACTTTTCTGGCTCTTCAAGTTTTGGCATTTCTTATTAAAGCACAAGTTATCATTTTGAAAGAGTCTACATTAGTAAAGCAACAACTCAACTCTTCCACATACAGACTCATATCTGATGACTTTGTCAAACCATCCACTGACTTTTTCATACCACAATGTCACTCCAGGCAGCACAATTTCACCATGTATCAAATTGGGGCCCATCATCAGTTTCATGTTGATGAGACAGGTTTTTCAATTGGTGATGTAATATTTGCCGGCGACAGTTCCGCTCTTTACATTAACAAGACTAGCAACTCTACATTCAATGTGTACTGCACATACACCAGATTCACTAAGTCAGGTTAGTTAATCAAAGATGTTTAATACTTTAAAGTTTTCCTAAAGATTAATATGTGTACTATGGCAGTTAATAATAGTCTGTGATAAAACTAAACATTGATCAGTATTAGCTACATAACAAAAGCTACACAGTCAGTGTGCCAAATGTAAAATCACTAGCATCAACAGGTGAGTTGACATCAACGAGTGAGCTGGCATTGACAACAGGTGCTCAAACTCATTGTTCAGTTAAATACATGTGTGCATAAAATGTATGTTTTAACATTAAATTGCTTTTTATACAGCTCAGAAAGTATATTCAATTCTTTAGCCAGGGTATTTTGGTTATATTTCAATATTAAATATATTTAAATGCAGCAGATATGCTTCAGCATTGTAATTGAATTATTTTAGACCCAATACCTGGAGGGTGTAACTTGGAGTACAATTTTGAAAATGATCCCAACATTCATACGTGGTATGATGGCTTTCATCTGTGGGTGGAGTTTCAATACTCCAATGTTGATGACCTGCCATGTGATAACTCCCAAAACTACACTCCGCTCACCTATTCCATATATGCTCTTTATTTTGATGTAAGTACCTATGAAAAAAAGGGAAGGGAGGGAAAAGAAAAAGCAACAAAAAAATCCAAGTTGTATATACATTATATTCAAAAATATATCTGTATTAAATTGAAGAGTTCCTGCGCAATATGCCTCTGTAGGAATGATTGATCTGATCTGATCTGATGATTGTTTGTATTTTTAAGAACTGCTTTTATTAAATAATTTGTAATATAACGAATAAATATTTAAGGTATTTCATACTAGCCAATGAGTTTTTGGTTTTTCTATAAACATGCCTTTTTCATTTTTATGTCTAATGTGTATCCTGTGTCATTGTTCCTTGAAGGTGTACAAAATAGTTGTATTAATATCTTCACAATTGCAGGCTGGGAACTCCAATGAAGATTTTGCAGACACTTTAACTAAATATCTTTCAGGTGACTCAGGACCTGGTACTAAGGTTGGTTACTTGCAGGTCTATGTTCCTTACATATGTGTACTATTGCTATATTTTAATAATTTATTTTATTTTCTTAAAATGTTAGTTTAGTTTATGTATTTTTTGTCGGTTGTAAATTCTGAAAACTCTCCATGACTATTTATTGACTGTTAACAAAAACAACTGTTATTCTAGTTGCTGGACCATGTTAGAACTTCATCGAGTAAACCTGCCACTGTCATCACGTCGTACCCTGACCAGCCACTGTTGGTTAGTGTAGTAGTTTCTGATACTCTTACTGGTGGAAGAGCTACATACGTGTCAACTGTGTCCTATGGCTGTGATGTTAACAAACACACTCCTGATCACCCATGTCAAAGTAAGGTTTATATATGCTCTCTGATCGCTTTTACATTTTAAACAGCAGCTTTCAGTATTTCTCCAAGAATTTCTTATGCTACATGATTTTGTGTTATTTTGGCTCACTAATTGTTATGCAATTCAAACTTGGTAGTTCTTTTAGATTTTTATGTTTTCATTTAGAACCAATTTGTTGGGGTGGTTTAACAACTTTTAAAATAACTTTAAATTTATTATATATAAAAAAAGAGATTATTTTAAAAAAGTATGTGTAATGTGTTTCCATGAACCTTTACTTATGCAGTTGCAGATTGCCGACATATCATCAACACATATAGCTTTTTGTTGAGTCACTGATGTTTTTTGAAGAGCTGTTTAATTTTATGGTTCTTTTACGTAGTCGTTAAAAAAGAAACCAAATTGGAGAACTTTTGTATTAGTTTTTGGATAGACTATTTTTATTTTGCAATATTTCTAATTTTTTGTTTCAGTTCAGTGGTACTATTACCTGCTAGCCAGTGCCCTTGGGCTACTCGGTCTATTTCTCACATTTGCTGCACATCGATACTTTTACTGTGAAGTGTTTATTTGCGGATTCCTCACAATGCTATTCTGTTCTTTCATTGGCCTATTAATCGCTAGAGTCTCGCCTTCAGGTTTGATTTTTAACTTGTAGTATTAACATGCATACAGTAATTAAAACTGATGCATTTATCTTATGTCAGATAATGTTAGTCATATATTCAACGTACAGTAGTACTCATTCTTGTATATTTAACATTACTTGTATTACTTGTGGTTAGAGTTAGATACAACTAGTAGTTTTACTCACATATGTGTTGAGCATTTCCTGGTATATACTGAGTTTATAACATTAGTAAGCTTTTGTTCATTAGTGCTTGCAGTCCCATTAAAAGTTGAAACCGTTAAAGCAATATTTTTACTGGCATTATTAATATGATAATAAGAATGCTGGTTTCATTGGTGAACTTATTACATCATTTGTATAATAAAGATATCAGATCTACTCTGATATAGTATTATATACTATAAATTATGTTATACTTATTCTTCGACTGTAGCTCTCCTAGCTGGCTCTGTAGGAGTCGGGTTGCTTGGTGGGGCTCTCTGGCTGACACTGTGGTATGCTGCCGGCATAGCTACCTTAAATGCTGCCCTCTCTGCTGCCAATGCTGGCTTTCTTATATCTTCTATTGTTTTCTACACTCCTCTAGGTTTGTTTATCTTGGTAATTCAGCAAATGCATAATATATTGATAAATTGATATTGCAAATAAAATTTTCATTTTGTTGCGTTTTCAATACCATAGCATAAAGTGTTTAATTTTGAAGTGAGAGAGCACAGTTTGGAGTTATCCTATCTATTTTACTGCTGCTGATTTTTACAGACTGGTCTACATATTGCAATATTATAGTTAATTATAGTATAACTAGCTTCTTTGGGTTGCTGCTGACTACAGTAAGAGTAGCATATTGCTAGCCTGACCTCAATTTACAAGCAAAATATTTACTTCCAAGTGAAGAGCCTAACGATTCTCTAACTCACTCAGCTTCACATTCAATACCAGTCAAATAGTAATCAAACTCAGCGCCTATTCTGTGGAATGTACTTACTATTTCTATTTTTAGTCAACTTATCTATGTTTGACAACAAGTGGGAGATATGGCTGATGTATCCTATACCTGCAATATTGGTGGTTTTAGTTTTTCTGTTCTTTGCTAAAAAGGTAATTATATGACTGGCTGAAATTTATGTAGAACATTAATGATAATTTGTATGTTCCTAGCTTCCTTGCTTCCAGCTCTATTGTTGACAATGTTATGCATATGTTGGTATCACTACATTTTTGTTCGATGAGTTTAATTATTTAGTATTTCTGTGAAGATTTATTGTAAAAGCAACTATTTTGTTAAAAGTGAAAAGTGAGAATCAAGTTTTTTAAAATAATGAGAACAATATTCTCGGATATAATAATCTCCATAAATTTGAAGCCATCTTGGGCTATAAATATTCTTTAAGACTTATAATTTTGATGAAATTTTATTTTTATTGAACTTAGTGCAAACTTGTAAAGTTTTTATTCATATGCCGTCCAGGTGAATATTGCAAGTTGTGCATTCCTCGGCTCTTATATGGTGATGAGCGCTGTGTCAGTCTACAGCAATGCATCTCTCCATCACATTCTGTTAGAAACCATCAGACGTGCAACTATCTACCAGTACTATGACGTCGTGTTCTCAGCTCCCTTCTCTGCCAAAGGTTTGTCACCAAAACAGAACCATTTTGGATATTCCAGTGGGCTAGTTTGTTGCAGAGGATTGCATGCAGTCCAGATGTTACATATCTCCCACTACTCCTTAAAATACTCATATTGAGTCAATTGGTCATTATTAGTTTTTAAAAATTATTTATTGTACGAGTAATAACACTGCAAGCTGAAACACGCAGTTTAAAAAACCCTTTGTTAAGATTTTATGCAGTTTGAACATTAGTATACATGTGGAATTTTTGTTAATTGAGCAAAAAGTTGTTTTGTTTTTTTTAATCAGAATATGGTTCACTGCTCAAGTTTTATGTAACATTTAAAAACCCAAAAAAATTAGTTTTTGCACTTAATTATGTAAGCTATTGTTAATATTTGGGGTTGGTTTTTTATGTCGACTAAAATTTTAGTTGATTTGATGTGTTGTGTAAATGCAGTTTTTCCCATTTATAGCAGGAGCCTCAAATTTCAAAACATGTTTTGTCTTTGCTAGACTGTTTCTTTTGTTGTTTACTAATAATCTAAAAATTAATATTAGGCAAAAATTACATCCATCTTTGGTTAGCTGTAGTATTGTTGTAGCACTTAGAGTAGAATATAATTATATTATATGCTGGTGAGATGTACGCTCTGTTTGCAGATGGTGGGCTACTAGCAGGCTGGGTTTTCTTATTGATTGCCGGATGTGCAATACAATTATATACGGAAAAGGGAAAACCTGATTTTCCGATCTCTCCTAGGAAGCGTGTTGAGAGAACTCCAGGTTAGCCTCTAGTAGTTTGGAGTTGCAAGCTCTCTTAATTTATCATACTATCTCAGTAAACAGAAAACTGTTTGCCTACTGGGGCATTATTTGTAGTACAATAAGCCGAAACCAAACAATAAATAGGCAATTGCCAGACTTATAATTAATTTTATTTTTCAATTTCGTTTTATACTGAGCTTTCATAAAAAATTTAGTTTGGGAATTCAGTTAGATGTAATGCTAGGATCAATCTTTTCATCATGTAAATATGTCCTGCATTTTATGAAATTAGTTGATATTCAATATATTTTATGTTATCTATTAAAAACGTATTCTATCATTTAGTTCCATTGGGAGAAGAGGAAAGGCTGTTGGCTTCACCAGAATCACCTTCAACTACACCTGCGCCAGATCAGAGTTATGGTGCAATCAATTCCTAATGCAATCCAATCTACATATTAAAGACTGTATCCCTCCAAAGCCTCAAGTGCTCAATTACTTCCATTAACATGAACATTATATTATTTATATTTATGGAAAGTGTGCCATTGATTTTCATAAGAGCTTGTGTCTCTATTTTTACAAAAAATTGAACTATTTTTTAAAATGTATTTTTATTATTTTCATCAAATTCTGGAATTATGTAGTATGTACAGATACAGTGTGCTGGGAACAGAGCACAATAAAAACAGAACAACACATATCATTGGATGCGGTTATATGCAGAGTACAATCATTAGTTAGTAGATGTATTGCCAATACAAGTGGAGTGGTTAGTAGCGTCCTGATCTGCCTCTTCTGTCGCGATCTCGGGATCGAGATCTTCTTCTATGGCTTCTATCGCGTGACCTTGACCGGGATTTAGACCTGCAACCAAGGAGAAAGTAGTCTATTTTGGTTTAGCCAATATCACATTTATCTTAATCTGTTCAGGAATCAACTGAATTACATGTTCACAGCTTTATTTTGTGGCAACAGGAAGTTGGAGAGTGGCCAAACATTGAGTTATGACATTTGGGCCTAATGGTAAGCCCCCCAGGTCCAAGGATATAATAGAAAAGACTAAATGGATATTCATACAGTTTTAAATGGTAGGGCTCTGTAACGGGTCAAATCTGTTATGCACAATATCAAAATTGAAATAGTGCTAGGTCTTTTGAGATCCTCAAACATATTTTAACAAAAAATCATTGCCTTTCAATATACCTTGGTCTATAGTTATATCATGTTTCTACAAAGACTTTGTGAATGCAAAGTTGATTGAGTTACCTTTTCTTGGATCGTCCATAGAGCCTCTTGCGTAGATCTCTGGAGATGGGTTTCAAGTGCATGAAGTTGCAGAAACCTCCTCTAGTGCACTCCCTGAAATATTGTGTGTGTAATTGCAAAGGTCATTGTTCAAAGTGAGCACTACTACTGCTGCTGCTACTACTGCTACTACTACTGCTACTACTACTACTACTACCATTACTGCTGCTACTACTAATACTGCTGCTACTACTATTACTACTACTGCTGCTACTACTACTACTGCTGCTACTGCCACCACCACTTTCACTTCAAACAGCAAGTACTACTGTGAACAGCAAACACAACTATTTAAGCAAGTAACAGATGATAATTACTTGGGTATTGGTTTAATGGTGCAGTACAAGTATTTACACCAACTGCAAACACAAGTGGAACTTACCCAAGTTCATACTGCCTACAGCATGCCTCTCTGAAGTCAGTAACGGGTGACAAATCACAAGTGAGGGGTCGTCCATTAAACCAACGGAGATTAAGAGCATTCATAGCTTTCTCGGCATCTTCCTCTTTACGAAACTGCAGAATATATCATAAAGTGACCATGCTAATATGGCAAGTGGAGTCACAAGCAAAATGTTCGTTGAAGGTATACATATACAATGTAGTTACAAAAAGCATCATCACAAACTAAAACCTATCGTTAGATAATTGATAGATATGAATGATATCAGGGAAGCTATATATGAGTAGTATACATGATATATAGCAGATAATGCACATACCTTAACATACACATTACCAACAAGATGATCTCCAAGATTATCACAAACGTTCATCTCTTCAATCTCTCCATACTACAACATAGATTGTACTATGTAAAACAAATGTCATTGAACGTTCACAGAGGCTAGAAGATACTAGTTTAATGGGTATTTTTTAAGATTGCCTGGTGGTTTAGTTCAAAACTGCAGCTATAACCTACTATTCAATGACAACAGTATTTAGAAAGTTTTGCATTGCATTTTCTAAAAAAAATCTGCACCTAAAATCTGAAAGATCAATGGAAGCAGTTTTGGTCCCACCTAGAACCTGCAATAGGGTACCTGCCATGTAACAAAAGCATTCACACTAAGTATCTATCTAAATTATGCCGTTAACCTCCGTCAAACCTGCCCAAAGTATTTACCAAACCTGAGAAAAGCGTGTCTAATCGCCAAAGGAATACAGCAGTACCTAGACTCTACAAGTAACTCGCTGCATTATTGCAGCATAACACACTTTAGGGAGTGAAATACGTTGCTGCTGCGGCATCAGTGTTACCTTATCTTCCATCTCTACAAAGATCTCTTCAAAAAATTCATCAAAGTGCAGTTGCACCTCCTGGTCACTAATCACAGCTGAAATGAAAGTGAATAAACAAGACATACACAATGGGCTGGGCCATGCCATTACAATAACAAAGATAACACAGAGTAATATATTGTAATAGTGTAGTTGAAATGTAGAGTAGACCTAAGATAGAAGTTACTGCTATCAATCACTACAAAATAAAATAATACCTAAAAAACTGCATCTTTACACAATAAACATTTCAGAATATGAATAATAAACAGTTTTAAAATATTAGTTGTTTGGTGCTAAGTACTGTTACTAATCTAGGCTAAAGTACTGATAGTATATTGAGACTAAACTTTGTAGTGAAATGAAGATCGAGATCAAAATGAATGACAAAGTAATTATACTTACATTCAGTTTGGTTGTGCTGCGGATTGGAGTAGACGTTAGGCATCACAATGGTCTAAAAATATTCCATGAACAAGTATTGTCAAGTGCTATTGTTAACGTAAAGCAACCTTAATCTATGTGTGGAGCAAAAATCTTCTTGGGAAAGGGTTAAAGCACATTATTACATTCACACTACTGTGTTACCAGGTGAATATTGAGTAAAATTGCTAACTGTTTTTACAAAAAGTGTTTCATTCTTGAGTTTTATTTAAAAATTTTCAACTTATTTGTGAAGAAAGGTCATCTAATGACTTATGTACACTGAGGTAAGTAAATTGATATTGAAGTATTCACTGTGTAGTTCATTTCAAAGATATTTTAAAGTTTTTTAATCGTATAACTAACAAAACAAAAATAACTATAAATTTTTCAAATAGATTATAATTATTTTTTAGCCAAACAGCAATGCAGGCCTAGTGGTAAATAGTAAACTTGTTTACATGCAAATAATGTATTACCTGACTGAAAGTTGGTTTATTGTGAAGACGAGAACATTTGTCACCATGCCTGCAAGCTCCAATTTTGAAATAAAACGAGCAGTTGACCCTGAAAATATTGAAACAAATATTGAAAGCATAGAATAAACACACGAGTAGCATTAGTTGATGCTCCTACTTTATCAACTCAGCTTATATTAGGGACCAAATGAATTTTTAATCGAACCATTGAATACATATAAATATCTAGAAGAGTATCAAAACTATTGACTTGCTTCAATGACTTGCAAGCAAAATACGTGTTCACTAAGTTACTGCATTAGTGGAGTTGAAAAATAAATTAAACCTGAAAGTTTTGCCTGAGATATCAGCTGAACTTAACTTGATTTGCACCGATTTAGATCAAGATAATGAAACAACCATTGTAAAGTTTTAAGCCCCATATTTACATTGATATTGTTAATAACTGCAGGTAATTCCAATGAATAGAAGCAAGCTCACATTTATACTTATAGGTATTATAACTATAGTCTATAATATATTAATGTTAATAGTATTATAGTAATAACACTGTATAATATTATTACTTATTAGTATCACTATTAATATTGAAATAAATAAATTTTAAACACATTATCATCATGAATACTCTAAATTATTATTGAAACTAATTCATCATAATAACATTACCTACAATAGGATTATTTTTTTAATATTTGGCTTGAAAAATAAACTTTAGAATTATTTTTATCTATATTAATATTGATATTAACTTTAAGTATTAACTAGCTATCAGCATGACATAATTTTTTATTTCATCACATATTGATACTCATAGTATTATTATAACTATTAAAATTACTGTTGATTAAATAAAATTAAAAGTAATAAATTTTAAATGGTCGTCAAGAAATTACTACTACTACTAGTACTACTAGTAATAGTAAATACTACTTAACTAACTCTAAGTGGATCATTATTATAATATAAAAACTACTAGGATACTTGTACTAACATCTAACACTACTAGTAGTAAACTACAATAATATAACTATAAGCATTATGATTATGATTACAATTTGATTTATATGAAGTTATTATAGCAATATGAATATCAATAAGTGAATATGAAATTGAATATCACTATCACTATCAGTCGTTTCAGTATCAGCATCAACATGAATGATGAATGTCAACAGGTACCGGTACAAGTAACAGTTGCTTAGTAATACTAGAACTAGAAGTAGAGTATTACAGAGAAAAATTAATTGCATATTGATATAGGCTAATACTAATAGGGTGTCAATTTTATGTAATGACAAGTATGAGAGTCTCACTCTTCACTCTTGACTTTAACTGAGTCTCAAAGTCAGTCAAGTCTCACGGTCACTATGTGAGTATGACTATGAGTACTATGACTATCAGTATCACTATCACTATGACTATGACAGTATGAGTATGAGCATGAGCATGGGCATGAGCAGGACTATGACTATGACTATGACTATTTCTATGAGTATGACTATGAGTATGAGTATCAGTATGACTAACCATCGAACTTAATATGAATAAATTATAGACAATGCAAACAACAGACAATTTAAAAATCAATTTATGCTTATATATAAATAAGTAAAACTTACAAAAATTAAGTTGGCTATAATCATTGTAATAGACTTACTTGTCTTTTTCTGTTCCAAAAATGGAAGCAAGATATTCCGCCATGTTGATATTTTGTTCACCAATTTATTTCTAAAATAGACCGAGATCAATATTTGTCGAATAATACTGGAACATTACATCGGGGTTTTTATTGCGTGCAGTCCTTTCAAGCACAGCTCATACTTACTTGTGATTCGCCCAAATTCGTGCAAGAGTTTTTTGTCAAAATATAACAACTCTCGCATGGAGTGTTAAAAGTAATGTAGTTCCGTATAAATATTATATTCAACTTCAAGTGCCTGTGGTATTTGCATTGAGTTTGACATTAATTTTCACTGATTCAGTTTTTAATTTCAACCTAATCACAATCTCAAAGTAAAAGTTGATGAGATTAAAACGAAAAAGTTTGATTTTTTATGCTGTGTTTAGCCAAAATAATAATGATTATTATAATCATAATGAGCATAATGATAATGATGATAATAATTAATTAATTTAATATAAATATTATTTGAATTTTAAATTGATATTTCAAGTTGTTGAATGTTGCCCGTTTTACTTTTTATTATTATTAATATTATCAACAGTAATATTGATAATCATAATAATAGTAGTAAATGTAATACTAGTAGTACTAATACTAATACAGTAATAGTTACACTTATACTTATACTTATAGTTATAGTCACTCACACTGATGGTGATAGTGATACTCACATAGACTTAGAGTGATAGACTCATAATTCATAGCTCATACTGATACTCATAGAGTCATACTGACTATCACTATTAGTATTAGCATCATACTGATACTGATAATCATATTCATACTAATAGTAATAGTAATTGAATTAGTATTACTATCACTATTGCTATTAGTCTTACTATTACTATTGCTATTACTATTACTATTACTATTACTTATTAGTATTACTATTAGTCAATTTAGAACAGGTAATACTTATACTATTAGTAATACTAATTGTCAAACTAATGCACCAAACAATAGTTAATGTTATAGCTTATAAGTTATAGTGCTGAAAATTAATAAATAAATCTAGAAATAAATTTAAATATAGAATTACATTCTGATAGTGGTTATCATTATAATAATCATATTGATAATCAAAATGATCAATTAATGATATTTTCACTCTTTGTCAAATAATCAATAAACATTTAGAACTTATTACAAAATTTTCAGCTTAAATGCCTTATTTATAACAGTCTGTTGTAGTGAGTATAACAGTGAATCAGCACACTACTAATTTGTTGTGACTTAGAGTTGCGACAATTTATTCTCAAGTCTGCTATTATTCAAGGAAGAAAACGGTTGAGGTGAATATTGGTCTTTGCAGATATTTATGTCGACTGTTTTCTGCTTGCATCTATAGTTGTCATAGTTGTGTTCTATTGGCTGTTAATGACCTCGTCATAATTAGAATATAGATGATTGTTTCAGATTTCATTTCATAGATTTTTGTGTAGTAATGTCATGGATTTCATCTCTTGTATTATAAGTTCAAGAAAATTTCTCGGCTTCCGGACACTTTCTCATTTCTTGACAGTTTTCTGTTAAATACTTTTGATTCAATGGTTTGTTTGCTGGTGGGATCCCACAAAGTGGCACTATACTTTAGTATCAGTCACACTTTCGGTAGATGCAGAGTATAGCATGTGATTAATAGCTCACAAAATTTTGATCGCTTTTCTTGTTTTTTAATCAAAGTGCTAGTCAAGCTTCAGATCTTGCAGGAGTGTGTGATCAAGATAGCGAGTCCTGTCTGTTAACAATCTAATTATTGAAATTCAAACTTACCAGCATATGAATTGCATGAAATAGCAATTATATAATAACTATTGCTATACTCATACTGATACAGCTTGCCATTGTGCATCTTATAGTTACATAAACTGATATTATGTATTTTATTTATATTACTATTAGTATCAGATATACTTATAGCCTACAACATATAAATTGGAAAGAGATTATAAGTATCAACAGTAAAAACTAAAGTTTTACTATCGAATAGTAGAATACTCTGTTTTATATTCGTGACTCAGTAATTGTAAAACTAAGTGCCTATAACAGTAACAAACAATATTGAGGTGAGATGCAAGTTCTATAACAAAAGCAAAATTAAATTTGACAATTTGGCATTTTGAATTACGCTCACATTCAGCGCCAAACTTGTCTAAACACATTTCACCTGCATGTGATTTTTGTTATTTTGTAGCGTAGATCATTCTCGAAGGCTGAAGTTGAATGCAATTGCTTTGGTTTTAGGTTTTGAGAGCAGATTTTGAGAAGATATAGCCTCAACAAATATCTGATACCTCACCTGGTGATTTAGTAAAAACAAGTAAGATATAAATTTGTATTGCTATATATATGTATATTATAATATAGCCGTACAAACAATTTTGGTCCATCAACTTCCAAAATCACTTTTTTTAAAATATTAAAGATATACAGCGAAATTTTGTCATGTTCAGAAGATGTACTATTACAACCCTCTGGATTTTTAATCCTTACGTTGAGCAAACATATAAATCCAATGCAACAAATATGATGTCAAAGCTGTATAGGAATACTTGGTGCTAACTGCTGGCCACTCATGTTATATTTACAATTTAAACTATTTTGCAGCCAGATTATATATTTATATGTACGATTTTGCGATTTTAGTAGTCTGTATAAAAATGTGTATTCATTTTTAGGGTTTTTTTGTCAACTCACCAAATAATATTATATCTTAGCTTTCGAGTTAGCTCGGGGTCAGTATATTATTACTGGTTGCTGAGCTGGGGTGCAAGGTAACTCTAGCTCCTGTCAATCTGTATGGGGAGTTAAGCCTCTGGTTAGGGTATTCGTTTGGTGATGCTCCACAGTCTAGGACTGAGCACGCACAGCACACCCCGTTAAACTGTAACTGAAGTTTTAGTTCATCGGCACACCCTCCTAACCCATTTTTATCTTATATTCCTATATATCCATACACACAAGTTCTGTGTATTCAAAACTTCACTCTATCTCTCTCTTTATATTGTCTCTATAGCATTCTCTCTAGCTCCCTATTGTTGTCTTCTCTCACTCTCTTTTATACTTATTGCATTCAGGCAGGCCACACCTACACTATATTTATGTTAATGCAACTAAAATTACTAGATTTATTTGAATAGAGTTATGCTCCCTTTATGCTTATAATGGCAAGAGAAAATAATTAACCAAGTTTAAGTTCTGATGCAGCAACTGTTATTATTGCTTGCTGTTGATGCTGAATTTTATATATTTTCAGTGGATCTGTCAAAAGTTTCTAATGAGGAAAAACTGAAGATATGTAGGAAATACTACCTCGGTAAGTCTAAGTTTATACTTGGCGTTCTCTTGTTTCATAACTGTCATATCCGGAGTAGAAATCAAATGTTTTTGGCTATTTTAGTGTGTACTTATCACTTTTGATTTCGTCGGCTCCCATTTCAGCATCAAAATAATATTCTTGTTTAAACTTTATTGCTTTTTTCTAAAATACATGTATAGTGATTAGCAACATTACAACACTACCTACATTACGTTATGTTTGTGAGATTTTGTAATTATATGTGTAATGTGCTTCGTTTTTAGTGGCAGTCTTTGTGGGAACTTGAATGTGATGTGTTTCTGAGGGCTATGGCACTAGCCATGCTATTGATAAGGTTTCAGAGCTACAAAATAGCACATACGAAATTATAACTGTCTTTCTTACCTTCACCAATGGCCCATTTAGGATTTAAACCACCTACCTTGTAAAACTTGTGCCATGCTAGTAGACTGGGACTGCTAACTATTTCATTTGCAATATGCAAATATTTGAATCAAGTTTTCATTTCTTTGTTTTAGCTGGATTTGCTCTCTTGCCATTTGTATGGGCTATCAATGCTGTATGGTTCTTCAAATATGCCTTCAAGTCAACAGAATTCCCTGAGCAAAAAAAGATGAGATCTTGTAAGCAAACTTTGTTAATTTTAGTGACTTTTTGTGGCACTTCACATTTAAATTTAGTTTTTCGTCTTATAATTTTCAAGTGTGCAACAATAACTTGGTGAGTAAAAGGTGCAATTGCCTACAGGTGAAGAATTGTAAAAAATTGTTTGTTTTTTAGACGTGCTACAGTCATTGGTTGGATGTGTTGTTTGGACAATAGCTCTAATTATATGGATTTCTCTCTATCAAATAAACCGAGCTTCGTGGGGGCTTATAGGAGACCAGATATCCTTCATTATACCACTGAACAGAATTTAGTCATTGGTATTCAATGTTTTTCTAGTTTAAAGCCTCATTCTATCATATTTATTTTTATCAAGTTTGCTTCTTGGTAACTATGTTAATGTGCATATATGTATTTTTATCTACCACACAACCTTTACCATACGCAAGCTTGTATCTATCTACTTATATTTTGAAAATATTATAATGTAGACATCACAATTTCCAAAGGTCATAAAAATATGATTTTTATATTTGGCAATATTGCTGTTTTATGTGCTAATGTAAATTAAATTATAGGCAACAACATAAATGTTTATATTAAAAAATGTTATCCCAATTAAAGAATCACAAATATTAATACTACTTACATATACTGTAATATCATTACAAAAGAGATTGTGAAACTTATAATTCACTAATGAAATAAAATTTATAGAAAGTAAAATAAAGTATAATTGTTCTATTGGCTGAAAAGCAGCACACTAAAAAGTACAAAAGATTAGATTTGTTCTAATACAAATAATTTGAATATGTAACGCAACACTGTGGGTGTGTGTAACAACAATGTCACAAGAAGTTTAATAGGTTTATCTAGCCCAGTCATAATGATGGGTCATGAGCAAGTCTAAAAATCCTTAGACTCTGGCACCACAGGGTTATAAACACTGTTGAGTTTATCGAGAAGCTCAGTTTTTTCTGCATCTGGCAAGAAAGCATTTCTGGCTCCATCATATATCTAAACAAATAAATTATTTGTCTTGTAAAATTTTAAAAAACAACATTTTCTATGTTAGTGTGAGCTGCTAAAAAACATAAATTCCAATAATTCAAATGAACAATTTGACTACTAGAAAATAGTTGAGTTGATTTAAAACCAAAAACAAATGCCTCAATTCAACAAACACAGCATTTTAGCTGGAGAAGAAACCTGACCCAGTGACTAGTTAGAAGATAAGACAAAACGACTTTTGCTATAAGGTAGTAATACCTGGCACATATATTACTAGACTCGTTATATTTAACAAAAATTGTGTGCACTTATAGATATAATACATAAGAAGGCAATTGTGTTGTTTAAAAGTGTTATGTGTTCATAAACTATTTGAAAATGTTGCCTTTCATTATCATCTATTTTTATAGTGCACACAATTTATGTCATATAAAATGAAAGAAATTCTAGGACATTGATAATGGAAAAATGTTTAACACCTTGAGGACTTTTTAGAACCAACATAAACCATGATCCCACTAAAGAAGTTGGAAAAGATAACCATGCTTCAAACTTCCACCATGTTAGTTAATGAACTTGTATGAGAAGATTTTCAAATTAAATACAATGTCACAACAGGAACATGACAGCACTATTATATATATATATATATATATATATATATGTGTGTATATATATATATATATATATATATATATATATATATATATATATATATATATATATATATATATATATATATATATATATATATAATGTTATATACAGAAAACTTCAATCGACTACTAAATAGACTTATCTTAAAGAGCAGAAATGCATCTAAAATCTAGAAACATATAATTTAAACTTAGATATTTATTTTAAATCTATAGCATACTTGCAAAACATACTTCTATGCAAAGATTAGCTTATGGATATTAATTAGGAGCTGTTCTGAATTTAAAATTTAGTACAAATAGTGGATTGGAAAATGTTAAATGAGTGGCTGAGTATTTCATTACAGCATTTGAAAAACTAGAATTGAAAATTTAAAGCAAGATTTTATATTTCCACGCTAATCAATGGAATGCACGTCATCACACAGTGTTTTTAATAAAAATGATAAAGTAGTCAAAGTGTAATACTGATTAACATACTGTCTTAAGGAGACGAAGTTTGCTCACTCCTATCTTATTCTGCACAACATCAAACTCCTGGCTAAGGTTTGTGTCAGTTATCACAGGATCATCAGTACTGAGTGAGAAGCTAAAGTTGTCATCAGCAAATCTATAATGGACACCAGCATATCACATAAACAATCAACTAAAATGCATATGATTGCATATTATTATATGTATACAAGTGTTCATGAATGTTCAATTTTAAAGCATAGCTAAAAGCTTTAACTTTCAATATATTTCATCTTCACCATTCATGAGCAAACAATCTATGAAATTCCTTAGTAATAAATCTTAAAACAATATATCCCAGTTTATATACCCTTCAACAAACCTCATAAAAACACTGTTTTGATTAACTAAATCTTACAGTTTTTAATGAAAGACAGCTAAGTGTGGCTAAATGCAGCACTTTAACAACTTCACAAGAAGGACATATAAAAAGCTTCAACAAACAATCTATAATTCCAACTGTTTATTATGTTAAAAAATTGTCCTGAACAAGATCTGTCACTATCCTACATGGAAGATTAGCACAACAATAATACCCACAGTTAGATAAACTTGGAATTCTCAACGAGAAATGTTGACACCACAATAAATTCATTCACCACCAGCTGTGCATGGACAGTTAATCAAAATCTTGCAGTAAGCAAAGAAACAACAGAGCTGAAGCAAAATCATCAGCACATGAAGCAAGTAAAACTAACAATGGTCACTAGTTGGCTTTACGACAAAACTCTAAATTTGCTGTGGCAAAATAAAAGATGTGAAACAAATAAGACTTGAACTGGCGTGAAACTTCTAAAAACAGACCAAGGGGTACAGAACTATAATGCAAAGACAAAAAAAATCTGCATTTTTAATAAACTAACTAAACTTCGACAGATTAGAAAAAGATAAGCTGCAAAGAGACAATTTTTTAATTGCAAATAAAGGTTGTAGGATTTGCAGTATTAAAGCCAACAACTACATGCATTCATTGAGGTATCATACCATCAAACTTGAGTTTTTTTTAACAAAAAACATCCTATCTTTGAAATGCTAAAATTTCAGCAAAACTTCTCACTACAGCAGAATTCCTAACTAGCAATATTTTGGTTTACAGAAAAAAGAAGCCTATAGGTGGTTTACAATTAATCCTACACAATATACGTAATTTTTTTAAAAAAATCCGAGTAAGTGAGTAGAAGTTGGCTAAAACTAATTTAAAAAATCACCTTTCAATTTGCTAAAAACTAGTCCATTTTTGTAGTTTTCAATAACTTTGACCTTGGAAAGATTGACCTAATTTTCTGTTAATAGTGAAAGTTATTTACACAGTACAGCAAGTAATATAATAAATAGGAAATAATTTACTATATAAAATTATGTATAGATCAACCTTTTTATAGGATGCTTTGGCCAGTCAGGCTTGCAAGCACCTGTGAAGATACTGGAACATGGGCAACACTCAAAGTGCATCCGCATACGCAGTAGTTGCTGGTAGAGAGCCTCATTTTCAACAGTGTGGTAGCCATGACCAATTCTGTTGGCATGTAGTTTATCTATAGCCTGCAACATTATAGCAATAGCACGCATACCAAAATAATAGATACACAGATAAAAAATTTCAGCAAGTCAATAAGTTAAATTTCCATGAAAACGTCACATAATAGGCATTCATTTCTATCATAAACACAAGTGAGATCTTCTAATATGAGATGATTTCAAACTAGAGTCACTAGTGACTAAAGTCACTAGACAATTTGTATCTTGCACTCTTATAGTTTGAATGTTCTGGACTTACAGTGATGAGCTTTTTTGCTGGTTGCTTCGAAAATATGAACAATGTAAATTTATGAATTTATAGCATTTTAACCAATGTGTAAATTTGGCTGAGTTGAAAATCAAACACACTATTGAGTATTGAGTAGTTTTCAAGTTACTTAAAAAGTGTTCAAAGTTGTATATCCATGACAAATGATTATCAATAAAAAAAACAAAAAGCAGTTCAAAAACCAGTGCCAACCACTTAGATCTAGTGTACAATTGGCGAGTTTGAGAGCAGGTTAGTAATTGAAATGACAACTCCCGAGTGCTAAACAAGTACACATAGTACGAAGCAGTCAATTAGAAATTACCATAAAAACTCACTGCTGTTTAAATCTTTTAACCTTGTGAGGAAGTTTTTAACTGGACACAGGAGCAATTGTGATCGGATTCTCTTCCTAACATCACCAATGGCCCATGCCGGGTTTCGAACCCATGACCTAGTGGATACTAGGTCAGTGCTCTAACCACTAGACCATGGCTTCCCAAATAGAACACGAAAACCATGACTGAATAGAAATTTACAAAAGTGAGTATAACACAAGTCCACAGCAAATCATAACCCTACCTTACAATAACTTATCCTAATCACAAGCTTAGTAGATCTGCAAGACCATATTTTAATTAGAATTTATTTTAACTAAACATGTAACTATAAAAATAAGATATAAACATTTGAGTTGGAAATCCTGTCTCCCGGTACAAATCACATGATTGGTCCACACATATACAGTATATATAGGAACTTAAACAAACGCACCACTGGCACAGCAGCCACAGTAGATTCACCAGCATGGACTGTTCTATATACCCCAGCAGCCTTTGCTTTCTACAATGTAGTAATATATATTATTTCTATATTAATTAACACACAATATGTGTAAAGCAAGGATACGCAAGGAAAAATTACAGAATAAAATTTTATTTTATCTTAAATAATCCGACAGAGTTCTGATTTTTTTTCCAATTTTGTTCATGACTACTTATTATAACCAGTATTTAGTATTTACACTAAACTCCGCAACATGTCTTCATGTCTGTGATCATATGTAATGAATCAATCAATCAACACATCAACTTACTTCGAAAGCTTCAACATGGCGAGGGTCCAGTGCAGCACCACTTTCATCACCAGCAATATCAATGGCTACAACCCCTTTCCCTTTATACTTTTCACAGAGTCTTGCTATATCCAGCGAGTATTCTAAAAAAATTGGTTGGAATACAGTCAAATTATTTTGGTAAAGAAGCACTCATCAAAACACTTTACACAACATCATTTCGTATGGCACAGTGTTGATCTACCTGGAAAGTCTCTGATACAGCACAGGATTTGGCGAAGTTTTATGTTTAGCTTCTGCTCGGCTTTCCTATACTCATCATTGACAGCGTCAACAATCTCGTCAGGAGTGATTTTAGAATCTCCAATCTAAATAAGTCAAACTCAGGCTACTTTTAAGGTTAAAATGCTGAAGAAACAGCCTATTACACATTAGTTACTTTGTTCTAAAAAAACAATGATTTACACAAACGGCAAGTTCCTACTTGTAGAAGGGGGGGAGGAGGGGTACAGCCTTTATAAAGGAGAACAAAATGTATGTATACAACATTCAATTTACTGTGACACAACTTGCTAAACCACAATTGCTATATTTACCATGAGTATGATTCTGTAACAGCAACAGATTTATACAAAATATGCCATTTATTTTACCAAAACGTTGAAAGAGAGCCACTCATTATTTATAACGATTTATTTATACACTTAATGGTACTTGCAACTACAAAAAAGCACTGGTCATTGTTAATAGAATAGGATTATCTGTGATTTGGGACTGAGATTGCAATAAGATTGATAAATAATTTCAGATAACGCACAATAGAATTCAACAAAAACCTTAATTGTGAAAGGGGGATAAACATACGAAATGTTTAGATAAGATAAAGCATTGCTACTCCAGGAAATTGTTGCTATCAGCCATTTGGTGACACATTAAAGTGTAGACTTTTGATTACCAGTTTTTCTAAGAAAACAGAACAAAACTTTTAGACGCAATTTCAACGTCAATAATTTTCTCTTTCCACATACACATATAATAATACATGACGATATGCAAACTTATTTAAATATAACTGTTTAAATCATTAAAACATTTTATCAATAGTAGCTTCACAGGTGTAACAAGTTTTAATCAGTAGATACAATTTACAAGTTTATCTGATGATTGTTCGTAAGATAAAGATGTTAATAATACTTCACCATCACCTAAAGGGAAATATTCACACGATTCTAATCAAATACGGTAACAAATCTCAGATTAGCAAGATGATGTCATCATCTCAAGGTCGGGGGAATACTCACTGCGTTTCCATTATTCGAATGGATTATTCATGGTATGAGAAACAGTTACATGGAATTAAACCGAAAGTACAAGTTAATGCAAACCGCAACCACAAATTACTCGCATAATGGCAGTCATGGAAACCCAGTGATTGTAAAGTGTAGATAGGCAAGGGTGCCTTTAGTTCCACCACCTCTACAGCTTGTTAACTATGCATTAACATCTGTAACAGAGCATAGGTGAGCTGCAGACCAAACACAAACTAACCAAAAGGTGTGGACAGTATCTCGGCTCTGAATAGATGACATTATCAGCTGCCATATCCTCGGCAAACTCTCTAGCTAGCTGTCTGATCGCATCCAGAGATCCTCTACAAGTACTAGTCTTGTAAATATCATCTAATAAAATCAGTTCACATCTACACAAAGTTGAATATGGTGGACAGTAGAATTATCTGTCTACTCACGCGTATGCAGGAGCAAAATATTTGAATCTATCAAGGAATTTTGGCAATGTTTCTGGTTGAGTCATAACAACAGCTTTTCTTAGTTCTTCTTCAGTTGAAACGGGCAAAGTAATTCCTCTTTTCCTATGAATACAAAGTTGAAAAATTAATTTTGGTGACGTTTTGAATCAACATTTAAATATTTCCTTAGTGCTTATAGTTATAGCTCAGTGAACCTTTTTAGTTTTCGGGCTAAATAGAAAAAGCAATGCAATGGAAATATATCATTAGCCTAACAATGAATCAGATGTACATTCATATATTCATTCGGAAATTTAGTTGGCTTTACTTTCACGTACAAAATTAGGTAGACTAAAATTAAGTAAAAGGTCTTCTACCATCTTCTATTATGTTAGTTGGAATCAAGAAGCATTAAGCTTTCTAACAATGCATATAATTGCTAAGCAGCAGAATATTTTCCAATATCATTATACACATGCCATACAAATAAAACATACTATTAAATTAATAAAAATCTCAAAGTTGAGGGAAATTTTTGACAATTTGTTTTACTTTAGACCTGCCAGATTATTAAAAAGTTCTGATGAATTTTTTTCATAACTTATTCTAATAAGAAACTTTTCATGAGATGACCTGACTGTACCTGGCTAGTGGAAGTATGGATGTCAATCGGGGAGATCCATCTAAATGAACATGCAACTGCACCTAAATGAAAATCAGGAAAATATTTTTAGGAACAATAAAAGTTGCAGTGTTTAATATTAGTTAATAAGTTTTGACAGCGTTCCAGTGCTTATTATGGTTATAAAATAATATAGATTATACTTATAAGTTGTAACGAATAATTAATAGGTTAAAATAATTAAACAATATTTTATTATTATAGCAGTAATGCACTATGTCCATAAAACTGTTCCTTGTATCAATGTTCAGTGCTGACGTTAAATGATAACAATGTTTAATCCCATTTGTGCCGTAAGGGTCTTGACCAAATGTTAAAAGTTTTACTACATCATAAACAGCACTTTTTGAATTATATAAATAATCTAGTTTCTAAATATAAAATCATCAGTAAGCCCATAATGTTGTCAACATTCGACAAAATTAAAGAAATTTAAATGTAAAAATTGACTACACAGATTTTACTAATAGAATGCTTGGTATTAATGTCTTTAGCAAAATTTATTCATACTTATTGTTGTGAATTAAGATTATATTATTTTCTAACAGATTTTACTCTAATTTATCTGGTAAATGGCTATTCAAAACTTGTTAATGTTGCTAGATCTTGACACAAATACAGTGCTGTGAAAAAGTTTAAGGACGCTTGCAGAAATTTCTATGTATTTCTATGTATTGTTTAATAGGCATTTCTTGGAAGTTCTTAGTATTTTCCTGCAAGTTCTATATATCAAAATGACCCTTAGAATGTGCACTACAATTTCCACCTTATAAATTCTTACTGCTGTGATGTTTTCTACCTATTTTCAGGCTAACTATACAAGCAGCTAGGAAAGCGCAACTCCTGTGTTTTTATGTTTCCAAAGTGTATCGCTTCTGATAATCACAAAAGGCTAAACAGTAAAATTTTACTTTGTACATGACATCATGATACCATAAAGTATGACTTTCTTCCATGATTTGAAATCTGTCATCTAGTTGTAAGCTTTTACATGGTGTCCACTTAGGTGCTGCGCATAGACAAAATGAGAGCTGTAAATCTTACTTCAAAAACCAGGTTTGTAATAATTTTTTGCATAACAAAGGTTATTCAATTAGGAAAATATCTGAAAAGGTTGGCAAAGCAAAGACAACTGTTTATCAAATTATCAGGAAGTTCATGAAGACTGGTAGTGTAGCAGATCGACCTGGAAGTGGACGACCAAGAATAAGCACACTCGGAGATGACAAGGTTTTCATTAGGGTTAGCAAGAAAAATTGCCATAAAACAAGTTCTGAGTTGGCAAAGAATGATCAGAATCGACAGGAACAACAACTTCGACATCCCTGATAAGGCGAAGACTGCTGAGCAATGGTCTATGTGTCTGCAAAGCAAGAAGGAAGCCTCTACTAACCGAGAAGAAGCGAAAAGACCGGCTACGGTTTGGCCAAGGAGCATGGTAGTTAGACATTGAATGATTAGAAAAAAGTAATTATTTCAAATAAATCTACATTTAATGTGAACAATCATGCTGGAAACTGTTTTGTTAGAAGATATCAGTATGAGAAATATAACCCCTAATGTATTCTTACAACAATTAAGCACCCTATCGGTGTTATGTTCTGGGGTTGTATAGCATCAAAAGGTGTAGGTCGACTCAGTAATTGCTCTAGAATGATGTTAATGCCCAAAAATATATAGAGAATCTCAATGCTAAACTTCTTCCAATCATAAAAAACTTCTTTTTAAATGAAATTAACGTATTTGAAGATGACAATGCACCATGCCATTGGGCAAAAACTGTTAAAGAGTGGATGAAAAAGCAGAGGGTCTCAACGCTTAACTGGCCGGCCCAATAAGAAATTCATGGTCAATAATGGCTAAAATAGTCTCTTCACAGAAGCCAACAACTAAGGTGACACTGATAGAGCCTGTAATTCATGCATAGCATCATGTTGTGACTGAAAACGAGTTGGAGAAGCTGTACGAGTTGATGCCTCGTCGCTGCCGACTAGTGATTGAGAATAAAGGCTGGCCAACAAAACATTGATACTAAAATTTAAAGCACTGTGTGTTGCAATGCTGCTATAATGTGTAGAACAAATCACATACAATATTTTTCTATGTTTCACGTAAAACATTCTGATATCCTACAGTACACACAAATTGTGAGAACATTGAATAATTCCCATATATGCATAGTATCTCATTATTTCACCCATATTTTGGAAGGAAATGAAAAGAGACACTAATGATTTGTATAAATGAGATAAGGAGATCTTAAGGATCATTTTGATAGGCATCATGCTTATGGAAATGCTTTTGTTATGTCTTAAAATTAGCTTAGAACATTACTGTTATGGAAAACAATGAGGCGTCCTTAAACTTTTTCACAGCACTGTAGATATAAATTTAAAATACTACAATAGCTGAAAATATTTCCTCAAACAACTAATATAAAAATTATTTAATAAAGATGAATACTGACCATATAAACATAACTAACTTAGTATTCGAGTTTTTATTTTATAAAATATGAATATTTTACGAAAATGCACTAAAATACTATAGCATATCTTTACTAAAGAAAAGTACATTACAAGGAATGGTAGTGCATTTAGTAGTAAGTATGTAAGTCATTGAAACAGATGCTATCAAAGTCAACAATGCTTAGACATAAAAAGAATAGAATGTCTCCACAACTATTCAAAGTGTTAAGTGCAAGTTTCTTTTCCTGAATTCCACTTAAAATTTCACTATTTCACAAATCAGTCACCAGTCAGAAAGCATCAAAAATATCAAGAAATACAGCCTTTCTGTCAACAGCAACTTTAAACTTTATATCAAAAAATTTTCACTTACAACTACAAAGTAGCTTACTCATTACTTATCACTACTAACACATGTAATATGAATATTAAAATCAATATGAATATGAGTCTGACTTTTATTTTGAGTCTATTAGCTATTACATTATAAACACGAAGCACCATAAACTTAAAGTGATCATAGGACATAGATCATAGGGATAGGTCATGGTGATCTCTCTTACAGTCAGTCGATATGACTATAATTATTTCATGGATTCGGCTTGAATTTGGTTGCAGCTACGGTGATAGTCTAGTAATAATGATATTCCTACGCACTATACTTATACTTATAGTACTTATAGGCTGACACTCACACTGAACTATTGGATATATTAGTATTAGTATTACTATTCATATTATCATTATATTTACTTTTAGTATTTAAGTTGAAGATATATTAAATATTTAATCAATATCAATATGAACATAGTCATATTTAATATGAATATGTTCATGTTGATAATGACATCGATAACCCTAGACTCAGCATGAATGAAATGCTAATAGTAATAGTAATAGCAGCACTAATTCAGTAGTTGAGTAGATCATCATCATGATCATCAACTCATTATCACTAGATAGCAGATGTAAATACTAAAATAGCAAAACGAAAATCTAATATCAATACTAATAGTTATAGACTATAGGCATAGCAAAGCCAAATGTGATAGCTATACCTATAGGCTATAAGTACAAGAATAGTTTATTAATATTAGTAATATTTATATTATTTATTATTATTATTAATATATTTTATATTTCAGTTTGTATTATACTAATAGTAATATTTAATTTTATAAGTAATAGTAATACTAATACTAATACTAACAATAATAGTAATACTAATAGTAATAAGTAATACTAATAGCAATATTAATAGTAATACTAATACTAATAGTAATAGTTATACTTATAGTGATACTAACTCTAAGTCTAATTCAGTAAATGCATTTCAATTGTTTAACCGACCGTGACACTGACAGTGAGTGTGAAACTGATACTCAGTCTCACACTCACAGTCACACCGAGCCTGACACTGACAGTTACACTGACAGTGTCTGTCACTCAGTCTGAGTCTCACTGAAACTCAAACTAAATCAGTGAAACTGAATCAGTGAATGTGATACTGATTGACTTTGAGTGATTCTGATTGTGACTAACCTTTGCTGTGATTTCAAAATTGCTAGACATATTAGACGTAGTTTGAAAGCTTCGTTTTAAAAAGTTTTGAAAATAAGTAAGTGCTGGACTGAAAGACTTCTTACTACAAGTATGACTATCAGGCTGATTGAATTTGAAGGAGTACAAATATCTCAACTGCTTTCTTATCACTGTGTAGGCACTATTCCGCAACATTTTCAAAATAGTGTAATTCCTTATCAGCAACTTTACGTTATTTCAACGGGCATCTGGTATTGTCTCTCATACCTGTTATGCCATAAACAAATGATCATTTAAGCTAAAAACAGTTTCTTTTTTACGGGAGATGCGTATTAGAGAGAGCACAACTCGGTCAAATTATAGTTTTACCATGATTTCGTCGCCTAGTATCAGGAGTATTGACGTAATAATGTAAAATAAAATATAAGTCCTAAAAAATAATTCTATGTGTTTGAGCATGTGCATGTGTGTATGTATGTATGTGCGTGTACGTGGGCATGTGCATATGCATTTGCGTGTATAATATTATATGTACATTATATACACACATATTAGAATTTAGATTATAGTTATAATTTATTTAAACTTGATATACATGCCAGATGATGATTAAACCAGTAGTCATTGCATTATGCTGAAAAGCTGTCGTGTGGGAAGCTACAACAGGTACCACTGTAAAATGTTTTATAGAGTGTATTAAAAGCAATAAAATGCAGTTTATAATATAATTTTCTTAAGTATTGTTTTATCATTTATAATTTTATCATACAAGAATTTCATTTATATCAGTTCTCAAATCTGATAAATTGTAAATTTATACGAGAAGTACATATGATTATTGTTATTATTATAGGCCCAAAAAACTCACGATTTACTATATACAGTAAACTGATGCTTCAGAAGTATAATATTAAGTCATATTCAATCATAAATCTTTTTTAAGCTTATACCATAATAAAAATTAAGGGGCAAATTTATAAAACTTTTTTGTTAATGCTACAGAATCTGGAATATTGCACTTAGTGGATAATTTGCAATCTATGCTCAAGTTCAAGTTCGCCCAGAACTTTTTCTGTCCTGGATAAATTAATGCAGTTTATGCATGTAGAATGCACAATTTTTTATAAATAATTCAATAATTTGTCAGAGCTTTGCATAGATGTATCATAAGAATCCCCAACGAATTACATTTACGTAGTATAAAGTTATTCACATAATATGTTTTGGTTCTCAATTAAGTCCAACTTCCTGGAAGGTAAGTTTGTTTTGTAATACATTTTGTACATATGTACATATCTGAAAATAATTGGATATGAGGACACCGTTGTGGTGATGGTTCTGTTAGGCTTGGTGGCACTAGAAACACTAATTGTTGCCGGATTGTCACGAAATTAACTTGATGTTTTGTATTCATATCACATTACAATAGTACTAGTTACTGCTAACACTGTATAGTAATTATATACAACAAATTAAGTAACAATTCTATTAGTATTTACCTATTGAATAACTTTTCATAACTAGATATATGGTCTCTTATCACCCTGTAGATATGCAACCTCAAGTTTTAAAACAAAACAGCAGATAAAGCAAAGTACTTTTATTTTATAAGGCTAGATGTACAAAAGCATAAACCTTTCCAAGTGTATGAATAGAATATAGATGGAAACTTAAGTATTGGCATTCTAAATCAGCACCTCTTGTTTTCACTTTATTGTTATATTTATTAATATAGACTAATGCATATATAAAAGAATTATCTAGAAATATATACATACATATTTAGCTAGTTTTACATCGCAATGGAAACGTTGATTCGAAACATACAAGACTAGTTTATAAAAGAAAAAAGCTGCTCAATATTAATACAATGAAAAATAGGAATTAACACACAGAATTATGTTACAGTAAGGTAATACGAAGAGTTAATTTCATGATGCAGCAGCAATACCATGACGAGTGTGGCACTTTCCACTATGAGTATGCTTGTACTCTTGTAGCTTGGAGATATCTTCATCTTTAGTGCGATCAGTTTGCTGCTTCAACATCTCTGAGCCCTACAAATCAAACCATTGTTTACATAATCATTACAACACATTATGAGAATAGGTTAAGCTGCAACATTATTTCTATGTATGAGACTGCTGATCAAGATTTCTGAGTCAGTATGATCATGTTATAAAAATTTGTAGCGTAGTCTCACCTTAGTAACGCCCCAAGCATCAGGTTTAGATAATGAGGGTGCAAAAGGACGCCCCGAGGCTGGTTGCAGAACCTCCCAATAGTTTCGTGAAGCTCTACAGTGAATATAGAAATTCTCTAAATTCTCATGTATATGCTATACTATGCCATATTATTGAGAAATGGGTATAAGGGTATAAGTAATAACAATTTAACCCTCATCAACATAAAAAATTGATTGGAACAATTGGGAGGATAACTCCTTATTTCCCATCTTGTTTACATAAAGCACACTGACATGCAATGTCATGAACAGACTTTTACGAGTTTACCCAAGTTGCCCCTATTAATACTACATTGTTGTATTAAAGGAAAGTCAGTTAGTAAGAAAATGGCTAGTAAATTAAGTAGGTGTAACAATTGCAAGTTGCTAATTTTATAAAATCTTACTCAAACATTGCAGAAGCCTCAACTGCAGATACACAAGTTAAGCCTTGGGAAATCTTCTATCGAGAAAATATGCAACAAGAAAGAATAAAATTATATTGAATATCTGGTACCTTGCTCTAACCCAAGGCTTTGTGTGCATCTTCAAGCCAGTTCCCCATGGGTCATGCTTTTTAGAACCTTCTGGTAACTTCCCAATCTCCTTAGACAGCTCCTCAGACACTGCTCTAATGTGGTAGGGTTCAAACCCACAGCAACCGCCTATGTACCTGACTCCCATGTCATATGCTCTGCGGGCGTAGGCATGCATGTCCCACCTTGTCAATATCCTTGGCTCAAGACCTACAGCAGCAACAAGTAAAAAATTCAACATACTTTTTTTAAACAATAAAAAGTGCTTTAAATGGATATATTGAATTTTGATGTTCTAATATTTCACACAAAAACTCTCACAAGTATGTGAATAAAATTGACGTTTGACATTTATAAGAATTAAAGCTCACCAAAGGGAAACTCTGGTAGATCGATGAATCCTTGCTTTGATACGTCAGGGGTGTTGAATGCAAGGGGTTGGCACATGAGATGAACCTTGAGGTTTGCTTCATCCAAAGCATCCTTCATCAATTGCATTGCATCAAGAGTTGTCATTGGATCAAAGTGGCAGTTCAAACCAACCACATGAGCTCCTGAAAGCAAGCAATTGTAAAATACATACATAGATCCATGTTTTCTAGTCGGGTTGAGTATTTTACTACCCTGATAAAGCTGAAGTTATTGGTGCAAACTACACTTATATGCTTTTAATTGAGCAACAAATATTTACAATTTTTATTGCTTAAATTGTCTAATTTACAAACTATACTTAAAATGCATAGCATATTTATCAATTAAGGCTTGGACTATCTATCAGGAAAAGTATGATGTTTAACTTCCTGTTTATTCAAAGGAAAAATGGACTCAGTAGTTTACCTGCTCTAGCCATGCGTACACCACATTCTCCAACTGATACATTATGAAGATCTCCCTCTGGTCCAATACACATGTTGGCACAAACAGCCATCCCAGTCTTAAGGCTCTCTTCAATAGCCCATTCCAGCTCCTCAATATGCTCAAAGTACTGCAAATCAAAAAACCAAATGAAAATGTAATTTCATTAAAACTTTATTATAGCACTACAAACTACAGGTACACAAGGAAGAGCTACTTAAATTAAACTAAAAATTATGTCAAAGCATAGCAATAATCCTATTGATCAAATATAGTGAAGTGTAACAGCTTATACAAAACATTCATCTAGTAGAATATGACAGACATGATTACATGATTTCTTGAAAAATACCTGTAAATAGTCATAAAGAATTGCATTATTTAAACCACTTACTTCACAAATCAAAAAGTCTACTCCACATTTAACAAATTGATCAAGCTGTTGCTTGTACTGAGCTTGAACTTCTTCTTTGCTACCACCACTCAGATAAGTGGGGGTTTGCGATATACCACCCGCAACAAGTGCATCCCCTTCATCAGCTACTTCTCTGGCTAGCTCACAGGCAGCTTCATTTATTGCAGCACACTACAAAATAATTTTCCAAAAAGTTTTGCTAAAATTTTGAAAAAACAATTTTGGAAAGCTTTTACTCGAGATATCGGAACAGCTAATATTAGCCTAAATAACGGTCCAAGCAACAGCATTTTTACAAATATATAGCTTTAAGTTTTATGTTACAACGAAGAAATTCTATAGGAAATATAAATAAATAAACTCAGTATATGCTGTACCAGGACAAACATGTAATTATCAGCAACTAAAAGCACTAAAGATACTGTAGTGGTGAGTTTACCCAGTGGTCCCTGTGGTGCGATGGCTAGCAAACTTGCTTGCAAGTCAGAGGTCTTGGGTTCGAATCCCAGTTGGGGCAATTATTTTTCAGACACATGACTAGACAAATCCTTTTCAAGTAAATCAACACTAGAAGTAGACCTACAGTTAGTTTTTGAGATGCCTCGTTCCCTCTGTTGGCCAACTTATCATCACTAGCATAGAAAGTGAAAGCCTGCATCACAGTTGAACCAGCTCGGAGAAACTCTCTATGGAGTTGTCTTACTATAAAATACAACATCCAGATGTTCAGCATTAAAGAAATTGCGCCAATGTCTAGGATATATGGAGCACATTTCAAGAGTAAGAAACTTCTTTGCAGCCTTAATAATATTAATGGGTTTCAAGTTATTCTCAAAGTTTAGGTTATTGAAATAAAAAAAATTCAGAAAAACTTTGTCAGCAACAGTTTATAAAGATAGTATTTCTAATGACTGAATTTAAAAAAACATTTCTCAATCTGAAATTGTTTTAGCAATACTTAGGAACACCACAAGTCCTGCTTCCATAGAAAACGGCCCATAAAAGTAAAGTACATGCCTGTAAACTCCCCCTTGACATTGCCCCTTGACATTGCCCCTTGGCATTGCCCCTTTTCGTTTTTACTATTTTTTACCAGCTTCAGGATGCTCAATGGTTGCCTCTGGAGTCCAAGGTCCAGCCTTGACATAGCCTCGTTTCTCCAGAGCAAACACAAAGCCGCCATCTCCGACTACCACACCCTCGTCCAAGCGTTCAAGGATGCTCTGTAAAGACATCAATTAATTTATTGATCAAAAATTTAAAGTAACATTTGTTCTATAAACTCTTTTATCTTTGCATATTCTATACAAAATAAAATCAGGACAAATTAAACAAAATGCAACGATAAACTTATGCCTATTAAAGGCTGACCAGCAATAAGCTTTTATAACTGGTTGTACTATTTCTTTCCATTTACAACTATCCAATCAGCATAATGATAAACATAGCACAATTTGTGCACATTTCTAGAATATTATGTGCATGTATATAATTATAATAATAAATAAAATGGCCTCATAACTCATAAGACCAAGTTATAAAGTAGAATTTATTTAATCAAATTTGCATTTAAAAAAACTACTCACCTTTTTGCTGGTCATTATGATTGTATGTAACAATATAGTAGTAATATCTTGATTTATAAAAGTGCTGTTGCGACACTGCCAAAGCCAACTTGTCTTCGAGTTCGTTTTCTCACCAGTGGCTCTGGCAAAGCCTTTTATACTGTTACTCACTGCAGCCGGAATCAGCAACACCTATGGCAAAATGTGTAGCTTTATGTCTGTCTGTAGTTAGTTGTAAAACTTTTATTGTGATGAATTTTAAATTTGACAATAAAATTAAAGAAAAATGTGAAAAAAATTTGTACATATTCAAATTAAAAAAATATAGATATAACTTATTATATGCAAGTTGCCTTATGTTTAGTTGCTACCCCTTTTAAAAACAAACACCCTGGTAATCCGCACCACTGACTCAAACTTATTCCAAGCTGGAGTAAACTGGTTAGATAGTCAGTATTGTTATTGTTTAGCCTGTATTGTTTTATTTCGGTTACTTGCTATGGCTTTATGACAGAGTGATGTTTTGGTCAATACAAATTTCCCAGTAACAGGTCAACTCGACAACAACTTCAATGCAAGTAGTCAAAGCATAGTCATGACTACAAATGTAAACAAGCAGTACTACTACTTCTAGAGTGGAATAGCTATATTGCCTTAGTTTATCATTTAAATGTTAGTGCAGATTATTATTACAAGCTTTAAATGTTAATTTTAGTTTTATGCAGGTTTTGATATAAAGCTTTGCAACAATTCCATTTCCAATACCCTAAAACCGTTTACCCTTTTCTAAATATCAAATGCTACAGCTACTATACCATGTTTCATTTGATTCAAGATTGTACTATCTCTGAGCCTGAAGCTTCCCTTTGAAAGAGTAGAATTGAAGATTTTTGCTTAGCTTCAGTTTACAATTTTGTTTTGAGGCCAGTACAACAAACTGCCCTATAAAGATAGGTGCACAGTGTGAAATTTTTGACTAATAATTGTAGAATAAATTGATATTGCCAGTGCAATAATTGTTGTTCAATCTAAGCTTTAAACGTTCAGTTGTAGAAAATAGCACCTACATTACTAACTTGCATGTCATCGACTACATAGGTAATATGCCCTTGCAAACAATATTAAGGCGAAAAGAAGGTTATAAAGCCGGGTAAAGTTGCACGCAAGTGGTTAGAGATTAAGTTTCGATGGTCTTAAAGAAAATTGAAGAGTAAATAACACATAAATAATCCAATATTTGTAGATCAAAACCAACTTGCTTTCATAGTTTAATACTACTCCTCCATTAGAAAAATAAAAATAGCACCTAGCTTCTAAGCTCAACTAAACAAAGCATAATTTAATTGCAGTTGTAATGGATTTCCCATCTTATTCTTAGCATGCTTCATATTGCTTCACATTCAAATCTTTACAAGTTAACCATACTAGCCATAAGCTGTGCAAGTAGGTGTTGCTAAAATATCAATGTTGTGAAAAGATCAAAAAATTTGGTACTTTGCCAGCACATATGCTCATGAGTTCATCTCAACCAGCGAGAACCGGTTTGAACTAAAACTGATGATAATAGAATATATCCAAATTCAGAACTGACTGGCCAAGATATTCGTGTTGAAACCAGTATAATAGATCTGCATGTATTGAGATCAGCTGATATATGGGAAGTTGCAACTATCTAAACACCATCAACTGCTACTGAAATTTTAGGTAACCAACTACCATGCAAAAAGTAATAGTGTACTATATAAAAACATCAGCTATTTAAATGTTTTCAACTTTCAATTAATTTTTAAAATTAAAAATGTTGTTTATTTTTTAGAACATATGCAAAACAGTATTTTTTCGATAGGGTATGGTGGTTGAACACAATGAAGTATACATCTCAATACTTTATCTTCCAATACAGTGGAACATGCTGGACATTTGCTTTGAGAATCACAAACCTTCAGTCAAATATAGCCCAGGATAAAGGAATTAACTGCAGATATAACTTTATATTAAACCCAATGGGACCATATCATTGCAAAAGTCAAACTGTTGCATTACACGCAGCATCAAGATTTCTTAATCCACCTTTACTTTAAAAACGAAGTTTATAGATAACATCAATCATTGTGGTGACTGATTTTTAACAAACTTTAGAAGCTTATGCAAGCAGTGCTCTTAATAAAGTTAGTGTTGGGTTGATTGCCATTTTTGCAGCTATACCATTTTTTATTCAGTTATTGCTACCAAGTAATTGGAATACCAATAAATTTCAAATATTGTAGCATCAGCACCAGTTATTACGGATATAACTAAGCTGTTCTTCTCAATCTACGGTGACTAGTCCAGCAATGGAGCCTCAGTTGACACTGGCATAGTTACAAGTGAATTCAAAACAATAACCGGCAAGGACAAATAATATCAGTTTTGTGACGTAACTATAGTGATTGATGATTATATTGGCTCGCAATATCACCATTCTAAATCCTTTTCAAACTTTGCATGGTCAGTAATTGTTCCTTTCAAGTGTATTTGTACAAGTTATGACTTTTTTGGAAGTCTACCTTAAGGCAGATTATGCTGTTCCACTCTTTGGTCCTGCAACATTAAAATAGAACTTGATCTGTGCTTTATTTTATAGTGGAGCTCTCTTTTGAAGAGCTTCAGTAGTATAAGTGTGCTGCTAGAAAGGTTGAATGTTTTAATTAATGAATTGCTTTCAACAATATATAAGGGTCTAAATTCATATCGTGTCATAGTCATGTCACATGCTATCTCTGTAGCTACTAATAACCCTCATATTAAAAACTTAGTCCTCCAAGTTCCTAATTTCCCTAAACAGCTAGTAACTGCCTAAGAGCAACTTTAATTCAATGAATATTTATGCCATGGAAAGACAACTTTAAGCAAATGAATTTGAGAGACCAAAATATCCCTAGTGTTGGTCCTTCTACCTAATCTTTACGAATTTGTATGTAGTGCATATTATAAACATTGCACAATAGTGGTGATTATTAAAACTTTTTATATATAGCGTACTACAATTAAAATATAATCATTGTAACAGAAAAGTGAAACAAATTAGAAATTGCAGCATAATGTTATGTAAGCTCAACCTTTTCAAACCTTAGGAATTTCATATTAGATTGAGTTGCTATTTTTCTGAATAATTGTTTAAATACAAAAACACAATATTGAATGGAATAATGTGAACTGGTGTAGAAATGAATAACACTGTAACTATCTAATTAAATCATCAACAATAGATTACTAATAATCTTTTGTGTAGTTACAAACTTAAAACAAATAAAGACTATACACTACTAATGGCTGCAGTTGCTTTCAAGTGAAGTATATAGGCAGACAGAGTAAATGTGAAATAATTAATCAGGCAAGCAGGCAAGGACCTTGAACTGCATTTTGACTTCGTAGCAGAAATGGTAAATGTACTCAGCAAGTATCTTATGGTAAGTGTTCTACAAGTATGATATTACGGTAAATTTTTATTATAGGCTACATGATACTATGAATTATAAATTAACACAATAAAATTCATTTCCAGGTTTTATAATAGTAAATAATTTGACAAATTTAAAAGTCATGACAGCCTCTCAAACTAATAGTCAAAAAACTAACAATATAATCCAAAATAGATAAGTTTCGCTATATTGATGGTTCTACAATCAAGATGTTCAACAATATAAAAAATTGAAACGCAAATAATTGGAATCATGGAAATTTATAGCGGCTATGTGGCTGGCCAAATGCAATTTTCGAAACTTCTTTACAACAGATAGCCTACAATAAAGTATAGTTTAATTTACATTTACCAAAACAGGATATCATTTATATTATTTTGTGCTTACTGAAAAATCTAATACATTAGCATAAAGGTTACACAGATCCGTGGGTTAACTCTGGTGTTCTGCTATGACATGGTTACGAGACCTTAGTGAGATGTGGTGGAGCACTGTGTATAACAATAATATGCTATCACTTTATAGCTTTATAGCTGTGTTTCCCTTACATTGTTCCTTTATAGATATTATAGCCAGCCTGCAAGAGAGTCTACTGGTTACAGAGTCTTATCAGGAGATTATAACTTCTCAGGGAAAAAAGTTTACATTTTAATTATTCGAATCATATCAGTATAATATTAACACTACACTACAACATGGAGGATTGTTACTGTGATCGTTTAATGGCCAACAAAGCAGCAACCATTACAGCATGGGAAGACGCTGATTTGGAAGGTTCTAAAAGTAACCAAGTCACAAGCAATAAAGGAAAGAAACAGTGCGTGACTAAAAGTCGCTATGGGTATGAGTCACTGACTGACAAGTATAAGTTTAGCCATCATTCCAACATGAAGAGTTATATCGAAGAATATCGCGATATGTTCTCCGTAGCCAATCGCACGCATAAGAAGAGCCTAAAAACAAATGGCAATAATTACCGATTCTATCATATGCCTCTAACTAGGTGAGTATAAAACTTGTTAAGTGCATGATGTAATGGTGTAGTTTATATGCGCATTATTTTATAAATGGTGATATGTAAAGATTTTTAGTTCATTTTGATTGTACAGTTTAGTCAATAATGCTATTTTCTGTCAATCTAGAGTTGCTATAGTTGCTTGTTTCAAGTTAAGGTTTGAGGTGAACTGTCTTACTCAGCGGGTAGATAACTTCCATTATTACAATTAGTCTCTAAAACTTACTTTTCTGAACCTACTTTGTTGAAACTGTAAAGCAACAATTAATTTAATTATTGATGTCCAGGCATATATAACTACCACTTCCTCTTCTACAGTTGTCCTCTGCAGCTCATTCTTCACTGAAACAGAATTTGCTGCTACTGCAGCTCTTGTCAGTAGAATCTTATGCTGTTTTAGAGTTTCTTTCATATAATGTATTACCTAGCTGTCATTTTTAATTTAAAGCCATGATCAAGCCAGTACTTTCTGATTGCAAGTGTGTCACTTTACTATACTATTTATGCATTTCCTTCATCAGTTAGTCTGTTATCTAATTTGAATTTTTTTTGAGTTCGGCATTTGAATGCTCTATTTTGGGAATTTATGCATGTTTTCATGTTGCGAATATTTTCATTATAGAACCAAATTTTAAATGTGCTTCATCAGATTTAACAAAAAAGTATAAATTAACAATGAAAAATTGTGGTTAGTATTTTTATTAAACAAAAAGGCGGTCAACATGAACATTAGTTTGCAAAATGTCTGTTTTATTTTAATTTTCCTTGTTTCCAAATTCTAGCCAAGTCAGCAGAAAGTCGTGCTTTGTTCTTTGTATCTGCTTAGCGTGTTTAACCGGCCGAAGGTTGTTGTGCAGATCTATATTTAGATTTTAAAATGTAACCACCTGGCTATTTTTAGACTGTTGACTTGCGATAGTTACATAATATTATATTTTTAGTTTTTGCTCTACGCTAGTTTTTAAAGACTTGAAACTTGATAGGGAAACTTACTGGGTTCTGTGTACAAGCTGCATAAAGTCTTTATTTCTGGTCATACATTATATGCAACTGAAAATTTTATTTTAATTTTTATAGAATGCAAAATCATTTAAAATACAATAGCCTACTGCAGCTAAAAGAACTAATTTAATATTAGATTGCAACAATTTGGCTGTATAAGTGTTCATATTTTACTATACTTTTGCACTTTAATGAAATTAAGGGCAACTCATGCAGATACAAAAATAACTAACTAATCTTTTTAGGATCTTTTTGGCCGAAAATTTATCATTTGCCCCTTCCTAGCAGCCATGAATTTGACTATAAACTTAGCATGGGGCTTATTGGTAGAATATATGGTAGAATATGAAGAGCCCAATACAGGATTAAGAATATTATATCAATATAATATTTGTGGTCTAAAGGGGCCTACTAACCTAATTTCTTACTACAACTCTCTTGGGAGTACAATTGTACAATAAATAAGTCTTGATATATCAGTGCAGTCTAGGTCTAATACTTGCAGACAAAACTTTGCTCAATTACAAGCGCTTATGAAATTTCAAGCTTTACCTAATCAATAGTTTATATATACTAAGGAACTTTTGACACAACAATTGGAGTTTTTGTAATTATAGTTTACATAGTCTGAACTCTAAAAGTCAGTTTGTACAACATATATAATAATAGATGCATGATTATAGTTGTAAGAGTAAGCTAAAACTGGTTAAATTAAAGAGCTCAAGATATTTTTATAAACTTAGCTGCGTACTATACATGATGTTCAGTAATAATCTCAATAACTATAAGCGTCATTAAAATATAATAAAGTCATCAAAAACATCATCTTGTAGCATTATATAAAACAAAGCGCATACTACTCATTAGGGTGTTCCTAGTTATTTTTTAATTGCTATCAGTTGCTCAGAAATAACATTATGTTACAATATAACTGTATTTCTGATTATTAATTTTTAATGCATTTTGCCTATAGATCGCATTGCATGAAACCAGTAGTAATAAAATGTCCATATGCAATATAACTCAGTCTGAGCACAGCAGCTGTTTAAGGTTTGTCCTCTCATCAGCACTAAAACAGGGTATTGCTGCCCAGGACCTTCACTTTAAAATAACCTAATGTTTGTATCAAAGCATGCCTAAAATATGTCTACTATACAGAGAATATATGTATTAGTAGTACAGTATAGTAGTAAGATACAGCACTAGCTAATATATAGTGCTCTACTAAACAAAGCAATACATGCTAAATAAAGTTTAAGGAGTAAAAGTTATTAGGATTTATTTTTAGTACTCAGCTTTTTGCATAGTTAGCATTCTATATAAAAATAAATAGAATTATTATAAAACCAAACTCTTTGCATGCAAAGTAACATATATTGATCTACATCAATTCATTAAAATTAGTTTAATGCAAAGGTATGTGTAGCTACTTAGAATTTTTTTTATGCTTGCATGTATTGATGAGCTCAATTTTTATATGCAACACAAACTGATTTTGGTTGCACATCATATTATACTTAATTTCTTTATAAGGCACTAGTGATAAGATATATATATATATATATATATATATATATATATATATATATATATATATATATATATATATATATATATATATATATATATATATATATGTATATATATGTATATATATATATATATATATATATATATATATAATGTACATGTACAATGTGTTGTTTTGTATGTCTCGCCTAAATGTATTTCAATTTATGTTGGATTTGCCTTGAAAAGTTTGAAGTAATAAAAAATTTCTGTTAACTACCTTGCATTTACAACCACTTAGTAGGTATAGCTAGATAGGTCTTGGAGCAATTGCATTCAGTCAAGTTTGAAAAACACAATATATTTATGCTATTATAGAATTATCATATGCATTAAGTATGAAGTAGCCACTTTTAATAAGAGTAGTTTTAAGGAATGCTGAACAAACATTCACAACCAGCTGTATTTGTTCACCCTTACTACACAATTAAAGCAAATGATAGGCTAACATGTGCCAATATTTTCTTACAGGAAATCAAAAGCAAATATGTCTACTAAAAAGTGGTTTAAAACTTGGAATTTATAAGTAACTACATAATACACTACTTATTAACACAATATTGCCATTGTAGAAATCTTCCAGTTACAATGAAGGAAGTTGCAGTCAATGATCAAGTTGACAATGACATTGATGAAGTAGTCCCCTCTACCAATGCTATAGATGAATTTAATAAAACTGCTGCAGAAAATAAGCTGGTGGAGCAAGAAAAGAAGTACATGAAAATAAGTGAAAAGACAACTTCACCAGAAAAAGACAAACCGTCTTTAAAAGAAAATAACGCAATAATTTCAACCAATGAAAGGACAACTCTAGCAGAAAGCATGCCGTCCAGAACAATAATACCTCAAAGCAATAAATCTAGTCTGGGAACATTGAAGATGAGTCTGCCTAAAACTGCAAGCTATGCTATAGACTATGTGAAAGATAATGTGAGAGATGAGGGGGAGGTGAGGCTGATAACTCCAACACTTTTAATGCTTGTCCTGACTAATGCTAAGTTTTAAAGTTTGTTGTCAAACTATATGGCAACAACTGTTGCCTTCTCCTTTTACCATATTATAAAACCTTTAATCCATTATAGATATTTATTTAAGAAAAGAGTTATGATAGCAACATAGAGAAATAAATACATACAGACTTGTTAATGCTCGTGTGTTTTTACTTTAAGACTAGGAGTGTGTGTGTTTATGCCTGCTGTGTGGTAGGCTAATTTTATAAAATAGTTTACTTTTTTCCTGCTTTCTCAGGATGAAGGGGGACACTCTCTGGCCCTCCCTGTGTCAAGGCAACTCAACTCCTTCTTTCTTAGTAAATATGGCCGAAAGAGAACTACTCACACATCAGATGGCACGAATCATCTGTTCCCACATATCAACTCTTCTTGTGATGATGACTTGGGGGAGATGACTGCAGCCTCTATTATAAATTACAAAGTCCCCTCCACTCCTCAAACCTACAAAAGTGTGACTGGATATCTATCACCTTCTGAGCATAGAACACCTACGGGCCAGAGACCACCCACCACACATCCTAAGCTTTCAGTGCTCAAGAATGTAGAAGTTCAGCCCTCCAGATTTAAACCCATGATAGAGCGGCAAAAGACCCAGATGTTTCCAATGAGAATGAAGAGTATGAACACATCAAGTATGAATCACTATGATCATCTAAATTCTGCTAATCAGACTGTAAATCATAAGAGGTTCATTGCTACTCCATTTAGACGAGCTTCCCCTACAGAGAAGCCTATAGAGAAAGGGTTACCTCGAACACACATCCTCACAGCAAAGACTTTGCATAAAGCTCAATGCAAAGAAAGCAAAGAAACTATACAAGAAAGAGAGACCATTTCGCCTGTGAAAAAGCCTTGGAGTGCAGAAAAAATAGATACTACATCTGCAGAAAAACATAACAGATATAAGCAAGCCATGCATAAGATAGTGCTGAATTACGGCTGTAAGAGTCTTGTGCCTTTCTGTGATACAGACAATGGCACCTCTAACAGTGTCTCTGTTGATCATCAATATAGCAAAGCAGAGCTAGTAGACTACAGCACAGTAGTAGCTATGACCTACCAACGATGATGGGTACTAATAAATTGAAAGTTCATGTTCAAAAATAAATAAATCGTCTATATTGTGAAAGAATGTTAACATTTTTGTAAAGTTTCTTCTCAACTGCATCTTATATACTTTATATATATATATATATATATATATATATATATATATATATATATATATATATATATATATATATATATATATATATATGTATATATATATATATGTATATATATATATATATATATGTATATATATATATTATATTGTATATCAATCTGTGTACAACAGCTGTTTCGAGATTTGTCCCCTCATCAGCACAGAACAGAGTACCATGGCCCACACCTTCGAAATAGTAGGAACTTAAGTTTTTATTAAAGCATATTTAAAAGGTGTGTAAACTCAAGCCAGAGAGCTCAGGTGACTCTAGGGGTCACCTAGGAGTCACGAGCCATCCAAAGTGCTAGCAGCTTGAACTTGTGACCATGGTTAGAGTGGTCACTGAATGTCATTGCTGAGCATTAAGTAAGAGCATAATAGGCGTTATATATATATGTATATTTACATTAAGTAAATAATGCTAATTTTGATAGCCACAGACATTCGATTGCTGCAGGAACTACTGTTTCATATTGATAATTGTTATTTAAGTAGATGGTTCATCTGAATGAGAATTACTTTATGAATTATTATAAACAATATTTCTTTATTATAATGAGGACATCAACAAATAACTACGCATGAATTAGGATGAAAAATGTGGCAGTGAAGATATGAATCAACTTTAAAAAATATCGAACAGTGAAATTATGAAAACTAAAGATTATGGTGATCAAAGCTAAGAGGACACGTGATATTAAACATTAAACTATTAAGATACAGAAAGTAGTAAGTATTAACCAATATGGAAAGATAAATATATGTCTAAAAACATTAATAAGTGACAAAAAAGTATGTATTAAAACTGATATTAAAATGTATAAACTGTATTGTTTTAACAACAAGAATTATAAAATCATATTACTACTTAATATATAACCCACACTCAAGGCAAAAATATCATGTGTAATCAAATTTTATAATAATGTTGGAAGACACAACAAGATATAAATTGGAATTATCCTTTCTTAGCATCACAAGGGATACAATAACATGTATACCCGCGTCTGCACCTAGAATATGTCTTAATAAATAAATTACATCAATTATGATACAAACTATTATCAATAGCAATGTATATATACAAAAATAATATCATAAGATAATCAATAAAATTCCAAAAAGTTATCAATTCTTTTTGTCGGGTGGGTTCTTTGCCTCCTCTCTCACTTCATCAATTTCCTGATACAGATGTTCTTTCTTTTTACTATACTTTTGGAATGGTTTACCCTGACTGGTGGCTGCCGTCCCATTGGGAAGAGAAGATTGGGGCAGGGGAGGTCGAGTGCTGTCCTCTACGGTCGCGTAATCTGACACATCACTTCCTGTACGGGAGAGCTGGGCAGATGAAGCGGAGATGGAGTTAGCGCTTGCACCAGCTGGCAGTGGGTCACATTCTGCGTAATCTTCTTCGTCCTCATCCACAGGACCATTAGAAGCGCTAGCAGGACCATTTACCTTAGCAGAACCAACCTTACTGAAGTCAACTTTTTCGTAACCAGGGTCACTAGCATGGGAAGGAGCCAAAAGTTTGCGCTGACTACCAACAGCACCTGAGGCAGCGGCATTGCTAGCAGATAGCAAGTCAATTTCATCGTACAGTTCCTCCTTAGCTGGGCGGCTGGTAGCTGCAGCACCAGTCAGATTGTCAATTTCAGCGTAAATTTCAGTACCACCATCAGTGTAGGATCCAGTGACTGAGACAGTTGGTATTGAGCCACTTCCTTCTTGCTTCTAATCCAAAGAAACAAAACATGATAGAACCTTGCATAAGTTAATACTTGGTTTATTACTCGCAAACTTTCTTACTTTAATCTACTTCCTTCGTGTGCCTTAGCAAATGTACGTGAGCAAATTATTTAACTTATTGATGACTCAAAATATGTAACCATTTCAATGTTTTGCTAGTCATCAGAAAAACCACTGCAAGTTGAAACATTGTTTAACAGCCATAAGAGCAAGGAGTGTGCGGTACTCACTTCGTCAACAGACTCATAGTCATCATCTACTTGAGATTTACTAGCCTGTCGTGCTCGAACTGTAGCAATAGATTCTCGGGCAGTCAGGGTATCGTAACTCTCTGAAAATATACGAAGGAACTTAAATAGAATAAAAACTACATTCCCCATGTATATAGAAAAAAGTTAAGCAACTCTTAAACATACATGAAGCATGTTGGCTCTCAAAGGACATTAAATACATTGCTATGGCACAAATGCATAAAATTAAGCTAGTTTAGTACTATTCTACTACCAAAAAAAAGCTAATAAAGTTTCAAAAAGTGAACAATTTTCCAATTTAAATAAAATCTTTTAGAAAAGACAAAACGAAAAAATATATAAATATCTAAAACCAGCTAGCAAATGCAGCTCCTTAGTAGATTGCTCACCAGGTTGGGTTGGTTCAAGGTTAGGAGATGGATCGTCACCGGCTACAGCGTAGTAGCCGCTGCCACTATCCGTCGCCTGGTCATCAACAACTACATTAACATTCCGCATGTTGACAGCACCCGTCTCACCAGCCTCTACGTCAGGATCATACATCTTCTGGGGAACAGGAGGGGCTGTTGAATAGATTGGCTCTGTTGCCTCGTTCAACTACAATAAATACTACTTATTGAAAGACTGCAATATAGACTACAGAATGATCCCTACAAAGTGGGAGACTGCAAAAGAGACTATGGAGTAATCCCTGCTTCTTGAAAGACTGCAATAGACTAGAAAGTGAGCTCTACTTGTTGAAAGGCTGGAGTAAAGACTATAGATACTCTTTGAGGTAGAATTTCTGTGATATTCATCACTGGTTAGGAGCTCACAACAATTAATCAAAATAATTGTAATACTTGCAGTTAAAAGCTCTGATCAAACCAATTGTAAGCTATATTCCTAAAATAACACAACCCACTTAGTTGAATTTATTATCTATCAAGCAGGCCCTATAATAGTTTACAAGTTGTATTAGAACAGTAGTAAGTTAAATATGACTCAACGTTGGCAAAACTGAGCAGTCAGTCTAATCATTTAAAATTGTCTTTTTGTGGTAACAAATCAAACACTCCACCTATTCTTAGTTTAAACTGTACAAAATCATCCAGAATACCGTCATATGACTAGCTATTTATTTGACAGCGACGTGATGTGTTGTCTAACATATGAGTCATCTAACAGCAGACGTTTCAACTTAATGCCTACATTAAACACAGTTCATGCTAATAAATTCCTCATAGAATTTTCTAGAAGTTTTACAGACAGTTGAAAAGGTGTAAATTTTTCTCAGCTGGAGTTTAGAATTTAATTAAAATTTAGGGGTTGTGGTATGATTTCATAGACATTCAACATCTCATACTACGAACATCCACCAAAGCTCACACTATTTGAAAAATTGAAATTCTGCACTTAGTTTTAGACCGAGAAAATGAAATTGAAGACGTAAAAACCGCCATCAGTTTTACTTTGAGCAAGTCAGTACAAAAATTGCAATTTCAAAAATAGGTCAATTTGTTCAAATAACACAGTTACTTGTTGATATTAAATACTGTCTGTAACATTGAAACTATTCTGATGCTACTTTTTCTATGACCTATTAAACTAATGTATATCCTGAAACTAAGAATTACCCGAAAAATTCAACCTTTTATTTCATATTACTAGAATTATGATTTGCTGAACTGGCTTGCTAGTACTTATATCTCAAATACCTACATAAATATATTTGAGGAACACCTAGTGAATAGTGTTCTTCCAATTGTAGTAGTCGTAGCAGTAGTAGTAGTCATAGTAGTAGTAGTAGTAGCAGTAGCAGTAGCAGTAGTAGTAGTCATAGTAGTAGTAGTAGTAGCAGCAGCAGCAGCAGCAGGAGTAGTAGTAGTAGTAGTAGTAGTAGTAGTAGTAGTAGTAGTATTAGTAGTAGCAGTAGCAGCAGTAGCAGTAGTAGTAGTAGTAGTAGTAGTAGCAGCAGTAGTAGCAGTAGTAGTAGCAGTAGCAGCAGTAGCAGTAGTAGTAGTAGTAGTAGTAGTAGCAGCAGTAGTAGCAGTAGTAGTAGTAGTAGTAGTAGTAGTAGTAGTAGTAGTAGTAGTAGTAGTAGTAGTAGTAGTAGTAGTAGCCGCAGTAGCATCAGTTGTGACAGTGATGGTAGCAATTATTCTTTACCTGATTGGTTGGAGATTTTACACCATTCTTATATGACTCTTTCTTCACCTTGGAATATGGAGCCTTAGCCTAAATAAATTATACATAAATCAGCGGGCAGCAAGCTGTCAAGTTTACACTATGCTAATTATTTTCAACAGATGACAACAGGAACAAAGTTTTACAAATGTTGACCACTTAAAATCAAAACCTAGCATTACCTCTCATACTAATAAACAATAATGACTCAGAGGTTTAAAATAACAATCCAAAATAAAATACAAAACTAAAGAAAACATCAACACACTTTCATAAATGAAATTCTCACAGGAATGAAAATGTTGTGGTTTCAAAGGGCCTATTCTTTGTGAGATGTTGCTATACAAGACATCTAGGAGCAGTAGTGGAGAAACTGAGATAGCCTAAGATCTTCAACTTCATTAAAAAAAATTGGGTTTGGGGGGCTGGTTGAAATTCTCGTGAGAACATAACTTCTTAAGCTACATTTTTAATCTAGTGCACAGGCTTTTCTCAATTTCTCCATTCCTGCACCTGCCTCATACACGCTAGCAGTACCTTATGTTTTGTATCATCTGGTAAATTCACCGCCAGACTAGTCCCAGAAGGTTTAACTGGTTCACTTGTTGATGCGTCAGGATCTCCTACCAAACAGTAGAGCTCATTGGTCTGTGTAGTGGGGGAGAAGGTGGACCCCCCAAACACTATAGAGTTCCTCGTCACCTCATCAGGCTGTATTTCTTCAGAGTAGTCGTCATTAGCCTTATATAGATAAACTTCTTTGTGCAAATAACTATAGCTGCTAACTAAACAAATTCCAGTAAGTCATAATTCAATTAGAAAGAGTAGCATTTTAAAAAAGAAAACTACTTGCAAAAATATATATAATAATGAATATTCAACAATTTGATTTGACCGCAAAACTTCATCATATTTACTTCAACTGTATACCAGTTTAAGTAAACCAATGTGAGATACAATATAATTAGCATTTTATTTAAAAAAGGTAATATTAAGTTAGTATACTATAACATGATGGGAATGCAACTTCTATATCTTATAACCTATAGTTAGAGCTATTAATAAGCATGCAGGCTGCAGAGCAATCATGATAAGCCTTATAGATAACACACAAGGTATAAAAATTTGCTATACATTATTATCAAGAGTGACTACTACAGTGTCACTATACACCCTAAAAGGTTACAAAAAGACCTTTGATTATCAAACAATGTCAAAGGTCTTATTTGATTGAAAAAATGACTGTATTATCTGTGTGCAGCTATGAGCTAGTTAAACTTCCTCCTTGACTAGCTACTCATACATCTGTTCAACAAATACAGCCTAGTTGTAGTAAATATGCAATCTACATTCAAATACAGCCAGTTGTAGTGCATATGCAATCTAAATTAGAGTCTTGATTTGTAGGCTACTATACATGTTTAAACAAAATATGCAGGCAGTTACTAAAATGAAGGTGATAAAAGAAACCTAATACAAGAAATAGAAGTCGCCAAAATTTTACAGCAATGTATAATATTTACTTGAATTTTGCATTACCATAAGTTGTGCAATGTGAAACACAACGGATATATTGGTGCTTAGTTGAAAAATATGTTCGGCTTTGGTGTTACATAACTTTTAGCTATGTCTATTAACATGCAGACTTGCAAGTGGTAAAATCCAAACCAATTCAATAGTTTGCAATTGAACACCAAAATGCATACAACTCATATATGCAAAATAAGCACCACTAACCTCCATAGCCAACTGAGCATTGCCTTTGACAGACTTGGACTTTGCTCTGATTTGATTGGGTGCAACGTTACGATTCAGCTCATCATACAAGTCGCTGCCATCATCCTCAAGAGGGAGAGCTGATGAGCCAGCAGGAATATCTGGCAAGGCTCTCTTTGTTGAAGGAGATCTCTCACTTGTAACGGAATGCCTGTTGGTAACATAAAAATACTCTTTTCAATCTTCCAGGGGACACATGTCACATTAGGGTACCTGTGTCATACTAGAGGGCCTGTGTCATACTAGGGTACCTGTGTCACACTAGGGTACCTGTGTCACACTAGGAGACATGCGTCATACTAGGGGACCTGTGTCATACTAGGGGACCTGTGTCATATTAGTCTCTAACTACTGGGCCCCGGGTGTTCCAAAATCATTTTATTAGAAAAGTTGTAAAATTCCACTTACTTTAAATTAAAGTTTCCAAAATAATTAATTTTATACTTATTTGCAGAGATGTGAGTTTTTACTTTGTGTGTTTGGAGTTTGAGGTCCAAACAGAGCTGTTTTAAGCAATAGACAGTTGACTTGCTATTTTACTATTATTCTCCCAAACCTATGCACTTCCTAAAGCACCTTCTTTTTACCAGTTGCATTGCCACTGTGAAGCACCTACTGCTGTTGAGAGAGCACTAAGACAACTTATATGTAGCAATGGCTTGAATCAAACACAAAGCCAAGGGCCAACATTCAATATGCCAGTCTATTTGGATATGGCGCCATCTTGTTAATGAACAAATAACTTCCTGGTATAAGCATACTCTATGGATATCATTGGTTGTAATAAAAGTAAGAATATGACTCTTAGTTTCAGTATTCGTTTCTTGAAATGCTGTTTGATCCAATAGATGGTATTTATCATGAGTCACAAGTACACCCAATATGCTATTACAGCATTGGAACTCAAGTATATTATATATGTGTGTGTAATCATAGTATTTCCTAGGAGACGTCACATTTCTAGTGGCAGCACTTGTCAGTAACATTTCTCACATCTTACGTGATGACTATGCACTGTTAATATACTGTGTTACGTGACTAAATGTGTCAGGATAGCACATCATTAATCCATACATTAAATTTCACTAAATCTTTCTTCAGTGTTGGCATCGTAGTTGCCCCAAGTTGAACAGTCAACTATCTTACACAACATATTAACTGCTGCAGCCTATGGGATATAAGACAATCACTGGTGGTGCATCATAGAAGTTTACCATACTACAGTGCTCCTCCCATATCTTACTTTGCTGTGGGTCCTAAAACCTTTATTGAAACCCCCAACTCCAAACTGGAGAACCACAAACTACTGCACTCAGTCATCCCCAATTTAGAGCTGCTTAGAGAACAAGTCGCATCATAGAAGTTAACCATAGTATCCAGCAAATAAGTGCCCCAAAAAATTAACATCTTGAAAGTTAAATATTTCTCGAAAATCAAAATTTTTGACCTAATACTGACCTTGCGGAGTGTTCTTGGCCTGGAAGGTTGGGAAGAGCTCTGTCCTGAGACGTGACTCTCGTCTGGCTATTAGATGCTCGAGAGCTTCTCTGGCTGCTAACGGGAGAAACCTCATTTACTATGGACGAACGGGTACCTGTCAACACACACATTGTATGGAAACGATATACACATAGAAGGTATATTGTTTATTTGAATACTTGCTACCAGTTTTGTAATAGTAGTAGTAATAGTAGTAGTAATAGTAGCAGTAGTAGCAATAGCAGCAGTAGCAATAGCAGCAGTAGTAGCAGTAGTAGCAGTAGTAGTAGTAGTAGTAGTAGTAGTAGTAGTAGCAGTAGTAGTAGTAGTAGTAGTAGCCATAGTAGTAGCAGTAGTATTAGTAGTAGCAGTAGTAGTAGCAGTAGTAGTAGCAGTAGTAGTAGTAGTAGTAGTAGTAGTAGTAGTAGTAGTAGTAAGAGCAGTAGTAGTTTGGAGTTATGCTAGAGCTACCTACCTTTGGTAGTGATGGTATCATTAATAAGTTTAGAGTTAGCTGCAATAGCCCCAGGTTCATCATAGGCATTGGAGGAACTTGGGCCACCTGCGATCTCCTCGTAAGCTGCCACAGCTGGGCCGTCAGAAAGCACAGTGACCTTTTCAGAATCAATTGCTGCCTAGAAAAACACACTCACTGTATAACAACACACTTACTGTATGATAAAATACTTACTTGACAGTAACATACTCTACTCTATAGTAATAGAATACTGACATTATCATAGTTGCAACCTATATTACCAGTATATTAAACTAAACCAGACCCATCATCAGAATTATCTTACAAAAAATAAATAGCAAGTTGACAATATATTTCTAAAAAAAGAAATTTTGGGCCCCACATTTTGCATTGCTAATCCTGGTCTTGCAGTCATACAATGTAGTAAGACTTTTGATTGGTATAACTTTCCATTTTTCTTATTCTAATTCTATCATTCTTGAACTTTTATTGTATGCTTTTTGTATTTCCTTATTGCATTACACCTAACCTGGCACCCATATTAATTATTCTTTTGCGCTGAGCAATTCCTGCACGTATAGATCCAATTTAATTCAACTCAAAATTACAGCAGTTAACATCATTGCTGCCACTGATCAATCGAGATAAAAATGGCATTTGATCAAAATGAGTATGACTCACTGAACTTGGTATGTCACTTAGTTACACTATACAACTCTGGCTAGCACATATTAGCAATGGTAAAACACTATAGCCTTCATGTATACTTTATGTAGAATATTCATTTAAGCTAATGGGTTGTCTATCTACACAAATGTTTCTTTCTAGGGTTACCAGTTGATTTCGGGTAGAAGTATTAGATTCTGAACAGGGGAGATCAGTGCTGTGACTTTGAAAATGAGTGCAGAGTATTGTGGGAATGTTTGTATAACTCACTTCCTGTAGCCTAGCAAACTACTTTGTATCAAAGGTGGTAGGTCACGAGTGTTTATAGAACATAGATCTACTTCCATGCAGTGAATACAGATCACAGAGCTGGGTACTTTAATCGGTATTAAAAAATCAAGTAGCATATAAGAGTTGACGAGTGACTTTAGCTAGTAAGTTGCTTGCACCCTGCTAATTGAACGATTTCGTTAACTGCCAGTCACCAAAAATTTTAGCAGTGGGTATTAGAGCACATTATCTACTCACTCTCAACAAAAATAACACCATGCCATTGAATAACAAGAGACCAGGCATTAGAACTATAACAGCTGCAAGTCAATATACTATTTATCTGCAACCATTGATTGGGCTATCTCAACTAGGAAGTATAGAAAAGGAAGTGGTAATTATTGACAACTTTAGAATTATGCTTTAGCAAGCAGCATGAATAACAGACTATCAATCAGCACTCCAGTAGGACTTGTAGGCTGCTTTCAGAGTAAAAAACATGCAAAATATCTCAATGATTTTGAACATTGAATTGCTATAAAAAAATCGATGTTTGCCAAAGTTATATTCTTACAAGTTGATGTATTACTACCATCTGAAAATGAAATAGTCAGAAATTCAGTTTCTATCAATGCACATCTATAGTTCTAGGTGAATACATAGGCAATAGAATAAGCGGCAGCATCTCAGCAAATACTTCTGCGAATCTTGTGCAAGCTTCACTCTTACGAATTTCTTCAATACAATTTTTTGAACGAGAAAAAGCAATTTTCACTATATTTAATTATTTTACCTTTAACTACAATTTGCACAGATAACTAGAATAAAATATTATCTAATACCATGCAGTATAGTGCTCCAATACCAAGAGAAGTGATTTGTTAATGCAGGATTAAAACTGATATTCGTAGGTTAATAATGAATATTGGTGATTGAAATAATCATTATAGTTATCATTAGCTGATGTTATTATATAACAAACTGTTAATCAGTTGATCACTAAAGTATACTACGGATATTCAAGTTTATTACTTTGAACAATATGATTATGTTGAATAAGCAAAACTAACAATTAATAAGCACAGTGGGACCAAATCAATCACTAAAGCTTGTGATAAAATAAAATCAAATACAATATGCAAAACAACTACTGATGATTGCTTAATAATTTACAATCCTTAAAAAAATAATTTTATAAAATATCAATTAAAAATATTACAACCTTAGTCAAGGAACTTTAATTGTTAATTTGACCAAGATCTGATGGCAACAACTCTGAAAGTAACTAACTCCATAGCAGTGTGTCTACCCACTTTTTGTAACTACAAACTTATTCATACCTCGGAACCATGATTAATTGAGCCATTAGAATTGCCATTTTCTAAAACTTCAGGTTTGGTAGAGTATTTCTTTTTTATTGACTTCAGTTTAGGGTTTGATCTGCAAAAAAACAAATATAACGTACATATAAGAGCAGCTACAAAAATATTACAAAATACTTAAATAAAATCTCAACACCGAACATTTCTTCATATTAAAACAAAGTTTTCTTCAGAGAATAGCTTTTATTAAACTGAAAGTAAAATTGAAAATCTTTTCCATGTCTCATGAATACTATCTTCAAGTTTTACACTTACTTTTTTTCACTATCTCCCTCACCACATAGTAGGATAAGTACTGGGACTACAATCAGTGACGTGCATGCCACCACCACTACTACGAACACAGTCATACTTGCGCTGGCCTTTACATGACTGTCTTGCTAAGAATTTAGATTAGCTTTTATCTAAAAGTAAAATATAAGAACCAGCTTTATTTACTAAGGTTGTGATAAATTTGGAATCAGTATACATGACTAGAAGATAAGAGCTACTTTTCTAGACCATATAGCAGCTATTATGTAGGTTTATAATTTAAGTTTATGAAAGATTACTCCAACCAGGTGCCGTGATGAGCAAATAAAACAGGTTGAATACGAAATGAGAAAAAAACCTGCACTTAAATTATTTATTAACTCACTTAACTACTTAAAGTGCTCCCCTGTCTCAATTTTTTTTCAAATATAAAAATATCAACTATAACAAAACTTTGATGAAACAAAAATTTATTTTATGTTAAAGAGCAAGAGAGGCGATATGAAAGAAATGCTTAATAAGAAAAAGTTCAATGATTGATATAACCCTATATCTATGCCTGTTACCTTTTCAATTACTATTAAACTAAATTAGATCAAAATAATGAGTTGTAGGTACATTATATATCCATTAATGCAGAAACGTACAATTGCGCAGAACTAAGGTAAAGCACAGACAAAGGCTTAAAGTAAATGCAATTTCATCTACACATCATTTTTTTTTAATATGATGTTACTATATTTATATATTTACATTTATTATATTATTTATTGAAAATAGAACACTATCAGTTTACTAGAAAAGCGCGTGAATACAATCAGCAATTTGGAAAAGTGGCAAAAAATAATTTATTTTTTTCAAGTCTAAAAGAAGGTTTAACAAAATAACTAGTAAGTATAACTCCAGATTCATAAAAGCCTGGTATTAAACATCTGTAGAAAAATATGAAAACAGAAAAATATTTATGGGTTATGAGTTAAAAAAGAAACCTGATAAATGCATATAATTATGGGTGTGAAATTCATCAACATACGTAAGAAATAACTGAAGTAAAAAATCCCTTAACTATAAAAATGGTTACAAAGTCTTTACTTAAACCTTGTTTAAAGAAAATTAATGAGTTGTATATTACTATACATGTATTATACAGAATAAGCATGGTTTTTAGTTTTACAACTAAAGTAAGGTTATTTAAGAAATATTTCAATTAACTTAGTTTTAAGACTTCTATCAAATTTCAAAAACTTGCAGCAGATTAAGTAACAAATACGTACACTTTACTTGTCACCTATTCATGTCAGGTTTACATTTAAACCAAGAGTGAGCCTCTAGAGTTTAGAGTCTAGACTTTCATAGTCAAAACAGAGAAGATTAAAAAAATTTAGCAGCCTGAAGCCCGAAGGAGTCCATCACCATAGCTTAAGTCGACTCAAGTAAACTCAAAGTGCAAGTAAATTATATTAGCAATTACTATTACTATTAGTATATTAGCAATTGCTATTATTATTAGTATAACTATAAGTAGTATTAGTATTACTATTACAATTACTGGAGCTAGTGACTACCCAAAATATTATTGGAATTAAAGTTACGGTTATTTATAACTAGCTTAGTAGTATGATTCTTATTTACAATAATAAGATTAATACAGAATAAAGTAAAAGAGAGAATAATCATTAAATCATCAAACTCAATTGAATCGGTTTAACCTCAACTTAAAAAATACTAATAGTAATAGCAATACTAATTAGTAATTGATGGAATAATATGTATAACTCATCAAATTTAAAAATCAAAGTAATACTAATTAATTCTCATTACTGATTACATTTAGTTTTACTGATCCCACGATTACAGTATAGATACTATAATAAATTAACATTAAAATAATTAAAACTGCTAAATATAAATATTAAATAACTGCTAATTCTTAACCTTTGTTAGTGTCTGACATGATACTTGTGACTTGACAGTAATACTGATAGTCATAGTGATACTCACAATCATAGTGGTACTGATAGTCACACCAATACTAATAGTTATATTGATTAAATTAAAATCGTAACAATTACAATAACATAAAGTTAAACATTATCATTATGATTAACTCATAACTGATAAACTTTTACTTTAAGTTTAAGTTTAACTTTAGGATTTGACTTAGTTTAAGTTAGTGTCACTGCTACACTTACATTTTCTGTTAATGTCACTGTTAGTATTATCGCTACTAACAGTAGGTTTAACACTAACAGTCTAACAGTGTTTACCCAAACTGATACTCATACTGATACTCCTACGGCTACTGTGTTACGCTTACAGTTACTGTTAGAATTAACTTAGAATTAAAGGTAGCACTGTTAACAAGCCCACAACTTGAACAACTATTTATACTATGTCTGTTGAGCGGGTTATTATTAGTGTGATTATTATTACCATCACGATGGTCTATGCACTATGACATTGACTATGAGTATGAGTATGAGCATGAACAGTGAGGCAGTCGCTGTGAGTGTTTAACGCATCTGTAAAATGTAGTGATAAGCCAAAAACTGGAATACTTCCGGTGTTGAACAGAAACTAGTCTGGGATCTGAAAATATTACAGCCGAAAAATGAGTGCTCGATTTTAATATTCTTATAATGATACTCAAAGTTTAAACTTACTAGATCTAAACCACGAGTCAAGTTCGTCTTTATGAAAAACTCGAAGTTTTCAACACTGATCAATCATTCAATGACTATTAGTATTACTATCACTATGGTATGGCAAATGTATAAACTGTGAAGTTTGTGACAATGAAAGTATATTAATATTGGTACTCATGTTGATATCAATAATTTTAAATCTCCATATCAATAAAGCATAAAATTTCACATTTGCTATTATGAATAATTAAATTTATTGGTATGATTCTTATTCTATTTCAGTATTTGACTTTGACTTTTGAGTATTTCTAAATCTAATCATCATCATTGAGATTATCATTATAATCATAATCACAATGATTAAGTTAAGTATAAGTCTTAGTCTAAGAACAGTAAGTTATTCAATAAGTTAATACATTTTACTTTTACATACTCATACTGATACTGTAACTCTCTGATTACCTCTGATCTGTATTTGTATGCTGATGGTGATACTGTTATGTTTTTCAGATTTAGGGTTGATATGCTATCCAGAGAGTCTATTTATTTGCTATCGAACTGCACCAGGATAAGTCGAGTGAACGAGTATATTTTACACACAATTATACATTATAAAAACGATACATTATATTCAGACAAGTTATACATCTAATCTATTTGACACTCTAGCTTCGACTGACTTAGCAGCGGGAAACTATAATTGCTACTAACTATCAAATACGCTAATTGGCTATCCATTGTTCCGGGTCAATTACGCGACCCTACATGTTGTGCTGCTGGTAGTTCCACGAACCACCACACCGCCCCCACCAGCAGAAAGCCCTCTTTCTGATATATATAAAAAAAAACATTCATTAGTAACCGCATACATCAGTGGACAAAAATAATACATAATACACAGGAAGAGACATAATAATAGGCAGAGTCATTGTAACAATCCGTTACCTACAATTGACCAGCTATAGACGAGGGATACCGGCTAGCTGTGGGGTTAGACAGGGAATAACCTGTCGAGCAGTCAAGCATTTACACGAGGTCCTGGGTTCCCCAAGAGGATGAAATGGCAGATTATTCCGGCAGCAGAACCAGAGTCATTGTTGGGCACGCCGGTGCTTGGCTTGGCATGTACGCAGTTTCCGTTTCATACGGCATACGGATCCCTTTAGCTGGAAGAGTCCTGTTGTAGTGTTAAGTAGATCTGGTGCCAGCTGGGTGAATTCTTCTTGTAGTCGCAGGAGGCGTTCTTCTACTGTGGCCAGGCGTACTGGGTCTGGGGACGGTGTCCGTCTGCGGCGCAAGGGGGGACTGGGGGACCTAGTTCGTCTCTTCGTCGGGGCAGGGGAGATCTCTCCTTCTTCTGGATATGTAATCTCCTCGGGGGTGTATGTAATCTGAGGGCGGTCAGACACCAACGGGGATTGTTGGCGGGCGTTGTCTAATACACGTTGGAACCCCGAGGACAGAACGGCTAACAGCATGGCCTTCTTCACCAGGGGTCGTATAAGTGTGAGGAACTCCGGGTATAGCTTAGCGTCGACCACGTAGTTTTCTCCAGGGAAACAGCCCGTCGCTCGATGTCTGGTGACGGGGTAGGGATACACATCATTGTACCCGCAGGGGCAGAATGTTAGTAGGAGATGAGCATTGACGTGTAGTTTCAGGGAGCGGTGAGAGGCGCATTCTTCACCACAAATCTGGCATCTCGTCTGTCCTCTGGACCCCCAGGCCGTTTCTATTTCTTCTTCTGTTTGTGGAGCCACCCACCGCCAACGGCGGCGTAGTGGCTCAGGCCGGTCACCACTAGCATACTCCTCCGGATGTGGAGCGGGAAGTGTTCTATCCCGTACCCTGGTTGTAGCGGGTCGAGTGTAATCTGAAAAAGTTTCAACAGTGTTAATACAGTACACTGCCGTGTTGTCAGCTTGAATAGCTTGGCAACTCCTAATTCAGTTACCTCGTAGAGATTTGTGGTAGTGAATAGTCAGATAGAACACGCATTGCAATGAGATTATAAAAATCTCTAAGTCAAACTGAGTTCTTACTACGGTATTTCACTAACCTATCTCCAGCTCAATTGACTCAGTGAGTCGGAGCTGAGTGATGCAATCTAGTTTCGTATTAAGATATAGTTAACTCACCCCACGATCTGTTGTCGTAAGACATACTTAATGTGTGAAATGGTTTGGACTACTGCTTATAAACACGTCTACTCCTGACTGCATCAGCGTATGAAAAGATCGAGCAACGTGGTTGGGGTGCGTGATTAGGACTTTGTGCACCCGGCGGATGAATTTTGTTTCTATTTCCGCCGATACAAAAGTTGATATTTCCGTGGTGTTGACAACTCCCACATTTGCTCGATACTTTTCTCGTACGGTTTTCCCCTAGACTTTCATACACGCCGCTTTTAACGCAGTCGCATATGAAGTCCTTCAAGTATGCGGGGGGTTGCCTCGTACGCTGTCCCCTTTCTAGGGGGGGTGACACGCTTGCCGGTTCGTTAGTAGGGGCCTCTAATGGCGTCTCTACTTCACCGTTAGCGGTCACCTCTTCTTGTTCTCCGGATGGAGCCCCTCCCTCCGTGGGGGTTTGCACTTCCGGAACCGGCTCGGTTTCCGGAAGTGATGGAATTAGACTTGGCGGTGGCGGACACGCTTCTGTTGACAAAAGCTGCCGCTCCTCTCTCACCAAGTTTTCTTCCCGCGGTATGACCACTTCGTATTCAGGTCCATGCCGCCGTCGCCCGCGCGTTGTTGTTTGCCTCCTGGGCTCTAACAACGGGGGGGCTTCTCCCACTCCGTCGGGGCTAGCCCAATACGGTTTCAAGCAAGACTCATTCTGGATAGACACCTGTCCTGAGCGCTCAATCTTGTACGTATGATTGGGCATAGCCTCGACGATCACGTAGGGTCCTACGAACTTAGGCTTCAGTTTATCAGCCTGTCCGCGACGCTTACGGTAATTGACCATCCACACCTTATCTCCCGTTTGGTAGAGGGGTGGTTCATCGGAATCTTCGTGCCGCACCTTCCACTGCTGTTCGCGCAGTATATCGTGTGCGGCCTTCATCCGTTCCACTAGTTCACTGGCATACTCATGAACCGAGTTGCCTTGCTCTGGAACGTGATAGGTGAGATGGTCAGGGACACGAGTCTCTCTCCCGAGCATCAAGAGGTTTGGGGTCTCACCAGTACTGGTGTGTGGGGTGCTACGATATGCACGCATGACTTGCGGCAACACCGTATCCCATTCCTCTTGACCTCGTCCAAGGAGGAGACTCCGGAGTGCATCACCTAGCATCCGGTTGTTGCGCTCCACCACCCCGTTACCTTGAGGGTGGTAGGGGGTGGTCCTGCTCTGATTTACTCCCCAGAGGTGGCAAAGGTCGCTCATCAGTTGAGACTGGAATTGAGCGCCTTGGTCAGAGTGTATCTGTTCGGGGAGCCCAAAATAACAGAATACATGTTGGTCTAGTGCCCTGGCCACTGTTGGGGCTGACGCATCTGGGATAGCCAGAGCATCCGCCCACCTAGTAAAGTGGTCGGTTAGTACTAGGATCCAATTATTGCCTCTGGGGGTCAGGGGCATGGGTCCGACCAGGTCTACAGCGACTACTTGCCAGGGCCTACCAGCATATAGCCTCCGCCGTCCTGCTTCACCAGGGGGGCGGCTATGCTTACTGGCCTGGCAGATCTCACACTGTTTGACTCTGAGTCGGACGTCACGCTCCATTTGTGGCCAATGCCACCGGAGTCGTAATTTGGACATCACTCTCTTGACCCCTGCGTGGGCCTGTTTGTGAGTATCCCAAATCAACTCACGGCGGATGGCCGTGGGGCAGACTACCCTCTTCCTTTCCGGGTGTCTGCCGCTGGCAGCTAGAGAGATGGTTAGTAACCCATCCTGCCCGATCCGCAGCGAGTCCCAACGCTGACAGTATAGCCGGAACTCGGCGCATCCCTGTCGTATGCGTTCCTCGCCGGGTCGTCGCCCTTCCCTTTTGGCCCGGTATATGTCTGCCACGACTCCAGGCAGCTCTTCTTGGAGCTTCTTCAGCTCTTGAACATTACCGGCCAGTACAGGGTTGGCGCGGAGGTTTTGTACACCCTCCGGGGACTCATCAACTCCTTGCCTGAGTTGACCCTGGTCCCAGTCAAACGGTGCTCCGTGGTGAGCCAGCGTCTCCAACTCGCATCGCGGGGGACCTCCATCCCTCCTCTCGATGTGGAGACACTGTTTGCAACCTCCGTCAGGTCGGCGACTCAACCCATCCGCATTGCTGTGTCTCTTGCCCGGTCGATGTTCGATCCGGTATGAGAATTCAGCTAGGATTTCGAGCCACCGGGCGACCTGACTAGAGGGCTCTGCTCTCTTGCACAACCAGATCAGCGAGGCATGATCCGTACGCAGCCGGAACTTCCTGCCATATAGGTATGGTCTGAAGTGCTTCACTGACTTGATTACTGCCAGCAGCTCCTTGCGGGTAGTGCAGTAGTTTCGTTCAGTGGGTGAGAGAGACTTGCTGTAGTAGGCTACTACTACTTCTCGGCCTTCTTGCACTTGCGACAGCACAGCGCCAACATTTTGGTCACTGGCGTCGGTGTCGAGGATGTACTCCAGAGTGGGGTCTGGGTAGGCCAAGATGGGCGCCGTTAGTAGGCAGCCCTTGAGGCGGTCGAACGCTTCTTGTTCGACTGGGGTCCACTGCCACGTCACTCCCTTTGCGGTGAGCCGGTTTAACGGCTGTGCTATGCCCGCAAAGTCTGGTATGTATTGTCTGTAATACCCTACCAGCCCCAAGAAAGCCCGGAGTCCGGTCAGGTCTTGGGGGGTGACCCAGTCTTCTATTGCCCGTACCTTCTCGGGATCCGTTGCCACGCCGTTTCGACCGACAACGTGCCCCAGGTACTTAACCTCTGTCTGCAATAGAGCGCACTTAGAAGGCTTGAGCTTAAGACCGGCACCTCGGAGTCTCTCAAAGACCTCCTGCAGACGACTGACATGTGTCTCGAAGTCTGGGGAGATCACGATGACATCATCGAGGTAGATCAGCAGTGTCTTCCAATGGAGCCCGCTGAGGACTTGCTCCATCAGCCTCTGGAAGGTGGCTGGGGCGGAGGTCAACCCGAAAGGCAGCACCTTCCACTTCCACAAACCGTCCCGTGTGATAAACGCCGCTTTCTCTTGGGCGTCGGGACTCAGAGGAATTTGCCAATAGCCGCTTAGCAAGTCTAACGTACTGAAGTACTTGCTGCCGGCTAGGGCGTCCAATGACTCGTCAATACGAGGTAGAGGGTAGGCGTCCTGTATGGTTACGCTATTGAGTTTGCGGTAATCCACACAGAACCGCCAACTGCCATCTTTCTTCCGGACCAGTACGACTGGCGAGCTCCACGCACTATGGGCGGGCTCTATCAGTCCCCGGTCCAAAAGATCCCGTACTTGTCGGCTAACCTCTTTCTCTTTCTCCGGCCCCAGCCTGCGTGTGGGCTGCCGGACAGGGACTGTCCCTGCAGTCAGCGGTATTTCGTGTCTGACAATTCCAGTCAGTCCCACGTCATGCTCTCCGCTGCTGAACACATCACCGTAGTCGCGTAGTAACTTAGCCATAACTTGGCGTTCTCTGTTACTCGCGCAGCCGCTACAGGCTGTGTCATACAACTCCCGGAGATGTGTGGGGACTGCCCCTCGCCCTTGAGTAGGGCACTGAGGGAGTGCCTCTGTCGCATCACCCAGCGACGGGCCTACGTCTTCCTCCTGAACAAAGTGAAAACGGCCCAGCATCGACCCAGCTGGGAGCTTGATAGACTCGGTAAAGGGGTTGACGCACTGCACTAAGATCTCCCCTTGCTCAGTCAGCTGATTCAGACTGCTGGCAAGTTGGATCTTTTCGTGCGCGCCTTCAACTACCCCGAGTCCAGAGATCCGGCTATTATTCACCCTGCAGTGAATGGTAGCCCGGGAGCGGCCTGGTATGATACGGTTGCGTACCACATGCACACCTCCCACTAAAGGGCGGCCGAACTTGTCGACGCAGGCGAGTTCCCGCCCGGACATCATCATGGCAGATCTGCTAAAATCTATGTGACATCCGTGCCGTTTTAGGAACGGCATCTCGAGGATAGCATCCTCCTTGAGCTGACTGACTATGAACGTCTCTTGGATCGTTTGATCACGGACTCGTCCCGTCAGCTCAATTATACCATAGAAGGGAAGGCACGACCCGTCAGCTAGGGTGCCGTATTCCCCTTCGTATGATTCCATCTCGCCCCTGACCCTAGCACTGAGGGTGTCGAAGAGTTGGCGGCTTAAGAGGTTTGTGGTACAGCCCGAATCAATGAGGAAAGTAACAGCTTTGCCTTCCAGTTTACCGGGCAAGAAATAGCTGTTCCCATGAGGCTGCACCTGAACTCTCTCTTCAGGCCTTACTCTCGCAGGGAGTACCTCTCTCGCTTTGGGTCGCGAAGGAGGTCTCTTGGGGCGGTGGTAGGTAGGCCTCGGGGGTGCCGAGGCTAGATTCCCGGCTACCTTTGTGGGCTCCCATCCAGATTCTTGGACTTGTAGCCCTGTGAATCTGTTGTGAAGGGGCATAGAAAAGGCAGCCGCGGGGCGAAGCCCCTTGCTGGTCCGTCGTGGCTGTTGCCACTGTTGGTTGCCAGTACGCGGTACCCGTCTGGGTGACCTGCGTTTCTTCTTCCCTGGGGGTTTCATCGTCGGCCCGCAAGAGGTGGGAACATCTGCGGGCCGCGGTAGTTTAACCCCTGATTTAGGAAGGGACAGTATCGGCGGAAATGCCCTTGATTTCCGCACTCCCAGCAAAAACTGACTGTTTCTCCCGGTGGCGGCGCCGGTGGCTGCATGGGCTCAGGGGCGGTACTCACTGGGGTTTGTGGTGTCAGTGTGGCTATCAGCTTGGCTAGCATGTCTGTCAGTTGAGTGACTTTCGATGCCGTCGCCAACTGGGACACGGCAGCCGCGGCGGGGGTTTCCTCCTCTTGTCCCGCGGCCGTGTCTGCGCGGTCTATCTCCACTTGACGGGAGCTTCCGCGACTTTTATGCATTTGATTAGCTAGGAGGTAAGCTTCCCCCTCAGTCAGAGCATCTTCAACGGTGGTGACTCCCCTAGCTAGAAACTGGTGGTGGAGACCCAGATCGTCGACAGATGCTATGAAAGCGTCGAGGGTATACCTCTCGCGGTTGACTGGGGGCAAGTCGCTGTACGCGATCTGTGCCAGCTTCATGACCGCGGCGGCGTGCTCCCGCAGCGGGGTGCGGAGATCACGCCGCAACCTCTGCAATCGGGCCCTGGCATCTGTAGCAGAGAGGCCGAAGCGGGCCCGCAGAGAAGCAAAGATATTATCAATGTCTACGCCCAGCCCATAAGGCTTGGCTTTGTCCATCAATGCCATTCTAAGCTTCAGCAAGGCCACCCTAGGGGGCCACTGGGCGACGTCCATTACGTCGCTAAACTCTTGGATAAATTGTTCCACCTCCTCTTCACCCGTGAAGGTGGGCGCCTTTAACCGGTAGCGGTCTTCAGTTAGTTCTCGCGAAACCCTTCGCTCTTCTACTACATGGTTAACAGGCATTGTCTCTACAGCATTGTCTCTACGCTCACCTTCTACTGCCGGTGGTTGAGTTCCAGCATTTTCAGTCTCCATCTTGGATGCACTATCCCACCGCTGCCACCACTGTTATGTTTTTCAGATTTAGGGTTGATATGCTATCCAGAGAGTCTATTTATTTGCTATCGAACTGCACCAGGATAAGTCGAGTGAACGAGTATATTTTACACACAATTATACATTATAAAAACGATACATTATATTCAGACAAGTTATACATCTAATCTATTTGACACTCTAGCTTCGACTGACTTAGCAGCGGGAAACTATAATTGCTACTAACTATCAAATACGCTAATTGGCTATCCATTGTTCCGGGTCAATTACGCGACCCTACATGTTGTGCTGCTGGTAGTTCCACGAACCACCACAATACTCATACTCATACTGATACTCATAGGACGTGGCTGTGAAGGCGTTTTGCGTGGTTTTATTATGATTATTACAATTAGTGAACTACATTATCATTATGATTGTGAATAATGCTATAATTATAGTGATATTATTATTGTGATTCAGTTTGAGTTTTCTTGTGAGTGTCAGACTCAATGTGATAATAGTCATGGTATTGGTATTCATATTCATATTGATATTGATATTTCTGCTTCACTCACCCTGAGTCATAAGCTTAAGTTAGACTTCCTCTTGGTCATACTCTTAATTATGGAATGATAGACTAAAACAGTCACAGTAACTCTTAGCAATGTCGATGGTCCTGATTATCATTCTGATCCTCATACTGATAGTGACACTGATATTTATTTTTGTTGTTATTTGTAATACTATTTCTTGTAAAACTAAACGTCAATAAGAGTATATAATTATCAGGGTAGCCTAAACTATTAGATTACATTTATAATTTACTAGCACCATTAGTATCACTATAATTGTATGAGTGTGTCAATTTGAGTATTCTACTTATATCTATAATGTTTGCTACTAGTAATACTAAGTCTAATATTACTAGTAGCAGTATTAGTAATAGTAAACTTTAATAATAATTATGTAATCAATTGTTGATCAGTATTAGTATAATATTAATACTATTGCTAAGAGCAAGTATTATTAATATTAGGATGATAATTTTAAAGAGGTGGTTATTACTATTACTATAACAGTATAAATAAAATACGACACTAACAGCTAGAATTGCAAGTTAATGTGTAAGGAAAAATTGATGTTATATATAGGTATACAGGCTCTCTGTTAATTGTACATTATACTCTCTGCATCACAGTTATATCCAGTTTCGACTCTACAGTGATATTTAGTCACACTTTGCCGACCTCTAGTGGCAATTCAACTATTCTGTCATTCTTGCTCTCATACCCAGTGTTTTGACTAGCTGCAGTGCTATTACTCTGTAGGCCTAGACAGTTATTTCTTCTTTCGACTCATTTATATAGTCTTGTGTCCTTGTGCTGACAGAAATGTTTGGTCTTGTAGATGCACCCATCTAACTTTTCATTGTCCTATGTTTTAGTCACCTAATTTTACTGTGATTTTGCAGTGAGTAACTCATGGAGAAGCTAGAGGAAGCAAGCAATACACTGTCCATTCTACCCAACACTGCAGCAAAAGACAGGGTGCACGGTACTTTTAACAAAGAGACTGAGGAAGAAAGCCGTGTTATTTCTCAGTTAGAAGATAAATGCGATGTGAAATTTTCTCCACCTCTTTACTGTCAGCGCTATGAAGCTGTTAGAAATGTTATTCAAGACTATCACAATGGCGGGACTCATCTTATAAATGTTGAGTAATTCAATTCGTTGAACACTACAGCTGGAAAATATTTATTGTGTAGTATTGTACACACATGCAATTTGTTGTTGACTATATACATTGATATAAAACAGTTTCGCTGCAAAGGTTTTTTTCATATTTTTAAATACAATAACATGTTTGATGTTACTAAATTTGGTCTCGGTAGCTAACAAAAAATCATTAAATAGTAGCTACATTAAAATTTAGAAAGTTTAATTATAGATTATTACGTGAGTTCATTTGCTAATGTAGCACAATCAAATGTTTAGGATTTGTATGTAAGATGATACAATAATGTGTGTTTTAGCTCGGTAAATTGTTTTCAATTACGTATTTTGTTCTTAGAATTACATCTAAATGCTGTGATTGTTTAGTTATATGTTGTTATATAAAATATAACATATATATTAAATGTTTTGAACAGCTAATTTGACCATTTTATGAATAATGCTTTCTTTTGACGTTGGGAAATTCACTTCCATCGAATGTCAGTTCAAGTTACTTTTAACAAAATTATAGTGAGCCTGTTTACATGCTATGTTTTTACTACAGCCATGTTGTAGTTCATTGGCATGTGTTATATGGTATTACATTGTGGTATATGTTGTTACACTGTGTTCTATAGTATTACACTGTGTTATATGGTATTACATTGTGTTATATGGTGTCACATTGTGTTATATGGTATTACATTGTGTTATATGTGAGTTCTTACTTTGCAGCTGCTAGACGTTGGTTGTGCAGAATGTAAGTTTGTGAAGAGAGCCATACAAATACCATTTCTGGAGCGTATAGCTGGACTTGATATCGACAGAGATCTCGTTGCATCTGCATCTGGTGCGTAGGTTGCGTGTCTTAACCTCTAACATGTCTTATTGTAATATTCTATTGTGTTTGCTGCACCAATAAACCAGTAAAATAGAGTTATCGGCTAAATAATTCATATTCAATTACTTGAAAATAATTACGAAAATTCTGCCCTTAATTCTAGAAGGCTCTTTTTTGTTTGGCTGAATGTTGAATGCTCATGGAATGTTTGATTACCTGTAGTGTATTGCAAGCTGTCTATTTTGTTGTTCACATTATACAGTGCAGCATAGTTTAACACCTCTCACTACTGACTACCTCCATAAACGAAAGAAGGATTTAAAAGTGGAGGTATTTCATGGTAGTATAGCTGACAGAGACCAGGTGATGCTTGGGATAGATGTGGTCACAGCTATTGAGGTGTGAGTATACTAATTTTATTAGACTACAGGCTACAGCAGCCTCTTCATTTATAATTTATAAATGTTATGGAGAATAACATATTTAGGAGTTGTGTTCTCCAGACTGCATTTATAACTAGCCATTAGTTCTAGAGTTTAGATAGTGTAAAATAATGACTACTAATGTATTATGCTGTAGCATAGAGCACCTGTATCCCTCAGTTCTGTCTCAATTTGAAGAAACAGTCTTCTCATATCTCAGACCGAAAGTTGTTGTTGTCACAACTCCAAACTCAGAGTTCAATGTGCTTTTTCCTAATTTCTCTGGAATGAGACATCCAGACCACAAGTTTGAGTGGACGAGAGCAGAATTTAACGTCTGGTAAGTATTGATAGCCGTTGGTTAATCTGACTTGCTTTTTACTTGTTATAAATATTGCTACACATGGTAATATACTACTGAAGTGCCACGTTTAATCATTCTCTAGTTGACTGTTTGTTGGTACTTTCTTTACAGGAGTGAGCGACTCTCTCAGACTTATGGCTACAATGTGGCATACAGCGGAGTTGGTGACCCGCCCCCTAACTCTGCAGATGTGGGTCCTTGCTCTCAAATAGCTGTATTTGTTAAAGATCCTCTGTCTCCAACACCCAACTTAGGTTGTGGTGATTCCGCACACCCACTTTTCTATGAGAAGGTTAGAACGCTCTTGACATGGTATTACAGCATATAGCTTGTTATTTGCTAATGATTGAGGTTTAAATAACTTTTGAATGAATAGGAAATGCTACTTGACGTTAGTCAACATGTATTTCGGAGAACTCTAAACAGCTTTTCACTAGGCACCCTATTAGCTTTGACTAACATAAATTCAATTGGGCAGCTCTCAATTATAGTAATTTTATGTTTGTTTTGGTTAATTAATAGTTGGAAAATTACATCTTTAAAAGCCATAGCTTGCACTTAATATCTAACATCATTCAAAGTTGTCCTCTCTCAGCTCAATGCACATTTTGGTCTAATTATAGGTTTCTTTTAACTGTGTTCAAAAAACATTGAAATATTTATAATAATTTCAAAAATACACAGCTATTGGTTCAACTTGACAATTTAAAATTAATGCTGTGCTTACACCTGAGTAAAATTAATTTATGTTAACCAGTTCATAGTTGGTTGTTTTTAATTACCTCATAAGAATTTTCACAGTTTAGCAAGTTCAACTTTGTGACCACGTTAAAACTAATTGTCACTTCTCATATTTGTTTAGCAGTTACTACTTGCAGCTGGTGTAAATTTATTTATCAGCTTTTGCAATCTGATAACAATTTGGCATTTTCTTGAAATCTGCAAAAAAGGATAGAAAATAGTTCTTAAAATAGCCAGCATTGGTCTAACAAATTTTCAGCCAAAATTATCTCATAAGGAATTTATAAAATGGTAAGGAGCCTGCATAACCAGCTAAATTGTTTGGGTTTTCATAAATAACCAGTTATGATACCTTGGAAAAGCTAATTTAAGGCAATGAAGAGCCCACACTCAAAGTTGAAAAAGTGTTTCCCTTTTACATATTTTACATTTTTAGTTGCATGTAATCAGACTGGAACAGCAAAAATAAGTTGCGCCTTGAATAAAATTTGATATGCATCACTAATTTGAATAAATCTGAAAAAATTCTTATTGGCTAAACATAAATTATTTATCAGTTTTATATCATAATTGTAGGTGTTCTCCGCCATATATCCTGGGCATAATCAAACTGAGGATGAACTAATAAACAATGAAATTAGATACGCAGTCAACAGCCAGTTCAACTATCACATCACTAATTTTGAAGTTGAAGACAAGAGTCGAACTCATTTGTCTGTTAGTCACATCTGGCAATGTAGCCGTCACCTTAGCAGCAAGTTAACTGTACAAGAGTTTAGAGAGAGACTGAAGAAATTGGACTATGAGTTAACTGCTGATGGAAATAGTGTCATTATGAACATGGAGGAACCCGACACATCGTCAGACTCTGACAATGACGAAACTCCCTCACCAGCTGAGCATGTTAATTCTTCACAGTTGGAAGAGTTCTGGGACTGTTAGCATCTAGATTTTAGCATTTTTCGAAAATGGTGCTTTTTTATATGTATAAAGGAAAAAATGCTCAAAAACTTAAAAGTGCTTTTATGTTTTATAATAGTCTGTATTTCTTGTCTCATTTTGAAATTGAGATTATATAAAGTTTAAGTTAAGACATTGTGTACAGTGATTGTACAATATACTTGTAGAGCTATTAGTTTACTTGCACTCTAAGCTTACTTCTGTTAGTTGCTGCAGATTTTGACAGGATCATTTTATTTTTTTGCAAAACTTGTAGTTAACCAGTTGCTGGATAATAATTGTATATTATAGCACCAAGCAATAGAGTTGGACTAAGTAACCAATTAACACACTTATATTGTGTTGCTTGTGTGGGTACAAATACTAAACATAGGCCTGCAAATTTTCTCATATGGTATCAAAGAGATGTGGTAGATTTTTTACTTCCTCAAATACTTAGAAAATATTTTTTTCATTGTGAAATCAAAAAATATTCAACAAAAACATCACTTATGATATGATTCAACTTTGCACATGCAATACATTTTTGTTATATTATATAGGTATGTGCAATGCAACATACAAAGTTAGGTGTCAATGCCAAGAGGTTTCTCATGCCGGTGATTTCTTACTTGCACATATCGTTTCTATGCTATATAAAAAATTGATAGATTAAAAAATTTTGATAGTGTGATGTTTTTTCAGTATTTTTGCGAATAATTATTAAAACTGTTGTAAAACTCTCATATGTTATCAGATCATAATGGAACTACAATTTCAATAATTTGACTCACCGAAAAGTATATAGAGATCTCATAGAGCCCTTGCAGTTTACAATACTGCAATCACTCCACACTTTGCTGACAAATTATCATGTGCAACTTTCCTAACTCCCTTATATAACATTATTATTTCAACTACACTGTTCTCCTATAGCTGTATAACATTCTGTACAGCTGTCGAGATCACCGAACTAGGAGTTGGCTTCTCTTTTCCTTTTGCTTCATATAAGCTATTAAAAATCATTTTGCAGAAATGTTTAATACTAAAATTATGCTAAATAACAGTTTGATTTTAATTACTGTTTGTAAGTCTACTATTCAGTGCAAATATAAAGTGCATGCCAACTATAATTTCCTTAAGTACAGTTTATTTTATACATTTTACTTACAGTCAGTCTAAGTTTATGTACATACTTAGGCCTACAGACAGAAAGCTTTTACTTACACATGCATGTGTAAAAATTGTTAAAGGCCACCAACCAATATGCTATATAGACTCTCTCTTGTTCCAATATACTTTTGCAAAAATTAAATTTACTTTTTCTAAAGTGCCATCTAGATGCCGACCAAATTTTTCACATGTTAACCTACAATAACACAACAGCCCAGGATCGACTTTTAAGCAAATCTTTTTTTCTGAAAAGAGTTACCAACAACAAAAAACTTCAAATTGTAACTTATGAGGAATTTATTGGGAAAAGATAAAGAAATACTAGTACAAAGTTAATAAACTGTACAACAAAATGTGCATGTAAATATAAGGATGTATGTACAAAATTCCCTGCTCTTGCTTTCTAAACATCACAAAACTCACACTTAATGCTAAAATAATAATGTAATTATGTTTATTTCTATTTGGCAGTTTGGCTAGACTCCATATGTTGAAGTCTAATATGACACTGAAGGCTGAGATGACTTATTATATAGAACAGTATGTTAGATGAGAATGTATGACCTTAGAGGAGGTGTCTATCTTGCCTGTAAACTCAAAATAATAATTGAAATATCATGAGTCACTATCTGCATAGTAAACCATTCAGTTGGTAGACACTTAGACTATGCACTAAAAAGATGGAGACATCAGTTTACTGGGAGACTTTCTAAACTGTGTGATGTCTGCGTGACTAGCTTCCTGTGGCTCATAGCCTGAGCTCCAAAGAGCAGCTTTACCTCCCGAGTTCCTCTGTCGTTGCCATGGTGAGCTCCCATAGTCACCTACAACATTTCCTTCATCAGCCTTACAAGATGCATAACTACACATTGCTGTGCACAATTCAGTCATCAGACAAATTACTAATTATAAAAGACTTGTCCCGTAATCACCGAAGATTTTATATCAATGTTATATTTATATTAATATACTCATTGTTAATCTAAAATCACTACTGCATAGCTTAGAAATAAAAAACATGTTTGTAGTAGTTTTCAGAAATTGTCAAGTGAAACAGAGTTCAACAAACATTGTCTTTATTGCAGTACATGCTTGTTTGGTAAGACAAATCCTAACAATTCAGCCTAATGTTTTGCTATAGTAAAGACAACTACCAACTATAATTACACTTGGCCTACAGCTTTTTATAATACAACACAAAACATATAACATAACCTAAATAAAATAATATAAACATATATAAATATAACATTTATCTTGTTATAAGGATAATTTTGGTCAAGTTACGAAAGTGGTCATGTTGCCATCATCCTGAACTGCTTTTTCCAACAAAAACACATAACTATGACTGCTTCTTTAAAGTGATTATCTAACCACAAAATTATTATCATTATAGTGTAATTAATAACACAAAAAAATCTTAAGTAAAACGTACTAAATAACACAACTTCTATTTTGACTCTGAGATTGATAGCTACAAGAAAATTTTGACTATAACCCAATATGAACCAATGAAACAATAGCGTACTGGGCAAAAACATCTTTATAGCACATAAAGATTGACCACGCTGTATTGACATGAACATGTTTACCTGATGAAGGGCTGTATCCAATAGAGCTGATCGGAGAGGCATTCTGAAAGATTCTGCTGTCAGAAGTAGGAGATGGAGGTTTCTTAGAACCGAGCACACTGTAAGATCCTACAGATCCAACAAACAAGTATAAATATATGTGACTTTACAAGGTATTTACCATCACTTCTATTAGATATGACTTCAGACAGCCTGAACCATGAACAGGTAAACTTTAGATCTGATCAACACCAATGAATGTGTTATAAAAGCTAATACTAAACAGTATAACAAACACTTTACACATTACAGATTATCTACTAAATTTTTATTATGCTCAGTGGTTGTTATAATCATCAAAGCAAATTGAGGTGTTAGTTGAACATTTACATATGCCCAATAAATGACTAGAAACAATTTAGTGTTTCCATGTGCACAATAACGTGGCTAGAAACTGTTCCAATCACAACAAGATATTGACAATATAGAAATAGTACAACAGAACTGTCTGCTAATGACCTCCCCTTCCTTTACAGTCAGTAGCTAGTAAAGTAAATTCTCACCTATGAGGAGACAGATTATAGTGACTATGAGACAAGCCACCACAAATATCAGCAGGTCTGTGTTATCCCACAGCAGACGGCCTATTCGAGATGGCTGAGACGCTGGAGAAAGAATAATATAGGTATATAGTGTACAGCATGTGCAGTGTATATAGAGTGCATTCATGTGTAATATGCATGTATACAGTAGTGCAGCATATACAGTGTATTCACATGTAATATGTATACAGCACATGCAGTGCATTACTACTTCTCAGTAGATGATAATAGCACAGTCATGGATAATTCAACATCCTACTGAGAGTCAGTTTGAAGACAAAATATTTTATTTTCTTAATTTTGAGGCAATGCTACTAACTGCACAGCACTACCCTATCTAACAGCCAATACCAATGAGAATACAGATTATAGGGAGTATAAGACACACTAACACAGTATAATCAGACTACTACATAGAACATACCAGCAGTGCCGTTACTAGCTAGAATATGCACTTTGATCTCATAGGTTTCCTCACTCAGTCTGTCTGTTATCACAATAGTATCCTCTATAGACTCAGGGCTATAAGTTGACAGACGGAAGGGGATTCTATACACGTCCCCATATCTGCTTGCGGAAGAATGGTGTAACATAGATGACAGTCTTCCTTCAATCTAACAACATTATACACATAGTAGTGATTATACCATCGTCTAAATAAATACTAGAACAAGACAGAGCGCAGATAGGTAAAAATATCATCATGTAAATAAGAGTTATTATAACACTATTGAGTGAAGAGAATGTTTTTAACTTCAAACGATTGAGATTATGTTGAGATAAAGTTGCGTTTATATCATCACGATTTACAGTCAGAAATTCAATTTTGCCGAGTTGAAACTTCACCGAGTTGCATTGCATTGTAAAAGCCACTCGTCAAAACTGTAATAAATATAAAATAATAAAAATTCAATAATGACTTTGGCTAATAGATTGAGTATTTAAAAATCGTTAAATAAAGCTTCAGCGATTCAAGTAAAAACTTCATGTTTATAATTATATTGGCTTGCTTTCTCAATTATCGCTTTTATGCTGTCAACTTTACTAATTCAGTACGTTTTCAAAGGGCATCAAATAGCAACTAGGCGAGCCATATTTTACTATTAGAAAGTAAGCTTCCGCATCAATTTGATTTCAACGATTTTCAGTAGAACTATAAACTGGTACATGGAAGAGTAAAATTAACTAAAACTCGGTACTTTTTTCAGCAGAGGTGTAAACAAAACTTTATGATCCGACAAAAAAACAGCATATTACACTAGACACACAATACATATTATACCTTGACATCTACTTCAGAAATTGTTGTAGCAGTAGCAGACACTTCTAAGTAAGACCGTGGTTCTGCTGCAGTAAAATATAACTCTTTGGTGCGAACATCTATGGGAGGTAGGAAAGTTATGGCTGATGGCAAAGAAGAGACCTTTTTATCCAAAGATATGACGGAGACTAAAATACTTCCCTCGACCGCACTAAGTAGAAACTTTAGCTGAGGATTAATAGACTGAGCAAGGAGGGTACAGCTGTACGACCCTGCAATATTCAACAATCAATTGAAAACTGCACCATAAATATAGTTTGGGCCTAAAACTTTATCTTTACTAACAAACAGGTATTGACAAATGAAATCAAAATATATGCATTTATAAAGATTCCAAGCATTAAAGACAAATACAATTGGCACAGGTTTTCTTTAATATCAATAGTCATCAAAAAGTACATCTGGAAAAACAACTTCCAAGTCTATTTATTGCAGACCTACCTGTACGTTGGTCATGAGAAGGTTCAGCAGTAAATAAACTAGACACATCTGGTAGGTGTGAATTAGAGCCAGTGAATTCAGCCAACAGGTGACATGTGAACGGATAAGCAGCATTTGGTCTATGTATACCGGCAGCACCACCTACATTCAACTCTTACTTTAGTAATCAAACAAGAGTGTAAGCCGCCACTAATGCATCTACATTCTATATTGTTATGTCTGTGGGGTTGTTTACTCTTATGTTGTATAATATAGAATAGACAAATTAAACCTACAATATAAATCCTATTACAATCAGTTGCTTAGCATGGAAAGAACATTACAATAAATATTGTCATATATTTCTCATCTTTCAATATACCTGTCATTCTACATAAACTTATATATTGCAAAACTACTCTCTTAAATAAACATGATGTATAATATATAACAGCTACATAATATGATAAATAATATAAAATCCTATAACACACATTCTTACTTTTATCTGCATTGTTAATCTGTACAGGAATGTCGAACTTTTGCTTAGATAAAGATAGAGAATTGATGTGTCTGGTGTCCAAGTCTAGATGGGTAAGTGGCTGGATTTGAAGCTATCCGGATAAAACAAATATACAAGTTTGATATAACAGGGTGAACAACCTTGTTGGAGAAAACATAAATTTTGTGACAGGAAATAACATCTATACACTGATTTTATTTTCGACAAGGCTATCATTTCACTAAACAACAAAATATTCACACTTGATTAAAAGGCTGATACAATATTACTTTGGAGTTGTGCTCCTTTTCAAGTTGTGCTGCTTTTGATTTGATTGCTTTACTATATGCAATTTATATTATTAAAACAGGTTAAGACGTAACTATAGATAAATTTGGTCCAGAATTTAAAATGGCCAATTAAAAATGAAACTTTATATCCATGTTTCTATGACAGGAGAAAGTAATAGTAGTGATACAGACCACACAATAAAAGAATTAAAGATCACCTGTGTTGAAATCAGTTGATAACCTATATTATAATTAACAGTAACTGTTCCAGAGTTGATAGCCAGCGCATTGCCAGTGTCTTTCTCCACAACCAGTTTACCAGTGTCAGGGGTAGACCAAGAACCTTCCTCACCTGCCAACAGATATTAATGTTGGTTCACAGTTTAAACTCAAGACAACCTTTTATTTACTAACTGCATGACTGATTCACTATAGATAAAAACAAAGATTTGCCATACACTGTTTTATCAATCAAGTGTTTACATCAATAAAAATTATTATTATAGTGCTTAATGCAAAAAAGAAATTAAAAATATCATAGAAACATTAGCTAATGACAAAATAATTATAAAACACCTATTAGAGTGGCTGTATATATGCACTACATACTCATGACTGAATGAGTGATGGTATACTAACCTGCAGTTGTAAGGAATGAAGACTTTAAACTAATAACATCTCCCACAACATACGATGATTCCGTGACAATCCCTTGCTGTACGTTAATATTTATATAATCCGCTACTCGTGGTTGTTTAGCCTCCCAAACCTGAGAAAGTAACTTTACACATAAACTAGTGAAATGTTTTATACTCAGTATGAAAATGACATTGTAAAATCTCAAAACACAATTTTAAATGTGCAGTTCAAAGTGACAGAGTTCAACTCTAGTGGAACAAATTTTTGACACCATTCACAGCAACTCTTAGAACAAAAATAATTGAATGCAACAAAGATGCTTCCATTGCATAACCTTTACCCATATACACCTTTCTTCCACACACAGAGGTATCACAGAGATGGGTGGTTAAATCTCCATTGTGTACAACGGTATGAAACATCGGAAGAGGTGTGTTTAATAGAAAAAACTTGAGTAGCAACAAACGAAAGAGATGTAACTGAGGATACCTTGAGAGCCGTCCCACCCCAAGAGTATGGAGAAACTTTAGGAGCATGAACTATAACTGTAGTATTCTCTGAGCCTGCGGTCACTTGCAGCAAGTCAAATCTGAAACCAAACCCATTCATCAACTTTAAAATACACGAAATATTGGTGAGGTGATAGAGTAGTGTGGTGATACAAGAGTGAGGTGATACAGCAGTGTGGTGATACAGTAGTGAGGTGATAGAGTAGTGTGGTGATACAGTAGTGAGGTGATACAAGAGTGAGGTGATACAATAGTGAGGTGATAGAGTAGTGTGGTGATACAGTAGTGAGGTGATAGAGTAGTGTGGTGATACAATAGTGAGGTGATACAGCAGTGTTCTGATACAGTAGTGAGGTGATGCAGTAGTGGGGTGATACAATAGTGAGGTGATACAGTAGTGAGGTGATACAGTAGTGAGGTGATAGAGCAGTGAGTTGATACAATCGTGAGTTGATACAATCGTCAGGTGATACAATCGTGAGGTGATACAGTAGTGAAGTGATACAGTAGTGAAAAGTTGTAATAGTATAATGAATAATTAGTACACACATATAGTCATATACTCAGGCTTACAACCCATTGTATAAGAATTTTAGTGACCCACAAACGCCACCTTATGACAGTTTCTCTAGCCTTAAAAAAACTAAAATAGCATCTAACAATGTCACGTTTTCGAGATGCGACAACAAGAAAGGGCATACAATTCCCAACTTTAAATAACACCAGCAACAAACCTATTGGGTCTGAAGCGCAACTGTGAGTTGGTGAAGTCAAATTTCTGGCCGACTTCATCGTGACTGCTGACTCGGTACTTGAGAACGGAGCCGGCCGGTACAAAGTCGAGGGGTCTGTCTGTTTTGAATACCGTCTCGCAGTTGAGCATGATGTAACTCACTGGCTTTATCTATCAATACACAGAATATATGAAACATTACAGGAACTGGTAATATAATATATCATCTATAACAAAGTATATATATATACGTATATATATGGCATTATATATATTACATAAGTATATATATGAAGGTTATAAGAACTACTAATATAACAAGAACATGCTTTGCAGAGGCTGTAATTGTGCAACACAATAAATAATTAGAGGTTCAAATTTCACATGATGTATTCTAACACAGCTCTCCATCATATGCATATGTTTGATTTCTCATGTCTAAAGGCCTGGCCTCACGCTCGTGAGAATCACACGAAATCGTCTATTTGACACGAAAACACAAACGCACGATCAAATTTGAGGGAATTCAAACGAAATCGTCTTCATTGGGTGCACCCAACAAAGACGATGAACAAAAAAATTGCAATTAACGATAAGCACCATGTGATTGGTCAATAGAATTTTAGCAACAGTAATTATTTCATTTCTACCACGTTTCTCTGTTTGGCAATTTTCCGCTGTTTGTGTCTCGTGCAAGACTCATTCACAGACTATTTATTATGAGTTTCGTCCGACGAGTGTGTGGCTGGTCATAACGAGAGGATAACTCACGAAAATCGTCACACGAGTTTCGTGTGATTCTCACTAACGTGAGGCCAGGCCTTAAAACTATGCATCAGAAGTTTATCCGAAACCAAGTGCAGCTCAAACCAGAAGTATACTACATCTGTTAGTCACATTAGCTTAAAATAAACATGTTGTTCAGAGCAAACAAATTGGGTCATTTTACTTTATTTAGTACACATCAGCAAAATAAACCCAAAGCCTAAAGTTTGCTCAAATTCATGAAAATCTACTAGATGGGCTAATTTTATGTGTTGATTCCAACTATGAATAGCAAACAAAGGCTGGGGGTCCTGAAATATTAAAATGCGATTTCATTTATAGTATATGATGGAGTTCCTAATCACTTCCGCTAATTCTAATTTACCAAATAATTAGGGTAAAACATCGGAAATCAAACAAATAAAAAGGACCTTGAGTGTTCAGTTGCATTCTTCAATATTTTACTAATTTAGAACAAAAACCCATATACACTGGCAGATAAATTGTGCAAAAATAGCAAAAAACAGAAAGAATTATTTGCATGTGTACTAAAATAAGTACATCAAATGACATACATCAATTACAAATTATATTCAATTACTTGAAAAAATGTAAATAATTACAACCAATTACAAATTACAATTACCCCAACCCTGTGTAAAACTCAATTACATTAGATATGTAATTAATTACAATTACAATTAACATTTTTATACATCAATTACAAATTACAATCAATTACTTAAAAAATGTAATTAATTACAATCAATTACAATTACCCTAACTCTGTAACTTACTACAAATTGTTGCTGTATGATAACTTTTTTCAACCATTTTATTTATGGCAAAAGCTTTTAAATGCTACATGAAAGCTACAAAATGATACTATAGATAGACGTGCAGCCTGATAATATGTGAACTAGTAGGCAATAACATCATGTGCTCATAATCAACATCAACAGGCATTAGTATAGGCTACTTATTCAACTTTCTCTGAGAGTTATTTCTCCTGCTGAAGTTTTAAAGAGCTCAATAGCGTTTTTGTAGTTATCTGCTGGCAAAATTATTAATAAAAAAACTTGAGTTTGTTTCTAAAGAAACTCCAATATCAACGGTGTATTATTTATCTGAAGAATGACATAAACCTTTCAAATTAAATAAAAACACATTTATATTCATCATTTGGATTTGTATTAGAAATGGCTACATCCATTTCAATGCATTATATTTTCAATGCAGCGTAGTAAACATTTGAACTAGTGACATACTATTTGGCAATGGCTTGCATTTTGCATAGCCAAAATAGCTCTATCAAAATACATAGTATTCTCAATACAATGAGAATTTTTTAACGTATAGATATAACATCATATTTATATAGAACAAATTTGTTCAATAATTTGCTTTTTGCAACAGCTTTTTAAATACTGAATCAGAAATCTATAAAATTATGCTATAGACATCTACTTAGTCCTAAAATATTAAACAATTACAAGATTACAATTGACAGGCCATAGTACACTCTAGTTACCTTAATTAGGAGTTACTTCTCCTGCTAAATGTTTAAAGAGCTAAATAGTTTTGTTGTAGTTATTTGCTAGCAAAATTTACATAAAAAGCTTGAGTTTTGTTAGAAAAAAAGAAATTGAAATGTTAAGCCTGTAGTTTTTAAGAATACTAGATAAAGCTTTTAGAATAAATACACACACCTCAACATTTAGGATTTGGATTTGTATTTAATTAATGGTGGTCTAGTGTCCTCATATAACTTAATACAAATCCATTACCCTAATTTAATATACTTTTTGGCATTGGCTTGCATTTTGCATAGCCACAAAGTTCCATTAAAACATATAGCGTGTCACACACAACAAAGTGTATCATATATATACGAATTCCATTATGCAAATAACAGTACCTTTAATAATGATAAAACATGTTGTAAAATATTGTTTTTATTGCTACTAAACTGTCCGCCATTAAAAGGAAAACATTTAATACAGCATTCAATCCAACTACTTTGAATACTGACAGCTTTACGGCTTCGACAGTTAACTTTTAAAGGTTGTACTGAGAAATACCTCCGTAGGGCAATTATTAGAACAGAATTTAAAAAAAGCTGAATTTTAAAGTGTAATTTACAAAAACAGTTTGTTGGTTGAGCTAACCTTTTTAAAAAGACTTGAAAAACTAATCTAACCCCTTATACTTGATAATGAGATCAATAGCAGCATCAAAATGTCAATAATGAGCATATAACCTGAATTATTTTATGTTTATCTTATCGCGCTGTTACTAAGTAGTTAGCTACATTGGAACATTTTTCTATTCATTAATTTTTGGCAACAGATTTCAAAATGCTGCATTGACAAAAACAAAGTTGTGTAATGTTCTAGGAATAGGATAAGTCTTGCAAATGTGTAATATTGGATGAATACAGCATGTGCTCAGCACTAAAATCAACAGGCCAGTTTACTCAGATTCATGCAAATTTACTATAATATTATGGAGTAATTTCAAGTGTTGATTCTAACTATGCATAGCAAACAAAAGCTATGGGAGAGGGTCCTGCAATATTAAAATGCAATGTCACATGTCATATATGATGGCTTGATGGCTTTTTAATCCGCTAACCCCAATTCACTAAATAATCAGAATAAAACATAGGAAATAGAACAAAACTAAAAAGAACCTTGATTATTTAGTTACATTTTTTCATGTTTTGTTAGTTCAGAACAAAAACCATATGCACTATATGAATTGTGAAAATAGCTTTAAACTAGAGCTAATGATTGCATGTGTACTAAATTAAGTAAAATGACACAATTTTAGGGCTTGTACAACTCTAGCAGTGAGAGTACAACTCCAGATTTAGATACAGCGTATCACAAGTGATCGTCATGGTAACATTGTTGTCTATGTAACAGAATGCTTAATAATTATTGTGATACTTTCCTACAGTGCTGTAGTAAACAGACTGGTACAAGGCATATCATGAACAGAGAGGAACTGGCTATAGTGTGGGAGAGAAGACTTTTCATACACATATAAACTGCAAACAGAATGGCTGCACAGTATGAAGTCAGCATAACTTTCACATGAGTATCATTTAAACACCTGACTAAGCTTGTTCAGCTGTTCAACATACTCTTCTAGAGCCTAGAGTTGTCACCAGAATAGAGTGCATAGCTGCATGTAGCTGTAGTAGTATATAGAGTTACCTTAACCAATAGCAGCAGGGTTTGATTGGTACCAAATCTCTCCACAGCTGTTACGAGTACAAACACTGAACCAGCCTGTCCACCACTGACTATGTCACCTGCAGGACACACAAAGTTTCTGTTTACTTTCTCTTGAGAACAATAAACTAGATAAAAAAGAGAAGTGCGTGTGTGTGTGTCTGCACATGAGCGTGTGTTGTGTGTTGTCTGTTGCTGCCTGTTCAAATGTGAGAACTAGAATATAGTGCTGCCACATTCACAAGTAAAACTCATGGTAACAGTAGATTTTGTTATTTCGAGCAAGTCATTGAAGTGCAAATAAATTTAACAGCATAAGCCGTCTTGCAAATGGTCCGGCAATATACAGATTGCTGTCCCTACCTACCCTACCCATCTCTGTCAGCCTAGTGTATACACCAATGTGAAATACTACATAGACTATAGGTGTGTACAGTATTTGTAAATATGGAGATATAAATAGCTCACCATTTTGTTTGACTTTCAGGAGATTGGTGCTGCCGCGGACATTGTATGACATGCTTGCTGCCGCACTGTCTCGGTTGGTAACCAGCCTAGCCTCTGTGTTAGGAGTTATCAATACTTGTCCAGCACACGTAGATGGAGAAAGTAACTCCAAAGAATTGAAAACCTACAGCAAGCACATTATTTTCAGAATTATTGATATCCATATTGTATAGTTACACCAGCAGGACAACAAATAAAAAAAATTCATAGTTTGTCAAGAAAACAATCAAAACTTGAACAGTTTGAAAAGTTGTAGCAATCATTGTTTCTGAAGAAAGTTAATATGCTTTAGTAACTGTTCTATGAAAGAATTTGAGCCGTTTACATAGATAGTAGACCAACTTGAATATAAAATAAAATGCAAAAGAAAAGCAGCAAAAAAATGGTTGGGTAATACATTCAACTTGAAGACTAAAACCTTGGCAATTAACTTCTACAGTCTTAATTCCAAACGGAATTTAATAACAAAACCATTGGAACCAACAACAAAAAATACAATATAATAGAAGGGAAAGTAAGCGTGAGTATTACAAGCATACTCGAGAAATAATAAAATCTATTCGAAGTAGCGTCTTCCCTTCAAACAATCGTAACCAAATGTACTAATATTAAAAACAAAGGCCAAAAAAAGTTGCACCGCCCGGGAATCGAACCCGGGTCGCGAGAATGGGAATCTCGCATGATACCATTACACCAGCGGTGCCACGCATCAATGCAGATTGATGAGATGTATATATTTGGTGAAAATACGCTATAGTAGCGTCGCTAAATAAAGGCGCGAATTTCTTTGACAAAGCAATGCTAAACGTGAACTGAAACCAGTATCGCATATCAACAGATGGGACAATGGAAACAATGCTTCTAAATACTTATTACATTTGTTACTAGTAAATTGCAAAACCAAATACACTATTTTCTACAGTAAATGCTTCAATCTTTTACCACAACTATAAAATAGTTCATGCACACCGCACAATCTTTCTTCAGATTCTTATCATTATAAAATTTGAATTAACAAATACTATTGACTTTGCATAGCATTCTTTTTAAAAAAGCAGCATTGGAATTTATCACTATAACAGCAAGCAAGAAACATTAAAATGATACAGAGCTGGGAGAATGTTTAGAATCATCATTATACAATCAGACAGTAGCATAGTTGACTGTAGCATACCTGAATATGCTGCTCATCCTTTACCACCACATTCCCATCAATTTGCTGCAGACTAGACTTGCTTATGCTCTGCTGTACAGACACCTCCAGGCTGACTGTCACATGACCCTCTCGTTTAGCAAGCAGTTGCTGCGAGAACCTGGATTCAACTGGCAACTCAATGTCACTTGCGTGGTAGACCGACTGGAGGGAGGCGACTTCCCTGTGAGATGAGAATATTATGTTATCAGTTACTATGGGGTTTGAGGGAGCAGCCACGATCTAGGGGTTAGAACGCTTGCCTAGTGAACACCAAGTCATGGGTTCGAACCCCGACAAAGACCATTGGTAGCGTTAGGAAAAGCATCCAGTCATAATTGCCCCTGTGCCCCATCTGAATGAGTTCTTAGCCCGATTTAACAAAAACCCCTTTCATGAGGGGTTTCTCACAGGGGCAGTGACTATAAACTTGCGTGAGATTTTACTATGAGGTTTGGTAGAGTGCTTACTACAAGCTTACTGGAGCTAGTTATTGTAACCATTATTATGACTGTAACAAAGTTAGCATCTTAGCAACTAATGCTGTTAGCCCAATACAAGAGTATAATAGATTCTCAAAAAGAAAAAGTAATGAGAAATTTACCAATTTACGGTTAAAAAGCTGCGTCGGTAACAAACATAAAAATATTTTACAAAGTTACAAAATTGCTAAATATAAAAGTAAGCCAGTAGACACACCCATTAGATGTTGACCAATGAAAGGAGAGTGGAGGGAAGATGTTTGCAAAGCTAAATGGGGTCTGGTGTTCACTCAAACCCATGGCATACACAGGCATCTTGGTGTCTGTCTGTAGCATAGACAGTGGCGTATACAGCCTCACCCCCATCAACTTTACCACATGAACCTGGAGAAATGGAAAAGAACAGGATAACAATAGTTTCCACTGAATAAGCCGGCTAATTGGGTTTCCGAGATATCTAAAGACTGAAGTAGCCTTTAAATGACATAGTCATTTAGACATCAGTACGAAGTCATAATTGAACGGCATCACCTCTGCTGAAACCGAATGGTTGAGTTGAGAATACTACCAGTTCCTAACCAGATGCAAGTTGTATAACAGACTATCTAGAAGTGTGTAGGTGCTGTCTAAAGTCTGCATGACGAAACAGCTGCCAGCTCTCTGTCTTTGTTTATCAGAAACTGTTTACTTGCAGTAGTTGAAAACTACTGAACATAATTCAATTACTTTTTTCCCTACATTTTCATCACAATGTCAACAGGAATAACAATCCTTTTAGCTGCAGGCATTAAGAAAATACTTTTTGTTCATATATTTTCACTCAAGAAATGTTAAAATAAGAATTTAGAGATTCAACTAAGAGCTTTGAAGAGTGCAATTTTGTAATTTTATCAACTTTTACTAAATATTGGAAAATCAAACTATCACAGACTTGTACAAGTTGTGACATTACAATAATGAAATAACACAAGACTTTAATTACTGCTGAAAGCACTTTGTTTGACTAGAATAACAAAGTTAAAAAAATGATTTTGGTGGTGAATTTGTAACATTTTCTCATAATATACCAATCAACATAAATAGATGCATATCAAATGAAAAAAATATACAGGTTGAAAAATAGTTTCAAAGATGGCTACTTTACATGTGTAGTTGGTTTGTTTAATAGAAAGCATTAAGACTTCATTGGTTGTGAAATAACAAAGTATACGATAGCACTGACCTCTCCAGTGTCTTCAGAGTACACTATCCTGTTCCCACTGCTCTCTTCAACACCCACAGCCTGAGCTACAACTTTCACAGAGCCTATAGCCCTAGCTTCAATCAATCCACTGCCCGATATAGTAGCCACCCTGCCGTCTGTATCATATAGACTGTACTCAATGCTGGACTGAGGCTGTGGACCTCCAACTGCTAAGACACCCAAGGCAGCACCAACCAGTATGGTGACATTGCATGGTTCCAGTCTCAGAGGGGGAAACACCTAGCAGAATAACAGCAACAGATGAATATATGACTGACTTTTCGGCACCCAGAGCAATGAAAAATCGGGAGGATGAAACTACGCCGGCCACTAGTTTTGCTGGGCTGGTATTTTATAAACGAGCTCCTTCTTATTGGTTATTGATAGTTTAGTACTTGCTTTTGGTCACACTTCAGTGAGTTTAGATACACTATTTCAGTATCTACACATATGCTCTAAACTATGTTCTACTCCACTATTCAACCAATCAAATCATTGGTACCCTTACAAACCTGGATGTTCTGAACATTGCTGGTAATGTTAGCCCCCCTCTGAGCCTGCGCTACAAATTTCAGAGTAGCTGTGCCAAGCTCCACCCCCTTTACAATAAACAAGGCACTCGTCCTTTCTTCACTAGCCATTTCCTGTATTTTTATGAGGTGCTGTGACTTCTCATCTAGACTGGGCTCCAGCTTCATCAGCTGGAAATATTCGGCTGGCAACGGATCCCCCCTGTGATCTAGCACTTTCACTACTGCTGTCAGCGTGCTGCCTTGCTGGACCTGTAATATACATACCTTACACTCATCTCGTGTGTAAGGAGCTGGTGGAATATTGAACAGACCATTATACTATGGGCCAGTGTGAGTCACATCTCAATGATACATCCTGGAGTATCAAGATTCACAATTCATATTCACTCGCGTATCAAGTACACATGAAACAATTCATGTGAATATATAGTAATTTTAATTGCAAATACTAAGTTTTAAGTCTAATTACAATAACCATTAGTTATTATATACACAGATAATGTAACTAGATCGACTAGACTAACAGTAGTAATACTACCATACTTAACTAGGCACTACTAAAATTCATAGTCACACTTTGTTGATATCCCGACTGATCAATAATTTATCAAGGGTCAGACTGTGGATATCAGTAAGTTTAAGTTTATAAACATCACTTTTAAAGTTGTAATTTTATTAAGATAGAAATCAATGCACATCAGTCAGTGAATGCTAAAATATCTGTAATAAAACAGAATCCAGTTAATTATTATACCTTGTCTCTAACAGTGAGCTGGATAGAGTGAGCTCCTGCCATTTGTATGATAGAGTCTGCGGGTGTATCAGCAGCCAGACACAAGTCTAGCACTTCAACTCTGAGGTTACCATCAACTATGGGACTAACCACCACCTGGCGGCTTTCTTCACTGAACTTCACTGTAGCCAAGTTCTCTGGGTCATGTCTTTGTATGAAGAAACCCGAGCCTGTATATGATGAGTATAACTTAAAAACTCAAGTATTACTCAAAAACATCATACTAATAAATAACGTAGAAAAAATTTGAAACATATAGGAATAAGAAAAAATCTCTGCACATAATGTATGTATATAAACAAAAGCTCTTCCAATTTGAATAATCACACCAGTTAAAAAACAGTAGAGAATAAGTTCTTACAAAAACATGTTACAGATTCTGGTGAACAGCAATTTTGATGGGGGATAATTACCAAAGAAATTAGATAGATTATAGCTATAGCCAATTTGTGTTGTCTACAACTCAGCCAATGTATGATGAGAAACTTGGAAGATTAAAAATAATGTTCACCACATCATGCAGAATGTATGTTAACATCTCTAACAGTATCCCGAAACAAACCAGAGACTAAACATTCAAATTCTACCTCCTTTCACATCGAGTGTAGCAGAGCTCTGAGGGTGGTTGAATACCATCACCTCACTGGGAGAGAGGCTGGCATCAGGTACTAACTCTAAGGTCACTTGTTTTTTCAATTTCCAATCGAGAGTAAGGGAGATAATAAGTGTTCCAGAAACTTCCTTAGGGGAGAGTCTTTGGTACCCTGTAAGCATATATTTGGTACTTAGGATACAGGATGGCTACAGTGTGAGAGTATACATATGCCAGTGCTTAGAGATACAGACTATAGGTAGATGTTGACTATTATCTGTGTAGGGAACAATTACTAGAGTAAAGAGCATATGATACGTAACTGATTTATTAAAATATAGTGAGCTTATATGCAAAAACCTGTTTTGTTAAAGCAATAAACTCTACTATCATATTACAAAACATAAATTGATACAAACATTGTAATATTCAAACCCTCAACAATATTGACTTACAAGCAACATTAGTCATTGTGACATCTTTTGCGCTGCCAGAATTCAGCACAGAGTCAGCAGAAGCTAGAGTTCCGAGAGAGCTGTCCGACACCGACCACTCAAAGTTCAAGGAACTGATGTTGTCAAACACTCTACCCTGATCGTCTGTGACGAGGACGTTGATGTGGAGCTGGCGGTAGTTGTGGGCGGGTATCACGGAGTCCGAGTCAAGGGAGACTGGACAGGGGGGAAGGTTGGTAGGCTGTGGAACCTGAGGAGTTAGCTGCACTCCAGCGGGCTCCTTACACAACACCCTAACCACAATGTGAGTGAAGACTAAGGCTAGCATAGAGCTATGTCATGTTATGTTATTAGTTCATCATGCTCATATAATATACACACATACAACACATTGCTTTTACGACATTATACCAAAAGGCATAGCAAGATTACTGATGAAAACAAAATGGTTTACATATTCCTCTTATCAACAATCCAATGTCCAGCAATTGTAAAGATTCATTCCAAATAATTTTTTTGAAGCTGCCTTTTTTTAGAGACAAGTTACGTAAAACTATAAATATAAAGTACATTTTTATGCATCATTAGGCCAAAAAACCACCTATAAGTTAGCCAAATGCAGAACTATGAAATACATGCTGATGCTTAATCAGTTTATCCCGAGCAGCAAGAACTCCCTTCTTCAAGAACTTGAAGCAATACATTTTCATCTTTTGAAAATTCAACTCATCTATAAATGACCATAAAAATTGCTTTGTTTTAGTTTTTCAGCCTCAAATACAACAATCCTTTCAAAGACTACACAAACCCTCAAGACTACAAAGGATATCACACAAGCGTACCTAATTGAAGCGCTGCGAGTAGCGGGGTAGCCATTGGTCTTGGTTGGTTGGTTGCCGACAGTCAGAGAGACTTCCTGTTCTCCGAGATCAGAGCAGGAAGCTGAGAGTCTGTGTATAACTGAGCTACCCTTGACCTTGTTGATCCTGACGACGCTGTCATCAGATACCGCACCTGCAGAGGAAGTGAGTGCCGGGTTAGTAGCTTTAACCAATGCAGCCGTTGGCATAGCAACAAGTACACAAAGTCTTCATTAAACTCACCAATCTCAAAGTACTCTGAAGGGTCGAGAACCCATGGCTGTGGCCCGCCAGTGAATGTCAGAACACGTGATGATCCTAAGGCTAATACTGAACTCACTTCTGGGTCAACAGCCTGGAGAAGAAAGAAGTTGTTACAACAAGGGGTTTGGCAATCTAATGACATGTGCGTATGCCGTGTGTGCAACACTTTACTCACCAACAACGGATCAAAGGCAGCTACGGTGATCGAGGTCTTCAAGCTGATGCCATCCGCCGAGTATGTAGCAGTAATGACAGTGTGTCCAGACCTTCTAGCCTGCAGTCTGATGACAGTACAAGAGCCTTCAGGTAGGGGCGTGTCAACAGGCCCCTCAACATGGGCAAACACATCAGTTTGCGGGGTTACAGTGAGTGGTAGCTGTCTACAGTCAGTGAAGATTATCCTTTCTGTCAAAGAGAAGAAAACAATCATGGTAGTAGTAGAAAAGAAAAGACAACTTGGGAATGACTCCTTACAGCAAAGTAATAACCAGTGTTAATTACAATATCTCAACATAATTATTAATATTCAGAAACTTTAATCAACCAGGTAAAGCTCTACAATCAAATTTAAATTAGAATTCAGTTTATCAAATCATTTAGTCAACATCATTACACAATATTATAAACATATTGGATGAAATTTTTGGCAAAGAAGCATGCAGCAAAGTTGAACAGCAAGTACAGTACATGCATATAGTGATACTACAGTACAGGTATATAGTGATACTACAGTACAGGTATATAGTAATATTACAGTACAGGTATATAGTGATACTACAGTACAGGTATATAGTAATACTACAGTACAGGTATATAGTAAGAACACACGGACACCAAGTATTAGATATAATGAAGGGGTAGCATCTACATACAAGCTAGTGAATGATATTAAAAAGGTAGCTAACTTACCTGAATTGAAAGAGCCAAAAATAGCGAGAGGAAGTAGCAAATCTGAGCCAACCTCCACTTCAACCTGATGGGCATTGAATACCATACCTTCTGGTGGAACAACATATACCTAAATGAGAAAAGAATGCTAGGCTATACTATACTATACTATATTATACTATAATATACTATACTATACTACACTATAATTTAATATACTATACTATAATATAATATTCACATGCATGAGAGTATAAAACAGAGCAGCTATATATCACCATACAAGATGTACACAGCCTTGGCCTCTATCTTAACAATATCTACCTACGGTGCCTCGACTAGCTACAGTGCTATTGCGCCATAGGCCCTGTCATTTTGTTTATTTTTTCTCAATTAATTTTTTTTCCGACTGCGACAAAATAAATACAAACAAACAAACAAACATGCATTATTTATCTATAAGTAGACCAAATTCATCTAAAGTCACAAAATGTTTATAATCTAAATGCAAAAAAATCTATCTATATGCATGCACGATTCAACTACAATTATCAAAAACACTCTAAAAACACTTTTAGCATACATTAATTTTGATGCATATCTGGTAAAAAAATATTCTACCAAAATACTCAAAAGGTGTTAAATCGTAATAAAATATCTGAAACAGTGTTACAGGGTGCCTAGAAAAGTTCTTTTGCATATTTGGTAAAATGAAGAACAAAAACAGTTTAACAAGAGTTTCTCACCTTTCCAGTTGCAGCATGGGCTGTATTCTTGGTATCCGAAGCGGTCACATCACTCACACCAACTGCATTCTTGGTGCTCACTTGTACCACAGTGCCGGACCTTAGCCCAAGTTCTGCGATTGAGCTATCAGCAAGATACCACACGTAGTCACCACTGCCCCCACTTGCCTAAACAAACCAGACAAATCAGACTTTCAATTGAAATTCTAGAATTTTCTTTTAAGTCACAACATTGCATTTAAGTATATTCAATGCTGCATATGTTAAACTAAAATTTTGCAAATCGCATGCCTACTAGATATAACAGGATTTAGATGATGCATTGGTTGACTACATTATTCAGCTAAGTTAGAGTATCAATATCATTCACATGGCTGCAATATAAATAATAGCAATTATTACACGATTATTCATCTTATCTCTCGAATAATGTTACAATAATTATACTATATCATTTTGGGGAACACGCAAAATCTGTTCTAAACACAATTTAAGAAATCTAGAAATCTCATTAAACATTAGAAAATAGCAATGTAAAAATAGTTATAACAACAAACAAGAGACACTACATGTACTGGGTACAATTCCCAATGTGAGAAATTTAATCACATTTCAAAAATATTATTATAAAGTACGGTACCGCAAACTGGCCAGAGTAAAACACTTCGTAATCTGCTATCCAGGGAAATGCCAGCAGTGGAGGAGTGATGCTGATTGGGTCAAATATATCCAACTGTTGAGTGCCTTCTATTGCTGGTGATATTTTGTATTCAGAGCCATCCTACGATTAAAGCACGCAGCAAATATATTTTCAACTTACAATAATACTACTACAATAGAAAACAAGTCTTTCGCTTGCTAAGCAGAACCTTTCCATCAGGAGTTCTCGCAGGGATGGTGAGTATAAACTCACGTGAGTCTTTTCATGACAGTACTAGTACAATTCTAAAAATAAACAGAGTGAAACCTCCACTGAATAATGAAGGCTGAACTGTTAAACACACTGAAAATAAAATCAGTGATAAACATTTTGATCGATTTGGTATAAATTCCGTTTACACACTGGGCAAAATATGCCATAAACACTCTGTACTATGTATGTATATTACAGTTTCTCATATTGCATACAAACATAAGACTATTGCATAATATAATATAAAAATAAAAAATATACAATATCTATACAATATAGAAATAGTTTGGGATTTGCTCTTCCTAGCGCCAAACCCTCTCTTTATCCAGGCTTGAGACCGGCTGAGTTTTACACTGGCTTGTGCACACCTCGGGCGACACATAATGTAGAAATATATACAATATACATATGGTAATACTGCAGTACCACTGCATGCAACCAGCAACAGGGACACACCTTTTTAATAACTGACGTTAGAGCAGATGTAATGTCTGTATGTCCAGCCACCTTAGCTCTAACCACGTGATGAGATCCGTTGATACTGGACTGGAGGACATCAAAATACACTTCTATAAACTTGGTGGCAAGTCTCACACTCTGCAACGATAACCCAGAGCTTAGCTATACATTGTAATACAGCATGTAGCAACACAAACACTACTAATCTGAACACACTCTACCTCTGAGAGATGTATGCGACGTTTCTGTTTGTCCAGAACGTTTACGGTGATCTGGTAGACTCGGCCAGCTTCTAGTACCCAGTTTTCACCAGGCTGTATGGTAAATGCTATGAACCCTGGCAGTACAACATGCACAGAGGCGGTGGGCTGGTGAATTGCTTCCAGCAGCTTGGCCGGCATGTCTACAAAATCATCCAATCAGGTGCAGAATAAATACCATCGCCTAACAATACCACATTAGAAACTGCATCACACAGCCATATCCACCTGCAAACATACCTGTGATTGAGGGCAGTATACTACATTTTGGGGCAATAGAAACATAACAGATTACTTTCTCTTATTAGATTTTACTTAACTTCTCCTGTATGGATATTTACAATTACGTTACCAACTTTAGCTGTAGATATATACTTTACGAAGGCCTAATCTATCTACAACAACATAACTATTAAACACTGTCATTTCCATTTTGTTCAGCCTCAATATAAAAAGAGGAACAGGACTTTAAAACCTAACTATTGGCATATCAGTTATCAACACAAAATAAGACTCCATAAACTTGAAAGCTGCTGCCTTTTATGATTATATGCAATTAGTACCTTTAAAATAAAATTTTGAAAGTTTTTTACAGAATTATATTTCAAATTTTTCAAGTTTCAATTTACATAAACTATCTTAAGAATCATATTTTTCTAGCTTTTAGCAAACAAATAATTTTAGTCACAAAACGTTATGCATGGGGTAGAACAATAGTTAATTTTCTATTCAAATAAGCTATTGGCAAGTTTACAAACTTACAAAACCGGGAAAATTGGTTTCCGTCAAAACTTTTGGCAGCTGGGAGGCATGTGTGTTTTGAAAGGTAGATATGACAGGTAATCTATAATCTTCTGTCTTAAATAAACCTACACATTTCTGTACCATTCCAAGTTACACTTAAACACAAGACTGGCTATACTTCAGCTATACTTAGTCTTGTTTTCTCATTGATGGTAAATAACACAGCACATATATCCGTCGTTACAACTCGGCCAGCGAACTAGTCCTAGACCCACACTACTATGTTCATTCATATTACATCCATAACACATACTTTTATCTCTGAGAACAACTTGAGTACTGCCCAGTGATTCTCCGTACACCTCAGAGTACGTTGAGTTTAGAGAGCATATTCCAGTGTCCTTCACCTCTAGCTGATACTGGGCAGATGGTAGAGATATCTCTGCACAGAACAATAACAACATGATAATGAAATTATCAAAGTGCATTGCGGATGATAATTCATCAGAGGAAGAAAAAAAATGATAGCAGAGTCTAGATGGACGTCATGTATTTCAGTATGCAATTCATATGATAGACAACTGACAGCAAATATAAACAAGAGACAGCATAGATATGACTCAGTTTTCCTACAGAGTCTAATGTGTTAGCACTTAAAGCCACTATTCAGTTATAGTTCCCAGAGTTGCTCAAGTTTACAGAACTCATCGCAATGAGCTACCTTTCTCAGTAGAAATATGTATCAACTTACCATGACGGACATTCTGCTTGATTACATAGGCTCTGTATCTCAGTGCAGTGAATAGCAAAATATATGCATCCAGAGGAGATAACATCACATTAGCTATGACTATTAGTCGAACAGAGTCTCCAGCTACTGCCTATTATTACATCAAAAGTATCATAGACAAATATATAAAACTCTAGATATTACACAGCCACATGCATGAAGATTGTAGATATTATCGTATAAATATAGAGCATAGATAGAAGATATTAGTTAGCATATAGGTAGTCTATAGTTTGGTCAGGGTTTAATGTAGTGACAGCCATAACAAACACAAGGTTACTATAAAGTTAATAAAGGTGTAGAAAATACTAATTACTAACACCATTGTTTGCATATGTATGCATATTAATAAACATACATATGAGAACATAATGGAGTTAATATATAAATATACCATTACAGAAGAGTTAGACATGAATGTTTTGAAAGGGTACAAATAAAAAATTGAAGATTCAGGTAGGATAAAATTACCAGGAAATAGGACTGTTGAAGCAAGTAAATAAACTCAATAATATTGTCATATCGTAACACTCTGAATCCCATGAACAGACAACTCTGATGGTTGTGGAGACAGATATGTTTCATATATCAGAAGAAAAGGAAAGAATAAGCCTACTCTGTAAGCCGGGTCTTGCAGCCTAACTGCTACATTGGCAGCACCAGTCCTGATCCCCTCAACTAGTATAGTGTCACCTCTCAAACCTTGCAGCTCCATCTCTTCAATGTGGGCTGGCGTGTCATAGCTGGAGTCAGCAAATGCAATGATCCTGCAAGCACAAATACAATCGTACTTGACAGCATCAAGAATCGCAGCTTCCAGGTGACACAGAGTTCAAGATCGACCGAACATATTATCCCAATAATAAGTATGTAAATTGAAAAAACTTAAAATTGAATAAAACATTAATTAACAAGTAGAATCTTCAAGAATTTTGTACAAGGGTCAGTCAATAAGTAGTGGGAATTTTGTCATAGCTGTTGTTCTATTTTACCTAGCAATTTAAGATTTTCAAGACTTCCATAAATGGGAGTTGCCATCACATATCCAAAATTTGATCATTTAAGTGATTCAACTTTTTATATTATTTAAATATAAAATGGCCGCCAAGCTGAAAAAATGCGCACTCATAGAGCAAAGAGCTGTTATAAGATTTTTGACACTTGAGGGTGTCAGAGCAAGTCTTATACATAGTAGAATGAAAGAACAATATGGGGAAAACTCTATATCACAAACAAGCTGCTATAGGTAAGTTCATGAATTCAAGAATGGGCGAGAAGACATTACTGATGAGCCAAGAAGTGGTAGGCCAGTGGATGTTTCAGCTCCTGACACAGTAGCTAAAGTGGAAAAGCTGGTTAAATCTGATAGAAGACTCACTATTGATGATGTTGCTGAGACCATGGGCATTTCACATGGAACTGCCCACAATATTGTCCATGAGAAGCTAGCCTTCAACAAAGTCAGCACACGCTGGGTACCCAAGATGCTGACTGATGTGCACAAAGCGCAGCGTCTTATGGCTGCCAGAGAGTGCATGAGAAGACTCAGAAAAATTGATGAACTGGGTTGGGAGGTGTTAGTACACCCTCCTTATAGTCCAGATTTGGCACCAAGTGATTTCCATCTTTTTGGACCATTAAAGAGCCACATGAGAGGCAAGCACTTCACTACTGATGCATCGGTGATTGAAGCTGTGCGCAACTGGTTCAGAACCCAGCCGCCGGAATTCTTTTTTGCAGGAATTGAAAACCTTGTAGGAAGGTGGAACAAGTGCATAGAGAAAGAAAGAGACTATGTTAAAAAGTGAAAAAAGTTGTAAAGCTCTATCTTATTCTAATAAAAAGTTATAACAAAATTCCCACTACTTATTGACTGACCCTCGTAATATGTGAAAAATTAAAATTAGCTTGAAAAATGAACAAGTAAAACTTTCAAAAATTTTGTAATTAAATAAGAAGCAATGAAGGTAAAAACCAATCAACTGATTTCATTTCAAACTTGATAAGGAATTTTCCCAACAGTATGATATAACCTGCCACCAGGTGACAGCAGACATCCTTATTGCTGGAGAGTGACTCACCTGAGGATGTCATCTGCTGTTACCAGGGCAAACTCGTCTGACTCACTGTCAGATACAAGTCTCCATTCAAACGGGGTGGCTTCTAGGGTGCTGAAGGTGTTGCCTAAACGCAATAGCAATAAAAGGTAGTAGTTTTAACTACATTGCATAAACTAGTATCTGTTAACAGTTTATGAAAAGTTAATATTAAAACTTCATACTGAACTAGGAGATGAGTCCACATCCTCTGGCAAACAGACAACTCATATGCAATCTCTGCTCAGCTAATAGCAGAAAAATACGATATGCTACTTTAGAATGCATCCACACCTTCACTGTCTCTGGCGGACATCTGAAATTTTTCAGGAGAGTCTTCCAAGTAAAGCTCCCTGGTGGTTGTCTCAATACTGATGGCTGATATCGAGTCAACGATGACATCACAACGTAGAACTTCACCGGTCTCCTCATTCTCAGCTAAGAGAAACGTAGTCACCCTATCCGGCTGCCTGTGCACTGCTGTCACTGTCACAGAGTGGGAACACGTCACGTCTTGGTTCAATTTTATGGAGACAACTTCGGGACGAGAAGATGTCCTAGAGTTGAATAGCAAGGAAAAACATGCTTTATATTGTATATTACAGAAGCTTGCACTTGGTTTTCAACAAAAAATAAAACTATCTCAAATAAGAGTATTGCAAACATATAAAATTAAATAAAGAACTAAATATACATAGCTTTTAATAGTTATAATTTATAGCAGATAATCGAAATAAATATAATTTAATAAGTTTTGAAAAAATTTCAACTATAGTTTCATTATTATCATTATCATTATGTACTAATAGTTTTTCACATATTGTAATTCTTTATGTTATTTAATTTTATTTTACTTTTACTTTTAGGGCATTCAGAAGATGCTTTACCTTTGGCTTTAACCATTTCACAATCACAGTCCTACTCCTTAAGATGGGCTTACGGCTTACAATTACATATGCCATATCAAATTCAATATCGAATAATTTATAGTTATTTATTAATATGAGTATGACAATAATTATAAATAAAAAAATTAAATAAAATAATTTAATTTCAATAAATATATTTATAAATCAACGTGAATGTGGCTAGAAATGACTTTCACTTTGACTGCCAGATTCACTCTCGCCTTAAATTTGAAACTAAGAATGCAATACTCAGAAAAGGTTATTCAAACTAAGCCTGGGTGTGACTTTAAGCTTTACAGGTACATTAGTGTGACTTTCATTTTTATTATAAAATTAATTTTTAATTTCAACACCCGGTTCACTAACCATTTAAAGCAGCCTTTAGCATCATGAATCTCAATTTGATAGCTGCTGGGAGATGTGCTGTAATAAGGCAATAGAATTTTAGGCTCATTTAATTTAGCAGCATTACACTGGGCAAATTGCGAACAAAGGACAAAAATAATACTATTTAATGTCAATAGAAATAATCCACCACAATTTCTTTTTTCCGCCATGCCTGTTAGACCTTGACATGTCAAGATTTAGTATTGGTATTCTACTTCAGTGATAGGTTATCAGCCTACAGCTTACAATTACTATTTAGTAGCGGTTCTAGTTTTTATAGGAGCGATAACTCCATTATTCCATTATTAGAGCCTTCTAGTTTGTAGCAGAAAGTAAGTCACTTGCAAATTTGTAATACTTTTATTATGTGGCTGATTTTAAATCAACCAACAGTTTAAATTTTCTTGATTAACATTTTACATTTTAGAAATATTTAGCCCAGTAGCACAAAATTAACATGAATCAGCAAAAGGTGTATATCGAAATGCTCATGGAAAAATCCATCTTACAGTAATGCTGTTTGCCTAACTTTGCTAACAAACATCAGGTATATTACCATTACATAAGAGCTACAGGACAATTTTGACAGTAACTAGTTTGCAAGAAAAACATAAAATACAAAAATAATTTCTGTTTACTAAAGCTAAAGAGCAATAAAAAATGTTACACGTTACTATTATATCTACTCTACATTTCAACGTATAAATTATTGATAGCCGAAAAAGAATAAATGATTTTTTTATGAGTTACCATTGATATGTGTAACAGCTTTTATATAATTAGACAACATGAATAATTTAATAGAATACATATAAGTTACAGCGAAGCACAGTTAGTAAGTTTGCACAATAAACATAAAAATGAAGCACTGTAAAAGAGTAGAAACATCGAAAAATTAGTATTAAAGAGACTGTGGAAAGTGAGTAAACAAAACTATTTACTAACTACAATGTTATAAACTGATGAATTTAATAAAAACAGAATTCAACAGTCGATTGTTTGCACTCCTTTTACAGTGCTCTAAGAAAAGACAAACATAAAATATAAAAAATATTTTTGTGGGATTTATTTCACTCGAGATTAGTATTAAGGAACTCACAACTCTTACTAAAACCTAAACACCTTTCTAAAATTGACCTAGATAAGCTGCGTATAAATATAAATACTTAGATTATTTATATAATGCTGCGCTAAATGTATTAATGCAGTATCGCCTCAGATAAATAATCTAGAGTATTGAAAACCTTGAGTATTATGATTTAGCCACTTGGTAGCAATAGTTTTAGCACTGTGCAAAAATTGTTTAACCATAGCATCGAACTTATCAGTTTAAATAATTGATCTCAGAGATCGTAACATTGTGTAGCTCAAAATCACCATTTTCATTTGCTTTAATACTGAGCGTGCAATGTTCTTCAACTTGAGTTCATCAACATAAACATGACAGACATTGTCTATACTGCATTCATTGCAGGGAACTCATTGGAGGGAATTCATTGCAGGGAACTCATTGGAGTCGTCCAACTTTATATTATCCAGATTCACCTCCAAACGCTTCACTTCTTCTAAAAACAATTCAAGAATAAAAGTTAAGTTGGCATCAGTTGAGCAATAGAAGGACTTGAGTAGTAGTCATTGAACGCCTATAATAAATATTGTAACAAAAATATAATGTGAAGTTTATAAAAATAAAATCCTCTCACAAAGCATAAGATGTGGACAAGACAACAGTAAAGAAAAGAAAATTGAAAGCCTTATTAGAGGGTATATTCATGCAAGAGTAAGCTTGTATGTGCCAGAATGCGAAGGAGAATTTCAAGGAGAAGCCCATCACCATGGAAACCAGAAGAAAACATATTTTTATATTAAAGTATTCTTCACTGACTTATCAAGCCACAACATTTTTCAGGATATTGTTGAAATGATGGTGGAAATGTATACAGCCAGGTGCATAGGCTTGAGAAAAAAGGGTCAAACACAGCACTACATGTGTGACTCACCCAGCGCTGGTATGTTATCAATAATCTCATTAAGTTCTTGGTGGGAAGTGACTGGACCTTCCCCTCTATCTCGCTTCAGTTTGTACGCGTAACTAGCATCACTTATAGTGTACTCACGGCTTACAAGGGTGTCGGACGATACTATGAAAAGTTTTAAAATAAGAAAAACCCATTTAATCATCTCGTTATAGTTTGCGTTATTTTATCAGTCATTTTCTGAAATACCATGTATTTAGCAAATAAATTTTTCAAAATTCAATTCAAAAGTTTCAACAAGATTAATATTATTGGGGTGAGACAATACAACATTCATGTGTTACACTACAAACATGATGTACATAAGAAAAGCTTATATAGTTGTGTTCTAAAACACAGGGGGCTATGCGCGAACATGCACAACACTCAACATGCACAACACACAACTAGGTTAAGCTAGATAGTTAGAGAGTATTGAGATTAGCAACAGAACAATTGGTTATTAACTCGGCCAACAAATATAGATCACGAGAAGCCCATGCCACCAGGAATTGATAGCCCAAGCACTATCTAACGTAATGAGCATTCCTCCCACTCACACCTGTTTACCTGAACTAGAACTGCTGCTGGACACTGACTTATAGGGCTCTTTCTCTTCAAACGCCAAACTATTGAAAAATAATATGGTAATGTAAAAGCAAGCTATAAGAAGAAATGAAGTTTTAAAAAAACCAACTGAAGTGCTTGATATGCCAGAATTTGTTAAACCCTTTTTTGCTGGTAACTTTTCAAAAAATCTAAAGTAGTTTTGAATTTGTTTTTTAAATCATTGAACATGCATTAGATTCAATGTCAAAAACTCTTGTCAAAAATGATTAGATTTTTCAAAAATGTGCTAATATAATGATGGGTTATATTACTTAATTCAGTACACAGTGGAAATCTATAGTTTTTAGCTATTTTTTACAATTTAACTGCTAATGAACATGGGTTTTTGCCAAAAACTAGTAAAGTATCAATAAGTACACCTAAATAATCAAGGTTCTTCTTAATTTTGCTTGATTTCCCATGTTTTTTCCCATTTATTTAGCTAATTTGGATTGCGGACAATTATGAAAAACCCTAACAGTCCGCAATCGAAAGTAGCTGAATAACTAGAAAAAACCATGGGAAAACAAGCAAAATTAAAAATAACCTTGATTATCTATGTGTGTTTATAGATATTGTAATAGATTTAGGCAAAAACCTATGCTCATTAGCAGTTAAATTGTAAAAAGTAGCTAAAAACTGGAGACTTCCAGTGGGTACTAAATTAAGTATAAGAACTCTGATAAAAAATTTTAGCTTAAAAGAAAGTCAAAACCTCAAACCTTTGAGTAGATATCAGTTCACATTCTCCCCCATTTTCTACGTCCAGCTTGAACACCTGTAACTCCGCATTGCTATTTACTACTAAAATATAAGGTACATTCTTCAGGGTGACAATACCAGCAGTGGTGGACAACCCTCCCTCCTGCAACCTGGCAGTGGCAAAGTTTCTCCAGGCATTCAGAGAACCACTGAATGGGATCAAAGCAGAAGCAGACGAAGTGAAAGTAGATGTGAGGTAGTTAGCCCAGCCCCCACTTGTATTTTCATTGTCTCTAGAAACAAGAGAAAATGTGAAAGAAAAACGGAAAACGTGCAGTGAGAGAGCAGCACTATGAAGCACTCAGTTCAACTGTGAGGATATACACTCAATAGTCAACCTTGCTAAAAAATAACAAACATTTAATGAAAGGAATAAAAATTAGAAAGTAAAAAATAAATTAAATGTAGCCTGAAATAGAAAAAAAATTTTCACTTTTTCATTAGCCGTTGAATAGCATTATACCTCCAATATTTGCGTTACCTGCACACATGAGCAGAGATGAAGCCTGTTGAAAGTATTATTAACAACTACATCCACAATATTACTTGTGTTTCATGTTGCAGTTTTGAACTGCTAACAGTTTAATCTTACAAGCATCTGGAAAAAACTGTAGCAGATAGTTTACTCTGGTCCTCACCTTTCAGTCACCTTGAACACATGAACTGTCTCAGTGTCGCTTGAAGCCACTAAAAACATCCCGTCTTTACTGAAGACCAGTGAGGAAATAGAAACACACCTTCAAAAGATATGTTGACAACAACGTAATGTACAAATTATACACAGTTTTATGTGGCAAATTGTTGGCACATTAATTTTGGAGCCATTCAAATTAGCTGGTTCCAACAATTTGCTTTGTTTTATTATGCAGAGCTCTCAATGAATCTTAAATCTTGAGTTTTTACCCTATAAATTAAAGTGAAATATCTGAATCAGTTCAAATAAAAAAAAGTACAAAATCTATCATTCCCAAACACCAGATTAAAATTTTAAAAGTTTGTAGAGTATAAATGCAAATTTTTGTTTAACTTGAGATTCTAATTTTCAGTTTATAACAGGGCTTGGAGGAAATTACTTCAGATTTTTGATGCTATAATTACTTGCTAGAATCAGAAGTATTAGAAAGATCTGGAGCTTTAAGACTTGCTACACAAAGCACCTACAACATTTAAATCTTACCTTCTTAGGCCCCTTCTAAACTCCATCAGCTTCTCTCCAGTAGAAACAGAAAACAAGCGGATGACTGTGCCCTAAAATACATAACTCAACAAATTAGTAAATCAATTATTGCTACAGTAAACAAATAAATTACATTAAACTTTAAAGGCTAGACGTTCTACTAATTGTGTATTATGACAGCTTTACCTACACCTGTATGAAGTCTCAGACAAGGTAATGTATTGAACAATATTTATCACGAGAACACAAAGCAATTTCAGAGTAGCTGTTTTAGATTGTGGTGATAACTCCATATGAAATAGTAAAGTGGGTGTTGGCATTATAATATTTCTATTAGTTATACTTAAAATTAGAACTATTGAACCAAGTTTCAGAAAAACTGATTTTAACTAGCCTAATCTAAATTGTAGAATGTTATATTCAATTTTGTTTAGAGTTGTCATACCTTGCACGATGCAGTAGCTATCATGTCAGCATTGTGGCTAAATGCCACGGCAGCTAGCTTGCTGCTGTGAGCTTCTATTTGAATCTGTAATTCCTAAAGTGAAGAATCAAAATCACAGATAAAACATGCTAAAGTATTATGTAATATTTACAAACTAAACAATATTGCATATTATGTTTGAACAATGCTACTTACAATGCATTATGAGATTAACAAATATATAATAATATCGTATTTATGAGAGACAAGTGACAAGCTTAGAAGACAGCTGACACTTTGTGTTTTCACAAAGATTTGAAAATAAAATAACTGACACCTGCAGAAGCCAGTTAAGACAAGAGGTAGTAAAGATACCAATTAGACTGAAAATCTAACCCAATTATTCAATTACCTCTAAATTCAAAACACTGTAGCAACATGTTTGGTATAAACAACAGCTTTCCACAAAAGCAATAGTCTAAATATGAAGCTCTTACAAGAATAAGCTATAGTAACTTTAGAAATTGTCACATTGTACACAAAACTGGATTATTTGTAGGGCTTTAGCCTTTAGTCCTATTATGAGATCAGATTGAAAGTCACTTTGTCTACCTACACAGCAACTACTTGAGTATACGTACTGAGACTTACTCAAGTAATTGCTGTGTAGATAGATCACGTGTAGATAGTATGTTAGTAACCTCAAGGTTAGGTGTTACACTTTACTAACATACATTGCTAGCATTACATTATACAAGTGTCAACACATATCACCATATATTTGACACTTATACAATGCTAAGTTCTGTAATTCAAGCAGCTGCCCGGTTACTATTACATGCACAGGCATAAATTATTCAATCGCTGCAGCTAATGAAAATAATTTTTGAATAGAAATAGTTTTTCAAGTAATTGTTATTTTTTAAAACAAAAGCGTCATCAACTGGATAAATTTTAAGCAATCCTTGATAGATTCTAAATTTAAAAGTAGCAAAAAGTCTTAGCATTCCTGCAGTAAGAGGAACATAAAATGACAAGGTGTCCGTACCAGAGTGAGAGCATCAAAGATCTCTAAGGTGCCAGAGTCATCACTGGAGGGATATGCCAGTAGAGCAGAGTGGTTGAGCACAGAGAGGGCGCACAGACCTGTGGGGTTTCTCACAGGACTCGTGATTGTGTGCAGGATATTCATATCTCTGATGTCATGAATAATATAGAACTCTGCGAGACACACCACTAGTCTCTACAATACACAACACATAATTATATACGAGTATTTTGAAGAGTTTAATTAAAAAATAACAATGGAACTTCAACTAAGAAAGAGCTACAATAAAGTTAGCTGGGAGACAGATGTTTCCTTGTTAAAAGATTGAATTAGCTATGCTAGGAAATTTAGCATTCGGATACTATCAGTACATAATATTATATTATCATAAAGACTTGCAATAATTCAACAAAGAGCATTTAGAACTTATTTATTAACACTTCTCAACACAGAAGCACCGCAACAGACTATAACTTGGACAGGTTGAGCCTAGTTTCTAAAGCTAATCTAATGTGAAAACTTTTCTTAAATTGTCTTGGGTCTGTTTAGGCGCCCCAAGTTATCTACACTGTCTAGCAAGCTATCAACTAGCTTTGATATAAACCTTTGGGATAGAGCAGTTGAGAAAAGAATAAATAAGGCTTCCTATGTCCTTCAGCAATGGTTGGCTAGAAACACTAAAAGTGCTATATTACATAATCACTACAAGTTGTAGAAATTATAAAATAGTTTCTATAAGTTTTATTGCAAACCATGAAAAGCAATATTCAAACCCCAAGAGACCAAACAAGTTAGCTAATTTTATTGTGTTACCATGGGAACAGATTGTCAGCCGGCAGGTGCAGCAGATGGTATGAGCATGACAGCATAATTACCAGTAAAAATGCTGACAAAAACCTTTTAGAATTGTATCACATAATATTCAGGTAAGAATTTCTATATGTAGGGTAAACTTTTTTTTAAAACTTAGAGCATCAGAATGAAAGAACCTTCTCAAATCTAATTTTAATGAAAAAGATTTTTTCACAAAAACTGTGAACTGGGTAAAGAACGAAGCTTAGGGCAGTTCTACAAGATAAATTTAAAGGTATAGGTTAATATCATTAAAAGGTCTTTTTCAGTTTTATGGAATGACTTTTAACGCACCTGACGGTTTAGTTTAACAGCCAAGATGTTTCCTCGGTAGCTTCTCTCACAGATTTCTGCATCTTTCTTGAGGTGCCGCAACTTGAGGGTGGACCTCTGGTCTTCAGTGACCAGCGCTATGAGACTGCTGTTGAACAGCCTCGTTATCAGACAGAGGTTCTTCTTGACAGCTACAGGAAGTCAATTTACTATGCTACAACCCTATTGGTCAATTATAAATAAGCTTGTTGAACAAAATATATAAGCAATTAATGAATACTAAAAATTTATTTAATGTCATTTAACTAATAGTCTGGCCTTAATACTGGGTAATAAAATAGCTAATATAAATCTGCTATTAAGTATTGTGATAAACTATAAGTGCAGGTCCTACAAAATACAATGGTACTGTCAGAAGCTGGTTAAGTTGGCTTTTGTGTAGGCAGATCAATAATTCCTTTTGCTTGGCTGGCGAAAAGCATCTAAACTCAACAAGTAGTTGCATTAAAGCTGCTTATTTGCCTCAAGACAGTCAATTTTAGGAGTATACAAAGCCTCAAACCTCCAGAATCTGAAACTTATATTAGGTAAAGTAGGTAGCGGACAAACTTAGTAGTTTCCAATAGTTAGAGGTTTGCTATTTGAGTCCTTTTTTGTAAATTGCAAAGCCAGCTGTTCCTAATTTTGCTTCTACACTAGCGAGCTGGGCTATTATATTTATAATAATAGCCTGCACAGCCGCGTGATTCGATAAGGCAATAACCCCGCATATTTGGCAGTTTGCCAACTGAGGCACGATTGCATAATGAAATGTAGGCCACCGAAGTAAGAGAACTAGTAAAGTAATTAAAGTTGTTCAGTTCAAATCCTAGTCATAGCACATGATATATTAGGAAATACACTCTGAATGTGATAGTAGAAAAACTACATCATTAGCTGAACAATAGTAGTTTTGCAACTGGCATTTGGCTAGGATGTATTCAATTGTAAATCACAAAATTCTCTTACATTGAAATAACAAATATTTCAAATCAGTGCCAAAAATTGAGTCATAAGCATTGCACTTCAATTGCAACTATGTTGTTTATTATAACTTGCATACTCTTGTTGAGTAAAGAGATAGTTGGCAAAGTAGTTTTACTCCTTTAGTGCAAATTAGAACTGGGTGACTTGATTTGTATTCATACTGGAAGACATTCATCTTTTCAACTAAAGTCATTTAGAATAATGGCTTCGAGCAGTCAATAGACTTAATAAGTACTACCACTGTGTACTTGTATACTTCTTTATGCTAATCACTGCAGCTGAGCTAGAATTGTGGTGGTAGAGTAAGAGTTCCTAATATTAAGTAACCCAATGCTGGTACAGCAGACTGAGTAGAGACCTTGAACTTAGTATGCAGAACCCAGCAGCAACTAACGTGAGCTTAGCTGAGTAAATGACTCACTGTTCCTATGAGTCCTGACCACTTGTCCAACATCTTTGTGACTCAGATTGTAAAGTTGGTAGCCACTCTTTGAACCAATCACCAAATTACTACAATATGACAAACCAAGTAGAGTGAAAACTAAAATACTTGACTAGACAAGTTTTGCAAATGTTCAATGTAAACTTTTCCTTTTTATTTCATACTTGTCAGAAAACAACGTATTAATGCATATTGTAAAAATTTATCGATAGCAGTAAAAATATAGGCCAACTAGATGCAGTTGAAAATAACTAAGAATGTAATGAAGAAGTTATTTTAAATTACATGGAAGTAGTGCTCAATAAAAACCAGAGAATTAGGTTCCTAAGTCCTTATATGTTATGCCTAGTCATAATAACCACTTGACTCGATGGTATTTGAGAATGATTGGTGACCCCAAGGAATGCATCTGGTGGTAAGTGGCGAAAAGTTTGGCATGCACCCAAGTCATGTGAACCCAAACTTAGAAACCTTATCTGTTACTCTATCTTATCAGCTGATAGCCACCAACTTTTTCAGGATCTGGGATTTTTAAGAGTTTGAAATTTTATTTGGTAAGGACTATGACTGGAACTTTTTTTAAATATATTTAATTTAAATTACTAAACATTTCCTATTAAAATTAATAATCTAAAACTGTGGTCACTTCTAGTTCAAGTAACATCAAATCTTTCTTATAAGATTATCAAAACTAGATACAAATTTACAAAAAAGTTGTTTGCTGATCCACGTTTGTGAGCATAATAGCTGATAGCCATGATAAGTAAGGCATATATAAATTAAAGTCATATTTAAACTATAATACATTCTTACACAACCATAATTTTGGAGCATAGCAATCTGCAGGTAATGGCATTAATTCCTTAGCTTATTTTTGTATTCCAAGCTATAATCTCCTTTGATTTTTGTGAAAACCCTCATAAACCCAAGTTGAACTTACCTGCAGTCTTGGTTGAAGCTGATGCAATCCATTTGAAATGAGCGTCAAGTTATTTCAGTTATTTAGCGGTTAGAAAGGTCACTTAAGCTGATGCTAACCAAGTCTTCTTTACAGGCACAGCTTTTGTCAAGTACAAAAAAAAGATAGCAAAACTAAGTTCTTTAAGTAACTTTAATTAAAATAACTGCAAGCCTAAGATAAATGAAATTGGGCAGTTATTAATCATTGGAGTAAAGATCTAACTCTAGTAGATTACTAATAACCTACAGCTTATGTATAAAATTAGACAACTTTGAAAGAAGAAGTAATATTTATATATAGCAGGAGTCAGACGACAAACATCATGACTGGCAGTAACAAACGAGCAAATGCAATTATTGAATTGATAAACTAAAAGCTTAAAGTTGATCATGCTGTTAAGTTATACTAATAATTTTAAAGATAATGTATATTAACATTATATAATAAATGACTATAGCCATAGCATTCAAATTTCAGCATAACCTGGAGGCTTTTTTCCTACAAGTTCAGATCAATTCTATTAGTACCACTATGACTTACTATGAGTAAAACTATAATAATACTATAGTACTACCATTACCATTACTTTAATTTTAACGCCATATATTCTTTGTTCCAAAAAACATTTGATATTCAATTATATTTTGATCAGAAAAAGTAGAGCATGAAATTGAAATGAAAAAACATTATGATTATAATTATAGTACTCACAACTAATTATAATTTAAATTATAAAATTAGGTATAATTTTAATTAGTTTAAGTTATATCAAAAATTATATCATCAGTAACTATGGGACTAGCACTATCAGTATTACTATCACTATGAGAATGTTTATCAACAGTCTAACTCTAAGAGTAAGAGTAAGTCCATGATCACTCCATGCATGGGCTCTAAGTGTAATAATTATCATTATTTAAATAAAATTTAATAGAAAAATATTTTAAATGTTCAATTTATAGCCATTAATACTATTAGTATTAGTATTACTATTAATAGTATTAGTACTAATATCCTTATGATTACTAATAGTATTAGTATTACTATTACTATTACTATTAGTATTAGTATTACAAACGAACAAAACAAAAGTATAATTGTCAAGTTTTGCCAGATACTAGCTTCACTGTAAATTAATAACACTTACATTATTTCTTTGACTAATAAAAAATATACTAGCTAAGAAAATTAGTGGCAAATCAAATATTGGGTATTTAAAGACGCCTCAACATGAGCTTGGGCAGAACTCGACTCTTGACTCTTATAAGCTGGTACTGGTACTAGTAACAGCTGATTAATGTTTTGGGTGGAAATGACGTTTTTGCAAAGTACGATACCTCATTGGTTAAATATTTAGTACTCAATAAGGTGAAAGGTCGTTTTATGTACACGTGCATTTGTTTAATAACAAAGCGCAAGTATTTGAAAGAAGACAACTCCAGTTTTATAGCAAAATTTACATTTGTATCAAACCTGTAAATTGATTTTCTGACAACTTTGAATTTTTGTGCAGCTTTTATTGCTTACTACTACAAAAAATTAAATATTGAATTAATAAAATTAAGGTCATTTAGAATACATAGCAAATCTACACTGCTGGTGTATTTATGGGTGCTTTATACTTGAACTCATTAAGGATATGATGACTATGATATTGATGATAATAGTGTTACTTTCAATGCAATGCCAAGCAAAACCACAATGTATATAGTAAGTTGGACAAATCTCGAAATTATATGCATTTTATTAATTGCACAGTTTTGTTATTCCATTTATTTCAACCTCAAGAGTGTTCCACTCAACATTTCTGGAACTATTACCAGGAAAATATATAGGCTTGGTTATGTATAAGGAAATCTGTATATTCACAGCTAGTTTAAGTGAACGAGGTAGGCTTGTTGAGAGAAGATAATTCTAAATAGTGATCAAAGGTAAATTGTATTGATTAACTACCATCACTGACAAATTCAACTTGCATCAAAATTTAAATGTTGAATGATTAATTCTGTTTAGCATTAAGGGAAAGTTGATAATTAATAAATTTTGTGCTATTATATAAATTTACATTTATATTTAGTAGATATGAAAAGCTTTGGTTTTACTCAAAGTCCCACACGGACACCTCAACTGATCAATATTTAGAATATCTTAAACAAATCTCATCAAAATATGACAAATACATTTCCATTGATATTAATTCTCAAGTTATATTGACAACAAACTAAAAATTTAATTGCATATTCCTTCTATATTAAAAGATCTTAAATCTATACACTGGTAGTAGAGTGAGGTAATATTGTCTCTCAATATAGATATATAGTCATTATTCTCAAGAAAGAAACAACATTCAGACCAGCCACAGCTATGTTGTAGATTGATCAATGCATTGGATCTATCTATTCATAGAAGTATACTCAGAGGCAAAAGGTGTCCTTGGAGAGTAGTTGTACCTAGCCCACCAGAGATATCTTAACAAATATTCATTCCTATATTTCTCGATTTCAACTGGGTATTTGCTTTAAATCACAATCAGGCATTGGCTCTTACTCAACACTGCTTTACACACTGGTAGGGAATACTGAGTATATTATAATTATTTGGCTTACACAAAAATTAGTTAGCAAAGTGAAGTGAGTTATACTGTGTTATTGTGCTGCTTTTGCCAGTCGTAATGTTCTGGTATAATTTGCAAAGTGATTTGTTATTATTTGAATTATTTTCTGCTGCTGAAATAACAAAGGAGAAAATGAAGCAGAATAATAATTATTATGTTCAGTACATTGATTTCACATGTTTATAAGTTTGTATTGTAGATCTGTAATGGAGCACTTGTCAGGTAGCAATGATGAGGTAACTCCCACAGTTGATCACATGGCTGAGGAATATGACTCGGAGGGTGCTCTGATATTCACGGTAGCAGTGTTGGTTCTTTACGGCAGTTCTATCATGGCATTTATTGCCTACTCTGTAAGATCTAGCAAGTCCACCAGCAATATTTCGCAGGATGACGTAGAAATCGCGAGATTCTTGATCGCCCTCGACGATGTGGGTAGAGACTTGGCCAGGGCAGAGGTGAGTTGGCCAGCAGAAATAAATACTCTTTCAGATTCCAACAGCTAAAGTTAGGATTTAGAACGGAGAAAGAATCCTTTTCACTTAGCTCAGCTGTCTGCTATGCTTCGACTGTATTTAGTCCAACATGATAAACCTTTCATTAGCTATAAAAATCCTACAGTAGGTTCGAGTATAGCTACAAGTATATATTATTTATTAAATTATTCCAGGTCAACACTATCAAAGCCAACTTAAAAATGGTAGCTTTTATGTCATCAAATGTGGTTGAAAGCTCCATACATAATCAATTCCCTGCAACTTTCAATGTGTTCATAACTTTCAACTCATCAACTAATCGTATAAATAAGATTTTTATTTTTTTAGCAAATTCACCTAGCAAAACTATTTTCACTACACTGCCTTTTAATTAACATCTTACAGTGACTGCAATATTTTTGAATTAAGGAAAGCTTAGAGTTATTTTAGGAAAATGTGTCGATACATATATAAAATGCTTTTTGCATAATAAATAGTACTGTCAGTAGACAAAATAAAAACTCATGTGTAATTTCAAATTACAACAGGGCTTTTTCCTCCATGTCTATCTAGGTGCTGAAAAGTAGAAAAACTTATTATAAGACAGGATTGATTGGTCCTACAGTTGAAGCCTCAGGATCTACATGGAAACCTGAAGACCAGTCACAACTAATGAAGGGCTCTTTCTTACAGACATACAGCGAGTTGACAGAGAACAGCTTTGGAGAAACCATGTTTAGTGAATAGTTCAGCAACCACTTTAATTCGTAACATTTGGACATATGTAACACTGGAAGAGATGTGTACAAAATGTGTCATTTTACTTGTATAACAAATACTTTTAGCAAACACAAATTTCAAGAATATGCAATCACAGAGCTTTGTTGGAAATTGTCAATTATTTATTGATAGCACCAAATATAAACATAATAAAAAAGGTGATTTAGAAATAAGATTGTAAGAAGTATAAACACAACCATATAAAAATATTTTAACACCAGTAGTGTGTTGTTCAACTTTCAATAAAAAGTTTGAATAAGTTTCAAGAGCCAAGAATTTGTTAGTTTGCATACATTGGTTCCTAAGTTACTATAATCAGCCATCAATCATAACTTTGTGAACTGTTAGCATTAGTAGCACTCAATAGGTAAAAATTTAGATTAAATCTTTTTATTAGCAGATTCTACTAACTGAAAAGCGTTATCAATTCTACAATAAAAATATATACATAAAACTTAATTTTTCACATATTAGCCTTCAAATTTTATAAATTGCAGCTGCATAAAGTAGATGAAAGACAGTTAGTGAAAAATATGTAATTTAAAAAGAACAATAATATAGCTCCTTCTCATCAAGACTTGGTTGACACTAAAGTAAATCTACACAAACTTACTAAGAAATGCCCTATTATTAAGAACAGTGATAAGCCAGCTACCAATCTTAATTGTAGGGGGTGGTCATAGTATAATTTTGTTACTATTAGGGGATAGCGCGAACGCAGTCCCCCACTACCAAAAATTACGCACCCGAGTTATCCACATTTGGGATAATCGCAGGCGTCAACCAAACCGAAGTGCAATGGTAAGGCCTCTTCCTGGGGGATCCGTCTTCTTGATCACGGATGCCCCTGTGCCAGGTAAGTATGAGTTGAGAACGTGCAGCAATTCTATAAGTACAACAAAGCCGTATAATATCTTGGTGTCTAAAACCTTTTTTACAAAGTTTAAATGGAATGTTTTTGACAAACCACTCAATTTAGAAGCAGAAACTATTAATATTTAATACAAAAGCTAAAAATATAAGTTTTCAATAATAAAAACAGCAAATTTATTGAAAATGTCAGAAAAATAAAGTTATGGGGAGACAAACCCTAATCTTTTATAATTGAGCAAATAACTCCTAAATTAAAATAGCTTCCAAAACATTCAATTTTAACTAGCATTAATAGAGTAAAAATTTTAATAACTTCACAAGAAAAACTTCGAAATAGCAATAATATTTAATTAATATATGATACATATAGTTAGCAATATAACATAAAACTCTATTATGATCTTTCCAAATATGAAATAGGTACAAGCTGGACAGAAAATATGAGTATAACTCTGAAATATTTTGTAAATCTAACATTTTGTTCTAGCCTCATTGCTAAAACACTTTCACCCAAAGCTATACAATTAAGTAAAATGGTGGATACAAAACATGCGTATTCAAAACATTTTTTCTGCGGTAGGACTTAAATTATGGTAGCACTAGCTCACCCAATATGTATATAGACAACTACTGAAATTCTTTTACTGACCTGGATCTAGCTTTAGTCATTAAAATTCAGATAGTGCAGTACACAATTCACTGTACAACTACAAGCACAGGAAACATAGTAAAACAACTTTAGCATTGTTGTTACTACAGTTACTAAAATTTTATTTTTACTAGAACCAGGCAGCTTAAGTCATTCACTGGCATCAGTAACAGCCAAATACCTATGCTGCCCAGTTACTTCAAGGTTCCTGAAAAAAAGTTGTAAGCATAGGGTCACATAGGGCATATTTTCTAACACAAAAATTCAGCACCACAAGTAGAAAAGGTGTCGATTGTACACTAATTACACTAGTTGAGAATGCTTCATCATTCGACAGAAAATATTCGCACTTGCCATTTACACTGCGTTTCCATTATCGCATTATGCGAATGGATTTTTTCATTCGGCTAATGGAAACAGTTACATCGAATAAAACCGCAACTATAAGTTAATGCAAACCACAAACCACAAATAATCCGTACGAAGCATTCATTCGCATTATGCGCAGTCATGGAAACGCAGTGTTAGCAATCTCAACGCATTAAATTCTAATGCTACATTCCGTACAGTGGACACCTTTATCTACTTGTGGTGTAAATCTAAAATTTTAATAAAAATGATAAATACAAAAGCCACAAATACTTCTGCAATAATTACCAATAATATATAATTCAACAATTGTGATACTGGCTGTAGCAGTAGTATAACTAACAAGAGTGATAGTAATAGCAGCAGCAGCAGTAGTAGCAGCAATTTTATTCAAACAAACCTGTTCATCTAAGCAGAGCAGAGATTTTACAATGTGTAAATCATCGCCAAACTCTCCTGTAAACTTCCACATATGAATGACTCGACCTACAGCAAGTAAGTTCAACGTATAAATGCACCAGTTGGGGAAACAAGTTCAAGTTGTACAACATACTCTTAACTGGCTGGGAAGATAACTTCTTCTAGATGCGCCTGAATGATGGTTCTATTCCACTAGTCTTTAGTTTTGATACATTGAACTTGCGTAAGGAGATTGTTAAAGTTAAACTTTAGATTACCTTGTAATTCAGATATAGTTATGTTTAGTTTATTAAGTATGACTATAGACTATAGAGTATTGAGCAAGACTCTTAGAAACTACGAACATATTCAGAAGAGGTTGTTGATCATCTGAGACAATCGACTTAGCGACTGCTACTTATGACTGATTTTATTATTGTATAATTGGATAATTAATGAAGATCAATTGATAACTCAATGTACTATTTATATAAATACTTGTGTAAAGCAGTAGGTGATAAAATAGCTTTAGAGAAGCTATTACAAAATTTGCTCTAAATATAATTGCATTTGGAATAAGGCACAATCAAATATTAGCAACTAAAACCATAAAAATATGCTTCAAAACCAGAACATTTTTAACTTATTTCAAATTCGGAGGCAGTATTTCTGAATACTACAAAGTCTGCTTTAAAACAGTAAAGTATCAATGATTTCAAACCTGACAGGGAGTTGACATATTGTCCATTTAAGTTACCAATACAATATTTTTCTTCAGCAACAAAAGGAAAAGTGATTTGATCAAAAGACGTCACTCTTAGAGATGTAGGGGTAGAAATAGGAGTGAATAGTGTTGTATCACCTGACCAATGCTGAGCAAGAAACAGCCCAGCAGCACCACATGATGAGCTGAACGTCAGAAAATTTCTTCCTAAAACCAAATTGATAGTTTAGTTGACAGTTTACCATTTCATTAATTGTTCAAGTAATGTATGAAACAATCGACAAAACTGGGTCAAGATCAGGGTAAAAAAGTTACAGATTCAACTAAAATTATTTCAGCCTAGTTTAAATTAACTCCAGCAAAGACTTGACTGTATGGACTTGGATTGAGCTAATTTAAATTGATCTGCAAGCCTTTAACACCTGTAATACACAGTATTTGTACAAATTCAATAAAAATAGGCATGTAAAAAAATTACTATAAGTGCTATATACTTGTATAACTACATGTATGTTGATATTAAAACTTGGTGCTGCTGATATTTGCATTCTAAACATATTATATAGAAAACTATATAACAGCGAATAGCGTTGAAACTATAGTAATTAAATTCAGTTCTGATGCCAACTATCTCAATCGCTTTCATGTGGCACTATATTTCCTTATACTGTAGCACCTATTGTGAGATGGAGATGATAATATATTACAGAGTTACATTTACACTATTCACATTTAAACCTCCACACAGCTCAACACAAGCACACACCTATCATTCATCAATGATGATTAAAGCTGTTACAACAACTAGTACCCGCTTTTATTAATGTAGATTGTTTGGTATGTTCTTCTGTGGGAATGTTGTCTAAGCACCTTCTTTTCAAACCACTTGTTAAGTACGAGTCTGAATTATAGCCTGCAGCCATAGTATCTAAATTTGAAAAAATAGGATCAACATATTATATGCAGAATATAAAACACGTGAGGTGAAGCAAATCTTTCAGCAAACTCGATTCTAAATGCCTACGATTTAATAAAAAAATCTTTCCATCAGAGGTTTCTCACAGGGATGGCAAGTTTATATACTTATGTATACAATTAAACTTGCTTTCATGGGAGTGTTGTAGATCTTACGTTCAATAAAGCCAAGTGCTTTGCTTGTATGGTTGACATGAGATGTAATATGTCTGTCAAACTTCAAATTTGACTGAATGATTACACTGAGGTATTTGGCCTCTTTAACTGTTTGAGAGTAGTCTCATCAAGTGCATGTAGATGGGGGGTTTCCCAAATATGATCATTTTGCACTTATTAGCAGTAAATGGCATTTTCCTTTTAAGTGAGCAGCTATAAAGTGATTCTAGGTCTCTCTGAAAGGTTTATCTTTGTATTTCATCATCAACCACAAGCATATATGAGTGTGGGGTCAGCATTTAGATTGACTTCTCATGTGACAAATGGAGGGAGATTATTGTTGTAAATTAAAAAGAATGCTGGCCTAAAGACTGACCCTTGAGGGACTCCAGATGTTATACCTAGTTAAGGCGATTTTGTCTCCTTGATCACAACTTCCTAGCTTCTGTCAGTCAAGAAGCTCTGCATCTAGTTAGTAATGAAAGGGTCAATTCATTTAATGATTTAATTTAACTGATTTTCTCCATGAGCAGTAGATGGAGAACTTCATCGAAGGTGTTCTTGAAATATATGATTACATTTGCTGCATGAGCAGTTGACGACTTTTCAGCAGCTTTTGCAAAATCATGAATTATAATTATTTTGATTAATACAATACAGCAGCAATATAAATATGCCAAATACTAATATGACACCACTAACAGTCACAGTGATAACTTAATATTTATACTATTATTAATATATAATAATTACACTAACGGTAACACTGCAATTTAGCCTTTACTTTTAGTTTTAGTTTCATAGTGATACACTACTGTAACTGTTACACTTACAACTGAATGCAATAAATAATCAATTACTGATTAACCGTGCAGTTGAAATTTATCATAATGATGATAGCCTTGTACCTTATCTAAAACTAAAAGTAAATGAAAACCATAATCATGATGAGTGCATAATCATGATAATTTTTATTTTTATTACGTATTAGGATGTGGATGGTTATTAATTTAATCAATCATCATTATTTATTACTATAAGTATAACAAATTATAGCAAAGAACTAAGTATAACATCAACTGTAGTGAAACTTCGCTACATCAGACTTAGTATTACTATTACCATTAGGAGTAGTAATAGTATTACACTTAGAGTAAATGTAATAGTAATACTATTAAACTTAGTATTACGATTAGCATTACTGGATTACAATTAGTATTAGTAATAGTCTATTAGTATAAATATTAGTATTAATAAAGTATTGTAAATACCATTATTGTTAATTTATCAATATTATGATTATCATTATGATTTAGATTATGCTTACACTTATGATTTATATATATAAGTTTCACACTAACTAAAACTATATTCATAGTGATTATCATTATGTTTATTGCTGACCATCACTTATAATACAGTTATACTAAAAAAATGCGATTGTCGCTAGTTATTATTTTCTTCCCTTGGGCTTGTTAGTTGTTACTTGTTACACTTACAGTTTCAGTTTGAGTTACTCTCAGTTACAACGATTTAAATCTTAACGTTTCTTGCCTCGCTTTCTTACATATAACATACATCGTGCTAAACCAACACTTGGCACAATAATGTGCCAATTTTAAATACTCTCAACATGTACATTACATTTACTGACTACAACTACTTGCACTGTCATGCAGATTTTCTGATTACAAAGTCAAGAGTGAAAAGATAATGAAATTCACAGTTATCCATGTGTTCTACATCGCACAGTCTTTCCATAAATTTAAATATTAACCTATTTAGATCTCTTTAATCTGCAGGTTGTAGTAATTCATTCCGTATGCATGTGTAGAAGAACAGGTGATGTTTATAAGTAATTAATTATTCTATAATCTTACACAAGTATTGTCAATAATTATTATGATTAATTGACTGAGCAGCAAAAATTGTTCTATATGCAGCTCCAAGTTGGGAGTGAATGAGTACAGTAGTTTTGGGGTTCTCACATTTAGAGTTAGGTTCTCTTTTCCTCCTTCCCTACTCATTCTAAATTTAAGAGCTTTTTAAACTACTGCACCCAGTCACCTTCAACTTGGAGCTGCTTAAAGAACAATTCGAGCAGCAGAGCTAAACAGATATTTTTATGAGGGGATAACTCTATGAATGGCTCATAATGGATGGCTCAATAAGTTTTGCTTAGCCTTGAAAAAGGTCTGCACTATAACTGTTTTGCTTTAGATTAGAGCAATTTTTGCATTATTTTTTATTAGATGCAGTAAAAAGGTGTTGAAAAGGCAGAATAGACAGCGTAATCAGATCTGTCTGTGCACCATACAAATTCATTGTGGTGTTCACCAAAGGCCATGTACCAAAGTTGTCTGGTGTTTATCTGGTGCGTCTCAAAACAGCTTGGCATTAGAACCTGCACCAAAGTTTTTTTAGGAGACACTATATAAGCTTTTTAGGAAACCATAAGACATGTTAATGGTCATTCAAGCTTCATTGTTTTAGCCTTAATATTGATGCTCTATATGTAAATTCTATATAATTGAGACTAATCTCGTAAGCTATAAGATTTGTAAACTAGGTTGATAAATTTGCCAAAACATGTGTTAACAAGAATGGGTATATAATTATTACCGTTTTATTCCATTGAACTTCTCCAATAGAATAAAACAGTAAAGTATATACCCATTCTTATTAACATTCATTCCCAAGTTGCAAGATATCCATCATAAGTTCAAATAAGTTACATGATGTAACTATAATAAACATTATGTTGCTGACAAATAATTCAAATATATGTAATTTCAAATTTTTACACCAGCAAACGTTTTGATATACTTATGATTATGTCTTAAATTTTAACTTGCAGGTAGATCCTGGTGAATAATTTTTACCACACACAACAATAATTGGTATTATAGTGCCAATTATTTTTTAATCCTATTATGTGATATGCTCTACTGCCATAAATTGTTACTTATTTTCGAGAAATTGTCCTTTTAATTAAATTTTTACATTTTCACCAATTAGCATAAAATTGTACTTAGCAGTTAGCACAAAAATCAAGTAGACTGCCGAAACTTGAGTTGCTATTATGTTCCAGAGCAAGTGTTGTTTAACACAAACAATGAACTTGTGTGAGCAGGTACTACTTTAGTGGTTACAATGCCATTTTTGATTTGGCAGGCTATATTAATGTAAAATTATTAAGTATGCATAGATAATAAATTTGACATATTAATAAATAAAAATAGAGTTGCAATAAATAACCAAATTTCATGGATAAAGCAAAATTAGTTGCCAGGGTAGAAAATTGTCAAATTTCCCTTTAGTTACTTTCTCGTAGTGTGTTTTAGACATTCGGCTGCACCCCTGCTATAATGCAATACTCACTCATGTCAACCTGTCTACTCTGTACCTTTATAATATTAATACAGATGTTGTGATAGCAAGTGGGGTGTGTCAAAATTGAGATCTAGACATGCCATGGAAGAACAACTATGGCAACCTAGAGGTTGGGTAATGAACTCTTTTAAGCTTCAAGGCTTATATAAAATACTAAATGGTTTAGTTTTCATCTCCATACCAAAGTTATATATTAGATGTACTTATTAGATGACAAATATTAGATGAAATTTATTTAACAGAAATTGTTTACGTTTTTTTGAACGGGGAATTAGTTTTGAAGAATCAATCAAGCACATACACTCCAGCATGGTTTCAAACCCATGTTGTCATTAATTCTTTGTTGCAAGAAGGAGTTATCCTCTTTTATATTAGATGTGTTCAAGGTAGCTCAGAGCTTTTGCTTTAGAGTTTGAGTTGTTGAAACTGAAACCAGTAAACAACCCATCATACTACAACCATCTATTAGAATCTGGGCTTTGATTTGTCCGCAAAAGAAACGGAATTCGATCCAGCATGTTCTGCTGAGTGGAGTTGCATTTATCAACAATGTTATAGATTATTTTTAGCTTCATACTATGTGTATAATATGGAAATAGGCACAAAATTACAGTTTTCCAATAACCATAGTTCTAGGGACTAGGAGAACAGTTTATACCATGCAAGTTATTTAACTATACAAAATGAAGAATTCCATTTTAAACCTAAATTTTAAGCTAAAAATTATTCGCCCAAGTTAACTGAGATCTACAAGCGTTGCCTGTCTAGCAAACAGCATGTAACCTGTCAGCTAGTGTACAACACACCACAGAGCTTATGCCTAACTGCCTCTTGCAGTACAGAATAAAGTATTGATTTTAGCCAATACATTAGTTTGCAAGCAGCATCAACACAAGCACTGCAGCCTATGGAATAATTAGTACACAAGTTATAATATTATAGGGCAGGTAGACAGTTAGACACTGGCTTGATTTCAAAGCAATAGCATAATCCCAGCAAAGTCAATAATTTAAACAAAGTTGCATCTTGAAACAATAAGTGTGTTGTTGTTTTATAATGCTTTGTTTACATAAGAGTTATTGCTGCTTATGTGATCAAACAACTTCATTAGGAGTCCACATTCCTAACAGCCTGAGCCAAAACAAACACAAATTGATTTCAAATCAAAATGAATACTTAGTAAGTTGTTACATACAGGAAATTCAGAATACAGTCTGATGTGGATGACGTGAAAGATACTTCTCTTAGTGCTATTATGCATTATAATAGCTGTTCTAGTATAAAACTATAGATTCACTGACTTTAGAGTTAGCGTCTACATTGATTAACTTGTGATATAATTAGGTTATATAATATATTAAAGACTATAATGTACTGCAGTAGACTGCTCTACTTACATGTATATACTATAAGATCTATACATTAATGAACTATGTATGCAATGTGTTATCTTTATAAACACATTTATGGTTTATGTTATATTTATGTATAATATAATAATGAGAAGATGCAGCAGTTTGCAGGAATGGTGGAAAAATTCTGCTTCTTATGGTGAATTTTAGGCTGTACTTCTGCCTTTTGTTTCGATAAGTACATAATATGCACCTTAGGATATTATGATGATTGATAGTACACGACAAATTTAAGTCCTAAAATTAAGACCAGTCATACATGGATAATTCTATTATTTTAGGTAGTTATTTGCAAGGAGAAACTTAGTCTACATATTGTTTTAGAATAAAATTCGCAGAAGTTTATCTCCAAAATATAGGCTATTTTCTTAAGATTTTGCTAATGCTTTGAGTAGTTCAGCATATTAAATTTGCAAGTTTACACACTACTACGCTCTATTTATTACACTGCACTGATAATGTTAGGGTAGATGCACTGATCTTTTCTCTTAGTCTTCTTTTTTTCGGCTATTATCAAATTAGAATCTTAATATTTTTGAGAGGTAGTGATAATAGGTGGTTGATGGTTGCCTGTTGGAGATAGAAGGCAGCTGTTTAATTGACTTTATATTCCCAAAGGTCATTTGTTATATGATAGCATTATTGATATGATAATTTATAACCATGAGCTAGGCCCACTAGTTGTACACACGACTTGCAGAGTACAGCCAATACAATAAAACAATATATCATACTGGCATGGGTGGGCCCATGCAATTATATTAGATGAAGATTTGATAAAAAGCCACGTGACTTTCAGTGCCTGAAGTAGACTCATGCTGCTATCTTTTTTAAAAAAAAGTGAATGCCCATGACATTAGTTTTTCCAGACATTACCTCCATATCCCAATTTCAAAAATTGAATGTTTATGAAAGAATGAAGACACTTCTATTTTGTCTGGATATTACAACTCATATTTGATTACTATAACTACTGCAAATAAATAGGTACCAAACTCTATGTTTTTTAAGGCCCACGCTTGAAAAATCTAAATACTCACTTTTTGTGTTCTTCGATATTACTACATGGTTGTGTAATTGCAAGAAACAACTTAGTTATTGTTTAATCTATTTTTGTCTATACTTTAATAAAAATTACACAAATTCTTCCGGTCAGCATGACTAAAATGTCACATTAAAGCAGCCAAAGGACTGCAGGTTGACTCATAGCATATGTGGTGGCACTGCAGTAGTAAAGTTTTCACATTTGCTCAAAGGTCATACTGATGCAGTGGTCACATGACTAGGGTGATGCAAGGTGACCCAATCCATCAAATAAGATCCCAATTGTCAATAAAAGTTAGACTTTTTTATGAATTATAGCTCAATCATGTCTGAATACTACTAACTAACTATGCTTTGTTGGCAATTCAGTAATTTAATTTTGCCATTGCCAGTGATAATTCTATGCACTGGAGAAAATCTAACAGATTGTAACTCTTTCTCACATGTGTATATAGCAGATGTGACCACCATCTCTCTGAAAATTATAACTGCTACTAGATTTAGCTGAAACAAAGAAAACATCAGATAAGGGTATATTTTTCTTTGCTAAGCTCAATATTATTTTTATAACCGTTAAATAAATACAACAAATAGACACATTATATAAAGTCATTTAAAATCTAGAAAAGTTACACACACATATAAAGAAAATAGTGAACCATTATGAGAACAAGGACTAGATAAGTTGATGCTGAATCAAGAAAGGAAGAAGGTTAGTATAAGATGGGTGATTGCGATTTTTGATTAGATAATCAATGTGTAAGGATGCACAAATGTGTTACTTTAGATCAGTTAGAAGTATTGCCAGAGTTGATGTAATTACCACTATGAGGTAACTAGTAATTAGATAATTACATGTGTACACAGTACAGCGCTAACCACTATAATTTACAAAAAAAACATACACATCTTCTTATCCAGATAGTATCAGAAGGAATATAAAACAAAAAAATAGAACAATGGTCCTCCTTAATATAATAATATTGAGTAGTGATTAATAAGACATCAATCTAAAATTTATCTAGAAATAAGTATTAACATAAGAGAAAAAGTAGCCCTGAAATAAATAAAAAGACATAACAAACATAATATAGAATATCAAGACTGGATTTCAGTATATAAGCACTAGGGGAGGGTTACACATGGTATAGATTCCGAGACATAACGCAACTATCCACAGATCTATTGCTCTGGCTCTTAGATAGCCCTTTGTCCGCTTGAAGCTCAGTAAGGGAAGCTGACCGAGACTCCTCAGCAGGCCCCCGGATATGAAGCTGCTGAGTGTGGGCCGCATCAGCCACACCATAGTGAGACAGGTCTAAATCCCCCACCCCTGAGTCTTTGCTCATTCGACTGCGTTCAGCCAAGCTGCGTTTTTTTGGCTCAGTGCCAAGCTGAATAGAGCGATATTCTTTCACTTCTGTGACAGTCTCAATCAAATCGTCCACAAATTTTTCTCGGTCGTGAGAGTTTCTGGCGTTGAAGCATATAAGGGGAGTTTGACTCTGACTAGAAATAAGTTTCACTCCAAACTTGTAGTGTTCTGTGGTGAAGCTCTGCACAACTAACCCGTTGAGGGAAATGCTTCTCCTGAAACTATACGTCATGTCATCTTTTTTCTTGGCGAATATTTTAGTTATAATCAACATGTCATTGAATAAGAACACTTCGCGCTGATGGAGACCAAGTTTCTCTTTCTTAGTCGGATCTGCGATTTCATAAAGCCGGCAGTAGCAAACAAGTCTTCTTGGCGGGCTGATGAGCTGAGGAACTTTACCAACTAGAGATTGTTCAACTTTCCGAACCTGAGAAATGTGATCTGGGTCAGTTTTGAATTCTTTAGACAAAGTTCTCCTGTAAATGTTAACAAGAATGTCTTGGGGAATGTCTTTACCACCATCGACACCTCGGAGGTTTTTAAGGAAGCCTTCGAGAGTCATTTTATTGCAAGGTTTAATGTTAGGATTATGGAGATCTGTGTTCAACATCATTATGGCAAATGAAATTAGGAATATAGTGTCAATAGAATTAAATCTCTTTATGTAAGATGGGTTACAGGAGCAAAACCACTGAGAGTATCGCTCTACTATTCGCTCAATCTTTTGAGATTCACCAGGAAATCGGAAAAGAGCTACCAACTGTCTAAGGCCTTGATCAATCTCCAAACCCACAAGTTTTAGAGATCTAATGACCCAGATGAGCACATCTTGATTGAAAGACTTCTGCAGGTTACCAAGATAATCTCCAATCACCTGCCGACTCAAGCCTTTTCGTCCGACTAGAAACTCCGCCACTGCCTGAGCTGAGTTGGCCAAGTACCTCTGCTCCATAAGATACTTGAGTCCTGCTTCAGCATTATTATTGAACATGATGAGACCTATTCTGTATTTCCGCCTTCTGACTCGACTTCTCTCGTAGAGTCCTCGCTGAGGGGCATGAGGGTCATTAGTTGGAGAGTTACAACCTTGACGGGCTGATTTCGGGTTTAAAGCAAACTTATCTTTTACTGGTGAGAAAGCATCAACATACACCACAGTGGAAGTAGATGCAAGGCTCTGGGCTACGGTTTTAGATGCAGGACTATGAGTTAAAAATGCCGTTTCAAAGACACCATTGCTAGATACTGAAGATATATTTTGTGACTTTGGACTGAAGGAGGGGTCAGTATGACCAATGAATGCTGTGTCTAAGTACCCATTGCTGGTGTCAGATGCAGAAGACAGATGTGGAGAGGGCGGATGGGAAGATACGTCAACGTCACTCCACACCGAATCCCTGTCTGAAGGAATGTCCTGGGTTAGCCTCTGTTCGTTTGAGCTTCGCAATCTCTGAAACTTTTTAGATAAAGTATATTGTCTGAGATTATGCTGGATAATGTGGGCGGCTTGCTCCGTCTCCATACGCCCATTGTTGTACCTGTGCTCCTTCACATCTGCCCTCAGTCTTTGGCCGCCACAACATGGCTGGCTCATGTGAATGTAATCTGGGCTAAGCACTAGCTTTCGGGAGTATCCATTAGTGCCCTTAATCTCTTGGACTGGTATATAAGCTGCGGTGGTATATGATTTGTGTGGCATGACCAGCACAGCTGGCTTGTTAGACATAATCTAATCCTTCTAAGTCAGATGTGATGTGTGTTTCTTTACTACAACATCTACCTTGGCCTGGCAGATTACCTAAAACCAGCAAGAGAAAAATTTGAATCAAGAGACTTGGATTACACAAGTTAAGATACAGCAATCATGACCTTTGATCAAGGTCGAACAACATGACCACCCTCATTTCTAACAAATATGTGACACAAGTTTTAGTTGAACAAACCAGGCACAAGTGATGTAGCAGTATCATAGTACAACTAAGTAGTAACACTCCACCAGCAGTAGCCCAGTGCTGTTGCTGTCATAACAGTGAAATATTATTATAGCTGCATGTGTTTACAGGCCAGTAGTAGACAAATTGCTACTAACTACTAAATGTTGTGCATACACTGCAAATTCTTCATCATGATTTAATCGAGGTTGTTACAGATACGTGATACTGTGAATTATGTACTCACTGCGTTTGTAATATTTCTTGGCAAAGCAAGGCCTGTAGAAGTATCAAATCTCAAGGGAAAAGTAATCCAAACGTCTGGCTACAAAACATAACAATGGTTAGGCTATTGTAAAAGGTGAAGTATGCTGACATTAAAAGCTGGATGGCAGCAATTTATAACCACCTATAACTAGTCTATTGCACCAATAAAGATATTAAGCTGAGCATTGAAAGTGTGGAGTTAGATGGGGGATAGTAGTTAGTAGCATCTCTAATGAACTAGATTATTAAATACTTAGAGCTATTCATTTCTTGAGCAGATTTTACAAGTTTAAACAAATATGGAATGACTGTTTTTAGAAAAATAAAAAAATTTTAAACACCAACCCAACAACAACTTGACTTTTAAAATAACAGAAAAACTTGCATCTAGTTTCAATTTTCAAAGTCAAGTTTAAGATCTACATAATGCATGTACAAAAGAATAAATAAAGTAAGCTGAATCTGACTGCAACAAGCGTTAAGCAACTAGCCCCAGTGTCCATGTTCACTGCAGCAACTGCAGTCAATTATAATTATAGTTAAATGCATGGTGACTGTCAAGTGACTGCAGAGGAATTTTTTGTGAATAGTCACCTCACGTTTAATGAAAGAATCTGGCTGTCCTTAGATGACCAAGGGCATGAGATGCAGAGCAATGTGAACAGACGGACAACATGCTTAGTAACAGCCACGAAGTAAATCTTCCAGAATTATAACCGAGTAACTAAACAAAACATGGCTTTAAAGGCTGTAGCAGAGAATAATATTGATTAAAATAATGCTGCTGTTCAGACAGAACCACAAGTTAGACTACCAGGTGAGCTACGCAGTGAAATCACTAGCTTTTGAGAACAGTAACTGTCACACAATTGCACCAACCATGAAAACATTAATTACAAATTAGGCATGCGACTTTGTAGTCCATCAACCTAAGCAACTCAAACTTTACCTCCAAGCCTCTGTGTGGTTAAGGGCTGGCATATTCCACCGGAGTTAGAAGCTTAATGAAAGTATTAATTTAATATGGGCTACACCTGCTACATCTACTTTCAGTTCAATGATTGATTAATTATAACTCGATTATTGCTACATATCTCACAGATTACATAACTACCAGCATTTTCCCCGGTCTAATTACCCTCACAACTTGCAAGATGACATTTCAGCAGAAAACTGATACTGGCAACAATTTACACCAAGGGGCACCCAGCTGGCTGCTCAAGCTAGCATACCTAGTCAGACTCTGGTATACTAGCTTAACAATAGGACGTGGTGACAATGCAGATAATGAATGCATGCTTTGGTGATTTTATATTTGCATGTGGTTTTTAGAGATACATTAGGTAAAGAGTGGTGACTTTATTAATGTTTGCAGACTGCTTATAAAGCCAGTATTGTAGAATCGTGACTACAAACTTGCTGTATTATGCCGACTATGTGCAAATTGTTTACCACCATATGCTCCAAAGTTAGGCTTGTTTAATCTTTATGTATTATTGTTTAATTATTTACCAAATATTTGCGATTACACACACAATTAATCCCCCCATTTAAGGACCCTCCTTCCAACAGTAAATACTATAGTTAATAGAGAGAGGCTTTGACTAACCGGGTGCTGAATATGCAAGCTTGGCCCCTCTTGTATAATAAAATTTACCAAAATTTATTACTAGCAGAGAGCATGAAACAACCAGTGATTGAAGTACAAGAGTAGCTCAAAATGATAAACTGTATGCTTAGCTTCTGCCTACTACTGAACACATACTTCCATTTTATCTGTTAATACAATAGATTAAATATTTGTGACAGTATGCAAGAAATGTATTAGCCACTGACATCAATGCTGGTAAATATTAGAAGCTCTATCTACATTCTACAGGCAGAATAATACATGTCAATATATTATCAAAGTGTCAGTTTATCAGCAGAGCTATTAGTGTGCCAGTGCTAATACTTTATATATTATTATAGGAGAAATTCACATTATTGTATATTATTGATTATTTAGAGCAGCTTGCATTAGAGCCTTTACTTTGTGGCAGGCAGCAGCTGCCAGGTTTGTTTCTACTTTTAATACCAATACTACTAGTACTACCAACACTACTAGTACTACTAGTACTACCAACACTACTAGTACTACCAACACTACTAGTACTACCAACACTACTAGTACTACCAGCAATACTAGTACTACCAACACTACTAGTACTACCAATACTACTAGTACTACCAATACTAATAGTACTACTAGCAATACAATCATGAACATACAAGTTGTAAGTGATGTAAAATGTGTGTTTTGCACATATTTACTGTGGTTTATATTAAACTTTAACTGATAAAATACTCTGTCATTGAAAACTAATGTCTACAATAAGCCTTTACCTCCATTGTATACAATAACTTACAATAAACACTTGGCCTAAGGCACCCCAAGTAACAGAAACCTGCATATTAGAAATTAACAGGCTGGCATAAACTTCATGCTATAGCTGGAGAAGCAGGTATAATTGCCTTAAATTAGACGGCAGTTTATACCATTATATTACAGGTGATGAATGTTAGCATTCACGCTGGGAACTTTTTTTAATAAATTAGGGAGAAACTACAATAAGTGGTTTACAGTAGGAAGTAAGCAATAATAATATTTATAATTATGTTGACATGTTAATTAATTTTCAGTTTCCACTGCTGCATTACTCTTGCAATAGATGTCATTTCAAACAAACCCCAGGACATTAGTTGCACAGTTAATAACGTCTTCCAACTAAACTCTAAAGCATTCATAGCCCTTCAACAACAGGTTGGAAGAACATTAACAACTATAACATTCCTCTTTCTTACCATCAAACAAAGCAAATATACAAGTGCAACTGCTAACAAATATGAAACTCTAAAAATCTCATACGCCCAAAAAATAGCAGATGTGATTTTACCAGCAGATTAGCTCACATTGGGTCACCAGATGACTGATAAAAGTGAATACTAGGGTTGAACTTGGAGATATTAATTGATAATGCAGCAAAGTCAATAGGAGAAACAGTTTATCAAGTCATTCAATCTCATAATTAAACATGATGTTACTGATAGACAAGTGATACCACAGAGTCCAGCAGGAAACTCATTACTACAAAAAACAGTATGATTTGCCTGCTACAGCCATACATAACCAGTGAAGGCCCTAGTACTAATTCACTGCTATTTTCATAATTTATAGCGTCTAAAAATCAGAAGCAACTGAAGAAATAACCACAGTATGAGCCATCAATGTGAGAAATTATTTTATTTATGCATCAGTGACAGTGAGCAACTTAACCAAAAGTCACAACCATCCATCATTATTACAGACTACTAAAACCAGTAGCATGATGAGACTGAAAGTTCTACACTACATTAGTTATATCATAGGAATCACTAGTGCAACAAAACCGACGTGGCAAATATAAGAATCCGGGAAGGTGTCAATACTTGCTACACAAATATAAACTATTTTCTATATATTATAAAACATTCCTCAATTTCAAAAGCTCCATTATTGATCAGTGTTTCAGTATAAATGATGAAAGTTTATGAGTTTTACGTAAGGGTTTCATTCACAGCATTTTCAATTATGCTCGTTAGTATACAGAGCTTTTTTAGAGTAAGCACAGCTCAAATTCCCTACACAAAAGGTAAATTGTTGTTTGCTATTAACTATATAGTAACCTGGGAAAGAGACAATACAGCAAAGAGATATGGGTTTCTAAACCACTGCATCTGATTTGATTAATCCTTGGAACTAAATGAATTGAAGGTTATTGAATGGTCAATAAAGAGCATTTTTCTGTATGGAAGTCAATTACTTCAAACCTGAAGTCAAACAGGCAACAACCACTTAAAATGTAAAGCTGCATTTTATAAAAACAAAACTATAGCCAGAATTAAAGTTTACTTTTGGCTAGTTAGTAGTTACAGTCCTGAAGTAGCATAGTTATTAATATTTTAAATGGAAGTTTCGAAATTTCAGCTGGAGATAATTTTGGCAACACTTTCTTGAAATCTTCATCCAAAATTTAGGCCGTCATATTGCTAATATAATTGAAGAACTAGTCCGTTCTTACCTCAAGTTGCACGAAAATTTTCCAACATTCAACGCTGAGTCAATTACAGACTATAATTCACAAATGATTGAAAATTAGTTGAAAAATAACCTTGTATACTAAACCGAACATATTTCACTAGTAAGCTATGGCAACAATGTGGATATACTGGCACCCATACACAGCTGTAGCATATAACAACTACTGAAACAACTAGCCTAGCTATCGATGTACTATAAATAATCCGATAGAAACTATGCCTCATATCTCACTTTGGCGAATATACCAAAACTTCACAGTGATTTGCTTACTATTATAAATTTGGGAGCTACGTAGATTTAATGTCAGTTTATTTCAATGCTAAAAAATTTTCTCATGGAAATGATTGTATTGGCTTGAGCAAAACCTTAATAACTGCAAACAATTTCTGCTTTTAGCTGGCACACATTGCAGCATCACAATAGTTGAGTACTACTCAGGGGGAGTGTGTTAATAGTACAGTGACATGAGTCATTTTTACAGTATAGAAGCCAATAGCTGTTGCCCCAAGTAGCCAACAGACAGTTAAAATATAATCATACTGCAACAAATGCAACCATCTTAAAGCAACAGATGAATAAAATTTATCGTAGGCCTTTCAAGATTCATAATTACCTGCTTCGTATAATTTTATCAATTAATATTACGTAACAGTTAAATTCCCGAGATTCAGATGGACTCAAATCAATTATCACGGATTGAGACTGATAAATTAAAAAGGGTAATTCACAAATGCTTCTATTTATGCAGAGTTAAACCATAAATACCGTGTCGACTGTAATTGTTGCATTCTTGGTAATTCACTATCACCAATTCATCACCATTACAATCATCATTAAGATAAAAGCCTTAAAGTTACAGTAATTCACCACTCATCATTAAATTTAGTGGCCAAAACTAAATGTTACTTCAATCTAAATTCTTACTTCAAGTTGATTTTTGAACAAATACTATAAAGATTAGTATTACAGAACATATACTAGTCATTTCAACAGTGACAAAAATTGTCCTAAATGAATATTAGTATAAGTAATAGAAATACTTATAGTAATACTTATTGTATGTGCAGCAGATAGTGAAGGATAGTGAATTGTAAGACAAATGTAAACCAGCAGTAATTGCTAATAATTGTCATTATTATTATATCTACTGGTTATTTCAGTATTTATCTCACATGTTTACTCTTCATCCTGTAAGACTAGTTGAAGACCTATATTGAGCAACACCAATTCATGAACTGAAAGTGATGATGCCTAACTAAATCTATTAACATTAGGCTTTAAACATTGGGTATTGCTATTACTGTATTAGTATTACTACCAGACATAGCATTACTACTAGCTGTGGTATCTGAATTTCTATCTCAGCATCTGTATGAGTACTGCATAAAGCTGGAAGTTATTGTATGTGTTGAAGAAATTGAGTCAAACTTAAATTAAAACTATTTAATTTTGCTATTTTACTTTTAGCAATTTAGCAACGTTGAGTTTGAATCAGTATGAGTATATTACTATTACTATTAGTTATACTTATAGCTATACTATAACTATAAGTATAACCATTAAATACTTAATGAAAAAATTGAATCAGCTTTACTAGGCCTAGCTGCCTGTTAGTATAAGTATGACTATACGAGTACATGACTATGAGTATTAGTAAATATAATACTAATAGTATTACATTTACTATTAGTATTACTATTAGTATTAGTATTAGTATTGGTATTAGACATTAGTATAACTATAAGTATAAGTATTACATTTACTGTCAGACTCTGTATAACTTTTTAAAGTTAAACTATTACTTTAATAGTCTATTAGTATTAGTATTAGTGTTACTATTATTATCTGTATTACTGTTGTACAAACTATGTATTACTGTTTTGTACAAACTATTAGTATTACTATTAGACTTAGTATTAGAATTACTATTAGTATTACAGTATTACTATTTGAGTATGAGTATGACTTATACTTTACACCTACAGTTACTATAAATATAACCAAGTGACTTACAGTTACTAAAACTTATACTTATACTTACACTTTGAGTAACAGTTACAGTAAGTGTGACTGTCACTGTGGGTGAGTACTGAAAGTGAGTGACAATCTGAATCTCAGTCTGAGCCTCAATCTGATTCTAAATATATTGCAAGTGCCAGTAATTTATTATAAATAGTAAGTTTCTGTTATTGCATGTGCATGCTTTCAATAAATCAATTCCCACAGATTCATGATTAGTAAAAAATAACCAAACAATGCTTTAGTCTTATCAAAACTGGCAATGTGAGTCTACACTGCAGGCGAATGTAGTTGTACTCACTATTACAATGAATATGGGGCGGAGTCAATTTACTTGCTGTAGTTCAGCACGGCTGTTACGGGGTATTAGCAACTCGAGTCATTAATAGTAATTAGTGTCCTTGAGATCTTAAGCTATTTTTACATCTTCGAGTCTTGACTTTTGGAGTTGTTTACCCGGGTTCTCAGTAGGTATCCACTGGATTGAAGAAGATGTTTACAAGTAAAAGAACCTTTCATAGATTGATACTGTTATGTACATGCTATTTTGTGTTTACTTACAAAATCATTCCACTTATAATCGTTTATGCTTGGTTAAATGAATAGTGTCAGAATTGATATGTGTTCATCTCCCTTACATTGGTTCCTTACATAACATTCTGTGGCGCCTCATTAGCTTTTACAACCTCATTAACTTATAGTACATTTACCAATAGCAAATAGTGCCAGAGCCGTATTTGTCTTTAAATTAAAAAATAAAGTAAAAAAGCAAGCTTTCACAAGCATGTTCCATCGAGTGTATTGTATTCAATTATATTAGTTGCATAAAATACTTGCAGAATATTCGAGCACAATAATTTATCTGCGGCAACTGTTACTACTATAGTCTAAGAATCTAGCGAACAAAATATGTCACTTAGATTAAACTTGCTATATTAGTTTTAGCAGAAAAACATGATAATTTGCAAGTGCATCTAATAATGTCTTAAAAATAGGTAAATAAAAAGTGTCTCTTAGTAGAATATACTATAGAATACTAGATACAATTGATAAGTTTGTTGTATCAATGGTATATTTATTTACTACTTAATCCAGGTTTAATTCAAACAAGCGACTAATTCATTTAGCAGCGAAAGGTTTTTATTGAGCATAGTAATGTCCATGTACTTTTGTTAACTAGTTAATGGCTAATTTTCCTTATCGCTCTTTCAATTTTATAACAAGTTTTATCCTTTTTTTTGTGCAATTATAGTTGTTTCTCCAATTTGCAAACGCAACCAGATTACTATTTATAAACAATTAGTATGTTTATTGATTGCAAAAATATTATTTAGTGTATGATTATTTGCATAATATTAATTGGAATAACAGAAAAAGACATCTTCCTCATTTCCTTCAAAAACAGATTGTGTGGGAATCTGCACAACACAAATATTCAAAATGCATCAGTTTCAAAATCTTAATGTGCTTGGTCTGCAATTTGCAACATAAAAATATTCCAAACTGCTAAAATACTCCTCTTACTTACTGGTTAAAATTTTACACTAGCAAGTTTTTGTTAATATGCCAAGGGTAGTTGATGCTGCTACCGGCTTACATGAAAAGCTTAGAACTGAAATTTTGACCTTCCCTTCAAGTATAATACATAAAAAACTAGCAAACGAATTAACTGGAATCTAGGTTTACATGGGGTACCAGCCCCTTCTTTACTCAGTTGAGAAAATACTCTATATGCCCTACTATTAGAATATTAGCAATGCACCATACTGTGAGAATGTAATAAATATTATGGTGGTAGAGTGAACACACAGCACATGTACACAAGATTACACAATGACAATGTAAGCAAGAAGTGTATCAAGTCCAAATGACATCACAATAACGTGCAATACTTCTTGTTTATGGGAGCAGCTAAGATTATAACTGTGAATCTAATTAACCTTACAGATTGTTGTGAGCTTTTGAGTCACAGCTCATTGCAATATTTCTCAATAAGGATGCGTAGTTCCTATTATTGGAAATTAGACTATGCGCTAGGCAAACGTTGTTTAAAATAGTTACAAATAATTGCAGTCATCCGTAAGCACTAGGAAATTCTCAGAAGGCAATAACATATGTCCTTTATGATAGGCCAAAGTTATGATAAAAATAGTTGTTTAGGTGCAGTGCAAATACTAGGCAAGCTGAAGTGTTCCACTTGAATAAAAATTCCTTCGCGCGAGTGAGCTTATAAGGACAAAGAGATGTACGTAAATGGAGCAGGTGCTGCATGACGAGATCTTTAGCATCTTCTAATATTTCACAATTGTAAATTCATTGTCCAACGCTGGGTTGCTTTGAATATGCATATGATCAATAGAAGAAACCTAACACTGGAAAATATTTGGACATTATGATGAACAAAATTATACAACACAGCAATCTCTAGTTATGCTATATTATCATAGGAGATAGCAGTTTATTATTGTAGTCGGCAGTTTGGTTGAATGAATAACAGTATACATTAGAAGTTATCACTGCTATTGTCATTTAGGATAGTTGAGTACAACTAAAGCAAAGCTAATAATTTAGAAGCCAATCATTATATTTGTGTAACGGTGTTTATTGAGTTGGAGGCATTTTGTGTAGGATGGACTGTAGTGCAGGAACTTGATATCTGTAATCCTGCCATGTTTAGTTTATCAATGTTGCAACAATTACATATCCACCACTAAAATACTACAACTGATAAACAACCCTTATTTGTATATAAGGGAAATATAACACTACATTATCAAAGACCAAGCAGAAAATAGTCCAAAGGCTAAATAGTTAAGAGTAGAGAAAAATATCCATGAATACACACCATGAAAAATTGCATGATAAAATATAGTAATTGATAAAAATATATAAAACAGTTAATAAAATTATTTAAAAAATTGGGATAAAATAGAAGATAATATCTATTCCGAAGTGCTTAGATTTAAAGAATGTGGTAGAATATCAAAGTTGCCATAGGATATCTGCTCTGTTGGTATATGGCTATCTAGCCTGTGCTCCGCTAACTTGAGTGGTGTGCTCTTGATTAGCAATTGGGGACTGCAGATATTATGAATATCGACAGAGTCTGTTGCAGGATCCAGGCCGAGTAAAGAGAGATCTGAGTGAGTAGACAACTCACTCAAATAAGAATTGGAAGATTTTAAAGAATATCGAGAGTTATCTTTGCCACAAAAATTAGAAGGAGACAAATGCCCAGTGACTATGCTATCATTCATATTTACAGCTGTTGGATCATCACAATAAGATGTATTTTTTGGTACCGTAACAGGAGTTTCACCTAGTTTCAAGTAGTCTGATATATCTGCTAGTAGCACATCTGTGGAATCTGCACATGTCGTTGAAGAGGTGCTACACAGATGTGAGTCAACGGTCCGTTGGCTAGACTGAGTGCTCTCTTGTGCTGAACTATCATCGGCATACGAACCAACAGCCAACTTGCCTTTGCTAGAATCAACACCCTCAGCCAACAGACTACCATACAGTGACTGTGTAGTTGAGGACATATCGCTGCTGTCTGCTAATAGCAGTGACAAATCACTGCTGTCGCCATTCAAAGATACGGCACTTTGACCACAGACTTCTCTCTCCTCAGTACTACTGTACTGACCTTTACTACTACTGCTGCCAAACTCAGAAGGCTGGAATGATTTGCCAGGCTTAGGTTTGGCTCTACATCTTGTTGATTTGCCACTCTTTTCTACAAATCAAGTAAAAAATATTTAAGTTAGAATTTAACTGGATATAAATGGGATATAACCATAGGTGGCAACTTTCATTACAGCTAAAAGATCATTTTGTCATAAGCCTCATGAGTGTTTGTCCTATATAAATTTTGTACCAATACCTCAATTTTTTGTGAGTAGCAAAATAATATTAATTACATAAAACACGATACTTATATAGGAGTCGTCTACTTTAGAAAAACAACATAATATTGTGATTCATCACAATAAAGATATAAGCAACAAACAGCCTTACAAAAATTGTATACAGAAGCCTCAAATCCAGTGACCCATTGTATTTTCAAAATCCTAAATAAAACAGCTTCGGAGACTTACTCAAAGGTTTAGAGTTCAAGAAGAGTTCTACTTGAGAGGGGAAACATGACTTTACAATGTCAAGGTTTTCTACAGTAGATAGTGAAACTTCATCCTTGTCTTCATCAACTTTGTGAGGATCTATTGAAATGTGTTGAATAACAATTCAACTAAAAGCTTTGATAGAAAAAATATCTACATTGTGGCAAAGTAACTGAACATTGAGTTAAGTAACCTAAAACTTAAAGCTTATTAGTATTAACACAACAATTTGACTGAGTAAGGTGGTAACAGTATGTTTGTTTGTTTTATTTCATCAACAAGGCATTTAGAAAAAAACATTATAAATACAAAGGAGGTGATGATAAGGCCCCAAAGCGCTGCAGCCCTAGCTAGTCATGCACAGACCACCTATTACAACATTACATATCTAGAAGGAGATAGCAAACAGAAGATGCTTCTTAGCATATATTTCTAGTAGGGCACCTATTTGAAATGTACCATATTTAGTAAAAACCTATATAACTACAGTGTATATATTATCTACACATACACATGTAGCCATTAACATGCATGCTGCTTTAATGCTTCATGTTGCAAGCATGTGAATACAATAAACAATGCCCAATTGCAGACTTTATATTATAGATTATCATCACCAAGGGTAAATTTTCAACCAGCTCTAACACACTAGAGTATAAAAAGTTTTTATAGGCAGCAAGTAAACTGCACAGTAAAGCTATGGAGTTATCTTATCCGTATTATAATACACTAAGACTATTTTGTATAGCAGGATAAAACAGTATGTAGACTCGACCTATCTCTTCATTATCAGTTGAGAAATAAAAAAAATTGTTAGATAAAATTTAACATGTAAATGCTAAACTCATATACACCTATTTGTATACCTTTTATTCAAGTTTATTTTATAAACTGAGCTGTGCCCCTTAATGGCAAAATATTTCAACAAGTTATAAATTTAAGAAAAGAAGAAGCCAATCCTGATTTCCAGTCATGAGATCAACATATTATATCTCTACATCTCTACACCAGCAAGTGAGAACTTATGCTAATACCAAAAATCTCAAGCAGAATTAAGACCATTTTATTGACAGCCTACACTGTAAGAAGCAAAACATATTTTGGGGGAAAAAGGCCAGAATTGCAACTTTTATAACTAGTGATAGTTTCAGCAGATATTTGCATAGTAAGAAGTTGTCTGCCCATAAAATAGAACAACTCCAAACCCAAAATAGAAATTACATTCACTTTTGCATCGACAGGTACATACCACTAACTGTCCAAAGTACTTCAAGACACTCCACTCCCTTTCTAGTCCTTTTCTTTAGTATTGTTTGTGGCTGAATGGTTAGGTGTGAAGACGACCCGTCTTTGAGAATACAGTTCAGTGACCAGAGTATAAGTAATTGCAGCATCTTGCCCAGTGTATAATTTACTGGCCACTCCAATTTAGCTAGGCATAAGTCCTGTCAAATAATACAATACCATCAGTACTGATGTAAACTTAAGCTGTGTTTAAAACATACGTTTAGTGTGTATAGCTGCACATTTTGTATTTAAATTTATATTAGTACCTGTATACAGCATACAAATTATAACAGCATGTAACACAGTTTTTTAAACATAAAACAACACAATGAAGGCTGCAAAATACAAAAAAATACAATGTATAATTAAACATAAGAAACGCAGCAACTACTGTAATAAGTATACGATAACAAACTTGAGCTTTTAACAAGAGAGGCTTTTTCCATCTGTTAATCTTAGGTGGAGCTTTTTGTGGCTGACTGAGAAATTCTTCAATGATCTAAAAATAGAACAGAATAATGCATCTATACAAATATGTAGTACAACAAACTCAAGCACACAGAGAAAATCCAAATATGGTTAAAAATAAATTGTTTAAAATTAAACGCAGGACTAGAAGCAGCATAGCCCCTCCCCCATCAGAAAAAGATGATTACGCAAATGAGATACCCAGGCTAATAATTTCACTGAGCTCTAAAACCTTTTAAGAGCTTCACAGAAAATAAATAAAAATATCTAAGTTGAGGTTACCTCAGTAAATTGCTGAGATTCCATTTTTGATATCTTTCCAGCAATAGTTCTTTCCAAAGTACTATGTGCACATAAAGGGTTTTCCGTCAAAGCTAACAACCTGTTTAATATTGTACAATAAACTATTAGCATACAATCACTACTCAGCATACAAATTTTATATCTATTAGTTGAAAAGCAAGCATTTTCACCTTTAAATATATTAAGAAGGTTTTTTCCAAAAGTATAAAAAGTACTAATTTAAGTTACATTGATTATTTGTCTTGACTTGAACTACACAAATTGACATTAAAATCGGAATTGCTTCCACCTGTCTAAGACTTCATTGCTGGCTGTTTCTTTACAAAACTTGCTAGCCTGAGCTACACCAATGCCAGGTACTCCTTTAGGGCAGTAGTCACAGCCAATAAGCAGTGCTAGGGCTATGAGATGTTCCCTGGCAAAGTTGGTCTTGGCTGTGATACTAGCCATCTTATAGCTCTGTACACTCTGCACCTAAATACATGTCTAATAGATAATAAGAATTGTTTAGACTATATATATACACACACGCGCAAACACATACAAAATGTATATATATATTTAGTCATGTTTTAGTTGCAGCACTAGAGAAATATTAACAGTGGAAGTTTACTAAACAGTTAGAAAGTTGACTCAGAGTGTAAAGAGTAGATAGTCTTCTTTCAATTTTATCCATGCATGTAGACAAAAATGAAAGTCAAATAGCTCAACTATATGAAGACATTTTTGAATAACAATCTTACTTTAGTTGTAGTAAAATCTTTATATATTGTGTCGGCACCATAGAGAAAAGCATCACCGTCTTCTGTGATAACAGCATCTACTAACTGTATGCAATAACAATAAAACTTTACTCCATGCATACATCATAGGTGAAACCAAAACCTATACATTTGTGAGTTGGGCATGATGTGAATACATGTGCAATTTAACACACATTTTCATAAAATTCCATTATTTACATTCCACTTTAAGATAGTATATAAAGAAGGTTTAATTGTATTTTTGCAAATGCTTCCAATACAGAAGCAGCTGTAAAAATTGAAATGTTTTTTTTAAATTTTATTAAATTGTCTTCTGTCACTTGACAGATTTTTGCATCATTAGAAAAATCAAAACCTAACAGCTCTGACCAAACTTGTTGCCTTTTACAGAATAAAAATGCATTTCACATTGTGAAACAAAGAAAAACACAAGACATATTCTAATCTTACAGAATGCATTCAAAATATATCCCCCCTTCCAAAAATGATTATTACTATGATTCGCATATCTACAGTAAATCTAGGGCTCTTCAATTGCAGCGAAAAAAGGTAGAATACAATGAATTAAAACAAATACAGTAGTTAAACGTGAAGTAAATTGCAATGCTTAGAGTAAGTCAAACTGACATATCTAATGTTAGAATTTACCTTTAGACTGTTGAGGTGAGCACACATGGCCTCTGCTTCTCCATCACTCTCTATGTACTGAACACCCATGTAGTCCAACAGCTCACAGCACTAATTAAGTTAGAAAAATATTTATTTAGATGGATATTAACAGAAGTATTGTAGAAGCTATACATTAAAATTATTCAATAGCTTTTAGAAAATATATTTTTATCTTATCACACTGTATTAGTTGTCTTGTTGAATCGTCAGAGAAAATGTCAAGGGCAGGCCAATTTCTAGAGATAAAATTTATGCCATAATAAAATGGGTCTCTTTGATGCATGTATATTTACAATGTTTATTTATATACAAACTATTTGTTGTAACTATGAGCCGATGAATCAAATTTTCCAGGGTGGTAAAATCCAACAAATCACAAAGCAGTATTTCAATGGTTATTCAAGTATTATCATAGAAATTTGGAAGTCATACAAAGTTACTATTTAATTCAAATGAAGCAATACGTTTGGATGACACAATTCTGACAAGCTGGTAGGTTGCTTGGAAAATTCAGATCTACATCTCCTTTGTTAATGATTAATATATCTTAAATTAAAATAGACTATACCAGCAGTATATAGAAGCCTTTAACTACAAAACAACCCACAAGGAAACAATCAGACTAATTTAAAATTGAAAACAAAAGCAAATAACAATTAAATTAATTAACATAAAACAAACTGGCTTTGATTGTTAGACTTCAGGCTTAATAAGCAATTATACTAACCTCCCTGACTATACTTCTGAAATGATTCCTATTAGCTTGTCTGCAAGTGAACGTTTTCTTTGTTGTCCTTCCTTGTCTAGCTTGCAGACGGTTTGCTATTGTCTCCCATTTCAGTTCAGGAGCAACACCATCCGTGACAAACACAGGCTGAATGCCGGCATGAAGCAAGGCAGAAGTTCGGAAGAAGATATTTCTACAAGAGACAGAAAGCAACTTGATAAAATAATGTTTATTTAGTAAAGTATTTTAACGAAATCTTTGTAATAATCAACTGCCAATACAATAGATATATTACCGTAAATGGGGTTTCTTCACAGCCCCAAGCATCTGCTTTACACACTGAGAATCTACTATCCACATACTTAAATCTACAGCTACTGTTTCACCTCTCATCTCTTCAAAATGCTTTAGTTGCTTAGCTGAGTCCAGCAATGGCCAGAGCTCCTTAACACCCATTCTTCTTGTATTTCTATTGTAACACCTGACATTGATTACTGAATGAAAATCATCATTGCATAGAAATAAACAGGTGCTTGCTGAACTGTTCATCTTATTCTTACTCACCAAGTGACTAAATGAAACTAATTAAAGTTCAGAAGTGCATTCAATTAAAAAACCTAGTTACTCAAAGTTGAACTATTTTTAAATAGAAGTAGATTTTAACTGTCAAATATACAGCATAACATTTTAAAATGACCTTTAGCTATTAGATATTTAAAAGGCATAAGCATGTTAATGTACGCAACAATTGATGTTGCAAGAACAGAAAAGGCAGCAGGGTGTGCCCATGCACACATATATATGCCCACTTTCATCATATGCAGAAGAAAGCGTTTCATGACGCTCTTCATCTGAGAGTATTCTCATTAACAATGTTATTCTACTAGTACTAGTACTTAACAGTACTACTACTAAAGCACTACTACTAGTACTGCTACTAGTAGTACTAGTACTACTACTACTAGTACTACTACTACTAGTACTAATACTACTACCACTAGTACTACTACTACTAATACTACTACTACTAGTACTACTATAACTATTACTATCATACTCATACTCATAGTCATAGTAATACAAATACTAATACTAATAGTAATACTGTAATAGTAATATTTATATAATTAATATTATGATAATTATATATTGAGATTTACGGAATTCTATTTTTCAAACCCAAAGCACGTAAAATCTCCATGAAGCACAAAATAATAATAATTATAATAAGTAAAAAGAGCTATTAGTATTACTATTAGTTAGTCAGTATTAGACTAATTACAATGGGATAACTTCAATATAATCTTGGAGAGTAATCGTACTATTACTTCAAAGTTTCATAATTTCGGAATTTCCCTCCACTCCTACTTTTGACTAAAGCGAGCCCAATAAAACAGTTTTGATGTGTGTTGGCCAGCCAATCACGTATCAATAAAGTTGCTGAAATGTTAGCAATTTTGGTGGGAAAATTGTGCAGGTGGTTGTCGCCACGAGAAATTTTGATGCTAGCTGAAAACTACTGAAAGTGAATTGTAGAAGTAGAATTCTACAATTATGATTATTGAAAGTTTTGCTTTTGGCGTGATGGTATTAATTTAAGTATTAATATAAATATTTTATGTTTAATACTAATATTATTATTTGTGTCAACTGCTCGTGATTTAACAATAACTTTAACTTTAAGTTGTTTACCTGTAGTTGTTAGTTGTTAGTGTTACTTACAGTTACTTACTAACAGTAACAGTGTTACTGTTAGTGTTAGACTTATACTTATAGTTATACACGTAGACTTACACTTACAGTTACAGTATAACTACAACTTATAAACACTTATACTTACCTCCAGTTACCTCCAGATTACGATCATGCTAGACCACTAGGTAGCAGAAGCGGCATGCCTCATGTGTTTACGGTTGGTCAGAAAGTAAAATGCATACAATAGTCCATAAATTGGTTGCAGTGTGTGTTGCAATATTGTTTATTAGTACAGGTAAGTTAACCTGTCAATGCTTAGATTATTCTGTGTGTAAATTAGTCTTGCAAGGATTGTTCCCTTTAAGGTCACGGATTGTCCGTGGCAAGAAGCTGTTATAATAGCAGTTATTATTGGTGCTAACTGATCTTGGCTGTCCTAGTGTTTGGGCCCTAGTTTGGATAAAACTTTCCGGGGTATTTATTAGTTCGTCATACGCTGCAGGGAGTGCTGGGTGATATTCTTCCTTTTGGAGTATCCTCATAAGGAGTCTTAGCCGTTGAGTTCTTCTTATAGTTTTTAATTTTAATATCAATTTGATTTACTATTACTATTAGTATTAGTATTACTATTGCCATTGGTGTTACATTGTAACACCATTCTTACAATATAAGTCAGAGTCTTGTGTAATTGTATAACAATAGTATCAATATAAATATGAATATTATATAAAATTAAATGATATAATTATATCATTATCTGTATGAGTATCATATTGATATAGTGCAGTACTGTATGATTCATAGTCATACATTTAAATCAAATAATAAATAATTATAAAATAAAATATCAAAAAATATGTGTTTTAGTTAATTTATAATTATATTGATGTGCACCCCAATATAAATATCAATATGTAAAACTCATTTTCAATTGCCTATTAGTCATATGTAGTCACTCCGGTGATAACGACCATTGTAGATTATAAATATAATTATATTTATAAAATGTGTTGATATTAAAAACCTAAATTAAACAATAAAAATAAATCATTTATTATGTACAAGATGGCAAAAACATTTATTGAATATCTTGTGACACTTTGTTACATGCATAGTTATGTGATTAAGTTTGAAAAACTTGTAATCAACCAAATCTACCTCACATGAGAATAACTCAATATGGGCATAAAAATGAATTTTATGTTTTAGAAAAGCAAAGGTGTCATTGAAACGCCATATGCTGATGCAGCCTGTGCAAATCATACTTTTTAGGTTTTTTTGGGCATTTTTGTCCTATATTGTGGAATATGTTTGTACAATATATTATACTGATGAAATCAGGAAGTCTTGAGGTGATGTACTTTGAGGATTACGGATGACTGAGACTTTTAAATTTCACAGATATATAATAAAATGCTGCTTATAAGCAATGCTTCTCAGTTCTAGTGGCTTAATTTATATTGTTTATATGTTGAAATTTATTTCAATATGATTTCAACATGTTATGTTTGATGGTTAAAAACGTAACAATTCATATCTCAACTTTTACTTTTACCATATTTGCCATTTGTTGAGGTAGTCAGTAATGAAGAACCTTCTCTCTGTTTTTGTATTGTAATAATGTAGATTGTTAGCATTCTTCATATATTATTGAATAGAGGTAAATTTCCAAATATTGGTTTTAGTTGACGCTCGTCAGCCAATGATGGCATCATTTGAGATTCCCCTACCAATACAAGACTTTATTGCAGAGTTTGTGAAAACCTGTAAGTATTGAAAAAACAATTATAGCATATTTTACAGCAATGATAATTGATTAGCTGAGGTATGCTTGAGCTGTGCTAATTTAGCAAGGTTCTGCTTTATTTATTGATTATTTGGCTTGAGTACTAGTATGATTTTAGATGACAATGTAACTGCAAATAAATATTTGTTTTAGCCTCTAAGAATATTCAGTCTTTGAGTAAAGACATTCGATGGCAGTTGAAAAACAAGCTATTAGTTGGCGATAAAGTAAGCTTGAAAGCAGACAACAAAGATTTAGTTGGAGAAGTAGTGACTGTACATTCTCGATTGAAACCTACAGTAAGCAAAACCTTAGGTTGCACTATAATGACATTTTCATGCATATGTGTTTTTTTACGTTAAACTTCCATGTTTTGATCTGTGAGAAATCATATCGAAACAATTCTGTTTTTCCCTGGTAATTCTAAATTCTATTTAGCAACCTCTGCTATCCACATGATCACAGTATTGTCAACATTAGCATACTATATTCTCAACATTATCACTCTGTTTTATCAACTTTAAAACACTGCTTCACTATGTTGACTATCTATACTGCAGAAAGTTCTTCTAAGCGATGAAGATTCTCCCTCTAGCGACAAAGAGAATGAGTTGAGTGAGCGAACCCAGTCTGCGCTCCTGACTTACTCTGTAAAAATTGACGGAAAAGTTGTTAGCTCTATTCCAGGAGATGTGTTGCTGTAAGTAACATACTGGATGCGTGGTATACAGTATCTACAGTAGTAAGGCCCGGAGATAAATAAATACAAGCAGTTGGTTATAATACTAAAAATCTGTGTGATAAAATGCATTTTCTATTTTTTTCCATAATATCTGAATATCAATCTGTGATGGTAAGCTTCTTCAACATGACAGTGGATATTAAAATTTTATGCAATGGTACTTTTTAAATGTTGGATTGGGATACATTTTATATTTATTCTTTTTATGGTTGCAGGAGGACGAAGAAGTTACCAACTAATGAACAATTGCAAAAGTATGTAGCCTCCAAATTTAGCTACACAGCTGAATCCGACACTTCAGCAGCCTACTGGTCTAGTAAAGTAAGTAGATTTATTCTAGAAAGTTTTGTTTCAACATTTCGTGTTTCTCAGCCAGTCATAAAATGCCATTCAAATTATTTTAATATTCGTTGAGCTGATGCTGAAAAGGGCTGAGTGGGGTGTAAATTCACAAATTAGCAAATCATCCAAAATGTGTGATGGTAGAAATTTAATCAGTTTAGGTCGAAAAATTGATTTTTATATTTATTTTAAGAACAAGCGAAAATCCACTATGATACAACCACCGAAAACCTCCAAAAAAGCCAGACTTTCGAAGAAAGAAGGACTATCTGTGGTTCAAAGAACTTTGGATGCTTTTGTGAAAATAAAAAGAGTTTCAGCAGAAGGTTTGAATACTGCAGCTAACAAAATTGATGATGATATTGAAGTTCTCTCGAGATCTTCTGTACAAAAACCTGTAGCAGCCGACTTGCCTGAAAGCACAACTTCTGAAAAAGAAGCAAACCTAAATGACACTCCCACCACTCGAAAATCTTCCAGGAATATGAGAAATAAAAGTGCTTTGGCATCGAAATCAACTAAACAAGCTTTAGATATGAAGAAAACCGACTCTCTGGAATCCGACGGTGCAAACCGGGTTGACCCTGAAAGCAACGTAAAGCATACTAAAAGCTCAATAAAACAGACCTCTAAGTCTGCTGCAACTAAACTTGTGAAGTCCAAATCTGCTGCAAAAGCTACTAAAGATAAGAGTTCAAAAACTGAGAGCTTGCTTAATCAGCCAGCTGTTGAAGTCGTAGATATAGACTCGGGTGACACTAAAATTGAAGGCAAAAAAGGAAATGAACTTCCTGTGGATGCAGACAGTGCTAGTTCAACTAAAGGAATCATTAAGGTATCATGTTAGGACAACTACTATTATTTTTCACAGGTACAAGTAAATCTAGTTTGTGCATTGTACAAATCAGAATTTGAGTAGAAAGCACACTGCTGCTTAACATTGAATTTATTTTCACACCTTTTTATTAAATTTTGGGAAAATTTGAAATGTGTAGTTTAAATGCCTCAATTGTGGTACCTATTTGTAATTGTTTTAGTTTTTTAGCCAATCTTTTATGAATAACTTTCCACAGGTCTCTTCTGTGCCCCTCAAGCAGTTGACTTTATTTGACCTTGCCAAAGCTAAATCTACCAATGGGTCATTTGATGGATTTAAGGTTGTTGCTCCATCCACCCCTAGAGTAGTTAGAAGGTATGTAAGTTATTTGTTTTACTTGGGTCTGTTTTGTGTTTAAATAAATGCATGCATTTATTGGAAAGTTGCTTGCCATGTTTGAGTCACATTAGTTAAAGCATAGACATTCTCCTACCGCCATCCTACTCTAGATAATCGGTAAGAACTGAGTCGAAACTAGCCTTAATAAAAATGAAGATTCATGTGTTGGCAATGTGAGCTTGTAGATAGTAGTATTATTCTACCGATATAAATGGAATTGAAATATAAAAAAATTTTGATAGTGGCTTGGTATCTATAGGGTAGTTATAGTTGCAGAAAAGAAGTATGTCCCTACATCTTTGTCTTGTAAATAATTTTATTGCCATACTCAACTCTTTAGAGATGGGCATGTACCCTTCTGTATATCCAAACCACGTAATGTATATCATATTGGTTATACACTAGATACAGAAAAGCAGTTAAAGAGAACAATTTACCAGCACAAAAACGACTCATTTTAATGGCTGCTAAAGAACTGACTCATAAGCAAATAGAACATCTACCAGATACAATAAAGTGTGAAGTCATGGCGAAAGCGGCAAATTTGGAAAAAAGAGAAAACTTGTAAGTCTAGCATATATATGTTAGATGTCTAATACTTTGGTGAATGGTTCCTAGAATACTGATTTAGAACTTTGTTTTAAGATAAAATCTCGATCAATGTATTGTTGGTGGTTGACTGCCATAACCTACTCAATAGTATCATCTATTAACAACTTGCGAGTGGAAGTTGTTTATGTGTCATAACTTAGCTTTACTTTATCTATTTGGTTGGTTATTGATTCATGAAAGTGTAATATTTGATTTAGAAAAAATATGACAGAAGAGGAGAAAAAAAGCTACAGGTTGTTTTTATCAAAGGTAACTTATCCAGTGATTTTCTATTTTAGTTGAGGTGGTGTAATAATTGCTAAACAAAGTATTACTAAGTTACAGCTTACTACTACTTGTTGTATATAGCTTACTTACTACTACTTGTTGTATATAACTTACTTACTACTACTTGTTGTATATGGCTTTCTTACTTCTACTTGTTGTATATGGCTTACTTACTACTACTTGTTGAATGTAACTTATTTACTACTACTTGTTGTATATAGCTTACTTACTACTACTTGTTGTATATAACTTACTTACTGCTACTTGTTGTATATAACTTACTTACTACTACTTGTTGTATATAACTTACTTACTACTACTTGTTGTATATAACTTACTTACTACTACTTGTTGTATATAACTTACTTACTACTACTTGTTGTATATAACTTACTACTACTACTTGTTGTATATAGCTTACTTACTACTACTTGTTGTATATAACTTACTACTACTTGTTGTATATAACTTACTACTACTACTTGTTGTATATAACTTACTTACTACTACTTGTTGTATATAACTTACTTACTACTACTTGTTGTATATAACTTACTACTACTTGTTGTATATAACTTACTACTACTACTTGTTGTATATAACTTACTTACTACTACTTGTTGTATATAACTTACTTACTACTACTTGTTGTATATATCTTACTTACTACTACTTGTTGTATGTAGCTTACTTACTACTACTTGTTGTATATAGCTTACTTACTACTACTTGATGTATATAGCTTACTTACTACTACTTGATGTATATAGCATACTTACTACTACTTGTTGTATATAGCATATGTATCAGTTATCTGCCGTGGTTTATAAATGGTTTTCAGTTACATGCAACTGAAGGTAGGTCTGTCTAACATAGTCCAAATTCTTAAGCTTCCAAACTAGGATGCTGAAATTAACCAAGTTAGCGGTTTCAACTCTAGACTCAATAGTTTATGCAGTGTTACTGAGTGGATAGAATCAGTCCCCAGCTTCCTCTACTCTCTCTTTTTTTCCTTTTCTATTCTTTACTTGTAGAAGTCTGAAGACACTCTTCTCACTAATTCTCTTAGTCTTCCAATTGGAGAGAAAATTGTCCTTCCAGAAGGCATTCCCCCGTCTGCTATTGATGACATCCTGTTTATATCTGGATTTATCTTCTCCTTCAACTCATACTTGGTGAAGCCAGAGACAGTTAGATATAAACAGTTCAACTTTGGTGGGTTTTGTTTTTGAAACTAAAATGAATCTAAAGTTTAGTTTATATCTCTGCTGAAAAAGTTCCGAGTTTCAGTTAATAACACTCGTCCAAATACCCCTTTATAGTCAAACTGAAACTCAGTGAAATCATATTGATGCGGAGGCTTACTTTCTAAAAGTGAAATCTGACTCGCATAATTGAAAACGTCGTGAATTAGTAAAGTTGACAGCAAAAAATCCATAATTGAGAAGGCGTAGGTGATATAAGTATTAGCATATAAGTATGTCATCTATTCGACAAAGTCATAATTAAATACTGATATTTACAAGGAGTTATTACTCCTTTTGAGTATTATTCTGAACTCGGCCGATTAAGTTATCACTGTACAAAAAGTTTTACAAGTTGCTTTTACAATGCAATGCAACTTGGAGAAGTTTCAAATCTACTAAATTGAATTTCTGACTGAAAATCGTGAAGGTATAGACGCAGCTTGAGTTTAAATTTGTGTGGATGAATCTCTTATTTGTCATTTGAATCTCCAATGACTCTGTATATTCAACTAATCAACCTTAGCTGACCAATTTCTTAACTTTTTGCAACAGAAACTCTGTGCAGCTCCATTGGTTCTACTGATGAGAGACTGTTGGAAATCTTTGTGTCACTTATGCAGACGTTACTCAGTGATCCCCCGTTCTCAGTAAGTAAAGTTGTCACAGTCTAAGTCTAATAATCTGAATTTTCTGCGGGTAATGTTCTAAACTATTATCTCGACTCACCTCAAGCAATCCTCCAGTTTAAATCACTTATGTGCTTCTTCACTCGCAAATTATATTGTCTGTAAATTTCTATCGTTTGTGTATTGTAATGGATGCGTTTTTGGCAACTACTCCAATTTAAAACTTAAGTTACAATTGGATGTAGTGTTTTGGGCTCTTATTGTGTAATGCAATGGCTGCAATTTTTAGCAACTACTCTAATTTAACATGAAAGAGAAGTTATTTGATGTAGTGCTAAATAAAGTACTCATAATTTTTTTATATAGATTACATAATACTTGTGAATTTCATTTCAGAACTTATCGGATTTTGGTATCCCTTTGAAGACTATAGGAGTAAACTCCAACATGCTACCAAATATTTTACACACAGCATTCAAACTGACCATTCAGAAAGGCGACTTGCCTGAAGAAGAGCTTTTAAAGGTAAATGTTGTCAGGCGTGTGACTTCTCATGGTCTGGGACTTGTCTGTTCTACTATAGCACTTTACTTTAATAAAGCATAATGGCTGTCTTTTTTACAGGGGCAATAAACAGTAATTTCTTTCAATGTTAACTGGAGTTCACATCTGACTATATACCTAATAGCTATAATTAGTAAATCTATGTGAATCATCTGTTTCCGTGTTATGCCATAGTCAACATGTGTGTGGGACTGTGGGTGCGCGTGTATGCAATGTTTGTATAGTTCTTGCAAAGCAGTTAACTTCTAGATTCCACAGTGTTATTATCCTTTATGTTCTTAGTACCTAATAATTGTACAATGTAATACATTACAAGTCAGCACCATCTTGTCAGGTATCATTACACTACACACCATCACATAACACCAAAAAATATAACAAGTTTTTAAAAAATTGGGAAGACAATGGCGTTGTGTTAGAATGCTGCTGTATTTGTTAATTATGTAATAATTTCTTGCCTTCTCACTATCAACCTGCTCTTCAAGTTGAAGGATGTCACCACACAGATAGAGAATCGGGAGTTTCACAGCTGGACTCCGTCGGTTATTATTTTGGCTTTGAAGTTTCTATGTCTGCTGATACTCAATGGTCAAGGGATTGCGTTGTACATGGAGGAACTTCGGGAGAAGATAACTACCAGCTGGTATGTTTGCTATTTAATTTGATGAAATTTGAATAATAAAATTGTAATTAATATAATGATATTAGCTGATAAATAATAATTATTGCAAGTATATACTCAGAATGGACCAAATAATCATTTTAAAGCTTTATTATTGCTGCTGAAGATTTAAATGTATGTTTTTTGATGGTGATGGATTCAAATTGGGATGAATTTCTGTTGTGTTCAATACAAACTTCTATCTCAATGATACGTTCAGCTATTGTATTTGTAGATTAGTATCGATTTCTGCATGTGGTCTCTGTTTAACACATTAGTACTTTACACTGTAAAGTTTTGAATTATTCCACACCTGTTCTAAACTTTACCACGCTACATTATGTGCTGTAGGAAAGCTCGTACAAACTTCTTAAAGCAGTACAATGAGAGTTGTGTTAGACTGAGCTCTAAAAAGTCTGGCACCGACACTAATCCAGAGGCTGGCAGCAATTCTGGTGACAGCTCTTTAGTTCAGGTATACAAGTAACATGTGTGCAGCAGGAATGTACCATGTGTTATATAGTAGTTTGCATCTACTATTAACTATCTTATGATCTTATAAGTGATGTGCAAGACGTCATTTAGTAAGTGATGTTAATAATGTGCATAATATAATATACTGCGCATATATCAAGTAATGTATAATACACGTGTCTGACATTCAGCACTCTGATAGGCTGTGCAGCTAGCAGTTTATATTTAGCTTGAAAATGATGCAAAAAGGCCACAGAGTTTGGCTGAAGCAATACGATTGAGGCGAGATATGGCACAGAAGTCTGCAGAAGAAAGGGAACGGAGAGATGAGCTAGCCAAGCTGAACAAAGAGAGAGAACTGTTGGAAAATCAGCTGCAAGTAATATATACATGTATACCTAAATATTAGCTGTAGGCAATGTGTTCACACTATGTAAATAACACCTTTATATTATAGAACAATGTTCTAGGTATTTAGGTTATTAATACTTGTATTTTACTCAATATTTTGTAACATTCTGCTCGTTTTTCTCAGAAATTCTGAGTATACTACGCTTACAACTATAAATAGATATCATACGAGTATATATACACATACAATACAGCCTTGTAATATGCATGCTGGTGGTAATGTATTAGGTACTGTTACCTGCTAGTTTATTTTATCATTTAAATTTTAATAAGTCGTAAATAGTGTTAATATTGAAATATGAAAGTGTGTAGAGTAATGAATCTTTTTTGTTTCTGGTAGATGTTTTTTGAGAAACATTGGGCTGGACTGGCAATTTTGTTTATCAGAAACAGTCACATATTTTTTAACTAGTTGGAGAGTATAGAAAAAAAAAAATATGTTATAGCATCTAAGACAAGAAAAACTCAATTTGATTGTCGCTTAATTGGTAGTGTGTTTTTTAAGTATTTTTATTGGACTGGACTAATTATAATAACTCAAACTAGATTGCTCTATTTATGTTAAGCGCGTGTGTGCAGTGACTCTGTAGGTGCTAGTGTATTCTTTAGGAAGCCATGCGATTAAGTGCAGTATGCAAGAGGTTATCTCCCCTGGGTGTTGACCGTAATCACAGCCGATATTGGTTATTTCCCGGGATGAAAGGACTCTTTGTTGAGAAAGGCTGGGTAGATGAAAATTACTTTCATAGCTTTAGAACTTCGGAGCATTCGGGCGTGGAGTTGGACACAGTTAACAAAATGACTCTGGTGTAAGTCTACCGACATATCCATTGGATCCCATAAATTATTCAAGTTGACACATTGTCTTGTACTTCTCAATTGTTTGCCTGAGTGATAGTCTTGATAGCATGCCTACCAGCCATAACACTGCGTCATGTCTATCTGTCACTTCCTTGTCCGTTACCTCCTTTGTTTATTACTTCCTCACATTTTACTTCCTTCTATTTACTTTGTTATATATTACTCAATTGTATATCTCTTCCTTTTATATTGCTTCCTTTTATACCGAATTCTTGTATTTTACATCCTTGTGTATTACTTCCTTGTATATTATCTATATTTGATCATGTTTTGTGGTCTTGGTATCCTAACTCTATGAGTACGTTATGTGATAGAGCACCTATACCAGCAGAGCATGAGTGGATACGGTACAAGACTAAAGAGAGTATTGATGCTCTCTTGACCTCTCTCAATGGGAATGGATACAGAGAAAGTGTTCTCCTGCAACATATTAGAGACCAATACGCGATTATTATCTCCCCTGTGAAACTTGCCCCTGAGTTAGACAACCAGAGCGGCGTGACTTCGGGTCCGCTAGACTTGTTTAAAGAGGTAAGAGATGATTCATTCATTTTTTATATTTATGGTTAATTAAAAGTTTCTGTAATTTACAAATCTTTGAATGTAAAATATCTTTATGGTGAAGAAATGATAAGTTGTCAAAATAATAGATGCTCTTGTATAATTTGTATGGAACATTAATGCCTGTATCATAATCAGAATATGTAGCGCCTGCATTTACATTTATTTCATGAAAAGTAGTGGCTGATACAAGTACCTAATGGAAGTTTCTATAAGGTTCAATGACACTAATAGTGAGACAGACAATCTGTATTCATATGTATTCATCACAAATATATGAAAGTATGTGGCATACTTTATGTTCTAGGATCTCATAAACTTAGAAGATCAAATCAGGTCGGGTGGACTTGGGGGCGTTGAGTCTTATAGCCAGTGGTGTGAAAATGTAAACAATGCTACTTCCGTTGGAAAGTTGGTTAGTAATTAGAAATTCTGGCTATGGCCTAGCAGTGTATACAGATAATATTAAGAGTGATTAGGTGGATTGCTAATGGTGATATGATGGTTTTATGGAATATGATGTTTTGCTAACACAACGTGGGTTATTTTACGTGATTTAGTACACACTGGAAATCTCCAGTTTTTAGCTATTTTTTACAGCTAAATTGTGAAAAATAGCTAAAAACTGGAGATTTCCAGTGTGTACTAAATTACGTAAGATGATCCACATAATAGTTATGGTAGCAAGTCAATTAGCTTAGCAGTGTGGAGATGACTACTGCCAGACTACTCTCATAAAGGAGAGCTAAATCACAGGCTCACTAAGAGCTCACTCTACACTATGCAGGGGACCCTTAATCCTCTACAATATACTAGGAACTTGAGCTATGCTTGAATGATATGTAGTTAACATGTTATAACTATAATGCTGAGGATTTTTAATTATGTTATCGTATATTGTACAGCTTTATGTGCATTGTTATAATATTGTAAGGTCATAAAATTTTGCACTGCTTTAATAATTTTCCACAGGGGATACATTTGTATTAGAAATAATTATACTAGACTTTAGTGTTTTTCAATATTTGCATTTTGGTTCATCATTTTGATTGTCCACCTAAAGTATAAAATTTAGAGAATGAGATCTTGGCAAATTTTTTTTAAAATGTGTCAATATTTGATATTCTACTTTTAGCAAGTAAAATTTTATGCCTGTAAATGCAAATCATGGAAGCAGTTACTGTAGAAGGAAGCAATACAACACTTATTTTCATGACTTTAGACTAAGAATGTATTGTATTTGTAGGGTGAATATTTTTTGGAATGCCAAGAAGGGGTCTATGAAAACAGACGTCAGGGGCTGATAGCCAATGGGAATACTTCTAACAAGACGGATGCTGTTGCTGAAGGTGTGCTGAGAAATTTGTCACAATTTTATACATTATTTCAATTGTGATTTCTACATACTTGCTTACATCATAATTTCATTGTTCACTTAAATCTTAGTTTCGAGCGAGCTAAATCCTTATTTATATGTTGCACAGAAGCAATTATGATTGGATGCTCTTCCTGACCTCATGTTTACTGTGCTAGCACTCCAACTACTACACCACATCTACTCCCTTGTTTGCTTCTTTAGAGAATAAGAGAAGTTTTTGAAAAATTTAAGCCTTTAAACCATCTGAAGGTAGCAGTGTTTTGTCTATGTACTGTTCCCAAGATTGTTTTGTTGATAGATGAGAAATCGGCTAGCCTTAGTACCTGGAAGTCGGCCACCCTCAGTTCTCCAACTGTTTCAAGACTATTTGTGCTGATGGAGATACTGAGAAGCTGCATCATGTGGGATAAGTCTGTGGAAAACACAGTGAGTTCCAATTGACTTTACTTCCTAGTAACGAGATTTTGTTGGTTTGGTTCATGCTCGACAGGGTTACAAGTCTACTTATGTATTATTGGAAAAAATATAAGGATGTGATTTATATGAGCCGTAGATCTATTTTGACCAGATTTTGGGATCTTTATACATACATGTATAATTTATATTTTAGCAGGGAATAGCCCACTAACCTTCATTTATGAGGTTAGAAATTTAGATTTCTCTGTAATAAAAGAGATACTTTGCCAATTTATATATTTATATAATATATTATATTTATATCATATATTATATTTATATCATATATTATATTTATATCATATATTGTATTTATATCATATATTGTATTTATATCATATATTGTATTTATATATTCATATTATATTTATATATTTATATAATGAGACATCAGAACTTATGAAATGTTGCTAGATTATATTATAACATATTAAAGTTGCTACCTATGCCATGCTTGAACCTAGAATTCCGGTAACTTGGTAACTGTAAGCGACTACATGGACATGTTTTCAATGCTAAGACATTGCTGCTAGAAGCTCTACAATCTAAAATATCTCTGTTATAGTTGTGTATTTGTCTTTGTTACCTACTAGTTTGCGTTATCCTGTGTTCTAGAAATGTATGGTGTGCAAGCGAAAGGGTGATGACGCCACCCTTCTCCTCTGTGACGGGTGTGACCTTGGCTTTCACATGGATTGTCTGCGCATGTCTACAAAGGACGTACCCGAAGGAGACTGGTTCTGTTCGTCTTGCAAGGTACTTTCCATTTTCTGTCACTTTTTCAACTGCAGGCTTATTCATCTTTGAGAGATTTATAAAACTCCAATGGTTTGTTTTTGAAGCCTCCAGAAACCAGAAGTGGCAGAAATCTGAGAAGCCTTAAAGACTACTCAGATAGTGAAAGTGAAAACAATGAGGTAGGTGCTGACACACTGAACTCCCATAAGGTAGGAGGGGGTGGGGCAGGAGTCCTCCCTAGAACCCCTTGGCTACTCGTATTACTGCTTTGATGTTTCTAAATAGGGAAACTGTTGAATAACGGAGTCAATAAATTTCACACCTCAGCAGTGTGAGCATTAGTAGGCTATATATAGCATTTTCCTAGCAGGAAAAAATCTAATATGGTTTTGCGTTTTTCAGCTAATGATCAGTAGTTATACTCTGTATCTCTAAGTGGATTTGGCTATATGCTACAGAACATGTTGAAACTGGAATGGCGTGATTATTATAGTCGCGTGTAGATAACTCCTAGTATATTATGTTAGATATACTTTGTGTAGAGTTGAAATTATTAAACTGTTAAATGGTACGTATTTTCACTCACACTTGGCCTCAACTTATATGCATGTCCTTTATGTTTTAGTAAAATAATTGTTTGTGCTTTACAGGTACTCCATTATTCGACTCGCATCTATCATGTGTTTATGTATAGTAATTAACTCTGCTCTGAGTTAAAATGTATGACTCATATATGTTGACAGATGCTCTTTGATGGAAAGTGAAACTTTTCAATCAATATTTCAACATGAAGTTAATCGCAAGCAAAAAAAGACATTTGTGCATTCGAAGATGTTCTAGCTTTTTTTTCTTGGTGCATTAAAATTGTCGAAGTTGTATTTAAACATACTGTGTACATTATCAAAGTATCAGTCAATATTGATTAGCAACGTGTGTGTTCTAATCACTCAGGATACAGATGTTGAAGAGGAACTATGTATTCTTTGTGATGAGGGTGGGGAGACAGTACTTTGTGACACTTGTCTAAACTCTTACCATGCTACCTGCCATCAACCACCACTTCGCGCTATACCTAGGTTGGTTAGCAGTTCTGTTTGTCATCTTGGTTTACCAATGAATACCACCTGGAACTAAAAGCACCTGCTTACCCACCTGTTTTACCTTTCTAGGCTGTCTTGGACTTGCCACACCTGCCGGTTCGGAACAGAAATGAAGAAAAAGAAACATCTGAACTCTAGTTTAAACACTGAATCTCAGATTAAGAGGGTCAGCAACTCCAAGCAAAGTTGGTATTCTACTGTAACCTATAACCTGAATAGGTATTGGCTGAATAGATAACCTTACCATGATTTTGTCATTCGTTTTCATACGATGAAATATTATGTTTTATTTTGTTGTTTTTTATCTTCTCGTAGTGTAAGTTTGTATTGTTTATAGATGGCAGAGAGAAGCCAAAGATGACCTCCAAAAGTTCACCTGTCTTGGAGAAGTCTTGCAGACCCCATAGGAGAGGTAGTCGAGTGTTATCTTCTCTTTGTATTATGTGTTGTGAAAACTTTCACATTTGTATGACACCCAGCAGCTTTGTACATTTCTTATTCTATGTAGTGTTGATTTTCCCAGGTACCGTGAATTATAAAGAATCTCAAGCCACAGAGTCTGATTCTGATACTGCATCTGAATCTTTGAGATACAAATCTACCAGAAAACTAACCAGTTTGAAATCAAGTAAGAAACTCTCTGCGGATAAGCCTAACATCAAAATGCTAAATAAAGGTGAGGTATTTGCAGTGAAATGTGATGATACTAAAACATCAAGTAAGGCAAAGATTTCTACGTATTATATTAATTTCCAAAGCCCTAAATCTGTTGAATGCGGTTGTTATTACACTAGTACAGGCATGGTGACAATTAAAAGTGCAGTGTGATGGAAGTATGTAGGAAAAAAGGTACAATTTTGTTGAAGAAAACATTGATCATCTAGCATTGTGAAAATTGTGAATTAATTTTTAAAAAGTGATCAACACTTTTGAGGTTTCAACACTCTTTCTGAACATTTCTCAAAGCCAGCAGCATTGTTGGTGCAAATATCTAGTATCTTTGTTGAACAACAGGCTGTTTGACTTTACAATCCCAGTCTAAATATTGTTATAAGCAACTATTTTAGTAAATGGTTTCACTAATGGGGTTGAGCATTTCTCATGAAATAAAATATAAGAATTTCAAAAGTAGTCATTACTATTTCTGTGAAAGCAACCAAAAGTATTTCCATACTTGAGTTTCAAGCACTTCAAGTTCAGATATGCATGTTTGTTTAGGAAATTCTGGTGACATCTTCGTTCTATAGGGCCGAAGAATTTTCTTGATGTTGCATATGTAAAATATCTTTGCAGTGTTTTGAGATGAAGATATTGCTTATGTCATTTAAGGTTTTTATTATATTTTATTATATTTTCAGCTGCCAAAACTAAAATGGCAAAGTCAAAATTGGAGTCATCCAGGAAACGAGTTAAAGTACAAGAAGAAGAATCAACAGATAATTCTTGTAGCGACACCAGTCCATTGCCGAAGACAAGGTCTAAAGCTCTTAAACAAACCTTAGTTACAAGTAAGATGCGTTGTTAATATTTGAGATCTGTTGGTGCTGCAATAATGTGTAGACATTTCTGCAATAGGCATTATAGTCTGTAATTTATTTATACCTTTATAATAAGAATAGATATAACATTGATATGATTTCGTAGAAACAGCCACTGACAAACATTCTCTTCGCCACAAGGAAGAAGAAAAAGGCGGCAACGAGAATAAAATTGGACACCCGCAACTCGTGCAGGTATTACTCATATATTCAGCCATAATTTCATAAATAATGTCGATAATTTTTTATAAGAGAGTATAATTCAATAAATCTGACATATTACGTTACCAGATAACTTTATACTAGTAGGTGATTTTCAATTAATTGAATGTTGTATTATTACTAGCAGTTATTACTATGGTTTTGCAGAAGTTGAGGTTAATTATCAATAAATTGTCATCTCACAGCTCATCATGGCCGTTTGATCACCCAGTGGATGCCAAAGAGGTAAATCCCTCTTTTGTTTGGTTTGTTTTTAGTTTTCTTTGGATATGAATTAACTATTTTACTGGATAAGTGTTGGTACTCAGTAAATCAATAATTTTATGAACTCATAATTAAACACAAGTGTGGCTCATATTGACTTACAAGTTGTTTTAATCATATCAATGTGCTTTATTGGTAAAAAACAAATAAAAATTAAAGTTTATGTTACATCAGCCAGCCTTTTAATGTCCTCCTTAAAATGTTAGCTTTATAACTTTAATTGTCAACACTTTATACTCATTATTTCACCATATCCACTGTTTCTACTTGCAGTTTTTCATTTAATGCATGCAGGTGCCTGATTACTACCAAGTCATAAAAAAGCCTATGGACTTAGGCACAATCTTTCACAAGATAGGGGAGTATGAACAGGCCGAGGACTTTGTAGAAGATGTTAGGCAAATGATTTTCAATTCATTGGACTACAATAAGGTTGGTACTTTGACAATAGTGTAATCAATTTCGTTGATAAATGATCTAATTCAACCAATGTGTTGCATATCTGTGGTGTCAAGCTATTTGGTCTAAGAAATACTTTTTTTTTAACGAAATTTCCAACTTTTTTATGGTTCAATACTCTATTCATTGTTGTTTTCCAAAAAGGTGAATTCTGCAAGAGTTGCAGTGCAATAAATATATATATATAATTTTCGTTATTATTGTAGAAGGATTCCAAGATAACAAAACTCAGCCTTATATTTGAAGACCTATTTTTTAAGCTGCTTACCAAGCATCTACCCAATGTAGCTTACCAGAAACAGCAACTCTTGTTTGGATTTCTATAATTATACAAAAGATTATTATAGAATTTATATTTGGCTTTGTGAGATTCTGTATTAATGAACATTGCTTATTTTACTAGTATTTATGACACCTCATGCTTACATACAATATATTATTTTATTAGGCCTATGTTCTAAGTGCTCTGTCACATCAAAATGTTCTTTTTATGTTATCGGACTTTACTATGATAGATTTTAATAACAAACTTGCTTTTATTCAACCAATTGTTGAGTTATAACATTTCTTAATAAATTCATAATTACAGCAACATTAAAACTATCAAAGGTATATGCAAAGCTACTTGTAGATAGTATGGGATAGAGTTAGTGTAGAAATAGAATTGCAAGGGACAATATAAACAAGTTGATAATGTCTAGTCATAGTACACATAGTTGATTAAATTTTATTTACAATAATTTGCTGATATATAAATTTTAATAAAAAAACAATATGCGAATAAATATAAAACCAATAGCAGTGCATCTATTAAACTCTACTTCTTTCCAGTGATAGACTTGAACTTCGCTTTGAAACTCTGCAACATAAATTTTTGTCAACTTTTAATCTCAATGCAACGTATAGATTCACTAAAATCATTTGAACATGTTTCTATTGAATGCAATATTCAAAAATCTCAATTGCAGTTAAAAGCTGTTCCTCCAAAAACCAGGGGCATAACACACAGAACTAAGCTAAATACTGATGCCAGAATCACCCAACTGATTTACAATCATATAACAGATGCAGAATTAGAACACATTTCATAACAATTTTAACAAAACTATAAATAGCTGTTGTGAAATCCGGTGCAAAGCTGGTAGAAGCACCTTCAAATTGAAACGCTGATATTTGTGCACACTGTAGCAGCTTAAACACAATTTAAGTGTTGGTACATTAATTAGCTCACCCTCCAATTAACAGCACAAGTGAACATGGTTAAAACATATATATGGTGAATAAGCGAAACAGAAGGATGCACCAATGTTTTGATGGTTAAATATTATATTATTCAGAAAAAGCACATCAAGCAGTCTAATTTGTAGCTTACATTATAATAAGGTAGTTCTATGTTTTCCCTATCAAAGAAACAGGCAGATATAGAGGCATTTACAAAAGCATACACATATTTAGTACACACTAATTAGATATAGGGTAGCTAGTAGAGACAGCAATACTACAATATAAACTATGAAACACTATCATTGGTTATTATGGTGTCTATCCCAAGCAGTCTACATCACCTAACAATGTCCAATAGCACATAAGGTGCATGTTCAAACAGTGCTTCTGAATGACACTTCGGAATGTTTCTCAAAAATTATTTCCTTGCTTGCCTTTATTGAACTTGCCGTTTAACTATATCCTAGAGCAGCTGAACGACTCAGCACACTTTTAACCAAAAGAAACGCAGCCCCAGATTTTACGAAAAAACACATATACAGTATACTATATTATACCTACTTATAGCTTTCCATTAGAATTTTTAATTTTAAAAAATAAACTACCATTAAAAATTAAGTTTTCTATTTGGACCTACTAGTCTAAAAGACTGAAAAATTGAAAGAAATTTCTAAATTGAGAGGGTAGAAACCCAAATTAAAAGTAAAAAACATCACATACCTTTCTTCTGGATGCTTTTGGAGTATTGGGAATAGCGAATGCCTAAAAGGAAAGATCGGGAAATTGTAAAGTAGGCTACAAGGTTGTTTAAACAACTTTCACAAGACATTAGTGTTTATCAGCAGTTGCATCAAATAATACAAATTTTGTAAGAAAACATAAAGCAGAAAAACTTGAAAGATTTTTAACCTATCAGAATTGGGATTTGAAATCCTTCATAAGTATGCTAACACCAGAACCATATTGGCTTAGATTTCAGCTGCAGAGACTTTATATGTATAAAAAAGTAATTAATATAAAGATATGCCCTACAAGTTGACGTTAACTTAAGTCAAACCAGTTACCTCTGCGGGTTTCTGTGGGACCAGGTTTGAAGGTTCGGCCCCCTTATTAACTCTCTCATCAACAACTTCAGTCATACACCTTTTGGGAGGTGAACTAGAAACAGCTTTGGTTTGAGACATCTACAACACAAAGCAATACGGCTTTATACCCTTAACATGTAATGAAGGCAGTAAAGGCAAATGTAACAAAGTTGGTAGGAACAATATTATTAGTAGTCTTATATCTACACAGAATCAGTTAGACAGGGTAAGCATGTTGATAATAACTGTAGTTCTTGCTTTGCATTTTGATTTTAATTTCTAATTGCAGGGAAAGCAATTTACTAGTCGCCTGTGTTCTAGATTAGAAATATGCCAAAAGAAGTTATGCTTTTGCAAGAAATTTAACTCGAGACCCAAACCAAAATCTATAAAGAAATTTAAAGAACTTAGGCTATTTCAATATTTTTACTACTGCTCCTAAATATTTACCATGTAGTGGTAGTCGCAGTATCAGTAATAGTATCAGTAGTAGTAGTAATAGTAGTAGTAGTAGTAGTAGTAGTAGTAGTAGCAGTAGAAGTAGTAGTAGTAGCGGTAGCAGCAGTAGTAGTAGTTATAATAGTAGTAGTGGTAGCAGTAGTAGCAGCAGCAGTAGTAGTAGTAGCAGTAGTAGTAGTAGTAATAGAAGTAGTAGTAGTAGTAATAGAAGTAGTAGTAGCAGTAGTAGTAGTAGTAGTAGTAGTAGCAACAGTAGTAGTAGTAATAATAGAAGTAGTAAACTCACTGGATTAGATCTCTTTAGGCTAGAGATTTCTGCTGTTTCTTCATTCAAAGTGGAGGTCGTTCCACCCTCTACAGAATATTACATGAAAGTAGGTTCAAACAAGTTAACTTCAAGAGGGAAAACATGCTCATACATCTTCTACTAGGAAAGAGATTCAAGTCAAAAGCTCAAATACCAATGTGTGTGAGCTATGCTATACCACACAACTATAATTAGTAGAGAGAGTTAGAGTTACTAAAAGTCATGGATGTCAATTATTGATTGAAAACTTCAACTTGAAAACAAACTCTAATCTCACCAGTAACTGACCAAATACAACCCAATTACTTTACAATGATAAATCAACCCCCTACCATAGTCAGAGGTTATTTAAATGAGATGGCATGCATGAACAGCTTTTCTCAACCACAATTGAACATGCAAGTTAAATAGAACATGCAAGATGAACTGAACATGCAAGAGAAAGTAGAGCTCAGAGAAAATATTTCTTACTAATTTTGAAGAGAAACTGTTGAACTGAGTTGAGTTTATGAGGCAATACAGTCTTTTTACCTACATAAGTGCAGAGTGTTTACAATACAACACATAACAATAGTGCTCGTCTATTTCACCTAACAGACTACTAAGAATATAAAACTTGTGAATGAGTGTGAACAAACAGGAAGCAGTGTGTAATAGATCAGCAACCAATAAATAACATGTATATTACATGCATCACTGTCTCACCGACCTATCACAGCTGAGGAAGTAGAAGCAACGGCCATACTCTGCCTTCTTTTCCCACCATCTCGAATTACATCGGATTTTGGCTTAGATGGTGTGTAAACCTAGAAGTAAAAGAAAATTAATAGTGTAAATACAACCATTATTAAGTTTTAAAGTAAAAGATCCTTCACAATCATTCCAACTAGAATGTCATAGATCTAGTACTAGATTTTACAACAGATAAGTAAAACAGAGATTGTGAGCTAAGTTTATAAGAAAGCAATTTATATAAAGAACAAAATAAACTCATTAAGAAGATCTACCAGCTTGAAGGACCAAATACGCTGTTCTGTAGAAAGTGAATATAGATATAGCGCAACATACGACATTCTAGTAACGGCCCAAACACCAGACAGGAAAACTCAAGTGTTAAGGACCTTTTGCCCAGGTAAACACCATTGGCTGGCCAATAATAAAGTAATTTCAAGGGGTTAAAAAATGTATATCTTCTATTTAATTACAGCTCTTGTATACTTTAGAACAAGCAGAATATTGTTATAGTTTTCAGATTTAGGGTTGATGTGCCACCAAGAGAGTCTATTTAACACTAGAGAAACTTCACCAGTTAAGTTGAGTAGATATCGTTATATTTAATACAAGAATACATAATAAAAATCCAATGTACAACAGTAATGATACGCACGTCTATTTAGTTTACAGCACTATCCTCAACTGAGCTAGTAGCGCGAAGCGGCTACTATTACTTATAAAACAGCTTAGCTAATTGGCTAATACATTGTTCCGGGTCAATACGCAACCTTGCGTATTGTGTTGCTGGTAGCTCCACGAGCCACCACAATATTGCTTATTTTTTACCTCATCAAAATTAGTGCAGATTAATATTTATTCAACAGAAATTCACCAACATAAGATATTTATACTATTTATGTTTTGCAGCAAAACAGACCTGGAATTTCCCTGTTTTAAAAACATAATTTTCAGAAAGATTTCGCATAACATTTCAATCAAATTTGATTAGGTGTGGTTGGCCCAACAAAATAGTTCAGTAAAGCATAGATAGCTTCGTATTTGCAAAATGACACATCTTATGTTAAAAAATACAATTTTTCGGTGTTTCTCAGTAGAAAGAAAAATCTCTGTTACATCATATGCCAAGAAAAGAAAAGCTACTATTCCAAGCTGAGTTCACAATCTCAGTGAAATGATTAGTTGAAGCCCTTGTAAGTCTTTACTAATAATTCCTATAACAACTGTATAACTTAGCTGCATATCAAAAAAGCACCGTAATTACAGTCACATACACACCGAATATAAACTACATATCTAAATGCAAAGAGCACTACCTGAGACTCTATGGGATAGGCTGAGCGCAGATGAGGCAAATACTTGGAGTTTCTTCTCTGAAACTCGGAAATCCGCTCATTAGGATCATCTACTCTCTCTCGAATCTCGCTAGTTAAGGCAGCAGACTCGGCAAATATGCTGCTTCCTTCACTTGGCTACAAATAAATACAAAACACAGTCATCCCCATCTCTGCAGAATATACACTGCTGAGAATCCAAAACTGAAATATTGACGAGACCCTGTAGAGACTTACTTTGTAATCAAAAGACAATAAAGCTAGCAATAACACCACATGATCAAGTTTTAGTCAGAAGTGTATTATTAGTAGCAGTAATATGGAGAATTTCTAATGTCAATCAAATAAAGAAGCTTTTGGGCTCTTAGTATTATGAATGTACTATATGCCACAAACCCTTTAGAGCTTAGGTGGATAACTTTAGGAAAAAATTTGGATTAAAACTTAACCAAAGCTTTAAACAACAAAGAATAAATTTCTTACATTGAAATCAATATTTTTCAAACATGAATGTTTCCTAAAAACCATGGAATTGGTTTTTTACCTGAAGGGTAGCATCAATCAACACATCGGCTTCATCATCTCCGTAAGTCTTGAGGGCCATGGGTTGTCTGCCTGTCTGGTGTAAAGACTTTCGTCGGCTTTGTTGTAACGTATCGGTCTCCCTTGAACTTCTAACAATGTCAAAAGTCAGGAAAAATAGTTCATCACATTAATACTAGTCTGTAAATCGGTACTGAGTGACAGGTAAGCAGATCATCTGCTGTAATAGGGCATAACGCATGAGCATAACAGTATTTATTCAGTCACTCAGGATACTCACCTACCAGTTGACTCCAAGTCACTCAGTTTAATTTTAGTATCTAAAACAAGTAAATAACAATGACATGGCGTAAAGGCAAGTTCCAAATAACGGGTTGCAACAAGCCACAGAGTTACATATGTGTTTATGAGGTTGAACATAAAGAGTAAAACTACCAACTCAAATATTTACATTTAAAACGATTATACTTACAGTAAAAACTATTATCGATTACTAGATTTGGCAATGCAAACAGCTATCATGAATATACATCATATAAGTAAGTGACTTACCATCCCCTGTTGCAATAGAAGCCCTCATGGACTGCTCCATTTGGCTTAGCCCTTTCATTTCTGCTTGCAAACTAAGGTACTTCTTCTGGCTCTGTTCTGCATCCATCTGAAACTTTACCTGCTCAGCCTTGGCTACTTTCAGCTGATGCTTTAGTTCTTCAATAATTTGTTTCTTTTCTTTGTACCCAATCTATGAAAATAGTTGCAAAAAAGTAAGAAAAGAGACACACATTCATCTGAGAAGATCATCCACGAAAAAAATTAATAGAAGGAGAGTAATTTGAAAACTACCTTGTATCGCTCAAGGATACTACTTGTTTCTGCAAAAGCCACCAAATCACTTTCAAGCTTGCTGATTCTCTCTTTCAACACACATTCACTTTTCACGTTATTTTCTTCAGCACTCTGTATAGCTAATTTATGTTGTTCTTCCATAGCAAGCAACCGATTTTTGTAAGCTTCAGCTTTTTCTTGTTCAATTTTTATCTCAGCTTGCATCAACTTTAACTCTTCACTTTGTTTCTCTTGTCCAACAATAAGAACTTCTTGTGAATTCTTACATGCAGCATCTTTTTCTTTAGCAAGAATATCACAGTCTTCTTGGCGCTTGATTAGTTCCCCAGTTAGCTGTTGATTATCTTTTAGCAATGTTTCGTTTCTTTCTTCAAATTGCTCAAGCTTCATTTTAAGATCAGACAGTTCACCTTTAAGTTTGTCTTCGGTTTCATTTTTAGAAATTTGCAGAGCTATAAATTGTTGTTCAAGGAGACCGCTGCTAATTTTCAGCTCATCAAGATCTTGTTTCACTTCTGAAAGACCATTAATTTCACCACTCAGCTTTGTCAGCTCACATTTAAGTATTTTCTCATTACGAGCGAACTCTTCTACTGCCTTAGACTTGCCATCACATTCTGTCTGAAGCTTTAAAATGCTTGCATCTGTTTCCTTTTTATAAGTAGATGTCTTTAGATTTACTTCAGTTAACTGCTGTTCTAACGACGTTTTTAATACCATGAGCTGGTCATATTTACGATCGGAGCTTTCTGTGTGCTCAGCATGATCTCGCTCCATATTCATCATTTTATCTTTGAGCAAAGCATCTTCGCTCATCAAGCTTTCCATTTTTTCACGAATTGTTGAGTTCTCTTTAGTTTGACGGGAAAGCTCAGACTCAAGCGATGCTACTTTTATTTGCAATTCTTTAGACTTTAACTCAAGCTCCTCTTTTGCTGTTTGTGCATGTTCTGCTTCAACTTTCAACCGACGCCTCTCTTCACTGTTGGCCACTTCAGATTCTTCTTTTTCCTGTAACAAAGCAGTTAATCTGCCATCCATATCAGCTTTGATACTTTCAACATTCTCTAATTTTTTCTGTACACTCAACAGCTTTTCCTCTAATCCTTGCTTCACTTCTGAGAGAGAATCAAACTTGCTATGGACAGAGAGCAACTCATTTTCTGTTTGCTGTTTATCAAGAGCAAGTCCGTCTAGAGCTTTTGACTTGCCATCAAAGTCTGTCTGTAACTGTAAAAGATTTTCTTCTGCTACCTTTCGAAAGTTAGACGCTTCCAGGCTGACCTCAGACAACTGCTGCTCTAACGATGTTTTTAATACCATGAGCTGGTCATACTTCTGATCACAACTTTCTGTGTACTCAGCACGATCCCGTTCCACATTCATTATTTTATCGTTGAGCAAAGCATTGTCGCTCATCAAGCTTTCCATTTTTTCACGAATTGTTGCGTTCTCTTGAGTTTGATATGAGAGCTCAGACTCAAGCGATGCTACTTTTATTTGCAATTCTTTAGACTCTAACTCAAGCTCCTCTTTTGCTGTTTGTGCATGTTTTGCTTCAACTTTCAATTGACGCCTCTCTTCAGTGTTGGCCACTTCAGATTCTTCTTTTTCCTGTAACAAAGCAGTTAATCTGCCATCCATATCAGCTTTGATACTTTCAACATTCTCTAATTCTTTTTGAACACTCAACAGCTTTTCCTCTAATCCCTGCTTCACTTCTGAGAGAGAATCAAACTTGCTATGGACAGAGAGCAACTCATTTTCTGTTTGCTGTTTATCAAGAGCAAGTTCGTCTAGAGTTTTTGACTTGCCATTAAAGTCTGTCTGTAACTGTAAAAGATTTTCTTCTGCTACCTTTCGAAAGTTAGATGCTTCCAGGCTGACCTCAGACAACTGCTGTTCTAACGATGTTTTTAATACCATGAGCTGGTCATACTTCTGATCAGAACTTTCTGTGTACTCAGCATGATCCCGTTCCATATTCATTATTTTACCGTTGAGGAAAGCATTGTCGCTCATCAAACTTTCCATTTTTTCACGAATTGTTGCGGTCTCTTGAGTTTGACGGGAAAGCTCAGACTCAAGCGATGCTACTTTTATTTGCAATTCATTCGACTTTAACTCAAGCTCCTCTTTTGCTGTTTGTGCATGTTCTGCTTCAACTTTCAACTGACGCTTCTCTTCACTGTTGGCCACTTCAGATTCTTCTTTTTCCTGTAACAAAGCAGTTAATCTGCCATCCATATCAGCTTTGATACTTTCAACATTCTCTAATTCTTTCTGAACACTCAACAGCTTTTCCTCTAATCCTTGCTTCACTTCTGAGAGAGAATCAAACTTGCTATGGACTGAAAGCAACTCATTTTCTGTTTGCTGTTTATCAAGAGCAAGTTCGTCTAGCGCTTTTGACTTGCCATCACAGTCTGTACGCAACCGTAAAATATTTTCTTCTGCAGTCTTCTTAAAACTTACATTAGCCTCTGCAAGGGCGCTCAACTCACTTTGTAACTTGGCTACTGCATCCTCGGAACTAAATATAAATTCTGATCTTTCTTGCTGTAGCTTAGACAACATGCGTGCAACATCCTCTTTCAAAACAGAGAGCCGTTCAAGCTCTACATGTACCTCATCGTAATTGGTCTTCGACCAACTAACATCTTGCAAAATAAGTTTAAGGGTTGAAATTTCCTTCTTAAAGTTGTCAAGCTTTTCACTTTGCGAATGGTCTTTTTCTTTCAACTGCTTTATTTCACAGAGCAGCCCTTCCTTAACAGTTTCTGCTTCCATAAGCAGAATGTCACCCAGGTTTTCACCAGATCTGCTTACATTTGGAGTGTCTGAAACAATAAAATGGTCACATGTAGACACTTCAACCAAATTGAAATTCATAAGCTATAAATAAACTAATCAATTAGTAAAATTAAAAGTTAAAACCAGAAATATGCAATATCTCAACATTGTTGTTTGCTCAGAACAATTAGACTGATTAAACCAATAAAGCAATACCTGAACCACTGTTGAGAGAGGATGTCAACTGTTGCAAAGCAGCAATTTCATAATCTTTGGATTGGAGCATGCTTTTCTGTTCTTCGACTTGTAAATTAAGTGTTTCTACTTGACTTGAATACTCACTGTGAGCCTCCTGGTATTGAATTAAACTAGCTTCAACCTTCTGTGACCGACAGGCAAGATCTTCCTTCTAAAACATAAATTAGTTCTTGTGAATAATTAAGTTCCAACATTCAACCAACTGTAACAACAGACCAATAGATACCCTAAATAAGCGAGAATGATTTATTTAGAGGCACCTAAAAGGTATGTTAAACACAACGTATAAACTAAAAAATCTAACATATCTAATTAGTGGAATAAAACTGAATGTATGCAACCCAATATCTGCATAAGGGCAATTTGATCTATACATATACAGCATACTGGCATTTTAATCCTTTAGTATGAATACTATTTCAAATTTGAAAAATATTGTTGTCTGGTATATGCTGACTTGCCTCTTTCCTCAAATCTCTGATTAAAAATGTGTCAGATTCAATAATTTCGTTGAGAGATTTCACTCGTAGCTCCAATTCTGGTAGCTGCGCCAGCTTTTGCTGCAGAGAAGTAATCTCCTCCTGAAGACTAAAAAAAGTAAGACCAAATAAAGTATTAATGGAGGTGTTTTTAATTTACTAATATCATAACTGTGAACAAATGTATAAGCATAGACACTTTTCCCATATCCCGCTACTCAATGATCAAATAACAATTCTACTTGCCACCTGGGTATGAACAGCCTTTAACTTAATGGTCAGAAATGGCTCGATTACTTCTTGGACAATTTCTTACAAAAATACATACATAATAATTAAATTGGAAATATAGAAACAAATAATAAACAGAAAAATGCCAAATGATGGAAATATTCATTTATACAATTATCTGTTAAACATTTCAGGCCTCATAACTGAAATTTCAAAAAGTGTTGAGCTATTACCCACAAGTTTGTAATCTATAGTTATGTTGTTCACTATTTGCTTCAATAGATGACTGTAGCACTATGACTTTAATGACTGGTGCATCAGCACTTGAAATGCTAGCAATGAGATGTCACAAATGTAAGCCTGGTAATAAAAAACAACCAAAATCAGCAACCTACCGTTTAACTTCAGCCTGATGGAAGTTATTATCAGTGCTTTCCTGCTCGAGCAAATCCTTCCATCTCTGCTGCATTTGTGTTTTTTCCTCCTCTAACAAAAAGTAAGTGTATTGAGAGTCACTGAAGAGAAAAACACTGAGATTCTAGACTGGCCTATACTACTGATGGTCATTTAAAGCCATTTAATTGCAAATACATATATTCCTGTCTTACCAACTTAGGGGTTATCCAATTGAAGTTTATACATGGGATGGTGAACCCTTGATGTAGAATTAAATGGGAATAAGCCACAAATTATATTAAAGCAAACTATGCGTTTAGAACATTGGCATGCATAGCAAAGCATCGGGATATTTCATCAAGAGATATTTGAAACCTTCCAGCAAATAAAACTAAACTTTATTTAGTGGTCAAGAAAAATTTTTAGGCTAAGGAATTGAAACCTTTTTGAAGACATTCATAATTCGAATATACTATTTAATCACTTTAATGAATGACTTTTACAAATGACACCATGAACCTCTAAATTTATACTAACCAGGTCACTGCACAATAGCTGGCGGCACCGCTAGGACTACCATAAAATGCCCGCAGATATTGAATTGAGGTCAATCATAGAAAAGTTCCATGATGGAAAGAGGCAGATAAATATCGCAAGGCTGTGCACTATGAGCTAGTATGCTGAAAAATTACTTCTTCGCAACAACAGTAATTCTATTATCTCACACTACACAGAAATGTATAATGTATATATTTATAGGACTCCTAGAACCAAACTACGTAAATATAACATTTCACCAATTAAATGTTGATTACTTTTTAACATACCAAGCTGTTTAACTGCGGCTTCATGATCCGCTTTACAAATCTCCACTTCGTCTTGTAGAGACAGATTCTACAGCAACAACAATGCAGTGTTTGGCGTAAAGCTATTAAAACTATCCGCTAACAAATAGAGTTAACAAAAATGTAGAGGAAAACTGAAAGACAAAACACACTATGAAGGTAGAATGCAGGCAAAATACTTTGCTGTTTCAACTTAATCCCATACCATATAATCTTGGGACAAAATAGTTGAAGCTTTTTATGCCAAAGCAAGTCTTACTTTATTGCAAGTAAGTACTATTCACTCTAAAAATGAAACTATTTTATTCAGCATATGAAAAAAAACATACTTCCAGTTTGACTTTTCTATACTCCGTATATATGCGCTGCCTGTCGGAGCTCTGAAATGGGGAGGAGAGAAGTTGGGCGACGAGTGGTGATCCGGTAGACCTCAGTCTACTGAGATGAGCGTCAGCTGGCTCACTTACTCTTGCAGCTACAGCAGCACAATGCAGTTCACAGCGACACGGCTCCAAACAAGTTCAAGATGCAAAAATACTGTTCAATAAAGTATTAATAATACAGAAAGAGTTGGTATCTTCAGAAATATGTCCCAGTAACACAAAGTATGTAAAACAGCTATCATATGATAACACAAAGTATTTCAGTGTATGCAACACTATTGTTATTCATCAAGGAAGTATTTGACTTGACTAACTAGAACTAGCAGCTGTGCTGGAGGTAGGAGTGCTCAAGATATCGAGGGTTGGATTGTTAGGGTCAGCACCCAACATGGGCTCCGGGTTGTTCTGAATGATACTAAGGACATTCTGCAGCGCTGTCTGGTGAGCACCTGGTAGACCCGTGGCAGCAGTCAAAATGGGACTGTTTGCGTTGAATGAACCGAGGAACAGGAGCAGAATGGCACACTGTATACGTAATAAACATATAGCAGTAAAGCGCTTGGCAAACTGTAGCTAGTAGGCAGTATGTGACAGTTTTGTTTTGCTTTTAATTTGAGAAAATGAAAAAGTATGATGTTAGGTGAATTTAGTCAATACCAAATTTGTAATATAACATGAAGTGCTAAGTGGCAGAAGATTTTTTTCCAATTGCATGTATATAGAATACTGTTGTGTGACTACACTACACCAATAATTATAAACAACCATCGAGAGGCTTTGCATTGTGTAATAAAACTACTAGAGCTTCGCCCTAAAAACAACAGTTACTAAACTTGTGGATAAAGCTTCACCAACAAAGTGAATACTGATGTCCAGATGCACTAAGAAAAGTTTTTACAACATTATATAGCAGATATAATGTTTACCTTGCACAATTCCTGTTCATCTCCCTCGTTCAAAATAGCCCCAATGTTGAGACTATATATTGCACCAATCTTTGTTGCTGCTGAGAAAATATTACAAGAATTTTGATAAATTGGAAAAAAAATAAAAGCTTTACATTAATGCAAGTTAGCTTAGAGCAGAATGATTTTGGTAGAACTCAGGTTGAAGGCTACTTTAGTCAGACATTACCATCAAAAGAGAATGAATACATTTTAAAGATGATAGATGTGCTGTTGTTTCATGTAATATTACAATCAAATTACAGTTTAGTAAGTGTAGGTTTAAAATAAAAACTTGGTCAAATAACATATACATTACCTTGAATAAAAACATCTATTTTTGCAAATCTCGCAGCTGGTCTTGACGGGATTCTGCTTTGAGGAAAGGTCACCTCATTACCCGTTGATTGTCTAGAGTATAAAATAAAGAACAAGCTTGGATAGCGCTCAATGTGAATAATAAATCTAATGTTTTTCACTAACTTATCCCGTGTTTAATGTGAGACCAGTTAGCAACTTAATTTCTGATGGTTAAATTGCATACAACACAGTAGACATCTGCCCCACATGTTTACAGGACAGTATATAGATAATCCAACTAACTTATGTTTCAAGATTGCATACGTACATGAGCTGCAAGAGTTCCAACAGAACTTTGCCGTCTTTCAAGCTCTGGTAAGTCACTTGAGCAAAAGAAGCTTTGTCTGGATAAGATCTTTTCAGCTATGCAATATATTAAAACATTATTTGATTAAAAATCAAATAGCTTTTTAAAAAAAATCTTGAAACTGAATTATACTTTGCGAATTAAAGAAAATATTAATACTTTGTAGAGTGACCCCATTGTTGCAATCTCGTAAACTAGAAAAGAATTAGTTCAAAGGCAAGAGGCAATAACTTTGACAGCAGTAACTATTCATGAGTGAGCTAAGATTATCACAAATTGACATATTTTGGTTCTATGTAAAATTTAAAATACTGAAAACTTTTCTATATTAACTGAAAATATATACAAATAAAATGCAAACATAGTTGTAGTAGTGGTTTCAAAAACAATAGCCCAAAAACCTGCCTTGTTGGAATTATGCATTAGTTTCCTTAAAAAATAATGAATTTAAATGTATAGCGAACAATGTCTCTCATAGTACGGTGAAATATTAAATATTATCTAGAATAGATGGCCAATTTGTCGATCTGCACAATAAAAAATTTCTCCACTTTCAAAATTTACTTCATATTAGAGCAAAAACCAAGCAAGCTTCCTAGTTTTGCTTGTATTATTAGTTTAAAAATGTGCACAATAATTAAGGTAATTATTTTTTTCATTTTACTCCAAGTTGATTGGTTAGATCTCTATAGGCTACAGATGTATAATTATTAGTTTGCTATCATCATAACAAATCCTTACCCATTCTAAAACTGCTTCTTTTACAATAGCTGTGCACCAACTATCATTTGGCATTTTAGTAAAACTTAGCAGGACTAATTTTCAGCTTTGAAGTCAGTGGAACTACAACATTAAACATTACAAATTAATAATTGAGTAATGGGAATCAAATGAAATAGAATTATTATTGGTGGTGTGTTGTTACCAGATTATAACAATAAAGAACTGTGCAATGTAACAGTGCTGTAAAATCTGCCTATAATCTATATTATATTAACAAAATTGTAAATTTCTATTGCATTATTAAAATACTTAATTCATAAATTTGGGAAAATAAGTTCAACTCAAGAAAAAATAATGTTAAGCAAAAAAGTTGCACAATTATTTTTAAAAACACACACTTTCACTTTGTAGCTAAATTGCAAAGTTTTTAGAGAATTAATGATGCCGTATTAACTTCAATATCAATTTGAATATGAATATCAATATGTAATTGTATAAAATTCAAATCGAATCATAATCAGAATGCATGTGTGCAATGAAAAGAAGGTGCATAAAAATTAAATTAAATTAAAATGTGCACAATTGAGAGAGATTGTGAATACATAAATGAAGTTCAAGAATGTGTTCTGGTTCGGGTGTACTGTTTTAAGTTTTAGTTCAACTAAATAACTTTAAGTTTAAGTCAATATCAAGATGAATATGATATTCATAATCATATTCAATTATTATAATAGCTAATATAATTATAAATATTAATAATAATATTAATAGTAATTTTATCATCATTATTGATAAAATATTATTATGATTCTATTTATGATAACCAAATCTTAATTTAATATTTATCATTTGGTAATTATAATATTAAATTTAATAATATTTTAACTTAATAATAAATTACATTTAAATTACTATTAGTATTACTATTAGTATTAGTATTACTGAGTATTACTATTAGTATTAGTATTAGTATTACTATTAGTATTAGTATTACTGAGTATTACTATAAGTATTACTACTAGTACTACTACTAGTATTACTATTACTATAACTATTAGTATTAGAATTAGATTTAGTATCAATATGAACATCCTTAACATAATTATCAAAATTTCATAATCTTGACCATAACAAAAATATTCATCAAAATTATCAATATAAAATAATTTTGCATAAATAATAATACCTTTTTATAACAAATATCTATGATTTTTCAGCATAACCACCATGACAAAAAACTTTGTGACAGGCAACAGTATCCGAACCTGTGGACACAGTTGAATTATGCGGTTGTTATAGCAAGCGTTTGATTGGTGAAACATTTTTTACGGACGGAGTTTTGACAAATCAATGTATGTTTCCAAGGACGAATCGTAGCCAGAAATATCTTTATAAAACTTATATACCGTGGGGGCCTCACACTTTTATTTTCAGGTAGCCCAAAGGTTTTCGACTATAGTAACTATAATGGTGACCGACCGTGACAAAGTTGTTTTGGTTTAACAGTTATAAGCAAAGGCTTTCATTTGAACATAGACTAGCGTTTTTCACAAATCATATATTTATTATAATTTGCTTTTCGTAAAGGAATGAAAGTATGGATAGTTCTCTGAGCCGTGCTCAAGCCGTAAACACGTAATTATCGTAACATGAACATCATTTCTTAGTTTCCATTTCAATTTGTATCTAACTATCTTGATCTTCACTTTGACTTTGACTTTTAACTTTATGTTTACAATTACAGTTTATCTTGATCTTTAAATTTTAGTTTATGAATTGAGGTTGAGACTCAGACTGAGTCATGAGTTTACACTCTTACTCTTAGTCACTTGCTACCAAAACCCAAAAGTCGGGCAAAACGATGAGCTGATACTGATACTGATAGTGATACTCTATTATGGCGGCTTAAAGTTAATCTTAAAGTGCCAGGTTACTAGCTTATACAAGTCTCTGTCGGCATTATGTCATCTACACTGCTACTGTCTGGGATACACCTCCTAACTAACTTGCGCATTTACTCTTACTCTTAGTCATAGTGTTACTGTCGCAGTCTTAGTCAGTTTTACTTTTAGTAATACTCATAATGATAGTAATACTGATAGTGATAGTGATACTGATAGCGACTTATTTATAGTAATTGTAATTCTTAAAGTTAATGTTGAACTTGAAATAATTATTACTGTTACTCATACTCATACTGTGAGTTAAAGTTAATACTAGATTTCTACTAGTTGTACTTATAGTCATTGCCTATTGCCATTGGTATCACTTCAACTTTTGTTTTTGCATATAGTATCACCCACCAGATGAGTAGTAATACTGATATTAGTTTTTAGAATTACTCATTGCATTTACTTTTACTATTACTAATATTTTTAGTGTTAGTCTCAGACCTACATTTAGAGTTACTGGTTAGACTCGAAGTTGGTGTCGCATTTACTGTCTTACAGTTAGACTTAGTGTTACTGTTTGACTTAGCTATGGTTTATTCTTACTCTTAGAGTTAGTATTACACTTTACACTGCAGCCCTACTTCTTACTCATTATCTTATAGTCATAGTCATACTTATCTTGCTGTTACTCTTTAGCTTCATTTCTGACTATAATTGCAATTAATATTTATATTATACACGTAAATATGCTTGACATTATTTTATACTTATATTTATAATTATGAATGTAATACTAATACTATTTTAAGAATTAAGTTGAAGCTAGTTTAAAAGATATATCAATAATAAAATGTTACTATAGATAAAGTTATGTTTAATTGGTTTAAATATTAAAATTATTATTTAAATCTATTTTTTTGTTTTAACTTACAATTGCAGCTATTTACTTTTACTTTAATTTTGACTGTCAGAAACAGTTATTGTTAGTTTGACAGTATCTTACTAATTTGTTGAAATGCTTTAAAGTAATTATCATGCTAGACATATGCTAGCTTCATGCTAGAAACTTGATTTCTTCTTTAAATTTTTTTATCTTTTCTTTAAATTTAAATCGTGTGCATGGGTGTATAGCATTTTTTTAAGGCAGAACATTTTCACAGAGCTTTTTTATGGCTCATAAAAACATTTGTTTGCTTTGTAGAACAGTGGTCTAATGAAGTATTTAGTATATGCCTGTTTCCTAATCGCACCTGTCATTAAGAAATACAGTTTTAGTATTCTCATTTTTAGATCAGTGATGATTACTTCAACTATTAAAAACAGTTCCTCTGTATGCTCAGATGCCGACTCTGGTAGCAGGAAAATACCAACTGTTACTGAAAAGTCTGTTCTGGACACCTTAAAAACTGGTTATTTAACTCAATGTGTGCCATGTAGCGCTGAACAATGGAATAACAAAGTGTTCCGTAGGCACTATAAACAGAAACATAAACATAAGCCTTACGATCCATGTCAGGAGCTGAACCTCGACCGACTCCAAATTTCTTCAACCCAACCAACTAAGAGTCAACAGACCACAAAAACATCTTGCAAACACAGTCCAAGTTTAACAGTCTCAAGCTCTTTCAGAAATCCAGCTTCACCTCTATTACATTCTGCAAAATTGACTGTTGCCCCAAAAAATAATTGTGGTCCATCGTTATCAACCAATGATTCTGTGTTCGATTTCGCAACTCTTGCTTCGCAAGTTGATAAATTGGAATGTGAAACAAAATCTAGTAAAAGCTTTTACAACTTCAGTAAAATGAGAGATAGCCTTACAAATAATATCAATTCTGATCTCCATGTGACTTCCAACTCTAATAGTGCTACTAGGAAGACCATTCAATGTTCCTCCAATTCAGTCAAATATCTTCACGATAATCAGTCAGGTACAAGACAAGCAACTCATCCTTCAACAAAGTCAACCACAGGTTTAATTAGAACATGTTCACAAGAGGCTATGCTGCATGAAAGTGATTTTACTGTCGAAGAATTGTCCTACTATTTTGATGAGCTTGTTCATATTCCAAAACAGATGTCACAAATGGCTGAAATGATGTACACATAGCTTTCGCTTTTTGCATTTGTAATGTAATCTTATAGTTCGGTCTGTCATGTTAGGATTTTTAATGAGTAGTGCTTATGTTATTGTTTATTTGGCTCAATTTTAATAACTTTCTGCTTGAGTGTATGATGTCTACATTATTGGCACGGTTAATCATCACAGTTGTACGATATAGATTTTAAATAAATCTCTTCATGCAAATCAAATCTTTCTTAGTAGTCTAATCTATTTTAAATTAAAACTATTTCAACACAATATCAAAAAGTTTTCAATTCTTTCAATTATGAAAATCATTAGACTACCTAGCTTACTATTTAAAGTTGTGACATGAAAACTTTGTTGTAGTTCCAACTAAGTATTGGTAATTCTAAATATTTCTGTATTCATTTGAATAAATGTCAAGCTTTCAACTGAAATATCAACATTGGTTGTTGAGTTAGGTGTTTGCTTACATATAACCTTTTCTATGTCTCATTTTTATTATGAAAAGCTCTGTCCATCACGAGAAAACATCCTTCAACCTGATTACCAAGAGAAGCTTCATAAAAATGTTCAAATTTAGCTGTTGCATGCATTTTAAAGTCTGCTATAGACGTGTTCTAGGAAATGTATGTTTTTGTTGGTATTTCAATAAATGCAAAGAAAATGTAAATCTTGAAAAAACATCAACTATAGTTGTCACTAGAGCAAAGCTACTTCAGTTAATAAGAGAAACATTACCAAAATTGTTAGATTGTTTAAGCATGATTGAACCATTTAATTTTCCAACAAAAAATGTTTGGTAATGTTAGGACAGAATAAAATAAATTCAAGTGAGCAGAGTCAGTCTAGTTTCAAGTATAATGCAGTGTAATGTAACATTGTTTGGGACAGGATCACTAAGCTTAATAATGAAGGTTATGAACTGCAATAAATTAACACTTGTATTACAATACATTTTATTTTATCAAACTTGAATGTATATCACCATCAATAGTTTATGAGCAAATTTTAGTAGTAAAACCTGCAAAAAAATTGAGACTAGCTATGAATTGCTAGTCATGAATTGAACAATTTTGTTCCCCTTTTCCCACACACTTTGTAACACTAAACACTATAGTAGTATCTAAAGAGTAGCTAAGCATACTATGATTTAGAAGTCTATAAAATACCCAAGGCATCAAGGATTATGAAATGTAGTGAATGTTTGCAAGCTGCCTGGTTAATATAACAGACATAAGTTCATCTTGCGTAATTGTGTATAACTTTGACTTTAAACTTGCAGCTGGGTTAGCATGTGGTAGGTGAGCTCTTTTCGCTGAGCAGAATCCATTATTTCTTTCATAGTTGGTCTCAACTTTCTCTCACGAATTGGCTCAGGATTTTTAGGTAGAAGCTCTTGCGACTGCGTGCACTCTGCGTTCTCCCAAAGATGAGGAAGGCGGCTCATTTCCTCTTTCGTCAGAGGAACAAAATTCTTCTTAATCATCTCTTCAGGAAGTGGAACTAAGTCGAATTTTTCATCAGTCCAGTTTAGCTGCATAAAAAATCATCACATTCCATAACAATTATTGTGAATTTACTTGGTTTTGAGGCTGTCTGCCCACCCTCTATTTATATTGAAATGAATGAAAAGTCTTTTAAAATTTGCATAATGTGTTTTACATGCAGTAACTTGAAATAAGCAATTTCATTCACCAGAAGTTCAGCAATTTTTATGCCAGGTTGGAGCTATTAAACGCGGAAAAACAGGTCTCACCTTGTCATTGACGTAGTATTTGATATAGTTCTCATTGGCAGAACTGGACCACTGAGGAAATTTATCACTTGACCAATTATCATATCTCACAATGAGTGACTCTTGCAGCTCAGTTTGGTCAACATATTCTCCATGACTGTAGTACTCAATGTAGGGGTGCATGAATGATGCACAACGGTTGGTGGTGAAGTCAGGAGCATGCACATTGTCTACAGATTTGGTGCTGGTGCCAAATCTACAGTGTAATTTCATATTGAATAATAAGGTTTTGAAACTGCCGCAATACTATCTGCTACTGCATATACTTTACCAAATTTTACACTCTTGGCTTAACTTGCAAAGTAATATCCTGTGATGAATTAAATTATGTAAGTAATGTGTTAAATTATGTAAGTAATGTTTTTAGTTAAGCAATAGATTTCAGTATAATATAATTTGTGCTTTTGAAAAATGTTTGGTTTACTTACTTGTCACGGCCATATGTAAGATGAATGGTGAAGACATGCTTAGCATCTTTGAACTCAGGTTTCTCCATAACATGTCTGAATGGTAGATCAGTATAGTATTTAGTGACGCCAGTTTTCTCATCAAACACCATCACATCACACATGAAGCCATTCATCTGGTAGAGTGAGTCACTGATAGTACATCTCTCTATAAATATCCAGGCAGCTATTTAATTGTAGTTGCAGAAACAGCCAGGAATGCATTTAAAGAAAGTCCAGTCTTCCTTATCACTAGAATTCTTTGAGCAGCTAATTACATGATAAAAATAACACAAACCGATTATCTTCTTAGAGACAGCATCCAGATCCTTCGTTGGCAAAGTCATATGAGGCAGTGATTGCTTGAACAGCCTCTGCTCCAGCAGGTTGAACAGAGTCCTGATATTGTATCTGAAGCCGTGGATAAATCCGGATGCTGACTTTCTATCAATGGCTGCCATGGCTGTTCCGATGTAGAACAGATTCTTGGTGTCCGTCTCCCAGCAGTTGCTCAGTTTGGGGTACCTATTGTTCTTGACCATTTCTGAAATATACATCATTAGTAAAAGTTACTTGAGCCATATGCACATCGAAAGCAAACCAAAAAAAATAGCACACCTACATTAATGTTACCTCAGGTTACTTTTTTTGCAAATATTAAATTATGTTTTGGAAATTCCTGCAAATCACCAGTGTCCCTATAATTACATATATCATTGACAAGTCAATAATTATTGACTTACCAACATTGATTGTCTCCTCATCAAACAGTTGAGTGTTCACATAGTTCCAGCCCATGCAGCTGATCACATGATCATACTCGATGTCAAAAAACAGCCAGCCTGGCACTTTCCACTGGGTGTTCAGATCTTTGAAGTTAACAACAAATTTTCCGTTTTCATTTTTAGTTATCTTCTCAACTTTGCTTCCAAGGGTGGCATGCATTGATTTCAAGTGGTACATGTCAATAATATTGTTGTTCACTGCTCTCAGGTCACCTGCAAAAGGTGTGGGTACAATTTTACTAGTGTGCAGACAATCATATCAAATAAATGAACATTTATCAGTTTGCATGAACAGTGCTTTCAAGTGGTGGATGACTTCACCATACTCAACAAGATTGCTGCCAAAAGGCTAAATAATGCCCTGTGAACACAAATTTTTTGTCTAATAGAAAGGCCACTTTATGACTTATTAGGAGTTGTCCTATTTTTTACTTTGAAAACTGCATTTAATTATCACTTGAAAAAATTTTTCTTCTAGAATGAAATCTTTTGGAAATATAAAAAACTCTACTTACTAGGATTAACTGGCATACATTTTCTGTGTAACATCTTTACATACCAACATAGTGAGTATCCCAAGCAAATTGCATTTTCTTGCCAAGAGAAACATGGACTATGCCAGCTGACCCAGCAAAATGATTAGCTGTCTCAAATGCAGAGTTGCCTCCACCAATGATTAGAATCATCTTATCTTTGTAGAGGTCCTTGTCCATGTCGTGTTTACTGTAAGTGTCGGTGAGTTCAATTCCTGTAAGCAACACACAGCACCTCTAAGTTAGTGCAATGATTACATTTTACAAATACAAATCAGTAAAAGAAGTCAGTTTTTCTCTAAAGCAAACATGTAATGTATAACAGGCACCACATTGTAACTCTGGTAAATATAAGAGATAATTATAACCTTCTATGTCCTCAGGAAGGTTTTCACTCATCGCACCAGTTGCCATCAGCACACATGTTGCTCTACAAGAAGTTGTCTCCCCATCTGCCTCTTCTATGCACACAGTAAAAGTGGAGTCAGGTTTACTTATCTTCTTTACTTTAGTGTTATACTTGATGTTCAGTTGGAATCGATGAGCGTAATCATTAAGATACTGGTGGAGGTCGCTGGCGTCAGGGTACAACTCATCAGAGTACTTGGTAAACTTCATCTCTTTGTCGTCTGACAGCAGAGAGTTCCAGTCATGTCTCATGTTGAATGTTTCTTCTTTAAACAAGTTGTTCTTCTTGTTCAGAGAAATGAGTTTTCGGCCTCTGGGGTGCTGTTCAAAGAACTTGGCAGCTTTGTCTTGTGACTCATAGACGACATACTGGCGACCAGCCTTCTGCAAGAAGTAGGCCATTTGCAGACCAGCTGGCCCGGCTCCAACTATCACGTAGTCATAGTCAACTGGCTCACACACCTCACCTACAATACAATAAATGATGATAGCCATTAGTGCTTGCACTCAAATTATGCAATAAAACACATATATACAATTTGTAAATTGGCTTCAATTAAATCATTTTAATTGAGTGCTAATTTGAATATTTAAATATGGTGCTACATGGTACGGTGGTGATTTCTAAACTTATTCACATGCATGCTTTTCAAATCTTTGGGTCTTTAGATATAATGTTTTTAACAAATTTCTCTTACAGGTAAATGTCCTCATTTTATGCTGTGTTATTGTCACAATTTTAATTATAGACTGCAAGTTTACAGTAATGTTGCAATGACAACAAATACAAATGTTAACAAAAATTATTTTGAAAATTCCTTAAAAATAAATTACTGAGCTATATAACGGAAGCGTTCACATTTAAAAAAGTAATAATTCTTTTTAGCATTGTATAGCCTGTAGATTAAAGAAGTAATAAAAATATAAACACATATTTTTTTATCTTATGTGTATAATGGACACTCAACATGCAAAGTACTTTGGAAAACATAAAGCAAAAAAATGTTTATAATTTCACTGAATTTATAAAATACGAATTCAAAACAAAAATTCATGATAATATGACAAGTCTTTGGTTGCAATTGTTTAAATAAACTACTTCTTGCTTTCATTTGTAAGTAAAACTTATATTATTGATATAATCAAGTGTATAAACATTATTTAACAGTTAAAGGAACCTTTTAAATTGAAAAGAGTTTAAGCATATTAAACAGAAAAATAATTTATAGAAGTTGTTAGAAAGCTCACCTGTATAGCATTGAGGAGCCATGGTAGTAGGTTGGTTCTGGTGCTCTGGAATGGGTATTTAGCAGACAATGTTACTGGAATAACATGAGCTGATAAAGGGAGGATAAAGTGACTAGTTTATATAGATTCAGTGAACCAATGAGAATCTTTGATACTATTTCAAACAGTGTTGATTGGTTGTACCTACTAAGGAACATGTAGTTTTATGAACAACAAGTTGTTTTGTTCATGTTAAACCCCAACTCTTGCTTAATTATATACATTATACATGATAAAACTGTTGGATCTACATGCTGTGTATGATCATGGACTATAAGCTTTTACAATAAGCATATGCTAAAATTTTTCAAAAGATAGTAAAATTATAAAAATATAATAGCATAAATTGTTTCATTGGCTGGTATAAACATGATGAAAAACTAGCAGATTAACAATCGAAAACACAAAAAAAATACAGAAACTTGAAGCACCACTTTTTACGTTTAACATTGATTTCATAATTTTAGGATTTACTTGTATGCACCTATTGGGAAACTTCTTATTTGATGTATAAAACATTCCTGCTTATACTTTTTTAAACAGCCGCAAACCAAATTTCAGTGCAATGGAGAAAACGCAAGGCATATTCTCCAAAATGAATAGTTCATGAGCAAAATTAACACAAATGTTGCAAAATTTGACTTTGTAAATTTGTGGCAGTGAAAACAAGCTAATTCAATGTGCAAAATTTTATTAAAACTGTGTGTGTGTGTGTGTGTGTGTGTGTGTGTGTGTGTGTGTGTGTGTGTGTGTGTGTGTGTGTGTGTGTGTGTGTGTGTGTGTGTGTGTGTGTGTGTGTGTGTGTGTGTGTGTGTGTGTGTGTGTGTGTGTGTGTGTGTGTGTGTGTGTGTGTGTGTGTGTGTGTGTGTGTGTGTGTGTGTGTGTGTGTGTGTGTGTGTGTGTGTGTGTGTGTGTGTGTGTGTGTGTGTGTGTGTGTGTGTGTGTGTGTGTCCTGCTACTGAACAGGACAGAGCAAAGATAGATGAGGATATAACATATAGTATATATACCAACCTACCCACAGCTGTTGTATCTGGAGTTGTCCCCTCCTCAGCGCAGAACCGAGTACCATATAGCCCACAACTTTGCAATAAACGAAATTTCTGCATGGCTGTGCTAAAATTGAGATTACATTCCATTATATAGCATTGACTACTAGAATAACAACTATTATTTCCTCCAACTAATGACTTTAAATACTATAACAAAATTATTTTTACATTGGATATTAAGCAGTAACAACAACCTAATTTATTCATATAATGCATATAATAATAGTCATATTATGAAAAACTGCAAAATAAAATTAGGCACTTTTATAGTTGATATAAAATTTCAAAAGCTCTATTGCTATAATTTCTAAAAAAGTTAATAAACCAGATTATATATAGATAGATGGTGATTTAAATGAAAGTTGTATATATGATATAATAAAAATTCTACTGGTTAAGGCATGGAGTTGAAGGCTGTGTAGGGCAGTTTTAAATTTTAGCAATAGTCTAGACTCTAGAGTTTTAATGTAATAAGGCCAAAAGTTTCAGTAAACAAAAATTCACACCATTTGGCAGTTGCTGTGAGTGGTGTGACAATTTTGGCCAATAGATGTTGACATGTCAAATTGATAATGTCCCAAGCAGCTTTCTGATCATAATGCATATTATCCTACTTAGTGATAATATTATTTAGTTCTTATCCTCAGTCTAAACAAAAATAAAATAGCTATTATACTGGTAAGATGTTTTGGTTTTAGTTTGTTTACTTGTTGCTTGAATCTTTCCTTTCTATTTGAATGAATGTAGTCTCCAGGCTGGTTTGAAAGCTGGAATATTTGCTTTGATGGGACACTTAGCAGTCTGCAGAGACAAAAGAGTTTGCATATAATCATATAAAGTAGAGAAGCTATTCACAGCATTCTAAGAATTGCATAGAAAATGAAGTTAAGCTGAAATCAACATCTTATTACACTTTAAAGTTTCACCTACCACGGATCCTGATATGAATATCCAAGTTAATGGGTTTTATCCTACATAGACGCTTCCCAGTTAGATGCTATTGATCTATTTTGGTACAATATATAATGTATTTCATGTACAATTTATTTTAATATTATTGATAAATATGTATATTTAAATAAATTTGAATCAATTGTTTGTTATTCAGCACATAAATAAATCCCTTTGCTCTGCATTAGCTTATCAATTTTTGCATCTTCTGTACTTCTGGCTGTTTGAAAAAATATTTCATTAATAAGTATTCATTAAAGATAATGTTTATTATTAATGTGTTACTGTTTTATTAGACGTTCCACACAAATTCAGGAAAATTGAAATAAGTTAATCCAGATAGTTCATATTAACTATAAGTTAATGTTTTATCAATTTATTAATCAATACAACAGATATATAAGAATATAATATAAGTATATTGTACCGAAATAAAAGTAGTGTCTAACTGGGATAAAACCGGTTGACAACCCAATGACAAAAATTTGAATTTTTTGAAAAAATTGGCTATGGTTTCTGTAGTGAACGTGTTAAAATTAAATCCTAGATAGAAAACCCATTTAATTGAGTTAATACTAATTTGAGCAGATTTAATTAATTATTATCACAATTATTAAATTATTAGGGCTGTCAGTGATTTGGTGGTATAGTATAATAATTCTCAAAGCTAATGGCCAATAAAGATTATCAAAATTATGATATTATATAAATCCAATCAATGATATATGACATTCTCCAACTATTATTTAGAAGATGTTTTGATATCTTTAAACAAGGGTTGATAAAACTGTATTTCCCTAAACTGAAGTTGAGGTTTTTTATTATATACAGATGTATTACTACGTCACACACATGTATTTACTAAGTCATACACATGTATTTACTATGTTATACACATGTATTATTATGTTATACACATGTATTACTATGTTATACACATGTATTACTATGTTATACACATGTATTATTATGTTATACACATGTATTACTATGTTATACACATGTATTATTATGTTATACACATGTATTACTATGTTATACACATGTATTACTATGTTATACACATGTATTACTACGTTATACATATACATTTACTATGATAACACATTTCTAATTAATATAGCTGATTAAGCAATCAGTTTTTAACCATATGCAACTACTTTAAGCTGCTCAAGCAAGCATCACATTTTGTCTGTTTGAAATTTTTGTAGCCAGTCATGTACATGTTCACCTCCACTAGTTTTGCTAATGGTGAATAAATGGGCCCATGATTACTTCCTTTTGGGTGACACCCCAATATTTTTTATTTTCCTTATTAGACTTTTTGATGAACATGAAAACAAAATAAAACATGCATTTGCAAATATTATTAACTCGATAAAATAGTTTCTTGCAATAAAATGTAATATAATATGCTCTATAATAAGCAATAATCAAAAGTGTAGATACAACCATTTATGCCATTTAAAAACTTGTACAGTGAGTTCCATACAATCCAATACAGATTTGACTGATTGTTTATTGTACGAAGCTTTATAAAAAGATTGCTCAAGGATCAATAAACAATTTCATTTTCTGACTCTGCACCTTTAAAATCATAAAGCTCCTGTGAATTTTTAAAAGCAAGCAATTTTTATAAACTGCTTAAAATTCACCTTGAAGTTAAAATAGGACAAGCGTTCAGCGTTTCTGTTCATTAGTGGATAACAAGATTTTAAAGCTACTATAAAAATAGACCAAGCATTATTTTATTCTATTAATACCCTCTGGCAGAATAATGAAAGGAAAGAAGGCTTTTCAAGTTATATTTAGCTCATAATTATGATGGCACTCTAAGAAAATAAATTGTTAAATCAACGGTTTCAGACATCAGCAAGTTGCCATTGGAAAACCCTCAGTAATCAAAACAAGCTTAGCGGTTAGGCTTTATCAACATGTAATCAAGCCTTGGTAATGAGAAGTAAACAACATGGTGCAGGATTTAAATGTCAACAAAATAAATGAAACTGGCCAAAACCAGTACCAAATTATAATACTCTAAATCTAGCAAATTTATAAACAGATGCAGTGTGTAATTTTTTAAAACAAAAAACCATAATTTTACAAGTATAAATAACAGTTACTAAATAACACTGTTGTATTAATAGTAGGTAACCTGGCCATCATGTTTGCATAATTCATATAATTATAGTGAGCAATTTAAACACAATTAAAATGCTATGCAGTGGATATGTAGTTGCAATGTGCAGGCCTTTATTTAAAGCCATGGTAAACAAGGCCATGTGCACTGCATCTCTAACATTAATAATGTTTTTTTGACAATAAAGTAACGCACTATTCTGTATAAAGCATTTCTTCACACTAAAGTCTAGACTGGAAAACCTGCATGCATCAGTTGTTAGCTCATACAAGGCCAATTACCAGTTCACAGTGCATTTGTATATAACATTCACTGCAGTGTTTTCAATGATTGCAATGCCTTAAATCAAGTATTTGTTTGGACTTGTATGCTGTTAGATGCAACTAGTTTTATACCAACAGGTGACATTTCAGCTTAGTTATCAAACTGTGACAGAATGCTGCAATAGCCTTTCAGAACTCTAAATGGCATTTAAGGAAGTAGTGGTTTTACAGAAAATATTTGTATTTTTGAAGTCACAATATTTATTTAAAGTTTCATTTATTATGTTATATATGCATACAAGATGCTAAAGGGACAAATATAAAACATAAGGTTAAATTCATCAGCCAATAGCATTGCTTTTCAAAACAGCATTTACTCACTCCACGTTGTAAACAAACTCAAAAAATACTATTTGATAGAAGTGGCATGTGTATTAAATCATCCAAAATACCTTATAACATCAAAAGGATAAACGTTATAATATAGTATGAATTTATTTTTTTTACAACTTAAGGACGTGCAACATTAGAGTGGTTTTTAAGTGCTGCTGCAGCAAGTGCTGATGCAAGATAATAATATGTACAGTAAGTATGCCCTATGGCCCTATACACTGTCAGCATAATAGTTTGTTTAAAATCAAGTCTTAATCAACTCTTTACAAAGTTTATAGGAGTCAACTCTTTGAAAACAATGCTTCAGTGGGTTTAGCTGGTAACAATTTATAGCATCAATGATTAAGGTGGCGTTAGCCATGTTTTAAGTCAAGTGATGAATTAAACATTATATCATTTCCCTCTTTTAAATCCACCTCCACCTTTTCCTTTTTTCTTTGGAACACCTGCATCTTTGGAGTCAGACTGAAAACAAACATCGACTTATAGTTATCTAAAAATATTTACTACATTATGAGATACAAGTATGACATTTAAATGGAAATTAGGATAAAGGGCTTTTCTCTACCAGATCTCTACTGCTTAGCAAGGCTTTTCTTTTTGTTGTTGTTTTGTATCTCTGTTTATGGAGAGAACTAACTGTTATGTAATAGGATGGAGTCAACAGAGCAATATAACCTACTCTGTAAAGTAAAGAATTAAAAACCCAATGAAGAATATCATTTAAGAAAGATGAACCAATTTTGGATGAAAATGGCTTGCTTTAACCCAAACCCCAGACTATAGATACAATCACAGGCTTTCCATGGATCTATCTCAGATTGATTTCACTCAGATCAATCGTTTTCCATGAGAGTGTCAGATCAATATCATGTAGTTGCCTTCTCTTAAGTTAAGGATACTTGAATAAATTTACTAAGTATAATTTGTTCACCCCTGAGTGATTAAAGCTACTAAGGTTAAAAACAACATTGTCGCAGTCTAAAAATTAATGACCGCCAACAGCAAATACGCAGCCATGCTTTTAGCGTAAAGTAATTTATCCAATTTAAGATAATTAATCTTAATTTTTTTTACTAAACAGCTCATTTAAAAACAATGGCCGTGTTGCAGATTATTCATAAACTTGCAAAATTGTAAGGCTTGAAAATACGCAGCAAATAAGTAACAAAAGCAAGTTTCACTATTCATTTAAATGCCCCCACCTCCGTTTTTTATTTCTTCTACTTCTATAAATTTATATGATAGAGTTTTCTTAATCATTGTAATGGAAGTCAAAGTTTTGAAATCTGAAAAGGTGGTCAATGGACTTATTCGGTACTTTTCTTAGTAAATAACAATTCATAATCATTCTTATTAACGCAAAACATTTTACCTGAAAATCTTTTTCTTCTTCTCATATCTATTTGCCGTTTTACCACGGTCTTATTGAACTGTTTGAAATTTTTAAAAATAAAACTACCCCCTCCCCCATAAAAAGTCAAAAGGGGAGATTCCCTTCAGCTTGAGCACTACTGGACTGACGAAAGCATTTGATTAACATACCTTTCTCTTCTTTGATGGACTCAGGCTTACTTTGAAGAAACTATCTAATCTTCCCTGAGTCGTGGCACCTTTTGCTTTCTTCAACTTTGCAATTCCACTTTTTATACGGTCTTCACTAAAATAATAACCAAAAATGATAAGGCATATTGTTGTGAATTTGTGATGCTGATAGATAACATTGTGAGTAGGTATTAGAGTTACTGCCCAAACACATACTCTTTGTGCACTAGAGAGATAGAGAATTTCTGAGAGATTATAATCCAATTAGAGAGCGTATAATCCAATAGTTTATTTACATCCAATAATCCAAAACAGGCCCAAGCCTGGCACTTGACAAAAGTAAGAAAAGATGCGTACAAGAAAAGTACAAGAGTATAACTACTTAAACTATATTGTGGTAGTGCCAATATTGAAGTCACTGTATAGGGCGTGGTATCTGCGTTATATATCTGCGCAGCACTTTCCATTAGAATAGGGCCACACAACTCAGGTCCAAATTTTTGAAAACCTGTCCAAGGAACAACCTGCCACACATGATGTGTGGGTTGTGGGAAATTTATTGGTTAATGATCTTGGGAGTTTAACTTTACTGCTCGCCTACAGACGTTTGTTTTTAATGGGGCAGACAGATTACAGCTGAAACTGAACTGTGAACTCATTTTTGATCTGCGTTCAGAAATCAGACTGTTGTGACATCAGAGAGTTCAACTCCTCCATATTTCCATTTTAATTGTAGTCTGAACACTGCATAAATCTACATCGTAGGCAAAGTGACTAGATATTATAAAAGTGGAATTGTAAACTACATGAAACTGTTTTAATTCAGTTCACTAAAAATTAAAATGCAAACTGAAATTAAAAGCGTGGTAATCAGCAAATTAGATCAAACCCACACCAGCTTTCTGCACTTCCTATTCAGAATGTTATCTGCATGAAAATCCGTACAGAGCAGCCCATTTTTGAACTGAACGGGTAACCCTTGTAGTGTGGCCCTATGCTTAGAGTATGGGGCTTGACATATGAGGGTCTCCAGAAGGATGGAGTGAGGGGTACTTGCGGCAAGACAGCGTCCCACTCTTCCTGACTTTTCCCCAGCAGCAAGCTCCGCAAAGCATCACTCAGCATGTGGTTGTTGCGCTCCACAACTTCATTCCCTTGCGGGTGATATGGGATAGTCCGGGTGATATGGGATAGTCCGGCTCTGGCTAACCCTCACATCCTACCAAGGTCGCTCATGAGCTGTGATTGAAACTGAGCGCCCTGGTTCATGCGCATTTGTTCAGAATACACTCTGGTCCAGGAGCCTGGCCACTGTAGGGGTTGAAGCTGAAGTATCAGCCCACCGCGAGATGTGGTCAGTAAACACCAGTATCCAATTATTCTCTCTTTCAAATGTGGGCATGGGGCCCACCAGATCTACAGCCACTACCTGCCACAGCAGATTAGCGTGGAGACGTTGTTCCTGCAGTCTCAGTGGGCTGACCATGCTTACTAGTCGACACACCTCACGCTGTGGTACCCGAGGTCGGAAATCCCGGACCATTCCTGGCAAATACCACCTGAGCTGCAGACACCTGGTCACTCGCCCAGCCCCAGCATGAGCCTGGTTATGAGTGTCCCAGTTCACGGCGGAGGGCAAACGGACAGACTACCCATTCTAGTTTATGGTGACGTGGTGGCAAACAACATCGTCAGCAACCCGCCACTATTGAAATTGAGGGAGTCCCAGTGGTCACATGGGTGCTTAAACTCAGAGCATTTCAGTCGCTGCTCAGCCTCACTAGGCCGCAGTCCCTCCTTCTTAGCCCAGAATATGTCAGCGGAATATGATAGCGTTGCTTGGAGCTTACAGAGCTCCCCTACTTTCCGGAACAGCATAGGGTTAGCATGAAGGGTGTTGATGGTGTCATCCCAGATAAACGCTTCCCAGTTAGATGCTAGGCTAAATTTCTCACCTGGACGCTATTTATTTATTATGGTACAATATATATTTTATGTGCAATTTATTTGAATATTATTGAAATATATGCGCATTTAAATAAACTTGGATCAATCGTTTGCTATTTGGCACATAAATAAATTTCTTCGATCTGCATTAACTTATTAATTTACATATTCTATACTTCTTGTCTGAAAAAATATTTCATTAATGAGTATTCATTAAAAATAATGTCTATTATTAATGTATTACTGATTTTTGCCCCACACAAATCCGTGAAAAGTGCGCTATTATTCCAGATACTTTATATTAGCTATTATAACTATTAGCATATTAGCTATTTAGCAATCAATACAACAGTTACATACATTATAGTACCAAAATAAAAAATAGCGTCTAACTGGGATGAAACCGTGTTGACAGCGCTGGAGTCATCAAGAAACCTGACTGGAGGGCTTGGCGCCTTAGCCCGTCTGCACAGCCATATCAAAGACGTAGCCATATAGAAATGGCCAAAAGTGGATCTGGGGTGCAGACACTATGAGTCATTTTTTTTTATAAAGTGAAAAAAACATAAACTTAAAAAAGCCTGAGGTTGTTTATGACCAATAAACTAAATCTAAAGAGTAATCTAAACTTTCAAAATGAAAATAGCAGTCAATTCATTATTATCCTGGAAATGCTTCAGTTTACAGAAAAGTTTTATGGATTTAGGATGATTAGTAATCATGATCTTAAATAACAGCGGCTAAGACGTATAAAATAATTTAAATTGTTATGGGATGAAAGGCACTTTAGCGTAGGTTGTGACTTATAATTATTGTTTACATCTCCTAACCGTGTAACTAACAGCCACAACTGCGGATCTCCGCCACAAAAGGTTTCATTAAATTTAATGGAGGGACCTGGTTCCAAGATGCGCATAATTCGAATAGATTTGCTGGATTTGGGGTTGCAGTTTTGCTTCGATGCAACTATTTCCACGAGGCGAATAAAAAATCCAGTAGCATAATGCGAATGATGAAAACACAGTGAATATAAGCTACAAGCTCTATGCAAGAGGTAATGAGGTAGTAATATCATACACACATTTAATAGAGAAACAGCAACTAGTAAAATGTTATTACACACTTGAACCCTTTCTCTTCACACATATACTTAATGAGTTCCTCTTCATTTGGATCTGTCCACTTCAACTAAAAATCATACATAACATTGCATTATTTGCTAAAATATGATTATAGAGCAATAAAACCAACAAAAGTCTACGCATTCATTGCACAAGAAAATTCAAAACAAATAATTAATTAGATATTACCAACATTAGAAAAAAAATTCAGCATGTAAAACAAACACCCTCATGATGGTTTCTCTAATATAATGGTATTCGACAAAACTTTCTACTCACAAAAAGTTTGCAAAGGTATTTATTGCCCTTTACAGCAGCTTCACCTATAATTTCATTACCTCGATTTCACTGGCATCTGTAACGTCTGGTTTCTGGAACAGCTGTCTGGCTTCTTTGTACAACCAGCCTTCAGGTATTGGGTACTTCTACAAGGAACAAGTCATACGGATAACTTCAGCACAATATTGCGGTAAAAACAATATCCTTGAATGCTGGAAAACAGTCAAAACACTCACGGATTTGTCAAGGTTTGCAATTATATTTTCCAGGCTCCTGTGTTTGTTAATTAGCTCGACAGCTTTCTTAGGGCCGATACCTCTGATAGAATCGCAGTAGTCACATCCCAGGAGAATACACAGGTCTATAAACTAAGTATCATATCTAGTATCAACCATATGCACAAATTTCAACACTAGCATCTCCCCCCACTCTGTTCAGTAATTAAATGATTATAAAACTAGTTTTTATTTAACTAAAGCATAATGTTTAATAAATCTAAGTGGATAAGCAAATAAGACTATATTAATAAAAATGTGTAGTTTCAACACAATCAATGACCTGGATACATTTAATATTATATCATTTATATTCTCTATCCTTCACCCCCTTCTTTTGATGTTAAATTAATTTTTTAATACAAACTAATTTTTTATTGCAACAAAAATTGTTCAATTTATTAAAAACCCATGATAGTCATATTTATACTGCACTATTTGAATCTCAATTTAGAAACAAGATACTTTTTTAGAGAGAAGAAAACTTTCGGCCTTCATAAAATTATGGTTCAAAGACTAACTTGGTTATTTTTCAATTTGTGTGTGATCTTTTGAGGTCATTTATTTATTTATTCGATATCTGCACGCATCAATAAAGTACTACTAAAAATGGTTTTGCTATGAAACTTTCTTGGTTGTTTTAGTAGAATTTTAAATGTTTGAAAAATTTCTTTTTATTTCAAAGCAGAATATTCATTGTAAATGGTTGACTAATGAGCACTATGAGCCACAAGGATTGCTAAGCCCTTGTCCTTCATTCTACATATTTTTTAGAAATAGCACCACATGCATACAAAGTAAAAACTCAATTGCTAATAGTTTGACTAAATTTTTAAAAAGGCTTGAGCCAGACAGCTATTGCATTGGTGAGAAGACAATTCTAAGCTAAAGCCCACTATACAGGCTGTTACAATATACTACTCAAATATAATATAAAGTAAAACTTATTTTACACTATTATGTTTATGGTAAAAATATTAACTACATAACTTTAATATGAAACTTTGATTTAAACCAATAAGGCAATAACAAAAAATTGTAAGACAGCATATAGGAATTGAAGAACCAGCCAACTAACCTATATCCGCAAGCTTAAAATGCAGCTACAAAATAAATTTCCAATTTTTAAGCCAAAACTAGCCAGTATATTTGTTCTCTTTAAATAAGTAAACATTTTTCTATCATTTTTTTGCAGACGGATTTCTACAGAGGTAGTTAATACTAAAATTTTCAGAAAGAAAAAGCAATACACTCTCACTTGATTACACAGTTCTTAAATTATTCACTATATTATTGTATTAAAATGCTTTAAAACTATGAAATACATGATACTCGTATACCAATATATCCTTATACAACTGTTGAAAAAGTTGACCCACCTCGTCTTGAGTTAGTTCCATTTCCTTTAAAACTCGGTTTAAATGAAATTCCTTGATGGGCATTTTTCTGAAAATATTGTATGCTTATATGAAAACATCCCAAGTACAAATACAAAAATTATAGCAAAGAAGCTGATACTTTAACTGCATAATGGAGAAAAGAAGGTAAAGTTGCAATGATGAGATAGGATAACTAACCTTGCCTCACTGTAGGTCAAATGTCGCAGTAAAACATTGGTGCCAAAGGTCAAGGCGTCCATATCTTCTGTACCGACAGCAAAGCATTTGCCAGCCTTCACCAACTCAGCACACTGCGCTTCTGCTTCACAAGGAGCCTGCCATATTTGCATACACTTGGTGTAATACTCATCATGCACAGAGTCAACTATGATAGATAGATGATATAGCGATCACTCAATTCCATTACCAAATAATACCATAATGATAAATGTTGAAAACCCACTGTCCGAACAGGAAAAAGCGGGGATGGGTGAGAAAAGGTGAGAAAAAATAAATGTTGAAAAAAGCTTACATCAACATAAGGTATACCCATGAGTGACAGCAAATGTTTGCAGTCGTCTGAGTGTTCCTTTGTAGCTCTGACAAGACGTTTAGACATTTTCTCTATGGTCTCAGTATCACCAGTTTCAGTAGCCTTGTTCAGTTGCTTCTGTGCCTCATCACGCCTCTCTTTTCTTTTTGTCAGCTAAAGAATCATGGTGAAAGATAGAGCAAACTCATTAATTTAAATATAATTAGAAACATTAAATAACAATTGTCAGGTAGGTGAAACAATAAAAACATAGCAGTTGATAATTTGTTATATATTTTTTCTCATCAACAAATATTGCTAAATAAGAATATATGCTCAACAGAATGCAAATCAAGCTCTAGAAGTTGGTGAGTTTCCATATTTAAAGCAAGTTTTCAATGAAATGCGAAATTAATTTGACTAAAGAGTATACGTCAAATAAACTATGATGACGCACAATTTTTTGTTATCATAAGAGAGTGCTAAAAAACTTAAGCATGGATTGATGTTTGAGATTTTACAGCAACAAACCAAAATAATGTTAATTGTATTGCAACATTAAACTTTGAATATGCAAAAAAATTATATACTATTTTTTCTAACAGATATGTACTACTTTATAAAGCAGTAATCTGTAACAAAAACCAAGGTTGGCAATTCGAAAAGGCAGACTGTACACCAATATTTTATAGTCATTTGATTCTCCTTTAATTTTTTATACAAATATTGATCGACGATCTACATTTACCTCTTCTGACTTAAGTTCTGGAGGTTTGCCGTCAAACACATATATAGGTTTGATACCATTATCTACCATTCGAATGGTTCGGTAGAACATACCCATCAAGTGACTATAAACATTAGATGAAAATGAATCACATGTTATAATTTGTACAATAGTTTAGATATAAAGAGAATTATTTTATTTCTAGCCAAGAATTGCAAATTTACAAGTTTTAAAGTAGCATAAATCTTCTTTTATAGTGTTGGGAGTACTGACCTGGTGATTTGTCCATCATCATTGGCCAGCTGTTGACCATCAGAGCGTACCGCAATTAGAAACTGGTATATGCACATTGAAGCATCGATTGCTACTTTTCGACCTGCTCAGGTAAAAACATTATTTGTCATTGCTCTAATAAGTAAAAGCACAAAGATAGGTAGCTGCACCTCAAGACAGCTTCTATAAGAAATAGGCCTGGAGTGACTCACATTTTGAATAAAGACCCTGCCAGTTTGAACTTGTTAAAATTGCCCATAGAATTGTGCTGCCAAAATATTAATACTGCACTACACTATTTAAAAACTTTCAGATAGATATCAAGACTTTGTGTTGGATCAAATTTCGCTTAGCTGACTTACATGCTCTACATAAGCTCTATGAAATAAGTTTAATAAAAGAGACCAATAGATTTTTTTCAGGGGTCCCCCCATATCCCTTTACAATTAACAGTTGTGTACTCCCAAAGTAAATAGGTTGAACGTTTTTATAAAGAGCAAACGTATTAAAAATTCAAGGTTTGTTTGCTGCTTAAAATTATAATTATGCTATAGAATTGTTTGTTTTTAGGATATAGATATTTTGGTCTAAGCAAACACATTGGCAGTTGAAAAAACAATTCAAAAATATTTATTCATGAAACATTTTGAAGAAAATAAATTGAAAGCACTTTTGTGGTTTTGGTTACTGAGCAATGCTGACGTGCCACCAAAAACACAAAAATGGGTTCAAGTTTATTTTGTTCAACAATTTTCATTTTGGGAGGACACAACTTTTAATTGTAAGGGAGACATTGGAAACCTCTAAAAGGGTTTTATTAACAACTAATTATAATTGATGTTGATGTTCCAGTTTCATTCAGCCGATTCTGTGGCTATTCACATAACATCTTTTGCATTTGTAACAACAATAATTTCATGTGATAAAGAACAATATTATTTTTTAGTTTGACATGTAATTTTGTTATATCTTAATACATATTTTGGCCTAGAGATTGAGGGATCACAAAGAGTTAGCAATGTTTATAGCTCGACAGTCTAAACCTGTGTATTAGTTACAGTTTACTCACCAGTAAAACTACAGCCCAAACTCAAACACTAAAAGTAAAACTACTATTACTATTAACACTCACAATCTAAAGATTAGTCAATATTACATTTACCTAAAAGTAAATCAATGGAATTAGTAGGCTATAAATGTTACCAATAGTATTATAGTCAGGCCTTAGATTTATATTTAGATTAACAATAACTACAAGTCTAATGCTAAGCTCAGGGCCCTATCAATTATGAATGGGCAATTATGAACACAATGGGCATAGCAATAGGAAATAAGCAAACAGAATGGCTAAGCCTAATGCCAATCAAATTCAATGGACAAGCAAAATGGCTAATGCCAGGGTAATGATAGATTAAGGTATCATATTCATGAAACTGATTATATCTAAAACCAAAACATTTTCAATTTATATTATTAATCATTAATCACTAATGTTAAATTTATTATCAAAATAAATATTAAAATTACATCTTCTTTTGTTGGAAGTAATAAATTCTGGAGAAAGTGGTACTCCTCATAAATTTAACTATCTTAGCCAACATATTAGCAATATGTGCCGCCCATTATATGACTAAATCAAGGTATACAAAAACTGAATGAAGTTCATAGCTTAGTCAAGAATACTTTTTAGTTCTCCAAAAGTCCTGGGAAGAAAGCTGCTGTGGTATGTAGATGTTTTTAGCATATATTGAATCGCCACAAGATGGGACTCTAGTCACCAGAGCATTAGCATTTGTACGCCGCATCAGCTCATTATATGAAAGATATAACTGTTTTATAATTTTCTTCTTGTTAGAGAAGTTGTCCAGAGCTTTTAAGTCTCTCAGCAAGGGTTTTTAGTTTCAAATTTGCTCGCTTTTCTGTGATATTAACTCCCCCTTTGAGAATTGAAATGCTTTATGCTGAACAATTTCAAGATCTTTAGACAGATGCCCCAGAGGTGTTTCCCAGACAGTAGCAGCGTACTCGACATGATGACGACAGAGACTTGTATAAGCTAGTAGCCTGGCACTTTGCGGAGCATTATGGAGAGTCCATTTAATCATTCCCAGCTACTTTGCGGCGTTCAGTATGACTCAGTGGACATGTTTAACAAACTCGAGGTTTGACTGTAGTATTACACTCAGATATTAGATTTTTTCAACAATTGACAGGGGAATGCTATCAAGCGAATAGGTTACATTTGGTGAATTGACAGTTGCATTAAATGCTAGAATGAAACACCTGTCATTGTTAAATGACATACACCAAGTTTTGGCACAGTGACGCAAAGTGTTATTGTTAGTTGAAATTTTGAGATTCCAGGAAGATCATTGACTACTTGATAGATTAGAATAAGGATGGGCAAATGGCAGCGCGCGGGCCACATCAGCAATTCTTAAAATTTCATTGGTTTCTTAATCATTCACAGAATGTGCGTACTATGCAACACTGGCCAATCATGAACACGACTCATGAGAAGATTCCGGCCAATGTATAGTTGCTGCAACTGATGATCAGTGAGCATAAGTATAGCAGCATTACAACTTGAGTTATGTGATGTTGCTGCAACAATAACAGTTAGCTTCTACACTTCACCAGTTATAACCTGTGAGAAGTACCCTACACTAGCTAAACTGAGACTAAGAGTACTGAGCATATCTGGTTATGTTTATAAATGTGAATGCATCTTTTCTATCATAGACCATATAAAAAATAGTAATAGAACACAGCCAGCTCACCAATGAGCATCTGAAAGATTTGCTTCAAGTAGCCACACTTGAACCCATTACTAGCAGTGACATTAGTGCTATTATGGCTACTAAAAGTGTTTTTAATACTTTTCACTAATTATAGTAGGCCTACTATAAAAGTACCCAATAAACTTTTTGTTGCTTTCTTGCTTAGAGACTATATACAACTTGTTGTTAAATTAATAAACTGTTATTTTTTGTATTCTGCATCCAAATTTTGCAATATATACTTTCAGCCTTGGAAACGGAAAAAAGCAATTTATATTTGCATTTGGTAATGCAGCATTGCACCTTGAATTACAGCGAACAAACCTGGCCCTTCTCACGCCTTAAATCTTGAGATCTGGCCCCATTTCAAAAATATTTGCCCATCCCTGGATTATAAAGTTGTTTGCTAATAGACCAATATTACAGTTCACAAGCTCAAGGAGATCGTGTATATATATGAAAAAAACAATGCAGGACCAAGAACCGATCCTTGCGGAACACCTGATGTAACTGATAGGTTAGAAGATAACTGTCCATCTAGTATTACTTTATGTTTTCGATCCAGTAGAAATTAATGAATCCACATAAAAATTCGGTTACTAACTTTAGGAATCTTAGATAATTTTTGCATAAGCAACTTATCACTTTATCAAATGCTTTTGCAAAGTCCATTACAAGTGCATGAGCAGTGTTACCTTCATCAAGACTTCTGGCAATTTCATGGTAAGTACTGCAAAATTGGGCCAAACAAGAAAGTCCTCTCTTTTCATTTACTTTTAGTTTTACCTTCAGTACGAATATCAGCATCACTGTCTCTGAGTTTCGGTTTATAATCATAATTATTAATTATTTAGTATTAGTAATAGTAATACTATCAGTATTATTATTATTAATAATATATTTACTCAAATTTACTCGAAGTGATCATCACACTGGACCGCCCTAGAGGGAGGAAGGGGTATGCAGCATATGGGTAATGTGTTGGACAGTCATTGGTCAATAGCCATACAGTTAGTACTGTTTGGGCTGTATTTACTGAACAGGAACTTAATCCTGTCTATGTAGAAATCTCTAAATTATTGCTTTGGTTGTGACCAATTTTTAGGCCCCAGATAGTCCTTGGGAAACAACTGTTCAGATACTTGGTGGTGTTAGCACCCATTGATCGGGGCTGTCCCCTTGATTGGGAGCGAGTCTGCATGGTGCTGTTTGGCAACATCTGGCTCTCATCTTAGGCAGAGCTGAGAGCCAGATGTTGCTCTTCTTTTGCTAGAATTTCCATAAGGAGATTAATACGTCTGTTTCTCTTTCTTTGTTCAAGCCTCAAGAGGTTGTAGGCAGAGTTTCTTCATGGCACTTTCGACATTTTAGGCTACTATCATTTGACATCCATGAATATGAGTGATTTAACATAATGATAATGATAATTAAATTTAAAAAGATTGTAAAACTATTATTTAGTTTTACTCATAGTCATTACTTATTAGTTATTTATTAAGTTATTAGTTATTAGACTTGGTCATTACATTTACTGAGTATCATTATGGTTATGATTGCTCATTACGCTTAATCCTACAGTTAGTGTTACTCTTAATTCTTAAAGTTAGGTCTTGGAGTTACAGTTGGACCTAAATTTAAATTAAAAACCAACATGAACATCAAGTTGAATGATTGATGATTCATTATGATTACGATTAAAATTAAATTTAATTAACATTTTTCTGAATATCTCTTACCAAAATAGTTTTTGATATCATTTTCTCTGACGGATGATGGGGCATTGTCACCCAGAACTTTAGATAGACCCTGAATACCCATTTATTGACTGAATTAAAGCTTCAATTTAATAAATAGTACTAAAAGCAAAGCAATTTCAATTTGATAACTAGTTTACTCTAGTAGTTCTGGCCTTTTTCGCGCCACTCTCACAGGCCACAGCTTAGTAGAATCTGAGAGCCAATCGAAACTCTGGTCGAATCATTCGTGTATTATGTAAACTAAATGGACAAAGTGCTATTTGGCCGGAATTGTTGTAGGAGTCATATTCCCATGGAGTGAACACTATAACTGGAATGTCTAGGCCTATTTTTGTGCCCTGGTGCTTTTGTAGAACATTGACATTAAGCAATTATATGTATAAAAAATAATAAAAAAAGTTTTATGGTATAATTTATTTGCACATTGAAACGATGATTTAACAACTGGCTTAAAAAGATAAACTTTCTTAGTTTAACTAGTTAGTTATATGATGAAGGAAAACAATAGGTAGGCAACATAATTATTCCGAAAAATCGCTCCTAGTGCATTACTATTAAATGCTTAGAAAAATCAAACCAATTTTGTTTGACTCATCTGAAAAATTTATAACGTAACTGAATCAGTAAAAGTTATAAATACCTATAGCAAAAAACTTTCCAAGTGATTGTGCAGTGTGTGTAGAGTGTGTTGTGGCTGTGTGGTGCCTGTATTAAGTGTTATGTTGTGTATGTGTGTGCGCGTGCGTGTGCGCGTGCATGTGTGTGTGTGTATGTGCGTGCGTGTGTGTGAGAAAGAAGGAAAACAAGAACGTGCATTTACAACATAGATGACCACAAAACGCTAATTTTGGAGATCAAAATTTGCATCAGTTACTTTCACTAATTGATCAGTTTATGAGTGACACCATAGCAAAAATTTTTACCCTATATGTTAGTAACTTAGTATTATAGCAATTATGTGTTAATCAATTGTATTTTTTATATTATAGAATAAAAGCACTCTCATATTCAACTACTACTATATAAGAAACAGTTTAGGCAAAGTGATGCAGTCAATATTCCACAATATTCTACACATGCACATGTATTGTAACTGAAGATGTATACGCAACAGATAATATTATTATATGATGTAGTTTACTAGAAACTTTAGTAAGCGTTTTGATTCAAAATGTCTAGAATCTTGATGAATGTCAATCACAGCACTTAGAATAGTATATTGCATAGCATCAGTGTAATAGTATGTCACATAACATCAGTATAATAGTATGTCACATAACATCAGTATAATAGTATGTCACATAACATCAGTATAATAGTATGTCACATAACATCAGTATAATAGTATGCCACATAACATCAGTATAATAGTATGTCACATAACATCAGTATAATAGTATGTCACATAACATCAGTATAGTAGTATGTCACATAACATCAGTGTAATAGTATGTCACATAACATCAGTATATTAGTATGTCACATAACATCAGTGTAATAGTATGTCACGTAATATCAGTATAGTAGTATGTCACATAACATCAGTATAGTAGTATGTTACATATTAATAATATAATTGCATGCTGTATGCCACACAATTTCAGTTGAATTTACGCCATGCAATATGAGCTTACAAAATTCATTTGGTGTAGAAGGATTTGGATTAGGTAAGGTATATGTTGTTATTAGGATGAATGAATAATCATATAAAACACAGTATATCTATATAGTTACAATATAAACAACTATCATAATATTATGACATCTTTAATGACAGTAAGAGATAATTTGTAATGTACATTAGTTGAATTGCTGAAAAGTGCCCAAATGTGCTAAAATGGGCCAAATGTGCTAAATGGGCAAAATGTGCTAATAGTTTGACTAATGTGCTGAAAAGTGCCCAAATGCCTAAAACGTGCCCAAATGTGCTGAAATGGACTAAATGTGCTCATAGGGCAACTATTAGCACATTTGGCCAATTTTCGTACATTTGGGCAAGTTTTAGCACATTTGGGCACTTTTCAGCATATTTTGGCACTTTTCAGCCCATTGGGGCAACTATTAGCACATGTGTTTAGCCCATTTTAGCACACTTAGGCACGTTTTAGCACATTTGCACTTACTAAAATTACTACAGCATAAAATTGTATATATACAGTAATACAACACATGCATTTTATAACATAAAACATAAAATAAACAGCAGAAATGACACAAAAGAAGTTTACCAAGAGCTACATGACTCATCTCAACTGCATACTGACTTCAGCATAGCTCTATCTATCAGGCTTCTTAATTCCTCTGCCATACTTTGTAATATATTGGTTATTTTCACTAGATCTTACAGTATTGTCACTGGGAATAGAAGAACTTTGAGGATGCAAAGATTTAATAGCGATGACACAATTAGATTCAGTGTGTGGTGTTAAGGAGTAGACAACTTTTGTTTACATTTTCATTAGAAATAATTATTTGGTTTCTGATCCTCCTGCAATCATCACTATCTGTGCATATTAGATTTGACCAAGGTTCAGAGAGTTTATTCTTAAAAACGTTTTGGTTATTTTCAATTGATAATATTATAACTGATAACTGATAGATTATTAAATGAGTATAATTTTAAGCCACGCCCACTTCAAGGTCTTAATGATAATAAAGGGTTAAAGGGCATGCTGTGTTATTATGGGATCGTAGTTGCACGTGTAGCAAATATAACTACATACAAGAGTTCGGATAAAAGTCGGATAACTTACCACTTTCCTAAGACGCAAAGTTAATAAATTTATTTCGACCCTATTAAAGATGGCACTTTCCTTATACACAGCGACATGCTCCTTTATAATCTTAAAGTTAATAAGTAACCATGCTTTTGCTACCCTTAAATTTTTATTTCTTCAATGACATGAAATGAAAACTTTTTTCTTTTTATTTAAACTATTTTCTCGAATTTAATAGTTAATTTTATGTTAAACATACATAACCATAATAATAATAATAATCAATACGATTATGATTATCTATAAGTATATAAATATCAATATGGTTATGAATATTATAAAGTGTCAGAATATCATTATCATACTCATTACTATTATGATTATTTATTTAGATATTATCATTGTATTAATGACATGACTATGGTAATGAAGATAAATTTTTAGTTTATATAATTATATTATTATTTATTTTTAAAGTTAGAGTTAGTAATTTAAGATTATCATTAAGAGTAAGAGTAAGACTTAGACTACAAGTTGAAATACAAATAAAAATTAAAATATTTAAATTGAAATATTCACTTTTAAATAATGTTGTACTTTTACTTTTTGAGTTTTTATTTTTGCTGTTGGTTTTTATACAGAGTAATGCTAATAGTAATACTACTAGTACTACTAGTAATAATAATATTACTATTATTATTATTAGTAATAGAAATACTAATAGTAGTATTACTAACACTAGGCTACTAGTAAAGTAATGAGTGGTAGTACATAGTACTAGTAGAGTAGTACTAGTACTACGCAGTACTACTATTGCTACTAGTACAAGACCAGCCCCAGGTACTAATGCTCATTACTAGTAGTAATAGTAATACTAATAGTAATAGCAGTGCTACTGTTACTGTACTGTACTTGTAGTAATACAAGGGCGAGTGCAGGTTATTTTGTGCACAAGTCGTTTAGTACTCACTTTTCCACACCTGATATGTCATTTTGTACACATCAATATAAATTAAGTAAATACATATTTTTTCAAATTTATTTTTCATTTGATGTGTGAGTCATACAGTACTACTCACATTTCATTTTGCCGCACATTTATTTTTTATTCTGATACGCAAATGTTAGCGGAAACTGCTCTTTTGGTTTAGATATTGCTATCAGTAGAACTAGATGGCAGCACGTAGTTAATAAATATGTTTTGTTTCAAACGCATGCTGGAAGAACTGGGATGCAATAAAGAAGTAAACTAGTAACATTCAAGTAGTTATCCAGTGTATTAATTTACTATTTATTTCGCGTACGAAATGGATAGAGGTTTGTGTATGAACAACCATTTTGTATACAAAAAGACTGGTGTGCGAAACGACTTGTGAGTTGTGTACGAAACGACAGTAATCCACAAGGAAACAGTTGATGATCATAATGATAATCATAATGTTTACTCTACAGGCAGTGGCACAGCTACTGCTAGTGCTTTGCTTAGTGTGTTTACTTATAGTAACCCATACTAATGTTAATGTTATAGTTATACTGCTAGTACTAGCAGTAGCACAACAGTACTAGAGACTCAGTATTAGACATACTGTTAGTCTTAGACCTTAACTTTTATTTTAGCCTTAGGCTTAGTTCTTAGAGTTAGACTTAGAGTTCTACTCAGAATGGCTACTACTAGTAGGACATTAGAATTGGATATAGGTGCAGTAATGGAGAAATTAGAAAAGCCTGTGCTCTAGTTTAAAAGTTGGCTAAAGAAGTTGTGTTCCCACGAGAATTACAACCCATATCCGAAAACAGAATCTTAAAAAATGAAGAACTTAGGCTATTAAAATTCCTTTACTACTAGTAGTAGTACTGCTACTGCTACTACTACATCTAATGGTATCCGCAGATGTAGTAGTAGTGCTACTAGTGGTAGTATTATTTCGTATTGCTCACTAGTATTAGTACCATTAGTTGCAGCTTGTAACTCTAAAACTATATTATAGTGTAAGTGAAGCATAGAAATGAGTAGAAGAATATGTACTGCCAGCTATGCTATTTAATGAATATTGAAATGTTTTTATTGTTAACTGAAATGCTAATATAGTATAATATAGTATTTTGGTGGATATGTATCTCTGTATGCACACGTTCACTTAATCTCTTTACACAGTAGTAGGTCTTTCAATGTTTGTCCGTATCGAATTAGACACTGGCTACCACATGGATTCGATGTTTCTGGCAGGAGAAATGGGCATTGAGTTTTGGCAGGCTTTCTGTAAATAAATTAACTTGTCTTGGACTACTTGCCTAAAGTAAACCAACTGAAATGTTAGACCAAGATTCCAAAGTTGAAGCTATACACGTGCTTTACCAAGTGAGTCTTTTCTGGCTTCGTGATTGAGCACATATTTTTTTTTATTTCAGGGTATTGATTTTACACTATCATGGCAGACCTTATTGGTACAATAGAAGAAGACGAGGAAGTAGAAGTTGAAAATGAAAGTAGTGACAGTGATTCTGAGGTAAAACACTTGGTACAGACACTGGCGCAGATTATTCGAATAAATACTTGATACCATAGTGTGTTGTTATCAGGATGCCTGTAAAACCCCTATTTATTGGAAAGTTATTGGGCATTTGGCTACTAGCTACAGGTCATTAATTGGCAATTCTAGCTATCAAAATATTACTTGATAAACCTGAAGAGCAGTGAAGAATAGTAGGCAGTTGATGTGTATCATGTAGCTTGTTAACTAATAACTTTGATTCTAAAGGAATTTTATCCAAAAGATTAAAAAGCTGATTCAGTAAATAAAATAAATATTTCTCAAAATCACCGAGTTCTGGTATTTTTAGGCCAACAACTGTTTGTAAAATCATTGCTTCATCGCACATATTCATTAAATTAATTTTTTTGCTGAACTAGTTTAGTAGTTTATAATGTTTATAATTGCTAAAAATAGAGTGTAGCCATGCATTTTATGTAACTTTGTAAGCTGATATATGGTAATGGTTTTAGGCGGTGACAGTGAAGAAAAAGTCGGCATCAGAGGTTTTTAGCCCATCATTTTTCTTCGATGCCAGTTTTATGGGGAACGACACAGGCTTTAGTTATGATCCCTCTGTGTATGCAAAAAAGAAGCGACCAACGGCAACTACTTTGGATGAGAAGATTGGTAAAGTTAGAGCTGACAGAAAGAAAAAGTCACAGGTTACAATATTTGTATATTCGATATAGATTGCGGTTAAGTTTATATTTTGATAGCAATGACAAATTTTATGATAGTAAATTACAAAAAGAGGCACTTACTTTATTCATTATATATGATTTTTTTATCGACTAGGCATTTTGTTGTCTTTAATCTCGTGTCATTACTGATAGCTTACACTTGCCATGGAAAATATGTAATTTCGTTGAAACGTAATTTACTTTTGAATTTGAGACTTTTTACACCATTGCCCTAATATAAAGCAATTGATTTCAGTATTCTGTGCTTACAGTGTGCTATAGCACTGTGATTATTGTTTTAGAAAAATGTCATAAGAGTTGTCAACTTCTGATTTCGTAGATTTCCCATCTTTCACATTTTATTTTAGGCTGTTGGCATAACTTGTTGAATTCATAATTGTTTTACTGTTTGTGTCTATAAATTATAAGTTGCAGAAGTTTGCACCACAGTTGCTACAGTTTAGATTACTGAATTTCTATATTAGCAAATTTTGATCTAGCAATCAATATAAATTATAACAAAAATAAAGCTGAATCAAGTTTTGAAGATGTTAACATGTCTAGATTTTGCTAGGATGAAGATGTAGATGAATTGGTTGAGCATCAACTAGTAGATGACAGTGGTGTAGACGACTCTGATATTGACGAAGAGAAGCAAGGTGAGAAGTATTGTCACTACTTCAAGGTGTTCTCTCTTCAACACTAACCTATTATCTTTAGAGTCGCCACTGTAAAGCCTATTTGGCTTCGAAGCTGTTCTGTATTTGATTGGTTGTCTACCTGATCTGGTTACAAATCATTTATATTCTAAGCTTCTGCACTGCCACACTTCTACACTACTATACTTTTGTCCTACTACTCTACTAAAATACTACTGCACTACCATGCTACTGCACTACTATACTACTGCACTACCATGCTACTGCACTACTATACTGCACTACCATGCTACTGCACTACTATATTACTGCACTACTATGCTACTGCACTACTATACTACTGCACTACTATACTACTGCACTACCATGCTACTGCACTACTATACTACTGCACTACTATGCTATCGCACTACTATGCTACTGCACTACTATACTACTGCACTACCATGCTACTGCACTACTATACTGCACTACCATGCTACTGCACTACTATACTGCACTACCATGCTACTGCACTACTATACTACTGCACTACTATGCTACTGCACTACCATGCTACTGCACTACTATGCTACTGCACTACTATACTACTGCACTACTATACTGCGCTATCTACTCATCATTGAAAGGCACTGTTATTGACTTTGTTCCATACTTTTCTATAAAGAAATTCACAAACAATTCTTTGGTACTTTGTCTTCATTATTTATTACAGCATTTAACTCCCCTTGCAAGTTTTCATATGATTCTTTATAAGTTATAACAGGATTTCAAACTGTGTTTCAGATGCAGTCTTTGTTTCATCAAAATACATTGTTCAGTTTAGTTACTTTATAAAAGCATTACTTTGAAATATTGCAGTTGTGTTAGTGCATTGGTACAGGATGATGATTATTTATTTTATGAAAAAATTCAATATGCTTAACATGTTTTGTTTGTGTTATACTGTAATATGTTTTCCCTTAGGTTATTTTTGTATCAATACTCTTCATTTTCAACTTGACATGCAGTTATTGATTTCCATGTCTTTCAAAAACTATATTTAATGCCAGCTAATGTATGAAAATATAAGACACATTTATTACGACTCTTGGTAGGCTGGGAGCTTTTAAATGTTGTAGTTTACTCATTGATCTCCTACTATAAAATAATCTCTATAGTAGACCAAAGAGGGCTAAGCATTAACACTGAGAATTCACTGAAGTATTGACTTCTAAATGTTTTCACTCGAATCTGGAAATTTTAGAGTTTTGATGCATAGTAAAATCAAAATATGGCCAAATTGACCACAATTTCTTAATTTTTAATCATAGTCCAGCCTTAACAATGAAGGCCAAAGTTCAGCAGGAAACGCCTAAATGCTGCTCCTATATTCTGAGTAATCTGGTTTTTATTGTAGACAAAGTAAAGTCCAAGGAAGCAAGAAACAAGAAGCTCGCTGCAGATGAGGTGTGGTAGATGATTTAGGAGAGCTTAGATTGTACCAGTCTAGTTTACTGGTAGTCTGATTGCCTATGCACACTGTTCCATAAGCAAGCTATAAATGCTTTTACTGCTGAGGCTGTTAGGGATGTTTACTAGAAGCCTCACATACATACTATTGTTTTTACTATATTTAAGTAAAAACATTTTAACTTTAAACTATATTATAAAGGGTGCTATAATATTTTGTATGAAGTATTTGTTTGGTGTCTTTCTTTTGCAGCCTCTCTTACTCATTAAACCTATTAAATTGTACTAACTGATAGAAATCAACATGGTGGCACTCAGGGCTTGGAGTTGAGCTTTCTTTATAGAATATTTTTTTCCGTTGTGGTATTTGAATCTGTATATCTGAATATCGTGTTAGCAAACCAACCAGATTTAGTCGTGTCTACTAATTGGAAAGTGCAAGTAACAAAATAACTCACAGCACAGTCCTATATTTTTCGTAGCCTGAGAAACAGAAATTTGAAGAATCTATAGACACATACGATGACAGACTAACATTTTCTGATATGAATCTCTCTCGACCTCTTGTGAAAGCCCTGAGCTCTATGAACTTTGTTCAACCTACACCTATACAGTCTGCATGTATACCAGTGGCTCTGAAAGGAAGAGATCTCTGCGCATGTGCTGTCACAGGCTCTGGTATGCTTCCAACTTTGCATTCAGCATTGATATCTAGCTTCTGTTTAAACCTAAAGTTCTAAATTCTGAAAAATATCTTCTAATGGACGTTTTGGATAGTTGAAACAGTATTTAGATTACAAAAATATTAAAAATGGTATTGCGCAATGTATTCACAAAACATGTAATTGCTTAGACTTTGTGCTTGAGTCTTATGGGTAACCAGTCATTTTTCATCTAGGAACTCTCACTATTGGATTACTTGAAAGCAGTTGAGTAGGTTTCCTCTTGGGAATTAACTTTCGTTGTTAGGTAGTTGTTTTTTACAATGTTACTTATCTCGATGGTGTAAATTTTCATTTTAAAGAGTGTTAAAAATATTGTTTATGCCTCAACACTGCTAATGAGAATATATAAAAGTGGAAAATTCTATTTGTGATAACTATCAGTTGTAAAATTAGCCTTTCATTTTTCTAAGTATTTAATGAAGAAGATGGAAAAAAACGATTTATAAATGGTTTTATCCAAAATTTTTACACCAAAAAACATAATAAATATTCAATGCAAATCTATCAATCTAATCAAGATTTTTTGAGGTTTATCAAAAATCCCATCCTCTGTTTTTACTGTTAGGAAGGAGGGGGGGGGGGTGCCAATACTGATTTTCTAGCTCTAATTGGCAATGCAGGCAGCTTAAATTCATTCATTAGATTTTAACTTCTCATCAAAGTCAAGGTAGTAGTGCCTCAATATATTGTTAGTGTTGTCTTGCCATAATCTCGTACATGTACATTATATATGCTGGTTACCAGATGATAGCACTGCTTACTTAATGTAAGTTTTACATGAATTCAGCATGGTTATGGACATTTATTGGAAATAATTGTCTTTTCACAGTAGCTATCTGTATAGTTAGTCATCTGGTTTTGGTACAGGATATTTATGCACTTAACTCTTGATTTATTATGATGTTGCTGGAACAATAAACAGTTTCCTTCTGAATTGTTTAAAATATCTGATAGTATAATAAATGGAGCTTTTATTAATGCATATTATTATTGGAAATTACACCCACATAGAAACAAATAACAGCATTGGCTATAAATGCAATGTCATCTAAGAATAATCAGGTGGCATATAAAGAGATTTGGTTTCTCCGGCTCACTTTGTGTTTACTCATTCATTGTGTTAAATTCCACTTGGTGCTTTTAGAATTCCCAGGTTCAGTCTAGAGCTACTAGTTTCATTCTTTTCTAGCTCATTCAAATCTAAGAGATGAAACACGGATGTCAAACGAAAAACTAAATTTATCGCAAAAAGTTCACTTGAAATTCTTAGAAAAAAAGTAACTTTTTATAATATTTTTTCCTATATGCTTTTGGTAGCATTAATATTTTGAAACATATACAAAGTTACACTAGGTGCTGTTCTCATCACTTGGAAGACAACATATTTTCTTCTACCCGGAATGTGATTAGCAACTAAAGCTGACAAAAAATAATTAAACTACGTTTCATGCACCTTATATCACAATATTGCTGTACAGCCAATATTTCTTGTTGGTAACATAATCTATTTTTATTTTTCCATCTTTCAAAATGTGATTGAAGGTAAAGCTAAGGGTATTTGAAAATCTTACCTGTAAGTTCTCCAAGCTCATCAAATCTCAGTCTGTTCATTAACTCATGTGCTTCTTCATCACCTTCCATATCTGCAGATGAGAATACTCATGAAAAACGTCTGAATTTAAATGATGCATATGGTTGTCAGTTTAGGGTTCGTTGGAGGTTTCTATTCAGGTTTAGTTTGCGGTTTGGTGCAAAAATAATGAATATTTTTAGAGTTGCTCTGCATATTAAGACTTGATTTCAAGTTCTTTGCTGAAAACAAATTGTTGAGTGTTTTAGACACCCTTGCAGTTTGGAGTAACTATTCTATTCAGTGTATTTTGTGATTATGCTATAGTTGCATCCTATTTAGCATTACTTGACACTGCTGTTGATTTAAATAGATGAATGTGTTTAAAAATCTATTCTAGTTAGTGTTATATTACATTTATATTATGTTTAACTCTTCTTAGTAAATTAACACTATTGAAAATGGACTTCATTTGCCCACTTGTGTAAACATCAGACGCATGTGTATTTTACAAGGGAATTCTAAACAATACCAATACTCAGGTGCCAAATGTATAAAAGTTGTTGCATTGTCATGCAATGACATTGAATTTAACTTGACATCTAAATATTTTATGAAGTATAATTTCAAGGGATTTGTGTATCTCAAATTGTTATAGAACATACTTTGAATAAAAAAGTATGGGAATATTGATTATAGTTGCGCTGTGACATTAATATAACTATGGTCAGTAATTTGATTGCACTGAAAGGAAACCCTCTATTCCGTTGTTATTTACAGATGTTTTTATTACAGTAGCCAATATTTTCAAAATTGAATTAACTTCAACGTTACCTAAAATTTCCTGGATGAGAATATTCATTTCTTGAACCTGCTTCAAGTTTTCTGCCATTTTTGACATCTCCTCTGAAAATTTCTTATATGTTTTGGCTAAAGATTTTGAGTGCTTCATCTCAGCTCGACAATATCCATGCAGTAATTTTGTCTAGAAATTTCATGTCCAGCATATTAGACTTGATAGGTTATTGAAGTGGCGTAGTGTATGTCTTACATCACAATACATATTTTATTATACAGAGTAGTGCTTGAAGCCTTTACTTTTCTTTCACTTTCTATTTAATTAGAAATCTACGGAATTTCTGTTTTCATAATGGTTAATGTTCCACAAGTTTTTACCTGAACTTATTTACAAAACTTATTCAAATTTCTTGTAATTTTGGTTAAACAAACCCATTATTATGGTGAATAAAATTATGACAACTTCAGCACTGCATAAAACACATTTGTCTTGAGATTTACGTACTCCAATTTTTTCCCAATGACGTAATAGCTTTTTCATTTTTTTTAAATCTGAGTGAAATGAAATTGTACAAAGCTTTTTAAAAACCTGAAGTTGTAAAACCCAAGTAATATTTCAAATAATTATTTTATAATTTGTAATTTTTTTTTAATACAGATGGTTCATATTAGTAACAATTATAGCTAATTTAAGTAAATATTTGTACTAAACATATATCATTTGTTATAGGAATTTTTATGTTATTGGTAGTATTCATTGTTTTATTATTAACAGTAAAAATTCAATTAAGTTTAAGCAACTCACCACTGCAAATGGATTGATTTGCAAAGCCTTTTTTAATTTTAATTTTTCCTCATGGTCTCCGATCACAAACTGCAATACCCCTGGTGGCTTTTCAACTTTCTGAATGGTTTTGCTGGATGAAGGCTGCGTGACTCTGCCTTTGACTTTTGTTGAAAAGTTTTCAAAATTATTGGGTTTTTCCTTTTGGTTGCTCATGGAGTGGGTGTCCATTGCACCAGTACTGCTTTCCTTTGCACACTTTGATGGAGTTCTGGCTGGTTCAACAGAACTTTCATGCATAATCGCTGGTGGAGTGGTGGTTGTCATGTCAGTGTTTTTCTCCTCTATGTGCTCAGTCTTAGCTGCATCGGATGCTATTTCACATTCTGTGATTGTTTCTGTGCCAATACCTAAAAGCTGCTCCAGCTCTAGAACAGGTGAGGGTGAGGCTGAGTGCGACCCCTCTTTGGATGCTGCCAGTGAAATATCTCTGCTCAGCTCTTCTTCTAGCTCCTCTAGCGCTTCTTTAGAGAACTCACACTTCGCTGTCTCGCCATCTGGTGATGCCATGTTGTATACCTAAACATTTATAATGAAATAAAATAGACAAACCTATACCTTACATAGTAATTACACAATACCCAGCTTTTGGAGATTCACTTCATAAAGTCACTTTTAGCTTAGTGGCTATTACACATGAAATTGAAATACTCAAAAATTACTTTTAACACAATTTTTTATTTTCTAGCTGCCTGACATAAAAACAGTTATTGCCTGTAGATAAATATTGAAATTTGAAGAACCATCACTACGATTGTGATACTAACTTTTTGATGACTTACCTCCTGTGTAGATGCAGGTAATAGTTGAGTTATTTGTAAAGCAGCACATGGAATTCCAGCCAACGAGCACACATGTATGCTTGTATGTTGATGTGTTGCTACACATCTAAGGATTTTCTTTTTATAAATTAAGCAAAGTCCAGCAATTAGTATTGCAGTGCAAGCAAAGTTCATGAATTATTCATTTTGCTATTGGTTATCATGTATTATAACCTGACCTTTATCTCAATTGTAGCCCACATATAGCAGTGTATGGCAGAGTTAATTGAGCTAAGTTAAAACACTGCTGTCTTCATCACACTTAGTTGCCATTTCCTTTTTATTGTTTATGTTGTTCGAAAAGAAAATAATGTTAAGAAGTTATTGATTATTTATATTATGATATTTTGAAGTTATGTTTTCTCATAAAAAGTCGTAGCTACTTTCCTTGGTGACCAAATCAAGTTTTTGAAGTTGTCCGTTATATGTATATCGTCTGGTGTCTCGGTATTTTATTTTATACCGGGTTTGTAAAAAAGTGTCTTTCTGTGGGTTAAAATTAGAACTACACAATATCCATGGACTGTTTTGAGTAACTTTCCCAAAGAAATTACCAACGGAATTAAAAATAATAGCTAATGTGCCAGAAATATTGCTTATTATGAGAAATATTTTCCGACCAGAATTGACACAGCTGGGGATCTGTTTTTATAAATATTCAAACACTTTTTCAAAAAAAGTTCAAGTTTGCTGAAGGTGTTTTTCACAATCAGATATAAAGTTGATAATTAACTTGTGGCTCCCAGAAAAAACCAGTATCAGCTTACGGCTATTTGTATGGACTGGTTTTGCTGAATGCTGGATACCTGGTCAATGTCTAATGAATGCATATTGGTGATAATACCTGTCACTTGTTGTAGAATGCTGTGTATGTTTTTCTACAGGTAAAACTGCTGCCTTTATGCTTCCCATCTTGGAACGTCTATTATATAAACCCAAGTCTACTCCAGTGAGCAGGGTACTGGTGCTGGTGCCCACAAGAGAGTTGGCAGTTCAGGTTCACCAGGTTACTAAACAGCTGTCCCAGTTTACCAAAGTCACTGCAGTTTTGGCAGCAGGTGATTATATTAGTAATAGTTATAGCAGAACTTCAGAATTCTTGTGTTATATAGTGATGACTCATATAGAGAGGTGAGTGGGTGATGATGGAGGAACAGCCAGCTATAACTGCTCTTGTAATTCAGAAAAAATGTAGTAGAAGCTCTTGAGCTTTTTTGCCTGCCTGGTCTGAGACATTATCCATAGCTAACCAATATTAGTCATTGGTATTTCCTGCAGGCATTATGGCTATGAACAAGAAAAAGTTGTATATAAGCTGGACTAAATTTAAGTATAAAATGTGTGTATTTTTTTGTTTGTTAAATTCACTTTGTAGCTGTATAGCTTGTGATCATAGAAAGTTTATCCATTACTATCACTCATTTATTTCTCATGGTGGGCCAGTAGCAGTTGTCTCTTGTATCTTTAGATGCAGTTACCCTTTATTGAAGCTATATTTATGTAGATTGTAGACCTACTAAATGAAATAGTATATATATATATATATATATATATATATATATATATATATATATATATATATATATATATATATATATATATATATATATATATATATATATATATATATATGTCTAACGTAACATAATAATTTTTGAATTTCATTCATTGCTACTCTGAAGATGGGTACAGTGGTACCCGAAATATCAGTATAATTACTTTGCCTAATAAAGTAATAAATCAACAATGTTTCTCGTATACTTATTTATATATATGTGTGTGTGTGTGTATGTTGTCTATGCATACACAAGCTATATATCAAATTATTGTAATAAATACAATTGGTGTTTGAGAATAATATATCTCATTGTTCAGGTGGTCTGGACATTAAGATACAGGAAGCTGCTCTTCGTATGTCTCCTGATATTGTGATCGCAACTCCTGGTCGTCTTATAGATCACCTCCACAATGCTCCAAGCTTCTCTTTAGAAAGTGTAGAAATACTGGTCCTGGACGAAGCAGACAGGTATATATAGCCAATGGCCATAGCAACCTCATTTTTGCAATTATGTTTCTGTGGTGACCCATTATGTTGGTTATATTGTTATGGCAACTGACAGAATTTGCTTGTGTTACTATGACAACCGGAGTTGTTTACATATGTTACTATGACAATTTGTTTTGTCTTGAGTTGTAACACGAGGGTTATTGTTTCGTAACAGAATGTTGGATGAGTATTTCGCTGACCAAATGAAGGAAGTGATTAGACTGTGTTCCCGAACTCGTCAGACTATGCTCTTCTCGGCAACCATGACTGAAGAGGTGAAAGATTTGGCTGCAGTTTCTCTGGATAAACCAGTGAAAGTGTTTGTCAACTCAAGTACAGATGTCGCCATGAATCTTCGGCAAGAGTTTGTGAGAATTCGGCCCAACAAGGAAGGCGATAGAGAAGCCATTGTATCTGGTAATTACACTGTCAGCTCTTTAGACAGCTGCCGTTTTGGGCTACGTTAACCAATGTCTTGTGATGTTGATATGTATAGTTAATCTGGTTGCGTTGTAAGCAAGCTTCACTCCATATTAGGTAGGTAGTTAAAGACCTACTATAATACACCATTTCGTTGTGCTATTTAGTTCAGTTGTATGATTTTACGTTATATTCATTGATATGTTTTTGTTTTTGTTTGAACCATTTGCTTCTACTTTTATTATTTAATTATTTACAAATTTATAAGAATAACAAAAATGAAATTAAAAAGTTGCAATTAAACTTACATGTTGGAAATGTAGAATATTGACATATGGTGTTGTAGCTCTGGTGAAAAGAACATTTAATGAGAGGTGTATGGTGTTCATCCAAACCAAGGTACAGGCACACAGGATGCACATAGTTCTGGGGCTATTAGGTGTCAATGTTGGTGAAATCCATGGCAATCTCTCCCAGATGCAGGTAGTGTACCACTCGTGTATAATATCCTGTGCAAAGTGTAAAGATATATCGTAATATAAAACAAGTAAGTTGGAAAAAAATTGGAGCCATTTTGAATCTGGTGCAAAGCTTACCGCATAATCTGATGTAAAATTTGAGTCAAAACTATTTAGCATCTGTTGAAGTATTTTTATTGAAATGGCTGTGTTTTGTGCTTGAGTCATTAGAATGCTTTCTATCTTTATAACAACTCTCCATGGTTTCATTGCTTAAGTTTCAAACAAAGTGAACTACAAATAAACAGGTGGTAAGCTCAGATAAAACTTTGTTATTAAGCCCACATTTACACATTTCACACCAGCACATGCACCATGTATTTCAATTTCAATTTAAAAGGTATTCAACTGCATGGTGTAAAAATCTCACCATTTCTCTCATTTTTATAACTATAAAAAAATAAGCAAAAATAAACATAAAAACCATTACGGTATACTGAGAGCCTGTCCTAACTTTTCCCTTTAACTTTTACATTGAGTTTTGAGGCCCTGCACCTGCCCTGCACCTGCCCTGCACCTGCAAGCATATTGATGACCTGGCATTTATTAGCAGGACTAGGAACTTGGTTTGGTAAAGCTTCTCTAATGTATTGAAATATTCACCATCACTACCTTTTTATGGGATTTAATGGATTTTTGCAAAGTGTTAATTGGCAGTAGATGCAATGTGGCGTTTGAAATATTTTGTTATATCTGCCAGGAGGCATATAGCTGATATAATATGTCGTATATAGCATATCCTCCCAATACAAGAGACATACTGGAGTTGTGACCCTATAGACGTGTACACACGAATAGACAATTCCACAGCAATGCTGTACATTTGTTATCCAAAAATTTGATATATTATACTGATCAAATCATTATTTTCAACATTTTGGTTCATTAATGGACAGACACGACAGTCATTTTGTCAAAAATACTCCATTTTTAATTAACTTAGCTAAACATAGATTATAATCAGCTTTTTATGGTATTTTGCCAGACATTGAGTTTGAAATGTTGACTTATTTATACCCAAGTTTAATTTTTCATTGAAAAAGGATTTTATTCTTCTAAAATATTTTAGTAAGTTGGTAAACAAAAATTTAGTCTGCAGGAATTTCCAAACTTTCTCGATTGAATCAATAATATAGATTACTAGTAAGTATTGCACAAAGTCGAAAATTACTTTTAATATCACATATTCCTGAATAGTTTTAAAATATTTCTATTGGCAATCCTTTTTAACTTGTAATTTAAGCAGATACTGACCACAGTATGTAATGTTATTTCCAACAGTTTTATTTTTAATTTTCCACTTTTTAATTAAAATTGCATTCTTTTAGTTTAAATGATAAATATAAAAAGTGTCTAATATCTAATATTAGGAGCAATAATTGTGCATAATGTTATACAAATTTACCAGGCCTTTCCTGTTTCAATTAAAAGTATTTTCAACTGCAAGGTGTAACAATATCACCAGTTTTCCTACTTTTGTAACTAAAAACAAGCAACAACCCTAAGCATCATTTACCACGGATTGCAACATTTGTTTTGGTTTTTAATTTTATTTTTCCTGCCGTTTGTTGGAAGGGTTTTCAGTATCCCCCCTTGTAAATGCATTCCTACCATTTGCATATAATGTAACTATTATGTTATTGCTACTAATATTAATCATAGACATAATCTGACAGTTTCATTTAGTTAACTAACCAGCAATAGATAGGTGAAGACTCTATGCATTAAAATATTCTGTACAAATAAATAAATTAGCATATTATTATCTCACTGTTTCTATGGCCGAGCAGACTGGTGTTGGTAACATACTGGTAATATACTGGTTAGGTGGGTGGTCAGAATAATGGTGTGGCGTGAAAATGAAGAGGTGTCAACCACTAAGACTATTGTTCCAGTGCCATCTTCCCAACTGATGGCTAATATAGAGTACTGACTGTCTAGTTACATCACTGATAACTAATACAGAGTACTTATTAATTGGTTAAATAACTGATGGTCAACATAGAGTACTGACTGTTTAGTTACATCATTGATATTAATGTAGACTAATTACTAGGTAGTTAAATTACTGATAATTGACATAAAGTACTTATAAGCTAGTTTAATTACTGATATCTAATATAGAGTACCTACTTACTAGTTGGTTAAATCACTGATAACTGATACAGGGTACTTATTAGCTAGTTAAATCACTGATAACTAATACATAGTACTAGCTAGTCACATTACTAATAACTACTGCAGAGTGCTAACTAGTTACACTATTGTTAAGTATTGTAGAGTACTATCTGGTTGCTATACTAATGAAGTATAAGTATTGTTTACTGTTGAAATCTTTCAGAGGTTAGAGGCTCTAAGAAGGTTTAAAGATGGTGAAATAGATGTGCTACTGGCTACAGACGTTGCTGCTCGTGGTTTGGATATTCATGACGTGAAGACGGTTATTAACTTCACCATGCCCAACACCATACAGCATTATGTGCACAGAGTAGGACGAACAGCCAGAGCTGGCCGTAGTGGAAGGTCACCCTTCTTTACTTCATAGTGCCTTTTCTCTTTACAATAGTAGAAATTTGCTGTGGGTGTTTTATTTCCTTGTAGCAATTTTCCGAGCTTCCAGAAATGTCTTTGTTAATGCTGGCAGGGCAAAAAGTGACATAATTTCAGGAGATGTACTGATAATAAAAACAAAAATAATCTGTTTAGGCTGGGCTGCATTCATTGTAAGAATAGAATTAAACCCTATAATGCAGCCTACACCTTCGTCACACAATAGAATTCTAGAGATTTAGCTACTCAATTATTGCTGGGGATTGTGATCACTTCCTCATATCTCTGTCAGTTTTGTTAAATATACACTATATGGCTTTTTGCTTACAGGTCTATAACTCTAGTTGGTGAAAAGGAAAGAAAAATACTAAAGGAAATAGTGAAAAAAGCTAGTAATGCTGTGAAAAGTCGGATAATTCCACCAGGTTTGATGAAAAAAAAGTTGATGAATTCAGTTAAACTTTGTAACTAATTTTTGTCTAAAGGCTGAAGAGTTTCCTTTCTCATAGTCTGGTTTCTAAGTTTACTGGTCATGGATGACTCATCAATCCTGAGTCACATTTTTCACATGCTAAACTGCAAGTACAAGTATATAAAGCTGGTGCCTGTGGGGTGAAGAAACATATTTTGTTGCAAAAAGTGATTTCAGAAATGACGTTTCCAGTTAGGAAATATCAAATTTGAATTGTCTAGGCTACCTTCCAATAACAATTTTAAACCCTTCTTGTGAAACCCCAACAAAATTTTACAGAATTCTCCAAAACACATCACAGTTTCTTGTATATCAATTTTTCATGGAAAGATTTATTTAATGAATGTTTGTAATTAGTGTGTCTGTGGGCTGACAAGTATAACCTGCACAATGTGGTCTTGTTGAGTCCAGCAGGGCTTTGGTGACTCGCTCACTCACATTCTGCAGTATTACACTAGTAACTGGTACTTACTGAAATGGCCGAGTTGATAGCCTGCTGTACTTTGGAAATTATCATCTAGCTCATTTTGAATTATTTTAAGTTGATGGCATTTGTTTCATTTCTAGAACTTGCTAAATTCTGAAATATAGGGCAAGCCAATTTCAGGGTGAAAATATTGAAATTTTGGCTTTTGGCTGCTATTTTTCCCATCTTTTGTTGGTTGGGGGATCGTGGTTTAAAAATGATACATATTCCATCTTTTGCCAACTTAGTAGCTTACGACTGGAAGGTGATAAGGCATAGATTCATTTCAAATTTCACCCCTTATAATAGCTTTGTAAACCTGCAATGCTGGAAAAGTACAGTAAGAGAGAAGCAGTCCCCTATAACTATACACCACTTTAACCTGTGCAGTTTCCTACCATCGAGCTGATTTTACTAGGCTTGGATGCCTGTTAGATAGTTGTGAAAATTTTTCCTTCCATTCCAATTAATGATATCCCGTTTACAGTCCTGTATGTGGTAACCTTAAGAGCCTCAATTTTTATGGGTGAGGGGATTTAAAAAAACAATCATTGTACACTGCAGTTATATTACCAAAAATTGTGCTATCAAAATAATCTTACTTTTCATTAATACTGACAACTCTAATTGTTATTTGGGTGTTTTGACTCCAGCTCTTACAGTTATAATCGTGTAATGACTATATGCAATAATGTTAAATGTCTATTATATTAATTATAAATAATAGATACAATAATAGTATTAATGACTATGACTCTGATAGTCACCTTCGCTGGGACTATGACCATGATTCTGCCCAATTGTAAATAGTAATTATTATGATGGCATCAATGATAAGATAACAATCATTTTAAAGACACAGCTCGCAAATGGACAGATTGAAAATTGACATATTTAAGCAAGTCATTTTGAAAAGGATTTGTTGAAAAACTGTATAAACACAATAGTTAACTGAATGAATTTCCCAATCTCAGATATCCAAGAAAGCAGTAAATTATATTTCATTCATTAACCCTATTCACTCCCACTAATCAGACTTTGATATCTCTAAAGATAAAGTTTTAGCACAAAAGTTTGCTTTAATTTCTTACCAATTGTTTTCATTTGATTAAGATATTTACCCTGTTATTTTTCCTGCTTCAAGCCATTGCGCATCTTACATATTTTGGTAGTACACTGTTGGACTACCACAAAGTGAACTTTTTTGTCCAATGGAAACTCTTGAAAAAACAAAATGGTTTTTAAAAGGTTAATTTATAATAAGTTATAAGTTACAATTTTGTAGTGAATAATGAGTTTTAATCGCCGGTTGCAAGAACTGTAAATATGTGTTTTCATAATGCTGGGCCACTTGCTAGTTAATTTAATTATGGTCATTACAATGCCTTTTTGCCTCAGATTATGTTGATTGTGTCAAAAATACTGCCTGCATCTATTATTGCCTGAATGGTGTTAATCATTGGTGTAATTATTTAGTAGCAATTGTATTTAATAAACTGGAATAGTTACTTTCTATTTATTTGTTTGATGATTATTATTTAAAAATGTATCTATTCCAGGAAATCCAGTGAGTTTTCAATATTGTGTTAATTTGTTGTTGTAGTGTTATGGCTGAGAACAACTAACATATTACATGTTATCCAACACACACTATATATTTTATGTATGTTATGTTTATTAGAGGTGATAGACAAGTATTCTAAGAAAATATCAAGTCTAGAGAACGATGTCAAGAACATAATGCTGCAGGAAGAAGAAGAGAAACAGTTGGCAAGAACAGAGAACTATGTGAATAAGGTAAATGTAGTGTAATGTATGTGTAGAATAAGGTAAATGTTATAGGCTACTGGCTAGTGTCTGCAGAATAACATAGATATATTATTATAAAGGTTAAAGTTGAATGTATTGTTTTGGCGCACTGTTTGAGAACTTGAGTTTTGATCCAGTTGGTTGTGGAGTGTCTTTGGCTCACCCCAACATTCTCTCCTCACTGGCCACTGCACATGGGCAGCTACTGTCAACAATTTCTAATTCTGGACTCTACCTTTCGCATGACTCCTTATGCTGGAACTGGTTGCATCATTTATGGGTTTGTTGGCCAATAACAACGAATTTCGATAGAATTCTATTTGCCCATTAATATGCTAATCTGACATTTTTTGTATAAAGTGTTTCAATGATTTTCCTGGAGGGTCCAATGAGGTTTTACCTCATTTGTTTTCACTGACCTGGAAGTGACGGATACAAAAAGGCGTATCAAACAGGAGTCTATTGTGTATGAATAATTAGACAATAATTCCTTTTTCCATTATTGCTCAAAACAATTACAATATACCAACACACCAGAATTGAATTAAAAGTCATGTACCAAATTTCTTCAACTTTTTATTGGTAACCTAGTGCATTCCAACCAGCACTGATTCCAGTACATTACTGACTAGCTTATATGGAAAGCACTTACTGGTAAATGATATTTGGGCATGTCATTAAGACCGAATAATTTTCTAGTGTAAATCTCGATTTTTGATTGTTAGCTGTACTAAAATAAAGCAATAGAATAAAATAAAGCTTTTGTTTAGTTTCCTCTCCTTTGTTTTTCTTTCTACTATATTCAGTTGGATTGAGTTGATATGCGGTTTCACTGAGACTACAATAACCTGATTAAATTTTTGTCTTAATTTTATTTGTTTGATTTCATCATAAATATTTGCAATATTTTAGTTTATGTTTGAAGATGGATGATTCAGTCAATATCATTGGTTTAATAATGTATCTATTATTTTATTTCCTCATACCTTGAGTGCATCAATGCACCCAAATAATAATTATGACTATAATATTATGTACCCTAGTCTAAATAATGTTTCAAAAACAATGGAATCAGTTATCTGGTGATAAAAATTAACAGATTTCTTAAGGAAAACCTAGTGTTGTTTAAAAATTTCGAGACTAGCAAATCTTCAAACAACAACCTCCTTCTATAGCTATACAAACTACAAAGCCAAGTAAGCAAACTTTTTGGCCAAGATGTACTTTGTTTCAGCCGCTCCTTGTTATTCCAGCTCCCCCAAAGTGGTGGACATTTATTGTTTTACTCTGGAATTTGTGGTAAAGCAAGGCATTGCTCCTGCCACTTGACTGAGTAGATCAGAAGACTGGGCACTGGAATAGCTGACAAGATTACCACTGAAGTAGTCAATGCATTCCGGTGGTGGCAGTTACTCAGGTTCTTGGCAGTTGTGGTGTGGGGAGTGGAGTTTTTATTCTGAGGTTACCACACAGAACAGCTAAAATCATTGATGTATTGGGATTAGTAATTAGAATTGAAGTTGCTGCTTCATTGCAAGCTGTACAATTTTATTAGATGATATTTAGATACTAGGATGGTGTGCAGTATGGCAAGGGTTTTTAAACTGTAAATGTATTAGGAGATCTAGAATTGGATTAAAATATTTAAAAATTTAATTACAGCCTTTGAACAATAAATTAGGTCTTTAATAATTAAAGTCAACTGAAGTAGAAACCTCCATGCATCTTGTTGAAATATTTTGAAATGTTTTCAAGCTTGGCTGTATATCACCTAATCTTGAAGTAGGAAGGGAGGAAATGACATCATAGGACTAGCCTTGATTAGTCAGAATAATGATGGACTGTTTCAGTTAAAATTTAATAGACTAACAAAGTGTAAGACTGAAAATTATTACACTATGTTTAATTAAGTTTCTTGTTTTCATTTATTCTCAAAGCAACTCTGTAAATGCCAAATATCTACATAATAGGGAGACTTTGTTGAGTGTAATGGATGATTTTATAAATCACAACTTACTACCAAGTGGTTAATAATTATATATGCAAATTTTTGAATAAATTACAAGAGTTTTTGCATAAAAACAACGCAATATGTAAATCTGTAGCTACAGTCTAATAAAAAATATTGCCCAACTAGACTAAGGCTCTATAAATGCATATTTTTTAGACAGATTCAAGTTTAGGCTTGATGAAAATTTCTTGTGATGAAGCTTTAAATGTTGCTCTCTAGCCTAGATCTGCCAACCGGATTCAAATCTTTTTTGCAGAGCTTATTCCAAAATTCTAGCAGTAATAAATTATTGTGACTATTTACAATGGTAAAAAAGTTTCCATTTCAGATGAAGTGTGCTATTGGGAAGGCAATTCCTAGTCTCATTATATGTATATAATATTATATTATATATTATATTTATTTATATATTATCTACATGTAGAATAGAATTGATCATTTCATGTTTTTTATTATTACATATCTCATATAAGCAATTAAAAGTTTAGCTTAAAGTGTAATTAATAGTTGCCATTAAAAAACTGAATACAGCAAGATATTTAAAACAGTGAGTGTAGCACATCTGTTTAGTTCCCCTCCCCATAGAGTCTAGAGTCTAGACGGAAGGAAAGTACTCTAACCTCTGCCTTGTCATTACACTCTTCAACAGATAATGTTTTGATTAGTTGTTCCTCTAATCCCATTGTTGCAATGCCTTTCAGTAGCTGATGCAGACTAAACAAAGATGTGTATTTGGGTCAAGTTGTGTACATTTCATTGTATTTTCATCTGCCAGAAGTAGGTTGTTTAGTTGTAACTGAGTAGAGGAATGTTGGGCGCTGGGGGTGCTATGGTTGTTGTTAATTAATATAATTGCTCACGCTGGGTTCCATCTATTCATCTAAATTAACATCTTGAATTGTACAAGTGAATCAATCAGATAGTTGAGTAAAGAAAAACGTTAGTTTAAAGATATGCACACTTCATGTTAAGTTTTATAGATCCAGCTGACTGCTTCAAAGATCAATAGGAGATAGAGCAATAGTTCTACTGTATATATATAATGTCATACTGTCTAGGGGCCTTCTAGAAACTAACTGGTACATTTGGCAGATGTATCTTTCTACAGATCTCTTTGCATTTCAGACTGTGCCATTGGAATGCATTTGCATGGTATTGAATCCTTGGTGATAATTATTTCAAAGCACATTTTTCATTATGCCGATTACTGTGCTCTGTTTTCATGGCATTGTCATTCCTTTGTCTCCTATTGTTGTCTTGGAATTGTTATAAATTATAAATCAGGCATTATAAATCAAATGTCAAATTCTTAGCTTTTATGATTTGACTGAATGGTAGGCTTCTAGTTATTAAGGGCTTGTCAAAACTTAGACGTCCTCCCAACCTGACTTCCTCTTTCTCTCGTCGTTTGACGCACTACTTAGCCATTGAACCCAGTTATCTCCATTTCTCATACTTTCTGGCCCATCTTTACCTTCTATTACAATGGAGTAGTTTATTTCCCTTTAGCTATTGACTCTGTCCTAACATCTTTCTAAGACCGAACTCAAGTTACTGCTTGCTCACTCACTGCTTTCGAAAACGGTTGATTTCTGCTGCACCACTCCAACCTAATCCCTCCTTGACATAACCTACGAAATGTAAAGTAACTTTTACACACTGCAGTCCTTCTATAATCTCATAATCTGACATTCAATGGAGTTAGACCTAATAATTTCTTTACCACCCAGCAAAGTTTTCTGCTGCCAAAGCAGAATCCTATTTGATGTAGCAACTTTGCTACCATTTCATATTTTTGGTATTTAAGTTTAATGCCAGTTCATTTCACTGGTTAAGTAACACACTATCTTCACTGTCTGCTAATGCTAAAAGAAAAACCCAAATCTGGACATTTGTAGAGAAGGTCATCGGGCATTTTCATTTGGTACAAGTGATTTATACCTAGTTTAATAAGTTGCTTAACATGTTGAAAAAGTTGTAAAGATATACTTTTAGACATAGGCTGCTAAATAGTGCCATCACTTCAAATGGAAGCTGGGTTGTGTATTTAGTGTCCTATGAGTGACAGCAGTTGTGATGATGATTTCCTAGCACTTGGTGGCATATTTAGTAATTGGAGTAGAGGAATTTTTGTAGCTATTATTGCGACATATACACTCAAGCATCTTGTCTCCATTATAATTATTGATAGTTTCAAATGACTTTTTGTTCTGCTTGGTATTTTTATTACACCAGGAAGACCCAATTTATTCTTATTGTGATAAAACAGGCATCCTATTTATGCATTGAATCTAATATTAGCTGTAGGATGTTGCAGCTGGAATGTTTTTGTTCACTGGGGTTACTTCAAGTTTTTAAGGGTTGATATATAATGCTGAAAATAACCTTATTCCGTTACTCACCTCTCTCAAGAAATGTAATTCTTTCTTCAGCATTATAATTATATATATTTTACTCAGAAGGTAAACTCTGAAAACCTGGCGTGCTTTTCATAGAAATGTCTCCGATGCTAACTGGCCTTAAAATTTATGAAATTGCAACTAACGGCTTTGCATCTGGTGAACATAAAAAGTTGGCATTGATTACCACTTGCTTCATGCTACAGCAGCATTCTCCTATTGTATACTACATACTTACACGTCTTTCACATTCACTGTGGAATATCTAGCTGGGTATGACTATTTGAATTGATTGCACTGAGAATGGCTGTAAGCACTTGAGATTGGTTAAATCCTTACCAAGTACTACTTTTTCCAGGTCTTTCTGTGTGCATAGTGTAGGATTTGTTGAAACAACAGCACATGTGTGTATATGTAGGCTCCGTGATTATTGAGTTACATAGTATACACATACATACAGTGGCCGTTTGTGGAGAGGTTATCCCCTCTTGAAACTCAGGGTATTGCTGGCCCACATCTTGAAAATGAAAAACAATGTGCATAAAAATGTAGTATACATATAGCAAATATTTATATAATGACATAATATTTGGCTATAATAGTCAAGTCATAATGCTAAAGTTGTGTATGTAATAAAATCAACTGCATACAGGTGCGATGTAATATGTATGTATTTCTTTTCTCTGACTCATTTGTTGACTCATTATTCTCGTCTCACAGCTGTATGAATTCAATCTCTTCCTGTAAAGGACTGTCCACATGTTTTTGTAAAAGTCCAGCTTTTAAAACTGTTATTGTTAACACTGATGTCTCTTGCTGGTTAAAATTTGTGTATTCAGTAGAACTAGAAAACAATTTCGTGCTGAAGAAATTAAATTGCCTTGTGAATAATTGGGTTTGGATGTTTCTAAACTATTTAACCAATCAAAGGGCATTGAAGAAAATGTCTGTTTTATCAAAATGTTTTTGATTTTGCTGAACTTTACAGCATTTTTAATGGTGATGACCAGAAACCAGCCATGAAATTAATTACTTTGTGTAAAGTGTAAACCACACTTTTTAATTTACCAAATTTGAATTTTGTTCTTTAGGGCAGCTAAAGCAATTAAATTCAGAAGACAAAAGCAGTAAAAAGTTTGTGAAATGAGCCCCTGTAATGTGTTTGTAGCATCTATCAAGAAAGGAAAAATTGAAAAAATTCACTTTACATCCATTACTTGACTATTATACAAGGTCTTCGGGCATTGGATGTGATTCAACAATTAATAATTTTAAAAAGTGGCTCAACATTTTAAACTTTGTTTAAATTAATTTACTTACCAGAATTTTGCTTTCACTTTTTATTTTGCCCTTGGAAAATCTTCCCCAACAGCTATACACCAGTGTACTGGCAGATACAACGGCTTTGTGTTGCTAAATTTAGCAAACTTTTTTATTATATTATGCTTTGCTCTCTGTGTGGCAAATGGTGCACTTTCACACAAACTTTTGCTTGCTTGCTAAAAGTATCTTTTAAAAATTGAAATCTTCTATATGGCTGTCTATTCTAGCCATGAAAGAGCAAAAGAATCTCTACTCAGATGCAGATCTTCTTACATTTTTATCTTACCATTAATGAAATAGTTGTTCATTTTGACTTCATGCTGATTGTTTAATTGTACTTTCAATGCAGTGATATGCTAAGCAAATGGTCTGTATGGTGAATCACTTCAGTTTTAGAGTAGGTCAAAGAGCATTCACATATTCATTAACTATCAATTTACTAGTAAAACTTTACAGAATTCATTCCTTAAATGCTTTCAAATCTTGCAGTCTCAAAGACTGCTTGAAGAAGGAGAAACTGAGCAGAAGCGGTCTTGGTTCCAGAATCATGAGGAAAGACAACTTTTAAAAAAATCTTTAACACTTGGAGGTGAAAAGTCTGTGAAACGACCCAAAGCAAGGTCCAAGAGCCAACAGAAAAGAGAGCTTACTGTAAGTTAAACATTTTATTCAGTAACAACACTCCATCTGTCTGTGACAGTCACACTTGTCACAGCTGCATGTCACAGATGTATGTTACAGTTGTATATCACAGTTGTATATCACAGATGTATGTTACAGCTGTATATCACAGTTGTCATGTCTGAACAGTTGTCTGTCTGTCTGTCCTCAATTTAGCTCTACTGGATAAACTGGAGTGGCAGACTGTCAAAGCGTCTTCAACAGCTGAAAGTGTTGAAAGAGAACTTGCAGTGATTTATCATGACTCTCAATGGCTGACTTGTGTTTGCTGTCACGATTGTTATTCTGTAGATCATTGTTCCCCACAGTATACTAGTTGTAAAACAATCCTAGACTCTATCAAATTACATGTTCTATTTTCAGTTTAGAAGTTGATAGTAAGTTTAGCTTTACTGACAGGCGTACTGGTTATCATTTGGTATAACCAGATACTAGCTGATTCGGTTTACAATATGATGCAGTTTGTTATAGGATTTGTGTGGCTGGCATAAGCCATCTATGCCATTGTTCTAGTTGATAACCATCTGAATATGATATCATGGTCTGTGGTTTAACTCTCTCAAAGTCGTCTGATGTGCTAAATTACGTAATTTCTTTTCTACAAACTGAAACCACTAGTCGAGTTCACCCTTAGTGGCACCTGTATATTCACTGAAATTGTGTCTGTTGATCTCAACCATCATATGTGACCTGGCACCACAAAACAAGGGATGTATATAAAATGTTGAAAACCTAGTTATTACTATGGAGTGATAGAGCAGACTTTTCTGAACATTTTGCACTTTATTGGAAGTCTCTAGCATAAATAGAACTCGAGATATTAGTATTTAAAAACTTTAACGTTTTTAGAATTTCTAAATTACTGTTTCGAGAAAATCGCATTTAAAGTTGGCAACTCTAGAATAAGTTGAGAATTATTTGTTTACAATTTACAAGCCTTAGCAACGGGTCTTTGTATAATAGAAATAGTGACAAATTTGGTACCAAAATAATTGTGAAAGTTTGGGCTTTCTGTTAAACTAAATTTCATGCTGCCTCAACATAAAATTAGGTCAAATATGGCCGCCAAACTTTTTGTCTAATTTATTTGTCAATTTGCCTTTTACTTTGTTTAATGATTGAAAGGTTTAACAATTCCAGCAAAGAAGAGGATTTTTCAGCGAGTTTGTGTGTTGAGATATTTAAATTAGGCATCCAAGTCAGCAGGAAGCCATATAAAACAAAATGGCAGCTGCTTCCTGTTATACATTGAATATCTTCCTCTCCTCTAATATTATATTGTGTAATATATCAAACTGCAGCTATTGAGCTGTACTGTTTCATAGTTATTGCTTAATGAGTAGAACACTTATGAGAAAATTATTTGACTATTATGAGATCATTCGAGATTCATTCATAAATATCTTTATAATCTCTAACGGCAACTAAATTTAGCAATTGATGTTGAAAATATAAACATAAAATCAGCTATTAGAACTTTTGAGTTTTATTAGGCATTATTATTCACATTTAAAAAATCAAATACATTATTTTAAAAAACTAATTAAATGCAGTAAAAAATCCAGCCTGGATACAATCATTATGCTTGAATTAACTCTAATCAAGAAAAGAAAATTAGGTAGCTTCTACGGTTTTTGCAAAAAAGGCACTTTTCATCTTTCTACTTCCTTGGTCTTCATAATATGAGTTTACGGAGTATGGACACATAACATCATGTATGTGGCAAAAGCTTCATCATTATCATCAGCTGATTTTCTAGCAATTATAGATGCTGCTACTTGACATCCATCCTGCCAATCTACCCATCTATTGTCTATTCCAGATCTGCAAGTACAATGTTGACTTTTTTAAATAACAAAAGAAAACGGTAGCTTGATTAGAAACTATACGCAGTTATATTATGAAAATTTAGTTGGTTAAACACTCTTGTGGTACTACTATAGCAGCAGTTAATTGTCATCCTACATTTTATCAACATTTAAATTTATTGAATTAAACAGAACAATTAAAATTTAAAAAATTGTTGAAAATTTTTAAGCACATCATTAAAAGACTGCAAACCTTTTTATGAATGAAATAAGCAGAAGCCATAACCTTGCAAGCCAAAATTCGGAGTGTCTACATTAGAAGTGTTAGATTGATAGGTAGTAGAGTTGTGTAGGTATAAGTCTTCACTCTAATGCCCTTACAAGCCCACTTTCTAAAATGTACAGAATATCAGATTATTCTATATTAACATAGTATTATCAGTAAAATTACACATTATGCACTTGAATATCTAGCATATCTGCAATTGGCAATTTTGAAGCAATGTCTTTCGATAACTATTAACTACTCAAGCATTTAATAGAGTAAAAAAGCTAGCTAAGTGCAACTGAATCTATTAAAGACATTTAATATAAAATCAATTTGAATTCAATAAACTACTTTAAAATATGAATAAATTTTTGCTCATCTTTTATAATAAAATTAAAAGTTTAGACTATTCATGCATTCAGTTAGCATTACTACTCACTGAATAAGACTAAAAGTAACTTACTGAAAAACTAAGTCAGTCAACTATAGAATCATCATGAACTCGCATTAATATTTCATCATTATACTCATTTACATTGAATCACATTTACCATTTCAATTTAGTTATAGGTGATGCTTTTATCAATATAAAAATGATTATCAATTGAGTTTTGACAGTAACTGTAAGCCTGCATAATGTGATAAAGATTTTATCATTATATTTTAAATCAAACTTTGAGCTAATTTAAAAATCACAAAAGGAAACGGTAGTTTGACTAGTAGTAGTAGGCTTAATGTTAATAGTAATACTAATAGTAATCAGTAACTGTATTGACAAAATCTAAGGCAGAGGCTAAAAGTTACTAAGAGTAAGTCCAATGTAAATTGAAATATCAACTATAGAATAAATCAATAAATATAATACTATCAGTAGGAGTATCAAGTCTTAAGACCGAAGGCGAAACTCAGAGTCAGACTCAAAGAGTCATAGTAAATTTATAATTATTAATTACTTCTACTATTAATATTAATGTAAATGTAAATAATGTGCTACATTTGGTTTTACTACCAAATACCAGCGTCAGTAAATCATCAATGGTATTCATTATGATTATCATTATGAGTAACCGTACCTAAAACTGTGGGTCATAGTGAGAGTCATTTAAATAGTTACTAATATAGAATAGAATAGTCATAAATTCAATAGACAGACTCCTACAGTCCTACTCCTAGTGATAGTATCAGTATAACTGTAACTCTATAACTATAACTATAAGTATAAGTATAACTATAAGTATAAGTACAACTATAAATATTAATAAATTGATAACTACAAATAATCCTGGCAACAATTCTAAGTTAGTAGCATAAATGATTGTTTTGAGTATAATTACCTGTATTGTTGTGATTTTCAAGCTTGAACGCTAAAGATAAAGATTAAGTTCAGCATTTATCACCAAAGGGCAAAACAGCTCAGTAACTTAAAAGTTAAAAGCTAACTTTGGATGGAGCACGATGAAAAACTAAAACTGGCCTTCGATTTTAAATACGATGCTTCTGACAATACCAAGAAAGAGGTGTAAGCTACATTCATTTGATAAAAAATAAATTTGCAAGATCTCACGCTATGAAAAGGACTAAAATTGTCTTCTTTCTTTATTTGGTAACTACGCAATTTTTTCATCATTTAAAAAATTGAATGCCTTAGTTACCAACTTTAACTGCAACTTTAGAGCTGAAGGAATCATCAAATGCTTACGGAAGTATGATTTTTGAAATCCTTGGATTTTTTTGTATTAGAAAAGTTTAAAATCTAAAAATTGGAAATTAATTTCAAATTTAAGTATTTCCAAATTAAACCTTCATTTACTACACTTTATAAACGCCGCCACATCCCCGGTTTTGTCGCGATTGGTCACATATTACTCTGATATCAGCCAATGTGCCTTCTATGTTCTTATATTGACTCAACTTACCCATTCATCTCCACCCTTATGAAGTAACAAATCTTGTCAAGTTTGGATATTGATGCAAGATCTTATTTTTATTGTACTTTGAAGACATCTGTGAGGAAAAATAAACTTCATATCTTGGTGAGGATACGGGGTAGTGGTAGAAAGGGTTTCGATGGGGAGAGTTGTAATAAGGAGGTTTTGGTGGTGGGGGATTCGCGAGAATTGACCTCTCACCATTTAGTGGTACTGTTGTAGGCTGAAGACAGAGCCAATTATGAGATCATGAAGTCGCAAGCTTATGCTGCCAGAGTGGCCAAGAGAAGTCGAAAGCAGGGGAGAATCAGAACGGTTACAGATGATGAACCTTCAGGTACTTTCTCATTGTCCTAGTGTATCATAGTCGTAGTATATCATAGTCCTAGTATATCATAGTCCTAGTGTATCATAGTCGTAGTATATCATAGTCCTAGTGTATCATAGTCCTAGTATGTCATAGTCGTAGTATATCATAGTCCTAGTGTATCATAGTCCTAGTATGTCATAGCCCTAGTATATCATAGTCCTAGTGTATCATAGTCCTAGTATATCATAGTCCTAGTGTATCATAGTCCTAGTGTATCATAGCCCTAGTATATCATAGTCCTAGTATATCATAGTCCTAGTATATTGTCCAATATGTCATAGTTCTTATCTTTCAACTTGTTTTTTGGCAAAATATCATTTTCATGTTTTGTGTTTATTCAGATCCATTGTCTTCACAGCAAGAACAACGTTATCAACTTTGTAGGGTTAAACCAAGCAGGTTCTTTGATGGTCAGCCATGACAGTTGGTCTGCTAGCAGGGAGTGTTGGTACTGCATGTCATTGCTTAAATTAAATCTAATCAATACTTTAAAATAAATATGCAATAGACTTAAAATGCCAAATCGATTTATGCATAATTATTTTCTGTTTAAAATACAATGACTCCACAAAATTCACAGAATGCAGCCGTTTTGCATCCTGTTAACAATGGATTTTCAGTACACACCCTTGAATATTGATCAGCATAACATATTGGCCACCAGTGCTCACCCAGTAGCCAAGTACAAGATTAAAATCTCTTTTATTACAGTGCCATTAAATTTCTCATTTGCATCAACCAGCCTTCTGTTTGCTAACATTCAGAACTCAAGAGAGTGTATTTGATGGTGTGGTGTTCCTCAAGTAGTATAAAAGTGCAAAATTTAGAGACGTTGAAAAATGAAGTGCTGGATTTCTAACCGTTGTAACATGACAAGGTTGTGTTATACAAGTATGGAAGTTTGAGTGGTTCGTTAGCTTCATAGATATCCTGCTTCTATTGAGTTCTGCAGCTCACTGTTTAGTATTCTAGTAGCAGCCTATAATAGAGTATTGTTGTGCAAAGGTCAGCAAACATAAACTAAATAATAGCTTAGAAAAGCTGCCTCTAGGCAAACAATGGCCTGTCTCTCCATTGTACTCTGATCTCCTCGCTATCTTGGCTCTTTTGTTTTATCTCCTGCATGACTTGATATCTCTTTTATGCTCTTCAGTCACAGAAAGTTCAACATCTTCAAAATAGATATATGGATGATATCCAACGCTTGGTGCTGGGCATGTCCACTATGTCACTCTGGTGTGATGATATTCTCCACAATCTCTTCTCACAATCTCCCTAATTTTACATTTTCTAAACATTTGGTCATAATGTTGAAAATTCACAATTGTGGTGTACGCCCAGAATGAATTTATTATGTGCAAAAATATTTTTCCCATTGCACTTTTCATCTCTCCCATGTTATTGGTACTTTGAACTGTTGCCAAGAGATATTATCTAGCATACTGCAGTCAAACCTTGAAATATGATATTCTAGATCTTTCATTAGCTAGATGACCTCCCATTGTTCAATTTATTTACTATTTTCTATCAAACACAAAAAGTTATTTTATTGATTTTCATTCTCGCTAGTCTGCACACCACAAATTATGTTTAATTGAGTTATATAAATCAATACCCTGAGCCTATTGATTTCTGTTTATGTGTTGATGGTAAAGTTGCATCTTGGTCTCTCTCTACTAGTCTCTACTGCCGATGCTGCCAATGTCCCTATTACAGGATTGTGGCCAAGGCAGACAGCTGCTGTTGACATTCTAACAATCACAGTGGAAATATATGGTGGTTTTTTGTGTTGTCTATTGTAAAGGGCCATTGATCCTGTCTGCTTGCTTAAGCCTTGCCTGTCACTCAAACATCTAGTTGTACTAATGTTTCAGGACAGCAGATCCTCCCTATTATCGTTGATTGGTCTTATAATCAAAGCTTCATTAGCAACTTACGAGACCTTTTTTAATTTAGCAAAGTGTTTCTAATTATTTTTAAATAAATTGATTACAATTGCTGGAAATCCCAATTCTCTTGAAAGTAGAATTACTAGCATGCTGTTCATACCATTTTATGAAAAAATGCCTGCTTCTTTTGTATTCAGTATTCAAGTTGGCCCAGAATATCAATATATCTCCCTGAATCTTCACTTGGTGTCAGTTGAAAAAGTTTATGGTAAATTTAATAAGCAATACAAATGGCAATAACACATATATCATAACATAAAAGAATTATTAGTTTGTTGACTGTACATTGTCAATGAAAGTAGTTGCATGGCAATAATTTGTGGAGTTTTAATGCGAGAGAACTCTTGAAAAATTTTCACCAAAGTAGATTTTCAACATCAAATCTTTTCTAATGTTTACTTTTCATAGTTCAAAACTGCATATTGTTTTTTACATTTGCTTTGATTATTTCAGCATTTTCATATTACTTTTGGGCACATTTTAGCTATACTTTCAAATTAAAACACCAGTTCATGACCAAAATAAATTTATCAACCACTGCTAGCTGATGACTTTTCATTTGCTCAACTAATTTTATTAATGAAAAACAACAATGTTGTGGCTGATCTGAGTTAGACATTAATTTTTATTTTTCCATTTTGTACTTTACAACTTCTGATTCCAGAAGTGTTAGGAAGACTTGGTTAGGAATATGAAGATATTCAAAATGTGGTTTCTTACTAGTAAATCTATATCCTTAAATGCATACATATTCTAATTACCTCTCCATATTGTGTGTGCATGAAGAACTGGTATTACTTTACATAGTCACATTGTCATCTGAAATATGTTGTTCAATGAGTCAGATTCCCATGTACATACTGGTAGATTATATGATTATTTCAGCTAAGAAGTTGAAACAAATTGGCAAGAAAAGGAAGGGTTCATCATTTGAGTCTGAACTAACAAACGTTGGAAGAAAATCAGTGAAAGGACTAAGATATAGGTTAGCAAGAAGATTTAAAGCAGCAGCCAACTTTTTATGTTCTCAAAAATTTTCAAATTAATATTCTTCTTATTCAATATTTAATTAAATATATTATTTTATTTTGTTGTAGAGCTCATGAGGCTAGGAAGGAAATGAAGAAATTAAACAAAACATCATCAAAGGGGGCCCAAGCAAAGGGTCAAAATAAAGGCAGTGGTAGTAGGACTGGAGGTAGCGGCAAAAATAAAAGCCAAATAAAAGGTAAAAGGAGAGGTGGGCGGTGATGTCAGGTGTTTGTTGATAACAGTAACTTTTGACAGGTGGTTGGTCTATTGTAAAATCTATTTAATGAGATTTCAAGCATGTTGAATTTGTTATCAATTTGAAATATATAAATAAATTTATTAAAAAGACCATCACAAAAATGTGTGCTTATTATTAAGGGCAGTAGAACCAAATATAATAACAAGTATCTTACAAAAATTTACATCAATAGGAAATGCTTCATTTATATAAAACTTGTAATATGCACATAAGCACTATAAAAATTCTAACGCAATATGGGAACAATGCTTTGGCAATTATCACTAGAACTATTATTCTTATATTTCAATAAAAAAGTACAAGTTAAAAACACAATAAATATAACAAAAATACAGGCACCTATAAACAAGATTTTTTTCATATTTTGTGCTTAAACAGCATGGAAATATGATTTATAGTCTAATGTAGAACGTCATGAGAAAAGGATTGAAGTTCGCATTTACCACACCTCTTGGAGGCAGGTTATAGCAGCAACTGTGCACTATTTGGATGTGTTGCTGCCGTGACTACTATGTGCGTCACCGTTGTGAGAGGATATAGATGTTAACTCCGCAACAAACTCAGGGTCTTTGTGAAGCTGCTCAATCTCTTCAGGTAACACACGACGATGTTCTGAACGGAGAGACCTGTTTGATCGATTGGACTTGCTACTACGATTAGATCTATTACTTTTGGTACTGTTGGCACGCGTTGATTGTTGCCTATGTATTAGGTTATGGGATATTGTCCTGTGCAGGTTAATGTTGCTAGAACCCGCTGCATTGCTGGTTAGCCATGGATGAGTCAATGCTTGAGCTGCAGTCATTCTCTCATTTGCATCTAGCACCAATAATTTGTCAATAAAATCCTTGGCCAAGTTAGATATATCTTTCCATGGCTACAAAAGAATACCAGACATTGTAATACATTTTATATTTGCAGCATTCCACTCTGCAATTAAATAATTTAACCAGTTTTTGATTAGAAAAGAGATTATTTGTTTTCACATATGACCAACTAAGCACAAAAAATTGTTTAAAAAGTTCACTTGTAGTAGCCAGTGCTAAAATAGCTGTTGCTGCCATGTGTATGGTGGGTGTAAGTAGTGAATGAGGACTGGTATTATATATCACAAAACATTCTTGAAGGGCTTAGCAAATCTCCAAACTAACTAAAATAGTAAACTTGGTGAAGAGTAAAACAAATAAGACATAATAACTTACAATAGACTACGATATCTGGGCAAGCCTACATCACAAACAAAAAATTGTTGGGTGTTCACTCTCGTTTACATTTTTCAGCATTAGTATGACCAATACAAAATAATATAGTAAATAGGAAATAAATGGCGAGGAAAGACTTTACAATTGTTATAAAAAGAACAGTCCTGAACATGACTAGAAAACTGAGGTATTTGGTTCCACAAATAATAGATAATTCTGTTTAGAAAACATAGCATTGTTTTTGCAGCAACAACCGCGCCATCTGGCAAGTGTGTATGTACATGAAAAACAAAAGGCTAACCTGAATCATAACAAGGTCATTGAATCACTGCGAATCAATATAACCAGCTATGCTGTGATTGGTTAGACTACAATTAACAAATGATGGTTATCACCCATTGTTATCTGACTACGAAAAGATTTGCGACTACTAGCCAGCGCTACTCTAGGCTATAGCCCATTACTAACAGTTACCTGCAATACACATAACCTAATCTAAATTCGAAACAGTACAGCAATTGTTAGCCATTAAAACAGACTGCTGCTTGTTGAAATAGCAGATGCTGATTCAATTAAGACTATGTTATAGTTAGCAAAGAAAGAATGGGTTTTAGTAGTATTATTTAGTTGATTAGATAGTTGTGGTCATGAAACAGTCCTTGTAAGAACGCATTCAAATGCTAGTGTTGGGTAATCATGACTATTGATTTGTGCACCAGACACACGACCAACTCCAGATATTCCAATTAGCAGCTTCAACAGTTGCAATTGCATTAAATATCCTACCAGCACCACCACTCTGGTAAAAGTGCAAACATAGGCTATAAAATGATATTGTTGTTGAGTGAGAGTGAATACATTGAGCCTAAGAACTTTATGCAACTTTTTAAAAGCCTTCAAATAAAAAAGATTTGTTATCTTCAGCGCCATTGTGTAATTAAACATGGGGAGTTTTTTTTGTTAAAAGAGCCATCATATTGAAAATCAATACCTTCTCACAAAATCATCTAGCCTGATATGTTATTGCTATTTCCACTTGATTGCAACTTCCATTGTATTCAACTTGACTATTTAATACTGACTCATTTTGGCTTTAGCCTTCCTGTTTAATACCACAGAATGGTAGTCACTGAACAGTGTTCAGTGGTTTTTACTAATGTATTTCCCATAAGACAAGTTTCCTAATTGGAACTCTTCAGTTTTAGTAAATCCTCATAACTAAACGAGGTACTTTTACATACTAGAGGCACAGTAATGGGGAAATTTAGAAGAGCCTGGGTTCTAAATGAAACATTGGAAATAAGCTATGTTGTAAGTCAGAAGTGAACTTTTTGCATAACTTCTCCTGCTAACCAAAACCCAGCGAAGATTTAAAATACAAGTGAGAACTACTTGCACACATATTATTCCATCTTGGCTACAAAAATTGCAGGAAATCTAAAGTTTTGTCAGCAAAACCTACACAAATCATTGCAGGTCTTAACCTAGCAGTTTGTACCTCAATGTTACAAGCGTGATTACTTAATATACACCATATAATTTTAATCATATGTTATTTACCTCTGAACTATAGAAGTACTTGGCATGAAGTATTTGGCGATAAAGACGAGTTCTGTTCTCATCATCGAAAGGCATAGTTCCACTGAGCATGATGTAGCAGATAACTCCCGCTGCCCACTCATCAACAAGGCTATTGTATGGCTTCCTAGCTAGTATTTCTGGGGCAATGTACTCAGGAGTGCCACATGTCGTCTGCATGTAGTCATCACCAGCACGGCGATGTGCACTTAAACCAAAATCTGTGATCAAAATTTTGGAGTCATTACCAGGATGGTAATATAACAAGTTCTCAGGTTTAAGGTCCCTGTGTGTTATTCCAAGACTGTGGAGATATTTGAGACCTTCCATCACCATTTTTGTCACTCTAATAGCATCACGTTCAGTGAAACTTCCTTTGGCAATGATTCGGTCAAATAACTCACCACCAGTTGCTAATTCCATCACCATATACACTTTGTCTTTACTTTCGAAAACTTCCACTAGTTGAATAACGAAACGGTGTTTTACCCGTCTTAAAACAGACAACTCTGCTTCAAACACATCCTTTCCTTGAATTATGTCTATCATTTTGATGGCATATGGCTGTCGGGATGTTCTGTTTTCAACTCTAACTACTCTGCTGAAACTTCCACGTCCAATCAGAGCTTTTATTTCATATTTTGCTGTAACTCTTGGATCAATTTTGACACGATATTTCCTTCTATCATTTGTGTCTGGCTGATTGTCTGACTCCTTTTTAACCAAATCCTCTTGTTTAGTCACTTTTATATCATCAAAGTTTTGTTTAATTTCCGAGAATTTACTATCCTTTGATTTGGAACTATCCCCAGTGTGGGTGTAGACCGTCTCAGGGGGAGGACCATCTTCGGAATCCACTCCCGGCACCAACTTACCGTTTAGACAACCCATAGCGAAGATTGATCTATGATATGAGTGTAAGATATGGTCATGGTGATTGTTGTTTGACTAGTTTCCAACGGCAACTGCATTTAATAATGCATTTTCTATGAATAAAGCAAAGAATATATGGGTTTTTTTAAAATAAAACTTATAACTTATTAGTGATTTAATCTACTACTCAGTACTCTAGTTAAAGTCAATACAAATTAACAATGGTTTGCTCTGTGAATCAACACCATAGTTTTGCTCATCACTCATCACTGTGACCAACTCCAAGTTAAACGGCAAATTAAAAAGCTGTTGTGAAACTCGCACTGAGACTGAGAGTGAGTGTGTGGAAAAACAAAAACTACCAATACTAATAGTAATAGTTATATTAAATTTAATACTTAGAGTATTAGTAATGGCTTGTAAAGAAACTTACTCAGTTACTGGAAATACGATGATTATGTCTTCTTCAGCTGCTAGTTGTAAGTCAAATTCATAAACATACGACTAAGTTTGATTCACTACTTGACCCAGCAAAAGTATTCCTATCACAATGACAAGGGTCTAATCTTGATTCTGTTGGATCGAAATATCAATAATTATTACAAGAAGATGAGAACTATATCAAGTCGAATGTGAATATATCCTAGGCTGCAACAATGTAGACTTATCTAGCTAATAATGATTAAAATATGGTACCGAAACGGCAAATGACAGCTGTGTGTTCCTAGTCAGTTAGATACTAAAACGATGAAGAGTAGCAGCGAGTAGCTTCAACGGATTATAATAACTGAACTTATCTATTGTGTTGTAAAGGGCACTAACAAGCACCTGTTCATTTTCATTGAAGCGTTACAATCTATTGTTTAGTGTATACATACGCACCAAAAATGAAAACAATTATTTTGATGCTTGTTTTCATTTAAAAGTTCAAACTAACTATAAAGCAAATTTTATCTAAAAGCAATTAAATTGTATTTTAGTAACAACTTTTCAAAATAGTATTGGATATTTATGTTCTATTCGTGGCATTGATCGCTGCGCTAACTTGAACTTGGTCATGTGACCTACATTATAGTGGTTATGAACAATTGTATTCCTATTGTTGCGCCGCTATTGTTGAGTTGAGATCATCATTTATGCATAATTAGGTTGCTACTGTGAGAGAATCATGTCGAACAGCTCCTGTTTTAAAAGCTCATTGAATCTGCAGCACCTGTTGACTTTTACAGCCTCCCAGCCTAACTTTTGTAGGGAAGGGAAACAAGTTGCAACTGGTGGCATTACAATTACTCAACAGGATACATCACAACTGCTTTATAACTATTGCACTGTATGAGTAGGTGAAAATTACAGACTGGGGACGCTGCACTGCTTTTTTTAATTTTACAAGTCTCAGTAACATCAGTTCTATTAATGAATTGGCTCTCCAAGCACATGTTAAACTGATTTATAAGCTTAAAAAACTCTGAGACTTTTCATTTCCACAACTACAGTTTAAGGGAGAATGTAACTCCTATTATTTTTAAAAATCCCAATCCTAAAAATAATACCCATAAAATAGTTGTGTTCAATAAAATGTGAATAATTAGATGAACATCATTCTTAAATATAAACCAGTTTTCATAAATAAGTTTTCCTTGCTGACTTGGTTGCGAACAGTGGCCAATATTGAGTGTATTCCATAGGAATTTAGAGAAAGGGCAATTTCTAAATATATTATATTGGTTTCAAAAATTATTTTATTAATTCATAAGTTTTTAGGAGTTATTTTAACTTTCTTTAATTTTTATTACTTTTTTTATATCAACACAAGAAAAAATAAACTTGTTTTTTAATGCCATCCATGATTAATCTAGTCCCATAATATGTAATATACCAATCCAGCACTTATTGCTTGCTGATCTTACAATATTTCACAAATACTTCACAAATTATCAGACTAGCTTGTCAAGCGAGAATATATTTCTTATACAGTCAGTGGTTTATGTTTAAACAGCACTTAGCAATATCTCTGTTTTTCTGGAACTTGGTTAATGGGCTGCAGCCAGTTATAATCAAGTGCAAGAAACAACTTTCTTATATTACTATATAAAACTCTAGTTTTAGTGACAAACTATAGTTTGGAGTTGTCTTTTTTCAGCTAAAGCTAACAAAACCAAATTCCTGCTAAGTTTTGAGGCTGTACATACTGTAAAAGTTTAAACAGGTAAATTGAGATAACTTTGTTGATATCATAGAGTTCAACATTTCTTTAATTATGTTCATTTGTTCACCCAAAGAATTATCTTCTCGGTGCAGAGTTCTACACTATATATAAATTTATAGAAAACTCAACGCTAGTTTTGCTAAGTAAAAACTAAATGCAAATCATGGCTTTGTTATAAGTAATCATTCAGAGTTCTTCCATTGCAGTATCTATATCAGGGGTGGGCAACTCCTTTTGCATGAGGGCCAAGATCAGAAGTTAACCAAAACGAAGGGCTACATGATTGTACCCATATTGAATTTTATTATAATAAACAAATTGTCACCAAACCTATACTGTGCTAATCAGAATACATATAACATTTTTACTTACTTTGAGCATCAATAGGGTTACTGAAAATGGGCAAAGGGTTACAGGTGGCCCTGCGGGGGCCCCAGTTGCCAACCCTTGTTCTATGTGGTCAAAGCAGCCTAAAACCTGATAGCTGCTCCAGTTTGGCACAATAAATTCCCACTTGGCTATTTCCATGATTCTTTAGTATTGGAAAGTGGTTATTCTCAAATAAGAAAATGATACCAAAAAGATGAGATAGTTGACATAGCTGTTTCAAAATAAATTTAATATAATATTATAACTAACAATTTATGAACAAATTTGTAAGAGAAGTAACCAAACAAGGTTGATAATTATGTAGAAACTCTAATTGCAGAAACTAATTGGATGCAATATTAAAGCCAAGCAAAATTTCGTTCGAACAGTTAGGTAAAGTATTTCCATGTTCCTATGCAGGGGAGAATTTCAGCCAGAGTAGTCATGATGAGCTGTGTTTTGACAAACTTCACTAAGTAGCTCAATGTTATAACTTACAGCATAATTCATTTTTTCATGCTTGGTGTAGCCAGTGGTCTGGGGAAAAAGTAAGGTATAATAAAAGTTTGACTACTAATTTTAGTGGCTCAAGTTTATAGCAAGAATTGCTATTAAACGTTTAAAAACTTTATCCACGAAAGCTGTGACATCACAAACCTCCCATAAGTTGTCTTTCCCAATAGCTATCAGCGGTTTTTATCAATCGAATTATTTCAACATTATTGGGTGATGGGTTGATTAGTAGACAATACCTGCATGTCATAAGTAATGTTGCCAACTGCAACAAGTAGTTGCAGCAATCTACAGCAGCTATAAAAAGATTATATCTTCATATACATTGCATATTATATATTTTAGCTATTGTATAAAAATACAGTGTTGGGGAAATTCAAACCGGACCACAATTGAACTAATGTTTAAAAGTCGGGGAGCAGGTAGGTAGAATAGACGAATTTCTAGTCTATTTTTATCTCATTCTAATGTCATGTCCTATATCTTTTAAGCTGATCCTTGTCTAAAGGAAGCATTTTATTTAGATCAGTTGTACAACTGTCACCAATAAATGTGGTTTTTGCTTATTTTCTGCCTTCATGTAAATAGAAGGCATATTCAAAATTCTAGATTTTATGAGACCTAAACTTGTTTTTGATTACTTTTTGCATAAAAGCTAACATATTTTCTCAATGTCTAGACATTCCTTGCAAATTCTTTGGACATATAGCCAGCTGGCTGCTGCATACATTAGCTAAATATTGAGTCTCATGTCTCATGTCACATGTCGCATGTAAATCATGTTGTACAGCATAATATTCTGTCAAAATAATGTCTAAAACAAGCTGTATAGCAAGATTTAATCAATAGGAAGCCATACTATATTGGAGAAGTGTCTGTAGGTTTCACGGTTTTGGAAGCCACCAATAATATTAAATTCTCTTTTGTGGTTCTTAGAATCAGCATCTCCAATCCCGATACCTAAAATGTAACAGCTGAGAAAAAAACGATATACTTTCATAATTTCTAATATAGTTTTTACTTTCATAAACTATGCAACCTACTTTTCAATTCTCGCCCAATTTCATAATGTTATTGGGCAGTGGTACTTTTCATTCTTTTGATCTATAGCAAGATTGTAATAATATGAGACATAAAAACACATAAATTGGCAATTGGCTATAATATTAATAATCAATAAAGTATATTCTATTATGAGATGAATATATTTTATTACATTGTTTGGTAGACTTCAAAGTGTGAACTATTCAATCTACTTACTCTGAATAATGTAATGGCAGGGAAACTATCTCAAATATCTCTTTCATTTTAAACTTAGCTTTATAATAACAGGAATCAGTTAAATTGACCTTCCTTTCTTTTCAGTTCAACAGAAAGTCAACTAAATTTATTATAAAATATGATTTATTTTTTTATTTGATAAACAACATAATATAATGACAAAACAGAAATAATACTGTTTAGCTAATTCCATATGCTCATTCATTAAAACAATTTAACCACAACAATTATATATTGCTGATTTAGAAAAGATCAAAAATGTAGTTTATTCAAATATAGTTAGCTAGACTGAGCTACACATAAATTGTTAGACTGACCTCTATGCAATTTAACACTTTAGGAGAATACTTTGTTGAGACACCCGTCTTTTTATTGTTAGTATCAAGTAAGTACTTCCGCACCAAAGAAGCAACATAATGTGCTTCAAATCATGTATGATTCAACAGTTTAGTCATTACTTTCAAATGAAGGTCCCTGACTAACAACCTATGGATGTATATGGTAAGATTTTGAATTGATATATTTATATCAACTTCATTCATACTTTTCTTGATATAGTATTGTGATAAGTGACTTTAGATCTTGGGCACGTTTAGTACTGCACTTCTCACTTCTTTCATATTCACCTGAGCATTAAAATTCTTCTTGCATCAAGTAACTCTATCAACACAGTTAGAACAGACAACTCCAACTATTACAGTGTCAGCATCTGATATCAGGTGTCTGGATAAAGATCAGGACAGCTGTGTAATGGTATTGGACAAGTTAACTTGTAAGTTCATCAATAAGTAATAATACAGTTGATCTGGTTATAAAAGAATGCTTCAATTATGATCAATTCCACAGGTCTTTGTGTTGCTCTTTAGCTACCTGTAATATTGAAACAGTAAAGCTTCCTTACAAAAGACTGTGGAAAAGACACGTTATATATGGCTTTCCAGGCTACAATTAGATGCACTAGATTCTAGAACTACAAATTGTTCGTATTTCTTCCAGTTCTTCATTCCTCTATAGATTTCGCTACTTTCAAAGTTAATGTATATGACAATATAATTATAATATAAGTGTATGGATATATAGAGTGGAATAATCCACAAGCTGGTAACTGTAGGTAGTTTAGACTTTATATAGAGTAAGTTTGAGCTACACTGCAACATTAGCCTGTTTTTTCAAGACATATTCAACTGTAGTGTGTTTGGACTGAAGACTTTTGAATGATTTTAAAAAAATGCTGGCAATTTTCATACCAAGTATATATTATTTTTCACTTTGCTATTATACTAATTATTTCATGATATTGTATATCATGATATATTATTATATATGATACCCGATGATTAATATCTATACCGTGTCAAAGTAAGAGAGTGACTAACTGCTATTGGCCATAAAAATATTTTTTCACTCATTAAGGTATTTAAATAATTTAAAAAAACATAATAAATTTATAGTTCTGAAGAACATGTCATGAAAATAGGTTTTGAAGTATATTTCATTTCTTTTTTTATACCTAAAAATAAATTTGGTAAAAAACAAGCCCACTTTTTCAAGACTTACTGCACACATAAAAATTAGAGACTGTCAAACAGAAAGTTTTACTTTCCCTAGTTAATACCAGACATTTTAGCAGCAAGAAAATGCTCGTTTAACTTTTTCAATGTGCTTGTCTGTTTTCGTCAACTAGTTTTAACAGCCATGCTTTTCATGGAAATGTCAAAATGCAGATGGTCCAAACTAGCTTGATTTAAAATTGACATAATTCGTTATTAATCGATTCAACACTAAATAGTATACAGACACACACATACCAAATGAAAGTGTTAGAAGTAGCCAGTTGGGAGACTAGTTTAGATGGAGTTCATTCATACGACATATTTTAGAAATACGTTTGAATTAACAAGATGGTTATTGCTTTTATTTTTTCCAGGCTTTGCTAAGGAAACGGGATCATTCTATTACACAAAAACTCAAATATTTAAAAATTCAAGTGTCAGTGGAAACTTGTACAAGTCTGCAAAATTTAAGCTCTAGATTGTGTATATAAGTTATAGCTTTTTAAAAGAAATTGAGTGTCAAACTAGTCAATGAAGGCCAAAAAAGTTGAATGAATTATCATATCTAAACACTGCAAGACGAGATGAGTTTTCCATGTTTAAATCAGCTGTCAACATTATACTAGATGTTGAGAAGGTCTGTAGCACAATGAGTAGCCTATTTATATATTCTAGAATTTCAGCAGGATATGGTAATTTTGCTCTGATCGCCAAGACCTATTCATCACGCAAGTTTGTTTGACACGCAGTGATAAATATGAAAGTCTCACTGCGAAGGTAGCGGAAATGATGATGTTTTTGTGTATAATATTTTTATCACATGCTTCTCACAGTGTCAGTTTTGTAACAAATGAACTTTTTAGTAATATACCAGGAATATAATGTGATCATTAGATGCCAAAAGAAAACATTTGAATTAAAGAAGCATTTTACCTGTAACCAAATTATTTGCATGATCACCTTCATATTTGGTCCACTATATGAATAGAAAACTTTTCATTATATTCTGTGCCACATGTCACTATTATTTACAAACTAGAGTTCAGACTGTGTCACGGCAAACTTTTCACACCTGCCATCATGGCATTTGTAACCCAGGATGATAAAAAGGAGAATAGTGGCATCAAAGATTTTTGAAAAACACTATCTAGGTTAGTCCACATCTGCTGAAGGCAAGTTCAATTAGTTTCAATTAGCAAAATATAGTATACTGACAGCTAAAATCTAAAAGAAATGTGTAACTAAAACGGTGGATTTCCTAATTGAGTATCATTTATACTTGAAAAAGTAAGCCATGATAGTTGTATAAATTCAACTGTATTGGTTGCAGGACTACCTGTGCAGAAGTAAAACATATTTCAATATTAGGAACTTAGATGGAAGATAATGACATGACTAGTTTTAGCAACCAGTTAATCTTTAAGCTAGTATTTCTACAGTTTAAATAGTCACATGTAACATGAATGTAGAAATTTAAGCCAGTGATTGAAACATACTAAAGTGAGACTAGCATAGAAAACACAAGAAATGCAATATCTAATGGAGGTGATTACCTCGTATATTTAATTTCTAAATTTACTTCATTAAGCTTGGAGAAAATGTACCACTACTGCTACAGAAATATTTTTCTCAGATGTTAAAGAGTTGAATCCGTAGAACATTTTTTTCTCAATGTAGCTATAAGTTTTTCTTCACAAAAGCTTTTGTGCATAATCGTAAGATGGTGATTGGCTATACCAGAATGTTTTTGAGAGAGATGTTTGATTATCTTCATGAGTTTTAGTTTGGAGTCTACATTGGAGATCACATCATGTCACTTTGAATAACTTGTTTCTATCTAGAGCACCAGCTTCTTAAAATTCTTTGTACCTGCCACTGTTATCAGTTTCTTACTGAGTAACTTGAGGGTTAACTAATAACTCGGAGTTCTTTTTAGGTCATTGCCCTACAGATCAACCACAGATAATGTGTCTGGACTATGTTTTGGGTAGCTTCTTAATCCAAGAAAAGACTAATTATTGCTAGAAAAAGTATTTGAAGCTTGATTGATTATATTAATTCTTTCATGAATTGGGCAGACAATGTGTGGTCTAAAGTCTATAAAACAATAAATAAAGATTATTATGTTTTTGTTTCTTGAGTTACTTTTCAACGATTGGTTAGATGTGCTATAGCCGGATGAGATTCTGTTTTGCAGATTAGTATAATCTGCTGATAGAAAATTACATGAATTTTTCAACTTTGAATTAATATTAAAGACAATCTGCATGAAGATTGATATTTTATTTACGACTATTAAACAATAAAGCTATCCTGCTTATCAAGCAAGTAGACTGCGTATTATAAAAATCTTACTATTATTTTGTATGCTAAATGATAATGTTTTTTATGGCTGCTAAAACCAGCTAGGAAAGCTTCGGACACAAAAACTGAATATTCACTTTTTTTAAAGTTACTGAGACATTAAGGACCAGTTTGCAAAACAAAGCTAAAATAAAAGAAGATATATTAATCTTATTGATAAATACAAGCAACATTATAAAACCAATATATAAAAATAATTCAATGGCATTTTTCAATTATTATCAAATAAAGTCTAGGTAATTTAGAAATAGCACACACTTGTTAAAAGCAATATATTTTAATACAAGTTCGTTGGTAAAATCTATCAGAAAATTTATGAGCTAGTTTAGCGTTTTTTTGGCAACTACTAAGATTTCAACAATTACTGTTCTGACATTTATGCCTGAAATTAAGTTAGTGGGGCTCATGGGAATTTTTGTGATAGGAGGCGGTTTTATAACCCATGGTGAAGTTGTCAAAAGTTTCATAACTCACTGTTCCTACTAATCTGTTTAGATCTCTTATTGTTTTCAGAGGAATCTGCAGTGTTGAGATTGCCCAGTGAATCTTGTAGTGTGATGGTTAGCGAGCAGCTTGCAAGGGGGGGGGGGTTTGGGTTCGAATTCCTGCAGTGGAGGCAAAAGTTTTATAGAATCATAATCATATATTAAGAAAATGCTTGTCTATTGCAAAACACTAAATTATAGTTATTTAGCTAGACTAGGCAAACCTCATACTATGTTTACATTTAATTGGTCAAAGTTATGCTGCCAGAAAATAAATTTTTTTGAAATGTGAAAAAATGTGTGAAATAACTTGACACATGAAAAGAAGCATTCCAAACTTAAACTTATTTTCAGGCCTTCAAAAATCAATTGAACTTTTGAAGTTGCTGCAACTACGCTTTAGAAACTGAGTCACTGTAAAATTTCTAGTAAAATTTTGCTCAAGAGTGCCAATTATATTACTCTCAAGTGAAGGAATGCTGCGATAAAATGCAAAGCTACCTGCAGTGCAGGTTAAATATGATAATTATCATTATTTCTTATTATTCACAAACTTCCTTTGATCTTGCACAAACCAGGGAGGGAGAGGGCTTGAGTGAGATAATTATACAATATGCAACAACACAGCATGTATTGCTGCACCTGCTGTGGTAAATGGGTAAAAGAAAAAGACACCAGCCGGGGTGCCTAATCATTTAGCAACCTGGCCATTATCTTGAATATGCATTCATGTATACATTCCAGAATAATGACATGATATTATACTAAATAATATAGTTAAAAGTGATTATAATCTATAATAAAATAACAATATTCAATTGGCAAAGAGGCTTCTATGTACGATAGTAAGATAGGTGCAGAAGTTGGAGGTTTGAAGTTCTTTATAACGATTTTGAAAATTCAGATGCAAATAATTGAGAAGCTCAAGCAAAACAGACCTATACATAGTTAAGGCTTCATGTTAGCAAATTTACAAATTAATAAATTATTTAAATTGGCCCAGGTAACTCCTTAATCATTGGTAAAGATTATATAATTTCTATATTAACATAATGGTGATTATGATGAATACATATTTAATTGGCAAAGCCGCAACAATTCTATGAGCAACGGAAATACTTCTACTTACAGTAAATCTTTGTTTTAGACAGAACAATTTAAAAAACATTTTTTTACTGCCATTAAACCAGTTGTATACTTTTTTTCTATAAATACACACTGAAACAATGCTAGGCTGTGTAGGCCTATTGCTAGAATACATAATCAATTCTATAAGAATAAGAATACAGAATTTATGGAATTCTGCTATTCAAATATGTATGGTATGACATGTGTCATGTAGAATGCATTCAAAAATTAATTAGATGATAGTTATTTAACAACTTGAGCAACTTTTATTGTGAATTATGTTCAACAAGAAGACCCTTCAAGCGTTTCACTAGTTAAACACATTACAGTTAAACTGTCTATGTTGATGAATGGCAAAAATTCAGTTTTTGAAGCATAATCTGAGCCTGTAAAAAGTAATTGTAATGGAGAAAGTTGCTAGCTTGATGTTAGCATATCTACTTGTAAATGGTGATTTGGGAGTTCTTATCAAAGTATATCCGTTCATATTTATAGCTCTCAAAGTTGAATCTCACGATTAATGTGCATACCATCTCCATATTTAATTGGTGTGTATTATATAAAAATGTTCAAAGGCTACAACCAGAGCCTATAGTATGCTTATAAGCATGTGAATAGCAACTTATTTGACACTTTGCTTTCAGAAGTGTACTCGTAGCTCAATATCATTAAATCTCTGTGTACCTATAAAACGCTACACTGTTATTACTTTATATGGAGCTACAAGAAAGTCAACAGCTAAACACCTATATTACTGTAATCTCTCTATGAACTTATGACTCAACCACTTTGGGTCTAAGAAATTACCAACAAATACCACACAGGTCATGTTCTTATATAGAAGCTAATTGGTTCCAGAATGTAACAAACAGTAGATAAATTTGTTTGAGGCGTTTAATTATTGGTAGAAATTAAAACCTACAAAGTGATAATAAGGACCTGGGTAAGTAATAAGTGGTCTACATGAGCAACCATTCAACCAGTTCATCCGATTTTGATCAAAACCTTAATAGAAGTTGATGAGCTTGGCCTAATCTCTAACATTACACAGCCAAGGAAGGTTTGGCTAAAGTATGGATTATAAGATCATCTATATATTAAATGATCTAGCGGCTTTAGCAGAGACAGTAATATGTTAATTAGTGGTATATATGCAAATAAAATAGCAATGCTAATATTAACTAATTCTGTAGCTTAGAGTTAAAACCTGCATATCCTTATTTCTAGTTACATCAACTTCACAACCCATACTTGACGAACAAAAGTATGTTGTTTTAATATATCTTGATATCTTTTGTAACTATTTTAGATTTAGCAATATATAATAGAAAGATAGGAGCAGCCCTTACTGGTGACAAGTCAATATATACCAAAGACTCATATGTCTAAAGGTTCATTGGTCCGAATGAAAATTTTTAATAAAATAAAACCGTTTTATTGCATAGGCTAATATGTGTTGTACCTAATATGTTTCAGGCTCAAACCTCAAACCCCAAACCCCTTAAAATGGCTTGCGCCATGTGTGTGTGTGTGTGTGTGCGTGTGCGTGTGCGCGTGCGCGTGCGCGTGCGCGTGCGCGTGCGCGTGCAGTGTGCAGTGTGCAGTGTGCAGTGTGCAGTGTGCAGTGTGCAGTGTGCAGTGTGCAGTGTGTGTGTGTGTGTACTAAAAAAATATTTTCTTTCCCATCCTTACCATCAGAGATGAAGACTATAAGCGTAAGTGGGTTTATATTACAAAAACTTTGCATGGCCAAATAATTTGTTTGGAAGTTGTGTCCCTCTGATCCCTGCCTGAATTATGCTCACAAGATTTATTATATGAATTGCAGTTTTTGTATAGCTTAATATACTATGGAGTCACAGCACACATGCAGCTGTAGGTCATTATAACTACAGCTGATGATTACATAAACTCTGTGCAAATTACATTATATATATAGGCCTAATAAAAGATTGGTAGTATATTTTACAGGAAATACAACAATGTATGTTCATGCACTTCTAAATTATCTCTACATTTTGATGTCTTTTTAAAAAAATTTCAAGTTCTCTTCAAACCAACAGCAATAAAACAGAAGATTTAAATAGTTATAGCAGTAGTAGGTTTAGTCACCAGAATGTCTAACACAAACTTATCATTCGGGCTGTAAAGACATGTGCTGAGCTGTTCATCCAAACATGTATCATGTTTAAATCCTTACTAATAGATTGAAAGTAGGTTTCATAGAAATGTTCTAATGTGCACCGATGTGTGCAATGCAAACAGTTATAACTGGTTCAGTACAAATTATCTGTAAACTAAATATATTCTAACCTTTAACTAAATCTACACAAAACAATATATTCCTTTTAATCATGGATTATATCAGAGTTTATAGAAATTGTTAGCTTCTTTTACTCAGGCTTCAGTCAAATATCACCAGTAGATTTAATGGTGTCGCTCTCGATAGATGCTTCCCACATAGATCACGCTTCCTAGTTAAAAGATATTAATTATTTTATGTATTTTGGTAAAATATATATATTTATGTGCAATTTATTTGAATATTATTGAAATATATGTATATTTAAATAAGTTAGGATCAATTGTATATTATTTTGCACATAAATAATTTCCTTTGATAAGCATATTCTTATTACTTTTGCATTTTTAGACTTCTTGTTGTCTGAAAAAATATTTCATTATTACAGTAAGTGTTCATTAAAGATAATGTCTATTATTAACGTGTTAAGGCTTTTTTGTTCCACACAAATCCATGAACATTGAAATATTGTTTCATATCATTTGAATTCATATTAACTATTTCATGTTCAGCAATCAATACAACAGTTATATAGGTATATTCCTATATATATTGTACCAAAATAAAAAATAGCGTCTAACTGGGAAACGTCAAAGTGGGACGTGTCTCTTTGGGATGAAACCATTTTAACCCTTCTTAAAATGACCTGTCAAGGACTATTATTTGTATGCAAAATTGTAAAAAAATTGTAGACAAATTTATTTTCAAATGCTATATAGGGTTGCATAGCAAAACACTGAAAATACTGCAGTTTTAACAGATTCATTAAGCCAAATAATGCTCAGCTTAAGCAAGTGCATGGGAGGGATATAGGTGTAAGAAAGTAATATACACCACCAATAAAACTTAAGATTAAATGGTAATAAATTTACAGTAAATTCTAATTAATTTAATAAATATGCTTATTAGAATATCCTATACTATCAATGTGGTTGTTTAGATTTAGAGTGTCTAACTGAGTGTCTAGCTGCAGTTGATTAGCTACTGTACTACCTCTATACGATGCCAAGCTTCAAGCACATGCCAACAACTGCAGAGTCTATTCTCTATAAAATAAGTTTCCACATTATGCATTCATTCTTGTTTTAGCCTTTAGGTGTCTCTAGGAATTTCAACTATTCTCAATGTCTTACAAATTAAATTATATGCAAGTAGTTTAAGTCTATATATGGACCTCAAGTTCGAGCACAGGTATTTTCACCTAAAGTTAGTTACCACAGTGAAATTATAATGTATATATTTTAAACACTTTAATTAACCTAATCTATATTTTTTCATCAAACATATTGAACTCACATTTTTAGATTAGTTGAGTGCAAAAAGTACTTTGTATTTGAGAGTCTTTTATTTTTCTAATTTGTTATTATTCTAGCTGGTCTTTTCAGTGTATTAAATTGATCTTTTATAATAAACTCTGAACAGAACTAATAGGCAGTAATAAGTTTTCTAATATTTTATTAAAATGAAATGATTTTAAGAGTAATTATTCAAACTTTACGGTGTAGCAAAAATATCAAATGGACACACTTCAATTTTACGAATAATAAAATAGTTTAACAAACAAAATATCTGCCAAAGATCAAAAAAACTTTTCCAAGTTAATATAAAACTGCAACATTACATATGTGCATTAGTTGGTGTTACGGAACTGTGCTATATTTTTTGTTATGCTATGATTGATCGTTTGACTAAAAAGGTAAAGTTTAAGTTTAATATTTTACCGCTATGATTTTTGTTAGAGTTGAGTATTTCAGTATGTTAGGTCTATATGATTAATGCTCTCCCACCTTTTCAGCCTATAATAATCACTAAACCCCGATATGTTGCTAATTGCTACAGAATGTATTGAGACTAATTTGGGGTTTTAACATCCACACCTGCGGTGTCAAGCATTGATTATCCTTTTGCACCACTGAAATAGAAAATATGTGTTGCAAATGTCACTTAAGTTCTACGCGTCAAGCTGTTTGGGTTTCTAATTGTCGGTTTGAAGTTTAGGCACAAAGAATTTGAAAAACACTTCTGCTAAAATTATTGCAAAATTACAAAGTAGTTATAAAGCTTAGACATCCTTTCTGGCAAGCATCTTTCTAGTTTTTCTAATAATTAAAAGTTACGAACAGCTGCATTTTCATTTTATAGGCTACTAATTATGACCTTTCAAATAATCTAGAATCCAAGAATGTGGAAATAAGTGCTAAATTTGAGATCAACATAAACATTGCTTACGTTAGCATAGTGCTTGCAGTTTGAGGACATGCTTTAGCCAATAAGAATGGTCATGTCATCATCACCAGCAATGCTATTGGCTATGCCAAAGTATATAAAAATTGTCTGGTTACTCCAAGTATCATTAGTGAGTTATTTAGGTTCACTTTAGATTTATTCTTCTGTAAACTGAGCATTTGTTTTAAATTGATGACATTTTAAAGATCTACAGAATAACATCACATATCCATTCAAGAATATACCAGAAATGGCTCCACAGCATGGCACAGGTATGGCTATATAGTACTTCTTTCTATTTAGCTTAGCAACATCTGCAGGTGCATTATGGATATTTTAAATACAATAACAATTTATAATCAGAATGAAATTAGTAAACAAATTTCTCTTTTATGGCTAATATAAAATAATTATGCTGAAAATTTGAATAGAAAACTGTGTAATACTCGAAAACTGTGTAAATTTAAACAGGAAAAGCATGCTATTCTATGATAGTTGTAAGACACACTCGAAAGTTTTTGCTAATGCAAATATTGCTTTTAATTAACTGAGTATTAATAGATTTATGCAAATCATTATGTTTCTAAAACAAAATTGTAACTGAATGTTTAACACTTACTTTAGACTCACACTGACACCAACTCTAACCTTTAAACCCACTTAGAAAGAACTATAGAAAGAACGACCTTGATAAATTTATATAAAGTATTATCACAATAGCAAGACTGTATTATTATAATAATAATGTAATAATTCATAAGCTGGACAAGCCCATGTCCTGTACCACTTTTGAACTGTCATAGTTGACTTATATCATCAAAATGGGCACAGATGCAGTGGTGCTGGTGTTTTAGGTGAACGGTGTGAGCCAGTTGACTATGACTACGTGATAGTTGGAGCCGGGCCAGCTGGTCTGCAAATGGCCTACTTTTTGCAGAAGGCTGGTCGCCAGTATGTCGTCTATGAGTCACAAGACAAAGCTGCCAAGTTTTTTGAGCAGCACCCCAGAAGCCGAAAACTCATTTCTCTGAACAAAAAGAACAACTTCTTTGAAGAAGAAACATTCAACATGAGACACGACTGGAACTCTCTGCTGTCAGATGACAAAGAGATGAAGTTTACCAAGTACTCTGATGAGTTGTACCCTGACGCCAGCGACCTCCATCAGTATCTTAATGATTACGCTCATCGATTCCAACTGAACATCAAGTATAACACTAAAGTAAAGAAGATAAGTAAACCTGACTCCACTTTTACTGTGTGCATAGAAGAGGCAGATGGGGAGACAACTTTTTGTAGAGTAACATGTGTGCTGATGGCAACTGGTGCGATGAGTGAAAACCTTCCCGAGGACATAGAAGGTGAGAAATTTTAGCATATTATTTGATTATTAAGTAGTATGATGGTTCAGAAAAGGGTTGACAACTCTATACTACATCAGAATGACATTAAATTTTTGGCACATGTTCAATTGCATATCGCTATGATAACCAAGTGTTATAAAGACCTGCTTCCTTTATCATACATGTAGCAAATGCTGTTTAAACTATTTCATTATTCAAGTTTGTTTAAGTTTAAAATATAGAGCTACATTCAACAATAATTTATTAAAGGAAATTAATATCTGTAAATGTATGAAAAAATGAATGACTAGCGGAAGACGAGATTATACTAGCTAAGATGTTTAAGATGTGCATTTAGGATCTATGTATTTTTTGCAGTTAAAGTATAAGGATGTTGGTATAAACATGCGATTAACTTGCAGCATTCTGTCAAATAGCTTTGAGTTTGAAAACCGTCTTAAATGACTGCCTGCTTTCTTGCCTTTTTAGCAATCTTTTCAACCAAAACAATCTTTGAACTCAGAGTTAAATACTTTTCATTTCCACATGGAGGTTAACCTTAACTCACCAAACCCCATGCAATCATCAGTCTATTCCTGATCCCACACAATAAGAAAAATAAATTACAACTATCATAGGCTACCCTTTTGTTATTAAATGGCAAGATTTGTGGTGAGGTAATAGCTCTAGTGAGTCGTCTGGATACTGTTGACAAGGAAGCAAGTGCTCCACAATGTGCCAACTCTTTCTATAAGGTGGTTGAGCTTTTGACATGTCTCCAGCATGCATTCGACTGAAACAGTCTCTGTTGATTGGAATAGCTTTAGTTCTGAAAAGTTTAGCAAATGTTCTAAGACTTTCTATTAGTTCTCTTATAGAACAGTAAACTAACCACTTTGACACAGCTATATCACGGCCACTTTCAAGTTTTAGAAGAAACTAAGACTTAACTTTATACATGTTTGTGTCACACTGGCATACCATACAGAATTTGATGCTTGCAATATCTTATGAGAACAATTTACTGACTTTTCTCCTAAATTACAATACATAAAAATAACTTAGATCTTAAACAGCATATATATATAGCATGAGTTAATCTACACTAACATTAAGACAGGAGGGCAGTCTTTATACTCTGTTATATGCATTAAGATCTCATAAAATGCTAAAAAAAGGTCCTTTAAATCTTCTCTGTCCATGCTAATCGGCTATATAATGCAAATACTTGCTGCTTCTTCAAGCGTTCACCTCTTAGCTAAAAACATGTTTCTTATCAACTGCAACCATGTTCATCAATGCTCGACTTTGTGGATTTACTGACGAATTTCAGGTGGCATGGCTAAATACGGTCATAAAATATTTTATATCTCTTACCAGTTTAATTGAACTCATAGAAATCTTCCAATGTTTATGTCAGAGCCCTAGAATATCTGAATAATGGATTGTATTTTATATTGTAATGTTATGTTGATAACTAGTCAAATTGCCATTAAGTTAGGTGCAGTGGACAGTACCAAGAAATACCTGAATGATATTAATAAAAAGCATGATCTATGATTTCCAGTTGAGATTTATTTTGATGACAACTTTAATTCTTTTGTCCGTCATGTTTCTATCTGGCTCAAACAAGATAGCCAGCTTTACATTGTTTAAGCACTGTTTTGATTAGTATGCTAATTTATGAGTAAAGAATGCCATTTAGATAAAAGATAATTGAAAAAGATACAATTAATATAATTGGTCACAAAGATGTCATGCATCCAGTGACTGATGGCATATCTTATTTGTTGCAGTTCTACATCTCAATATTTCAATATTATGTCGTTATTAATTATAATTGCTCTCATTTAAACTTTATTACTTGTTTTTTAAATAAACTAGTTAAAAAGCCACATTGCTGAGATTTTAAAAAATAATTTTGTAACATACTTTGCAAAATACAACTATAATTAAATGCCAAACATACTTTTCTTTCAAAGATTACTCCACTGTTGATTTCTAGAACAACTTCTACTTGTAACAAACTAATTAACGTAATTATAAATCAGTCATTAGTAGATGCAGGCATGATATTTCAACTAACATGTTTTAGGGAAATCTTTTACCGAAATCAGGCATTTTGCCATCAAACTACAAGATTTTGGTCTGACGTGCAGCTGCAACAGACACATTGTACGATGTACTAAAGTTATGGAATGTATGAGTGTCATAAATAATATTATTCATTATATTTACAGGAATTGAACTCGCTGACACTTACAGTAAACACGACATGGACAAAGACCTCTACAAAAATAAGATGATTCTAATCATTGGAGGAGGCAACTCTGCATTTGAGACCGCTAATCATTTTGCTGGGTCAGCTGGTATAGTCCATGTGGCTTTCAACAAAAGGATACAGTTTGCCTGGAATACTCACCATGTTGGTAAGAAAGAATGTGCAAGATAATTACACAGTCTGCGACTCTTCTAAAGTTCTCCTCTAGATGCAGACTGTTTCAAGTTTTTTCTGTTTTTTATCAGGATGAAAAAATTATTTAAAAGTAATTAACCCTCATGATTGATCAGCCTCTGCCGTGTCTGCTTTTATACTTGTCACTGTCACTAATAATTCTGTGGTTACAGAAAATTTACTTGAGTTTTCTTTTCCTTTTTGCTCAGTCAATTATAGTATATTCGTTGATAACATTTCGTTTAGGTGCAGGTTTAGGTGCAGCGTTTAGGTGCAGCGGTGCAGAAATTTTAATAATCTAAGCTTTTTAATTTTGTTACTAAATTTTGGTTTATGGCACGGGTTGAAATTCTCCTGAGAACATAGCTTGTTTTGCTAACCTAGAACACAGGTTTATTCTCAATTCTCCATTACTGCACCTACCTCTCACATTTCTTGTTCTCGGCTCTAATTTTATGCAACTGTGGCCAAGAGAGCTTGTACACTACTTTTGCAGGTGACCTGAGAGCAGTGAACAACAATATTATCGACATGTACCACTTGAAGTCGTTGCATTCAACTATTGGAAGCCTTGTGACGAAGATTGTAAAAAATGAGAAAGGAAAATTTGTTGTTACATTTAAGGATCTGAACACTCAGTGGAAAGTGCCAGGCTGGCTGTTATTTAACATGGAGTATGATCATGTGATCAGCTGCATGGGCTGGCGATATGTCAACACTCAATTGTTTGATGAGGAGACAATCAGTGTTGGTAGGTTTATTAGGGCTAAATGCATGTATACAGGTGCATAATTTTTATTATAAACAATGCAGTTGATTTAGCTTTAAATTTTTCGAAAACTGATGAAGGAATTTAAATTACTTTGCACTTGATGTCTGTTAGGTTTTTGACCTGGTTTTAAATGTTAGCCTAAGTTCTTGCAATGAACTTAGGCTAACATTTAGCCTAAGGCTGTCAATTGCAGAGCTGGTTAAGAACAACAGGTACCCCAAACTGAGCAACTGCTGGGAGACGGACACCAAGAATCTGTTCTACATCGGAACAGCCATGGCAGCCATTGATAGAAAGTCAGCATCCGGATTTATCCACGGCTTCAGATACAATATCAGGACTCTGTTCAACCTGCTGGAGCAGAGGCTGTTCAAGCAATCACTGCCTCATATAACTTTGCCAACGAAGGATCTGGATGCTGTCTCTAAGAAGATAATCGGTTTGTGTTATTTTTATCATATAATTAGCTGCTCAAAGAATTCCAGTGATAAGGGAGATTTGACTTTCTTTGAATGCATTCCTGGCTGTTTCTGTAACTACAATTAAATAGCTGCCTGCATATTTATAGAGAGATGTACTATCAGTGACTCACTCTACCAGATGAATGGCTTCATGTGTGATGTGATGGTGTTTGATGAGAAAACTGGCGTCACTAAATACTATACTGATCTACCATTCAGACATGTTATGGAGAAACCTGAGTTCAAAGATGCTAAGCATGTCTTTCTTTTACATCTATCATATGGCTTTGACAAGTAAGTGAAACACTTTCCACATATCTTTTGCTAATAGAATGCATGATGCACAACTCAATATGAAGTGTCTGTAAGATAACAATTTTCAATGTTGCATTATAGAAATTGGACTCATTTTACATAAGATATTATTCACACTGTAGGTTTGGTGCTACGGCTGCACCTGTGGACAATGTTCACGCACCAGACTTTTCCACCAACCGTTGTGCATCATTCCTACACCCATACATTGAGTACTACAGTCATGGAGAGTATGTTGACCAAACTGAGCTGCAAGAGTCACTCATTGTCAGATATGATGATTGGTCAAACGCCAATTTCCCCCAGTGGACAAGCTCTGCTAATGAGAACTATATCAAATACTACATCAATGATAAGGTAAGAGTTGTCTTTCCTAATCTCGAAAACTGTGGAAACTGGGACTTTGATGTAATTGATGTTGACCTCCTTTGATACTAAGGAACTTTATGCTCATGATTTTTCTTGGTTAAACTAGTTTAAGATCTGTCATCTATAGTACCTTTTTGCATCATTAGAAAGCCTGTAACTTCAATCTGCATTGTGCTTTCAATTATCCATATAACCTGTTAGATTTATCAAATCGTTTGTCTTTCTATATTATAAAAGTTACTTTCAAAGTACTTATTTTTATGCTGGGCATATTCAGCTAATTTCAAAACTTTCTAATGATGTAACAATATTATGTGGCAGCTAAGGACAATTCTATCTTTGACTTCCAAGTATGACAGATCAACTAAGTTTTGCTACAAATCCATAAATAATAATATATGTAAAATTTTGTTTATGCAATTTTTGAAGAGTTAAGTTTATATATTTTGCTTGACTGTAAAGATTTTATCTTATTTTTTATTATTGTGATGCTAATTATAGCGCTTCTTGTGCATTTAGCTAGGTTAGGTAGAAATAGAAACATTACACTTTCACTCAAGTTACATTGTTAGGAGTGGACAGAATAGTAATCATGATAGTACTGGCGATGGATGGAACACACTGCATTAAACGTGACTAATGGTCATAAAACAGAAGCATCTCAGTTGTTGTACATTTTTACCGACACTGGTTTTAGCAAATAAGGGTTCTCTGATTGCAAGTAAAGTAATCAGCTGCTACAAAACTTAAACCAGAAAATATAAACCCAGGCTATATAAGTAAAATCCTTCATTTCTACATTTAACAGCGAGGTAAGTGCAGTAATGGAGAAATTGAGAAAAGCCTGTATTCTAGATTAGAAATACTGCAAAAGAATTTTAATTTGCGCCTAAACTAAGATTTAATAGAAAAATTAAAGAACTTAGGCTATCTCAATTTCTCCACCACTGTTCCTAAAATTTAAAAGCAGTACTTCGAGCATGTAAATGGTGATCGATAATAAAAATATATTCATGTGTGAACAAGAAATGACATTGATTTATTTTTAGTTGAAATGGTCTGATAAAGTATTTAACTTAGTTCCGATTCCTGAGGAAGTTGCCTCAAGTATCTTTATTCCGCTAAACGAGGAGGAAATGAGCCGCCTACCACCTCTTTGGGAGAAATCTGAATGCAAACCTTCCCAGGAACTTCTGCCTAGAAGTCCAGAGTTGGTTCAAAAGAGACGTCTGCGGCCAACCATGGAGGAAATACTGGACTCTTTACAGCCAAAACCAGAGAGAGTTAGAGTTGCTCCCCCTTCTCTCCAGGCTGAGCGAATTGGGTGCATAACAGCAGAGTCTACCCCGGTTACTACTCGGCAATGAGTGGTTAGAAATCTGACTTTTGGTTTATAATACAATCCTTTTATTTATACTTGCTAACGATTATCCCTGTTTATTTATTGTAGATGATTTATTGCATAGTATTATAGCACTAATATTTATTTTTTGTACATACCAGATTTTTAGGAGCAACATCTGGCTTTTTAAGGGCAATTTATAGCCCTGTCCATAGCCTAAAACTCTACAAACATGCAAACTAATTAAAGAACCACTTATGCAGGTTATAGAAATATTTTATTTGTGTTTTAAGGGCGTAGTAAATTATCTAAAAACTAGTGAATAGTTATTGGATTAAGTACTATGAATATTAAATACACTCTAATTATTTATGTAGGAGTTTAAAACAGTAGTTTAGCTGCTTATACCACATGTTTTAGCACTACTTTTTATTCAAATCAACTTTATTTTCTTTTATGCGACATGCTCAATTATTCTCCAACATTTTATTTGGTATATAAATTCTGTTTCGTCATATAAAGATCTGCAAGGTAAAATTATTTATCAAACTGCACCTTTAATAGCTGCAATACAGTAGATAAAATAAAAATCCATAATTTCATTCATCATAGTTAGGTTATCATGCACGACTTGTTAGTTGTCTCCCCATTCAAAGGAAATTATGACTGCTGAGAACAAAACCATACAGACCCTAAAGCATAATACCTATAGAAATGCAACTACTCAACCAGATAATAAGAAAATACAAATTTTATGTTGTAACAAGCTATTCAAGAATAGGCCAGCTAGCCTAATTTCTATTATAATATATCATATAATATAATATAATATATAATATATGTCCTAACTTTTTACTATCTTCTGTGCCACATTGAATTACATATATTTTAAGATATACAGTTATAAATATGATCTACTATAAAAAAATATTTTATCAATAGCTCAAGAAGCAAAAGTGGTAAAATTAAATAAATCATTATATGTAATATAATCAGTAATTCAGGCTAAAATGGCACATATCCGAAAATCTCAAAGTCAAGTTTATAGATTTGCTGTATTCTATGCTTAGTACTAGAGCTAATGTGTTGTAGATAAGGCTGTAGGTTGTACGGCTTTGACCTATTTACTGGACAGGAAGTGAAGGAGTCTATAAAGGTTTGGAGCTGAAGCTTCCTTGGTGCTTGTTTAAATGCTGCTTTCAATTCAGTGTCTAAATTCTCAAAACGAACTAAAAGAACAAAATTAAAATAATAGTTTTCAATAGCAATATATATATATATATATATATATATATATATATATATATACACAGATAATAACAATAAACTTTTCCCATACTAACATAAAAGTAATCGGTATCAATAATTAGCTGCAATTGATACACCACAATAATAAATTGTGCTATTAAATTATCTGTAGACTGCTAAAACAACTTTCTCTCCAAAAATTTAATTGTTTGGCCAAATTTTGTTTCAGTTATATTGCATGAGCGTAGCAACTCAACATATATACTGTCTTAATTCTTTCGAAATTTAAGTAATATTTTTGGCTAACAAACATAACACAAAATAAACCACTTACTAATACTATATCAAATAATCTAAAATTTTGTTAATTTAATCATATTAGCAAATAACGAATAGTATATTTAATTATATAATGTTTTATACCTAGTATGGAATTTTTTAGATACACATAATATGCTTGAATAAACATGCATTTGTGCAAGCTTTTTCTCAGCTACTAAATGAAATGTAATATTATACTGACTCCAACAAGTCTGTCCCGGTTCCCTGAGGACTCTCCAACTATATAACACTTAATCCAAAACATTTATAAATTAAACAAAACAGTTCATTTATTTAATTAGAGTTTTGCAGCTCTACAGCTGTGTAATGCAAACCCACAAAGAGCTTCTGCTGTTGAAATACAAAACTACTTGAAATGTTTAGCAATAGCTTAAGTTCAACTTGACGTTTTTTAAAAATCATTCAAGTAAATTTAGCCTCTCAGCCGTTGTCAACATTTTCTTATGTATAATATTAAAACTATTTCTAAGAAAAGTTGAAAAAACCTGTGCAAAAAGGCAACAAGCTGCTAATTATTGATATTATTTGCATTGTTGACTTTTCAATACTTTAAACTAGTCAATACCTTGTAAAAAAATAACTTTCAATAAAAAAACACTCAGAACTTTATATTACTATATTTATATAATTACTCATACTCTCCCTAAAAACCACATGTTAAGCTTTTAAAAGGATAACTTTTTCTTCAAGCAATGGCAAAAATTATCATCTCTTGTAGACTTAAAAGTGGTGCAGAAGCAGTTTTGACTGAATTTCCTTTCTAATATCATTAATCACTCTCATGGGGTTCAAACTACTAAACTTTATAATGTACATTACAGCTATATAATGTACATATACAGCTATATATGTTACACATAAAATAAGAAAGATTCTTTTCAACAACTATTTACATATATTCTAAAAAATCAAATTAACTACGCCTGCTAAAAGTTGTGGTGGCAGAAATTTTAATTTTTTTTGGCCATCAATAGTTTTGTTGAGTAAAATTAACTTTGTACTAATGATAACCTGTGGTTTAGCTAAATTGGATTTGTATACATTATAGTAGATAAATTAAAATAAAAGTATTTCCATCAAATCTTTTTTGAAGCTAAACTCCTTGTCAAGTTTAACTAAAACAATAGACTCTATTATAGCCTATAACACCTGTATTGTGTTACTTGAGTTGTGCAATTCAGACTTTACTTCTACTTCTTTGCTAGCTCTACACTAATTAAAAAATTGCTGCAAGATATTTTCAGATGTCTCATAGCTTTGTTTAAATGGTATACCATTTTTGTAAGTAACGGCAAAGATGTTCAACTTTCTTTCCAAGTAACAACCATATTTTGTGAGAGATAGTGTCAATAAAACTTACCTATTTTTGTATATTTGAGTTTGCACAGGGCACATGTTAAATATATTGGTTGCAGACTTTTTGTTAGCTTGGCCCCTGTATCCACACTTTTGATAATGCAGTCAAGAAATAAGTTAAATGTTATGTAGCTTTGTGTCTGTAATAAATTCCTACAGTGTTTACTTTGAAATGAGTTGCCAGATTTACTCCTTTCTACAAATCTTTGATACAAAGATATGAGACGTTGCCATGGGTCTCTCACAACCAGAAGTATGTCCGCACGACCATTCAACTTTTCCGGAGAATGATGTAAAGCTATCTTTTGAGCGTCACTGTGTATAGCTTGCTTTAGGGAAGTGTTATATAGCTTATGAGAGTATATTTTTATACCTTCAGCCTGTAAGAGGGCATATTTGAGAGGTGTGCTGGCAGCCATAGATAACGGACAATAAGCTAGAGGAAGTCTTTTAGAGAAAAGGATATTAGAAGGTGATGGAATCGCTGTGAGGTTTACTTCTGCACAATATTGCTCCAACGCCTGCTGCCGCAAGACAAAGATATGAGGATCTATAGCAGTAGTCTTCTGACCATGTAAAACCGTCAACCTTAAGTCTCCTGGTCTGATTCTTTCTCTCGGTGCCTTCTGTTGCTGCCTCGACCAAGTCAAGTAAAGCAGCAGTGTAACTAGCCCCCCTAACGAAATCTTGGTCAGGCATTGCAGCCCATAGTAATTGAATAGTTTGTTCCAGAATAGCCTTTTCCTCAACATGTTATATCACTTTGTCTTGCTTTGGTATATATACCTACAAAACACCATAAGAATATATTTTAGCTGTAGTGCATCAATGATACTGGTAAATTATGTAATAAGGTTATATTTATTACTATTGTAATTAAATATATAATTAATGCATAATGCTAAAGTTTAAAATGACAAACATAGTGGTATTTTTTATGATATTACATGTCATGGACTAATTAGTTATGCAAAAAGCATTTAGGAGCAGTAGCAGAGAAATTAAGATGGCCTAAGTTCTTTAATTTTATTATTAAATTTTGGTTTGGAGCACTGGTTGAAATTCTTGCAAGCACATAAATTCTTATGCTACATTTCTAATCTAAAACACATGCTTTTCTCAATTTCTCCATTATTGCACGTTATACATCGCAAATATGTTGAAAATTGTCATTCGATGTAATCATTACACAGAACAATAAACGATAAGGAACTAAAGTAAAGCTACAGCCCAACAAACATATACAACTATATCAGTATAAGAGTATGTTATGAGGAGAAATAGAAAATGAGTTTAATTCTTTATAGTCCGAATAAGATTACATAACACAATAACAGTATTTTCTCAGAATATTCATTATTTCAATGTAAAGTTATGATAATTAATATATAATACTGATAATCTACTAGCTAATCCTATAGTGTAACTGACCAGCTAACAGGTACAGCAGCCTGTACATAAATAGCCATGGGTTCTATTGACCAGTCTTACCTACCTATCTCATAGTCAGTAGGACTATATATGTTTATTACCCACCTCATTATTTTACTTGACAGGAAATGGTAATAAAATCTTGAAGCTCAGTGAAGTTGACTTCCCAAGAAAGATGGTGACTGAGTTAGATACAGTTTAATGACAGTAGAAGTAGTGATTTATTGTAAGCACAACTGAATAAACAATGCCAACTATCCAACCTTATGCTACACCTAGTGAATGATGTCATCTGTGAAACCAGTTATGTATTTCATAAATATAATCAATAGTAATCTGGAGAATAGTAATAGCTTACAAATTAATTCATTTCGTGGTCTATGACTGCCTTTTATGAATAAGAATCGTTTCACAATAAGCATACTATAACAGAACACAAATCTCTCCTATACAAGCATTATCATTTGGCTTATATATATACATGTGATGTAATACATTGGTGCTGTATCATTTAGTACCATATACATGTTTCATTCAAGTATAACATAGCATAACTAGTTTAAAATATTTATCCCACGCCACCGTTGTTATTTTATTTTAGAGTAGTAAGTATAGTAGCACATTACAACAGGTATACACTGCAGCTCATAAATTACTGCTATACAAATTTGGGAGAAGCGAGTTAATACAAAGTAATAACTAATTTCAACCTATATGTGAAAAATAAGCCGATAAAATGTTAGACAAGCAGCACCTCTAGTAGTTTCGTATATACATTATATCATTGTAAGTGTGTAATGCTTGCCTATAGTGTATTATACACAAAACAATCAGATGCTTAATTAGCATAAATTATATGATACGCTCATCAAATATTGTTATAAACTAAACTGCATATAATGTGCACAAGAAAGAGATTAATAATATGTAAACATTGACCTACTCTAGTTACTATAAAATAATATAATAGTGATAACTAAAAAGTGATATAGTAAGAACATAATATGTGCAACTACAGCAAATCCGATCAACACTATTTAGTTGATGGATAATAATATTATGGCATAAAGATATATTTATATACTTATACTTAAATGACTCAAGAGGAATAGTATCTATGGATAAAATTATAATTCTTCACACTTTAAGATCTAGTTTAGAGTGAGTTATTATGCAATAGAGGGGTTTCAGACATCCCTCTAGGGGAATTTGTATTTTAAAGTTGTCTCCCCCTACAGGGATTGGGGGCAGTCTCGATGATATATAGAAGGCCCATAAAATAAGTAGAAATGTAAGGTTTGAGTGAAGACTACTACTAGTATAAGTTTCATTTTTTCTGAGATTAATATTTTGGCATAAATACACATATGAGCAGTTTCAGAATTTTTTTAAAAAATTTTGTTAATGATGAATGGCACAAAAACAAGACTTCAAAGCATATTTGTGGTTTTGGTTATTGAGCAAATCTGAAGCTGGCAGCTGTCATTATTATTTGCTTTGCTGACTGTAACCAGTCTGTTTAGAGCTGCTAACCTTTCAACTCTTAGAACAATAATAACATGCTCGTACACTATATAGCTGCACTAGTGGGCTCTGTCTTACTGAACTTCAAACGCTCCAAATTATGGGTTGGAACACATGCCTGTAGGTTTATGAAGGCACTGGCTCATTTGTATTAACATGTTCACGTACTTACACACCTATACTATGAAAATAACTAAGCCACCCTACTATCTAATATTTCTATATATTAAAAAAATTATTATAAATATAAGGATATGTATTAAAATAGATAGATTAAATTTGTAATTTCAAGCAACATCTTATCTAAAAATGCCAAACACTGTATAGCTATATATATGTTTTAAAAGCATTTGTTTACATGGCATGCCTGCAAGTCAATGAAAATATTTAGAGAACAGTAAAAAGAAGCATATAAATTTCAGAATAGTTTCTTCTTTTCTGAGATGAATATTTTGGAAATGTCCCACAATTCAACATTTAAATTAAATCTGTAAAAAAAATTTCACAGTGTATTTTCAATAAATAATTATTCTTGCAAGCTGCTTGTATACCAACATTCCTAATACAGAAATGTTTTTGGAGCATTGTAAATTATATACTGCTGCATTGCAGAAAAAAATCATCAAAAAAAGCACTTTTCAGTCAAATCAACTTGGCTTGTTTCCAAAAAAGAGTTGAAATGTACATTTAGTACCAGCTGTAAAGTATAGAAAGAACGAACTATGTCATAATGACTGCATTCTTATGACACTAATGAAATTAAGATTGGCTGTACTCCATACGATCTTGCTCAAAGGTGGAGTTTAAAATAATGCTACTAAGTTTCACTAAATTCCCAGATAATACTTTTTATATCAAATTATTTGGCTTTGCTGATTTAGCTATGTTATGTACATTTTGTACTTATTTATCTCTAGGTCAGTTTTCAGCCATATATTTGACCACATTGCTATACTTCCTTTGTGCCAGCATTCTCTCCTTTATATCTTTTCTGTGGTTTCTAATAATTTTCAGTGGTATGTCACTGTATGTAAACTATGTGAACCATCAGGCTATCTCTTACACAATGCATGCTGCTATAAGAATAACAGCAGCTGTTATGTATTCAATCAACCTCATTGCAAGAATTGTGTTTGCTTGAAGCTCTCTGTTGAGTAGCTGTCTCTCGATATTACATAACTGCTTGTTTAAGAAAGTGCAAGATGAGAACTGTCCAACTTTAGCCGTCTAACTTAAATTACATTATATAGGATTACATCACTACATAATAAGCTGATTAAACAACACATATAAATCGGCCAAAAACACCACACACTTGACTAGCTCTAGTTTGACTCATTTATATTTCGAGTTTTTCACATTACTTGAACATGCTTTAGCTAATTTGTTGCATTATTTTTCATCCATACATGTAATACAAGAATTTAGTATATTATTTTTTTAGGTTTGGATTGTCTACTAGGCAGGTATCGCAGATATTTAATCAGACTGTGAAGTTGCTTAGAGAAGCTCTAAATCCAATGATAGTATTTTATCAACACGCTGAGGTTAATAAAACTATTCCACCTCAATGAACTTTGACCTAGTTAACTAGACCACTGTAAAATGGCATGCCAGAACAAACACAAACCAGCTTGCAAGAATAATTATTCATTGAGAATACACTGTGAAAAATTATTTTACAGACTTAATTTAAAAGTTGAATTGTGGGACATTTCCAAAATATTCATCTCAGAAAAGAAGAAACTATTCTGAAATTTATATGCTTCTTTTTACTGTTCTCTAAATATTTTCATTGACTTGCAGGCATGCCATGTAAACAAATGCTTTTAAAACATATATATAGCTATACAGTGTTTGGCATTTTTAGATAAGATGTTGCTTGAAATTACAAATTTAATCTATCTATTTTAATACATATCCTTATATTTATAATAATTTTTTTAATATATAGAAATATTAGATAGTAGGGTGGCTTAGTTATTTTCATAGTATAGGTGTGTAAGTACGTGAACATGTTAATACAAATGAGCCAGTGCCTTCATAAACCTACAGGCATGTGTTCCAACCCATAATTTGGAGCGTTTGAAGTTCAGTAAGACAGAGCCCACTAGTGCAGCTATATAGTGTACGAGCATGTTATTATTGTTCTAAGAGTTGAAAGGTTAGCAGCTCTAAACAGACTGGTTACAGTCAGCAAAGCAAATAATAATGACAGCTGCCAGCTTCAGATTTGCTCAATAACCAAAACCACAAATATGCTTTGAAGTCTTGTTTTTGTGCCATTCATCATTAACAAAATTTTTTAAAAAATTTCTGAAACTGCTCATATGTGTATTTATGCCAAAATATTAATCTCAGAAAAAATGAAACTTATACTAGTAGTAGTCTTCACTCAAACCTTACATTTCTACTTATTTTATGGGCCTTCTATATATCATCGAGACTGCCCCCAATCCCTGTAGGGGGAGACAACTTTAAAATACAAATTCCCCTAGAGGGATGTCTGAAACCCCTCTATTGATTAAAATACTCTAAAGTCTAAAACATATGAAGTGTCCAGTTTTACTACACTCATTATAATTATAGCTGGTGCCAAAAATGTTTGTTAACCATTTCCAACTAACAATGCATATAATTTTAACCAGTTTACTTGCAGTTGCACCTCCAATGTACTAAGAAAATAATATTAAATGTAGGTCCAAACTTGCTGGTTATTTCGTATATATGTTATTAGCATTGAAAGACTGCTGATTCGTTCAAATAGAATACATTAACCTATGAGCTCAGGAATTGAATAAAAAAATAAATTCGAAACTAATAGCTGATATAGCAGCTAAACCATTCTACTGAACCTTATGCAGAGCAGAGCAAACTACACGACGGAAAGTTAAAAATGAGGACCAATTATCAAGTAGTTGAATTTTTCCAACAGCAATAATTTTCAATAAATAAAAGACTCATTGTTGCAAGTTTTAAATCAAACAACTTATGGGTGAATGCTTACAGATGCGTCATCAAGAAGGCAGAAAATATTAACCAGTAGTAAGACAATGCTTTAATGTACACTGAAACTCAACACTCTACTGACCTGTCCAATGAATCACTACACGAAGAATGTGTTTATATCCGACTGAATGTGTATTTTTATGAAGAAATGATACACATTTATGCACACTGAGCAAATATAACAGCTGTTTACCAAACCACTGACCTGCAGTTCTGCTTGCAGACTTTTTATGCACCAATAAGTCCCATATACTGAAACAGATAGAGAAACAAATAGAACAGGTTTTCCCTTGCATAGATATCTATCCCGTCTTAAGTTGATGATAGAGGTAATTGACATATTATAACTCTGTTATCTAAACCTTTATCATAATTCAAATATTTAATTTGCATATACTGAAATGCAATATGGAAAGATGGTTATTAATACTGTCATTGTGTACTCAGTGCACACAACTGCGTTTCATGTGCTAAATATGAAAAGAATATTTTGTAAATATTGTTTAAAAAATTATGCTCTCTTTTAGGTTCCCTTATGATATTGCCACCTTTTGTGTATTGTGTGCACAATACCATTGTTATTAAAATATAGTAAAACAACAGTTTGACCTAGTTTGCTATATAGGGCAATCACAGCAGTGACAAGTTGCTTCATTATTCTGAGTACCAGCCAGGCAGGTATTCAGAATGCCTAACAAGCCAACTTAGAACCTGCTTTAAGGTTTATCTTATTGTAGATCTTGTTGTTTAGCAAATGTAAAAAAAATTGTTCACTGGTATGCTAAGCACCAACACAGACTGCAATGCATTTAGACGTATGTTGAAGGTGCAAAAAGAGTGAGACCGCATGCTCACTGAGCTGCTCAGTAAACCATTTTTACAGCTTGCAAATTTATCATTTGGTTGCAACACCAACTTGCCACTGCAAGAAGTAACATGGGCATGACACAGCTATTATATAACGACAGCAACCAATTGTAAGCAGCTGATGAACCTTGGCAAGTCAAGTTTATGCTAGAAATACAGGTGTATATTTATTTTCTACCTAATAGTTGAAGAAAATAAAAAAGCTAGTTTAGCCAGTTTTTTACTAGCATGTTCTATCACTTGTATTTCATTGAATTGATGATGTTAGTAAGAGTTTATCACAATACACATGGGATTAGATTAATAATAAAGGTTTATTGTATATAGACTAGAACACACATTCAATTTACGTACATGACAACTAGGACATTGTGCTTATTATGAAAACGAGAAGAAAATTTAAAGGGGAAGCAATTACAAAAATAAAAGCAACCTGGCACTTCATGCTTTACATTGAGCTAGGCATAAAGTTACAGCATTCATTTGTTGAGTTTGATTTTATATTTTCAATTTCTGGTTGACATAGCTTGCTACCAATACAGCATGTCTAAAGCTTCAGCTGTTGGATTTAATATGACTATCGCTAAGACATCGAGTATATTTGAAGTAAATCAAGTTCGAGCCTTGAATTCTCACCATGAAGGAAACAGCTCTACATCGTTTGCGTATGAGCCTGCAGAAGATAAGCTCATGTCTGCTAAACGAACACTAACCATGTTTGAACCTACATATAGACTAGAGCCACACACTAAAGTCAAGCTGGTAGTATTGGAAAATATCATCAACACTGTATTAGAGCAAAGACTTGCAGGTCAGGCTAGGAGTTGTATGCTCTATGTACCAAAATTAAGTCTTTGGGTTAATACTAATAGTATGTATACCAGGTCTTTATATTGTTCAAAATCATATTAGGCTAACTTTGCGAAAGTTTAAATTTTTTGTCATAGATCTATAATGTATTTATATATGAATTATCATTAGGAAATTATGCTTCCCATTTTCTCTAATATGCAAGCCACAAGCTTCTTATACAAAATATTATAGTGCAGCACATCGTTGTTCTAATTGGATGTTATTTAGCTACTGTCAGTAAATCAAACCAGAACCTCATTTCATTTCTCCAAGACCATATTATTGTTTAATTAAAAAGCATATTATACTTGTTTACAAACAAATCCCTATATCATCATAACTGTTATTTATACTATAGTAATAGTAGTAATAAATTGGTCTTTTAGTATATAAAAAGTTATATATATTACGCATATATGTTTGAAAATAATATAGATTTGTAAAATAATAATAATATAATAATGAATATTCTGTTGCTATAGGCAAAAAATATACAGCTGAGCTAGCTGCAGAAGAAACGAAATATATCTCATCTGAAATACAACGCTTGGCAAAGCTACAGAAATTTGAAAGGTGCTCCTTTATATTTTACATTAAATTATTGCATTATATTACTGACCGACAAATAATTCTATGTGGTTTATAACCCCAGGACTAGTTTTACTGACTGAAAATTTTCTCCTCCCACAGAATCAATTCCATATAATATCTTTATAACACTATATATATGTATATATATATATATATATATATATATATATATATATATATATATATATATATATATATATATATATATATATATATATATATATATATATATATATATATACATATATATATATATATATATACATACATATATATATATACATATATATATATATGTATATACATATATATATATACATATATATATATATATATACATATACATATATATATATATATATATAAAAAATATATATAATATATATGCGACTCTGCCAGTTGAGCGGATGATGGCTATTCAATTTTTATATTTTATTTTAATCGGAAATGGTTATAGTACATTATGATATTTAAATTCTATAAAGCCATTTTTTTATATGTGTGACTTCACCCAGCAAGCTTCATCATCACCATTATAATACGTAATAATACATTATAGCAAAATTGCTCAATTTCAATCTTTATGCAGATACAGTTGTAAATATTTATTAAACAAACAAATCTAATATTCTTGTATGCGTTTATGCTTACAAAGCTATACCATACAGCTATACAGTTATACATATATACCATTAAGGAATGAATATAGCATAGTATGTAATTACAGCGTATGAATTTTAGATACAAATATGTGGTTTTGGTCACTATTGGCCAGAAAGCTGGACAATCTTGTGACATAAGTTCGAGGTGCTGTTGGAACACAGACTATGACACAGTTGCTTCTGCGACATTTGAAACTGGAATGCTTTACGCTGTGGCTATTGTTTATGCTATTTATCATGAATAAATTTATAAATATTATCCATGGAAATAATTTTTAATGCTATAATATATTTCATGAATGTGTTCAATAATGTACCTTGTGAAATGTTGCTTATATTTTTATACAAATATAGCTACATTATTTTGCATAACATTTAGCATTTGATATATATGCAAATTTATCAAATTATTACCATTTTAACTATTTTGCTATAGAAATAATATGTTTTTATAATAATTGCATGGCACTTATTCAACTGTGATAAATGTGAAATATATATGGAAAAATCTGCAATGCCATGCCATAGAGAGCATGGTTACTTAAACTTCTATAATAACAATTTGATGGCAAACTGCAAGTTCATCGATAGGAAAACAAATTACGGAGTTATCCTTTCAATCAAAGTGATTGCGACGCTATTAATTATTATTGATTTAAAAAACGTTGACGCAAAATATTATAAAAATTAAAAATTTTAGTTTTATTTTGCAAAATAAAAAATTATAGCAACATAAAAAAAGTTTTTAATTTTTCCGCAGATTGAAACTGTGTCGTCTAGCAGCATTCAAAACAAGATGGCCGACTCCCTCGTTTTAAATGAGTATTCCCAGTAAGTATCAGTGTAATAATACTAATACTAATACCAATACTAATACTGGCTTTACATTACTTCCACTTTTATTAGAAATTTTTTTTTAGGGTTTAGTAATAATCAATCAATCTTGATCAATATATAATTAAATGACTAAAATTGCAATGAAAATAATGATCATGATGATGATGAACTTTTATTTTATTTTTATAATTAAATTTAATACTTATTAGTTATTAGTATTACTATTAATATTAGTATAATAATAAAACGTAACAGTATAGCTGTGTAAGTATAAGGATAGTTATTACTAATCAATATTATAGTAGTAATAATAATACTATTGCAGTATTAGTATTATATTTACTGATTTGGTGATTTAAGACTTACTCAAAATGACAATTGAAATATTATTCTTAGTCTTACTAACTATCAAGTAGTAAAGTACTATTACTTATTAGTGTTATCATTAGCTAATAGAAATATTTGTTTAAAAACAATAATGAATCAAAAGTAATATTGTTGTATTTTTGTGGATTATGAGAATAGACTAGTAGTCTGCATGCCAATTATTGTGATAAAATAAAGAGTCTTGATTATTGTAAATTTATGAGTATTTATTGCTTCTTACTTCTTTGAGCTCCCGTACAAGAATGACTTAACTTTGAAAAGCTTCGCACTTATATAGGGGGGAATTCCCGCCACTAATGAGGGGCCGAAACTCGTGCGAACGTCGGGGTTCCGCCGACTGACATCGGAGGGAGTACTGCCCGATCTCGGGCAGGTCCCTCCGACATCGTGTCTTCGGTCTCCGACTTCGCACGAGTTTCGGCTCACATATAATAAAAAGAAAAAACGAGTGCGAGGGAACATAACTCTATTTACAAAAAAAGAACATAATATATTTGAGCGAATCCATTACAATATTTTAATTTTGTAGTAAGAAAAGTTTTGAATTCTTGGATATATAAAATAGTTTAGAATTGTCAAATTTTATTGGAACTTGGTCTAATCCCAACCCACGTTAAATTGAGTACTTGAAGTTAAACTTGATGGCTCCAATATGCGTGCTGGAAGTTTTTTGACTTGATTATACTTTCTTGAAATTATTGGCTTGACACAAATAACTTCATCCACTAATTGACATGACTCAAGCTTTTAAAATTTTCACAAGGCGAAGTCCCAGTCTGCTTAATTTAGTTGTTATCACTTATATTAAGTTTTTAGCTCAATTAGTTAATTTGTATTAATTTAATGTTGATACTAAAACCAATAGTGTCGTAATGAAAATTCTAGCAACTAGCTATGATGTCAATGCTGTTAGTGTTAAAAAGATTTATTAGAAGTCATAATTTGCTTGTGTGTTTAATTAGAATAGCAATAGTTAATTTTTAATTTATCATTATTTATTGAATATAACTAAATAGTTACTTTAAAATAGCTAAAACTGAAGATCAAAAAGTTAATTTTTGGTTCAAACAGCTAAATACATGCAATAGCATATCCAGTTTGATAATTGTATATTATTTTTATTTAGACATTACATGTATTTCCTTGACTACCTAGGTTTAAATTAAATAAAAATCACTAAATCGACTCCAGTTATTGATTGACTTAAACTTGATTTAAGTTTAACTTGACCTGGGTAGTCATTGGGTTGACACATCTCTAATTATTGTCACTTTGATCCAGCTCTGTTACATATAGTTGATCTTATATAAAATAAAATTGAAGTATTTTACATGTACATATTTATAAATTGCAGCTAGCGTAGTAAAAAATGTCAAAGTTGAATGGTAGAACAGCATCGTAAGTGTTCTTAGTTGCAATTGTTGGTTGCTAGCTGTCTAGTTAGCTGCTATTGTGACATCATTTATAGATATCTGCTACAAAATTAAAAATACTAGTGCACTGCTAACGCTTTTGTTACACTCCGATATTATTTCATTTAAGCACCTTTATTTTACTATTAGAATTACTTGGATTTAATATGTTTCAATGGTAAGAGCCGCTAACTTCACTTGTACAACTGTGCTTGTGGAATGTAACCAATATCGTATATGCAGTAGTACATTGTGTCTGCTTGCTTGTCGCCCATCTTCGATTAGAATCATCATCTTTTGGTGTTGTGCTATATTGTTACTTTCTAACTTCAATTTTTTCCATTTTTGTAAACATAGTAAGTGCCTTAATTCTTTGAACCAGTAACTTACTTGATGATTTTTTAAAATTCATTGTTTTATTTTTATTTTGAAAATGGTTCATCTGTAAAATACATGTTAGGAAGGCTATGCAAGCTTACCCATATAGATTGGATCTTATGATATATATTATAGCCACTAGCTCACATTCCTAAGTTTAAGCATTTTGTATTTATGCTTATACATTTTTGACAGGCCTAATCAGTTTCCGTCTAAATTCGGAACACTGCCTCAGATTTCAGCCCGGAATACCCCCGAAATTACCGCTCAAAACCAGATAGTGCCTTACAATGGCGCCGAATCGGATGAAAAGATTAAACAGTTGGAAATGAGAATAAATGTAACCGAGAAGTCCAACAGAGCATTATTGGAGGAGGTGGTAAGACTACAGAGCGAACTTAAAGGTAATTAAATACTCTCAACTAATTATATAATCTTGGAGACTTATAGAATTCACATAAATACTAAATGCACAATATATTCTCACTCCATATACAAGTTAGGATATGTGCTGTAACTAGGATCTGTGCTAATCTAGGGAATGTGCGCCGGAATGATGAACTGTTGCGGGAGGAGAAAAATTCTCGTTCACAGCTGGAGAATGCTCTACGAGCGAGCAATGATGTCATACAGCAACTAACCAGTCGCTTAGCTCGAGCTGAGGAGAAATCACAGGAGGAAAGGAACGCCATATCCAGTTTAGTGAATCACACAAAGAGCGTAGAACAGGCAGTACTCGGGAGTCAGCAGGAGCTTCTTGGTCGAAGAGACATACAGAATCAAAAGTTGGTTTCTACATTTATCCGTTAAGATAAATTTATGCTTTTAAGATCCTTAGCTCCTAGTGTTTTAATTAATTCTAATTACTAGTTTGATATTTTATTTTTTGTTTGTATGAACTCATATTTAAGCAGTTGAATAATTCAATAAACTGATAAAACAGCCATTTTAAATAGAGCTTAGTATTTCATAAAAATTTCCAATGTTTTACTGTAAACTCTTGTCATTGTGTTTTTTAGAATGACTGATTTGAAGCGTGAGCTGAATGAGGTCTCTCGAGCTAAAGAATCTTTAGAGCGACTGAGTTACCAAATTGTTGATGAGGTCAGGCAGACAAAAAACAAAGTTGAGTCACAGCAGGTTGAACTTCAACAAGCTGCTCAAGAATTTAAAAATAAGAGTAAACGTTTGGAAGAGGAAAATAGACAAATGGTGAGCCAATACATGGTTTTGCTGATTGATATTAGCCAATCAAAAATCATCTTGCATATGTCGAGCTTCCTGGCTTCTCAATTATCAGTGTCATTGAAGTCTTTGTAATTTATTTAATTTATGATCTTGTCAATTGGCTTGAGCAATTAAAATAATTTTCCAGTGACAAAGTGCTTGGCTTTAAATTTGAACTAATTGAAGTTTTATATATACATTAATCATATAACTTATAAATGATGCTGGTCGTTTATGGAGCATATTGTAATAAATTTAAATTAAATATAATATCTATATATCTGTATTAATCAATTTTTTTGGTTCTCTTTTAGCGGGTAAGGAATATATATTGTAAATCTATTGTATATGCTGCAAGTTATAGTAACTTGTACACCAATTCACTTATAGGTTTTTCTTCTTTGCTATAGCTGATATTTTATTTTTTCGTCTTTGCACTGCGTGTAGATGACGTTGAGCACCAGGTTATTCAAGGTCATCTGCAACACTACACAGCCTGCCCTCAAGTCTAACTCATCAATATTTTTTTATTAGCTCAACAATTTCTTTTTCCCTTGAGCACTCCAATGACTTTATAGCACTGCATATGTTACAGTTGTTTACACTGCATGTTTAATTATTTAGCAGATTATCTATAGGTGTGCCTGTATGATTAATAGTTATTGTGGTATTTTGTAGTTATACATTTTAGGCTGTAGTATAGCATGCTTTATAAAATGGAGCAGCCATGGTCTAGGGGTTAGAGCGTTTGCCTAGTGAGCACAAAGTCATGGGTTCGAACCCCGACAAAGACCATTGGTGATTTTAGGAAGAGCATCCAGTCATAATTGCTCCTGTGCCCCATCTGAATAAGTCCTTAGCCCGATTTAAAAAAACTCTTTTCATCGGGGATTTCACAGGGATTGCGACTATAAACTTGCTTGAGTTTATAGCATGTTTTATAAGCTTGTTTAGTTGGCAGCTGTCGGACATCTTTGAGCGCGACTTCAAAACATGTTAATATTTATGTTAGCTCGACAACCTCCGGAAGCAGAATGAGTCATCCAATCACACGGAGCAGTCAAGTGCTCAGCTAAAGCAGCAGGTGGAGACAAGACTGGGCGAACTGAGGGATATTCTTGTAGATCTGAGAAACAAACAGGATACAGAGACGCAGGAGAGACGACTTCTAGAGCAGCAGCTACAGATGAAGTCAGTAAAAACCTTTATGTATAGTACAGTATAGGTTTTTACCTTTGTTAATGCTGGAAATAATCAATTTGTTAGTAGTGATTTGTTCATTGTGAAAATAGTATAACTTTTTACTGCGAAAATGTCAGCTATGAAAATTTCTATTGGTCAAACCGCAGTTATATATAGATATAACATTATACAGCTACTCAATATTATATTCCCATATTCTCTATATAATTTCTGGTTGAGTTTTACTATATACTACAAGAGCTGTTGAGATATATGATTGTGTTGTGTACAGTGCAGCCATATCAATATCTCTTTTATTTTGTACATTGATTGAACCAAAACTAAATCTCTGTTTCTTTGTATTCAAAATCATGTAAAAGTTTTGGTAGCTATGAGTTGTATTACATCATATTTTGCTATTGTGTCTGTGGAAGGGGTACAGCACAAGTACTCTGCAAGGTGCTTGGAAACTGTCATTTTCTGCATTTGCTACATAGTTGGCTTACTAAGTGTTTTAAACAGACATCTTTTTTATTTTGATTTTTAGAATTTAGGTAAAATAAAGTAAAGTAAAAAAGCATGCTGTTTACTGAAATTAAGATATTTTTCGTATAGTCTTATTTGATTGTATTGTAGGGTAAGTAAAAGATGAGAGTAATATATTTGTTGCAGTGCCTCTTTGTAGAGTTAACTAATAATATACTTGAATAGCTGTATTACATTGTAGAGTAAATGATATACACAATGGACTTGCTGAACAAACTAGAAAAAGAGAGGAAGCAATGCATGCCCTTGACGTTGTGCAACGTGAACGAGAACATGCGGCTGAAAACGAACGAATTAAACTTCAAAGTAGAATTGCTGAAATTGCTGAAGAAGTGAGCAAAAAGATTCTGCATAAAGAAATCAAGTTAAGGGAAGAAGCCACAGATAAATTCTCTAAAATAGAAAAGGTATAGAATAGATAATAGGCATAACCAATTTAATATAAAGAAATTATAGAATATAAATAGAATTGTAAGAGATATGATGTGTAGAAGGTATAAATTATATGATATAAAATATGAGAAATGTGCAGTATAAGTTGCACATTAGCATGGAAGTAACAAGAATACTATTTTGGCTCAACATTTCAATACATATTTTAATGTCGCTCTTTTTTCATTATATTTGATCTATTAGATATAAGAACAAATCTAACAAAGACACTCATACACATAAATAACCACACATGTATGTACACTAGCACACACAGACGCATGCACACAGACGCATGCACGTACATCTACAACTGTTATAGATGTGATTTGCTGTATTACATTTATTGTATTATGATATGCATTATGTTGTGTAGTTTGTAAATGAGGAACATGATGCCAGAATGTCCTATGAGTCACAAATTAGAGATGGTGTTGAAGAAAGATGGCAGGAGTTACAGAAAGGACAACAAGAATCTCTTAGAAATGTGAAGGACATGCAGAAGGCAAGAGAATATTTCACTTGAGTTGTGTAATATCTATGTTGGATCTGTTTTAATAGTCTGCTAGTTTGATTTATTATCAGGAAATATTTAAGCTATTTAAGGTTTGAGAAGTGGGAAATTCTAAAAACTAAAACTTTCATAAAAACTAAACTCAGAGTTTATACAAAGTTGCATCTTTTTCATTAGCATAATTATAGTTTGGTAACTATGCAGAATGAGCTATGACCACTTTCAAATCGTGAACAGGTTCTTGTGATACTATTTTTATATGTTAAGATGTATTCTCAGATGTTTGGATATATATTTAGGTTGATAGATATTTGTATATGTTTGGATGTATATAGATATATGGTTAGATTCATAGAAATATGTTTAAATGTATAGGTATATTTTTTGATGGACAGATATAATATAATATTTTGATGAATAGATATATGTTTAGATAGATAGAAATATGTTTAAATGTATAGATATATGTTTAGATGTATAGATATATGTTTAGAGAGATAGAAATATGTTTACATGTATAGATATATATTTAGATGGATAGACAGAAGTATTCCGAGACAATTCAGAAGCTAGATGAAGCGCTGAACATTCTAGAAGAGCAGGTGGATCAGCAGAGGAAACAGAATGACAAGTTAATGGCTGCCGAGATAAAGTCTCGTAAACAGCACGAAGCATTTACCTTAGAGAAGGTTGAAGATTTACAAGAGAAGCTTAGCCTGGGAATCACAACATTACAGCAAGCTATTGGAGGAGTTACTACCCAGTTTGAAAAAGAGATAAAACAGGTAAAATAGTATCTAAATTGAAAGATAATTTGGCTAATTCGATTCACTTTTGGTTGATAACAGACCAGCTGAGCCCTTAATGTTTTTTTTTCACCAAAAAGTTGGTAACTCAACATGTCCATCCTGCAACTGTATTCTACACTATGTAAAAGTGTGAGTGCGAAGTATAGAAATTGTCTCACATCCTGTCTAAATGATTGACTCATTCTTGCTTCAACACTTTGGAGTCTGAATCAGTATTCGAATAATGAGAGATTTAGTTAGTAACTGCGACGTCATTTGACCAGCCAATCAAATGGTGAGTTACTTCAGCCAGCCACCTAACAGACTGCATATTCTATACTGAAAATATATCAACAGATGAAGAAACATGTCGGAACAGGAGGGTCTGTTGGCCCAGCTGGATCCACCACTGGGTTAAGTCTGGGTGACGTTGAAGAAAAAGTATATCATATTCTAGCATTTCCTTTGGTTTTTATAATTTGTAAACTTTAATTTTTTTGCGTGATTCACAATATTTGTTGAAAATATTAGTTAATTTTTACTTAGCTATAATTTGATTGACTTGAGCTTGCATTTTGCACACTGAAATATATTTTTTGAAAAGTATATTTTTATTGGTGATGTTGTATAGCTCAGTTTAGTATATTTTTCTATTAGAATGTAATGTTTTGTCATTGTTTGTGCAATACATTTTTTACTATTGGCTTTATTTCCTTGCACTTAAGTTTTTAGATGCACGATATTTATTCAATGCTAGAACTTATTGTTTTAATTTTAAACAAATATTGTAATTTGTTGATATATTGTATGTCACATATTTTACTTGTAATGTCTTCTATAGTATATTTAATATATAATTAGTATAAGTTTCAAGATACACAGAAGATATTTTACAGTTCCAGCTGTTGTAACAATGATCTTTTCTCAACTCTCTCGCAGATTGAAGAGATCGTAGGAGCTGCTATAAAGAATCTTAAAAGTGCAATCGATAAAAAACTAGAAGAAACAACTGCTGTAATACATATAGTTTTTGTTTTTATTTAGTCTATTATTACACCAGCACTGGTTTTAATAACCTGTACACTCATTCATATTGTTTTCTGTCACCGAGCCCATTTTGGACATTCTATAGCATAGCAACCAATACAATTTTAATTACTTTATTAACTCTGCTTAATCTATTATTTACTCTTGTGAGCTTCCATAATTTCTTTTATCTAAGCTCTAATTTTCAGATTTTAAATGCAATGAAAATGGGTATTTGTTGAATTCTTTTGTAATAAAAATTGATCTATTTGCTCACATAACATAATTTATTTATTTGTTGAAGCTTTGGTGTATGATTTAGCACAATATCATGCTTATTGCTAGAAACCTCACTTTTACCGAGCCCATTTTATTTACAGCTAAAGAGAGATGCAATAAGGAGTGGACAAACTACTACTAGCAACACGGAGAAAATTGATGAACTTGCTGAAGAGCAGGCTAGGAGAATATTGAAGGTATACTCACCTCTGTACACGTATACATACTATATTTAGCTTGCAGTTGGTAAAAGTATGGCTAGAGCCTCGGTTTGTATGAGAAAAGCAGCTCCGTTGGTATAGTTTATCTACACTGTGGGTACAAAGCATTAAAAAGCAAATTTGGTAATCTGTGTCATGCTGTTCTTTATTAAAGAGCTTGAATTCTAAATATTAGAAATCATGTGCTAGAGCTCTGCTATTTAAATATTTGCATTGTAAATTTGTGAAGGTATTGTAAAGTGTATTTGTATCAACTCCTAAGGTTTTGCCAAAAAATTTTTACGTTCATAATTGGTTCAGTGTTTTAATTCCCTTAATGCCCAACTTTTTAACTAATTTTACTCTCTTCTTCACTAAAATGCATTTTATGCTTTTGGTTTATTCTTTCGTTGCTTTTATCTGTAACTGATTTTATAAGAAATGATTTCTGCCGCAGTTTGTTGAAAATGATAGCGCTTGTGGTGTTTTATTTGCCATTATTTTAGGGCTAGTTTCCTGGAATTGAAATATTTGCTGTTCTTTTATTATAGTACACAGCCTAACAGTAATTAGATTAATTTTTCGACACTGCAATATATATTTAAGAATAATGATGGTGTATTTTTTACTCTTAATGCATGGAATATATAATGCAATTTTTCATAAATACTAAATATAAATTCTAATTCTAACAGGTGACCAACAACTAAATTTTGGTACTTAAATGATTTAAGACTGAACCCTTGATAGAAAAAGTTTATTTAGTAATTGTAGTGTCAGAATGTAAAACTACATGAATTGGAATAAAATTCATTTATATTTTGTCGTAAGAATTTTAATTTATTTGAGTTCAGAACAGTTCATTACTGTTTCTATTTGATTTACTTGTGATTTAAATGTTGTTCAAGGTTTAACGTTGTTTTAAAACTTGTTTGATAGGTGAAGAAGGTATGTAAGCTATCTGTGTGAAGATTTATCTTTACAGATCTCGTGTACTGTGTGGGTTTCTCACTAATTACTGTGGTTTTATGTTGCACTGTAGACATGTAGTGTAAAACAGGTACACGATATTAGTTTAAACATCTAAAAACTTAAAGATTGGTTTTGTATGATTTGTACAAACTGTGATATTTGATTAGTTAAATGGATTTAGTCTTTCATATAAAGTATACTGTTTGATATTGGACATGTTCAAAGCACACTCATATACTGTTTGGGATAACTCTATGAAAGCTAGTTTACAGTCTGTCTATGGTGTAACATCAAAACCCAGTGTGCATCAGTCATTTTAGTGTGTGTTGGTTTCATATGCTCCAACTAGATTTAGTACCCGTAGTTATAATACCATGTACTAACTACTGTATGACACACACCAAAATGATGTTTTAATTTCAGCACTAATGATACCCTACTAGTATGTTTGCACCCTTTTCAATTTTCATGCTAATTTTTAGTCTGAGCTGAATAAGCTGTGAGACTTTATCGTTCAAAGATAATTAATTAATTTAGCTACATTTTATTATAAAATGGAAAGGATGACTTTTAATAAGTGTAGTTGAACTCTTACAGCATCTACTTTGTCCTATATACTTACCCACCCTATAATATTTCATATAAAACAACCAAATTTTGGGAGCAAATTTGTTATAACCTTTACACAATAATAAATTTTTAGACCATTTTAATTTTGGTGTAAATTCTTTAATATTAATTATTATAGTTGTTTATTTACTTAAATAAAATTATGATGGGACACATTAGGGTTAGCTAAAATTGTGCCAGTTTTTACACAGCTTCGGATGCTATACAATTGTGTGATTTTCACAGTGATCAGGATCATTTAAAGTTTTAATATTTAGGGTGAACAGCTTCAACTGAGGAAATTATTTTCATGAATAATTTAAAACCTTTCAATTTCCATTTCTTCATTAATGATTGATTGATATATATATAGTCTTATTGATAAATTTTGCTGATAAATTAAACAATTGCGTCAAAAATTCTAAAACCTTGAATAATAAGTGTACATATGATATAAAGAGTTACCTTACCTTATGAAGTGCTGTGTACTAATAGAGACATTGTGCTACGTTCTGTTAGGAACTTGAAGATGCTAACAGCGCACAGGAGGCAAAGATACAGGAACTCGTGACTTGGCAGACAAGTGCTAAAAAGACCCTCAAAGAGTTCTCCAAAGTCAAAGAGCTGCCAGATGATGTAAGTGCCGACATTTACCTGAAGCGCTTCCTTTGGATTTACTTCTGCATAAAGCAATCACTGTTAGGTCTTAACTTGTCTCTCTATCTGCGAACATGTAAAGCTTTTAAAAGCCTTCTTGCTGGTTTATTTTTCATCGTTCTGTAACACTATGCAGAGCCTTCTTCACTGTGATTCAAAATTAAGATGTTCTATCTGAATATCATGTTTAGTTGATCTATACACTTTAATAATTCAACTGTTAAGCAGATCGACTTGTTAAACTGACCTCATATACTAAATACATGCCTCTGTAGCTGTAGAATAACAATACTTTATATATTTGCAAGCATCTGGTTGAGCTAAAAATCTATTATGCATAAATTTGCATGAAGCATATATAAGACATTGTTTATTAAAGCAAACGCTAAATTTTAAACTCAAATTTTTCTGAGTCTCAAAATCTAAAAGACCCTTTGAAAATGACTTAAAAATTTACGTTCAAAGTTTACTGGTTTTTTAAATAAATATTTTGAATGTGATGTATATGGGTTCATTGGTAATATGTATTTTATTTATATACTAAAACAGGCTTGACAACTTGCAGTATAATATGGAATAATTTGTTTTTATCAGATGTACAACCTCGAGCAGAAAACAACAAAGAAGCTTGATGATTTTAAGGCTAAGCTAGCAACTGAATCTGAGGCTAGGAGTAAAGATGTTGAAAACTTGAGGAAAGATATAGCTCGAGTCAGTCAGCTACCTAGAGGCGGAGGTGGTGCGGGTGCGGCCCCTATACAGCTGGGACCAAGTAAAGAAGACATGGAGGCTGTGAGTTGATTTTAATTTGCTGTTTGTTTTTTTATGGCTGACACGAATAATCAAATAACTCACACTTTGAACTATTTTGACCTGCTATCTGCAGCTTTGCTAATTATTGAAGTGCTAGTCAGTTAAATTAAAAATGTTTTTGTACACGTAACTTTTAAAAAACTATTTGGAGAATGTTGTGTAATCTGTTAACCCATGAGGAGATTGATTCTTCTAAACATGATACATTTTATGTCTAAGTCATGATAAATGATTCACTACACAGTATGAGGTTGCTTTTCATAAACCAGCTTTAGATTTGCTGGTTTTAGAGAAACAGTTGCCATCACTGTTATAAAACTCATATTGTTCTTGTTAAACAGTTGCGTAAAGTTAAGATCAATGTAGAAGAGGTGAGATCGAAAGCACAATATATGTTTTCCAGATCACAGTTGTATTGTCTTATGTTGAGAATTGAGTCAAATCTACATATTGATTAAAAAGGCATTTTTGTTCAATATGTGGCTTAGACTTTCACAAATTGCTACTATGGTTAGAGTTACCAGCACTTGAAATCAGCATTTAAACTACACATAAAACTTTAATCAATATGAAAATAAGCAATGCAACTTTACTTTTCTTAGTTTATCACTCATGTTATTGTTTTTAATGTGTTTTGTTTAAATATCAGTCTTTGCTTACTTTAAATACATGCACTATAAAACACTTATGCCTTCTGCTGAATAAGTCTGTATTTTGAGTGTATTTTTTCCTTCTTGTAGCTATGACACTATTTATAGTAGTATTATAACTTACACGCTTCTTTAATCTTGTAAACTTTTTTGTATTTCTTTCATATTTAATTATGTGTCGAGAGGCAATTGCAGCAAGTTTAGAATTTTCTCAGAATGGAATTAAAAAAGTGATCACAATTATGGTCACCATGATTAATTAGTATACTTAAACTTAAACCTTTGTACAATACTAACATTTCTAGATATAGGTGCAGTAATGGAGACATTAAATAGCCAGTGTTTTCGACGATATATGTAGCAAAAGAAGTTATTTTCTTGCATCTCAAACTAAAATTTGTTTAGAACTTAGGCTAATGAAATTTCTACATTACCGCTCCTAAATGTGGTTTTGATTAGTTTTTGTAGCTTCTTATGCATAAAATATTATTTTTCACAAAAAGTTTTATTTTTGAAAATATAAAAATTGACTCACTAATTTTATATAAACTCTTGCGTTGTTGCGCTAACTTGTATGTTGTATATACTTTCAGTGTCAGTCAACTGTTAGAACCTTAGCCGAATCTGTCCAAACAGTTAAAACAGTCCTTGGCTTGAAAATTCAATCTGAGCAAAAGGCGGTAAGATGTTTTATCAACCAGAAGCTAAAGTAACTCTTTTATTACATTCATATTTTAGATTCGACTTTTCCTGCAGACTATTAGTATTCAAGTAATAGCCCTCTCCATAAGTGATGGCCAAGACATGGTAACTAAACCAAAATGTATTGTCCCCCCCCCTGCACATCAGCCAAAGTTCAAATTTACCTGAACAATTATTTGCCTGTTTATCTCCCAAACATTGCAATACCCAAAGCTTAGCAATCTGTCGGAATGGCGGTTATGAACAGCTCCTGATCTAGCTGAATTTGCTAATCACTGTTGTCAAATTTGTGCATCTTTAAAGAGTTTCTCAGTTGAAGCTTGATCAACAACTTAAACATTTTTATGCTCGTAATCTGCTTGATTGGTCATTCATTTGCTAAAATTAAGAGGTACTCAAATTAATATGTTAAAGAGTCAAGTTATTACTATTTTTTGTGTAGAGGAACACTTTAAAGGTGGAATAACTTTTGCAAATGTCAAATGATTGTCCTATGTGGTGAAGTTATTGTCAAACAGCTTTAGTTAAAATTTTAAATATTGTAACCTTGACTTCCTTAGAGAGAAGAGCAATTCAGTTTATTTAAAGATCATTTGCGCGAACTTTACGGTATAGTAAAAATTCCATACACTCCGACTCCAATGGGCTCCCTAGATCAAATCGCATCAGCTGATGCTAGTCGCCCGCCTATAGACGGTCAATCTCACACCACTGAACTACGACTGCCATCTGCCAAACCATCGCTGCCCCCTGAGGATTTAACTGAAGAACAAGAAATTAATAACAAACCAAGACAAGATTCACCTAATCACCAGCCGGTGTTTCTCACAGAAGCAGCTGAGAATACAAAAGAAGACAAAAATGAGAAACAGCCGGACCAGTCAGCTAATGACGACTCACCAAAAGCCACACCTGTCAATAACTCGTCTGACTCACTTCCACAAACCCCTCATGAGCCGTCAGCCTCGAAAGTCCAAACCCCTGCTCGGCAGTCACCTGTAAAATCTGAACCAGAAGATGGCAAATCAGGAGAGGGGAAAGTTGCACCTCATGAGTACAATGAAGATCGGTGGTAATCAAGTTCTATGACGGGTAAAAGGGATGCTGCTGCCGCTTTTTGCTCTGAGCTAACCGTAGTTCAACTCTAGCGCTTTTAACATTTCATCAGGGAATAGCGTTTCACCTATTCACCTGTTTTAGTTATCACGTGTAAAACAAATATTAACTTGTAGTTGGTTTTGTGTTTCTGCTTTGCTAATCAACCTGAATCTCCCATTAATTTAACAGCTTTATTACTAACAAACTGGTGATTTCAGAGGAATAAAGATGTTGAAGCCTTGCATAAGGAAGTAGAGGACGTACGTCTGCAGATTGAGCCTCTACTTCGAACTAAACCTGTGCCACGTTTGTTTATTAAAGACAAACCAAATATGGACAGGAAGGAGGCTGAAACTGGTCAGCCTATGATCAATAAGTGGAGTGTGTACACTGCTTACAGGTACTGTGCTGTGCGTGTTGTAAGAAATGGCCTCTTGCTTTCTTGGTGCACAAGCTATTTATTTACTAACATGCTTTATAGTCCCTTTAGTATAGAATTGGGTTTAGCGTTATATTCTTTAATATTTTTAAGTTGCTTTGTTTTTCATTGTGCTAGCAATGTGTGTATATAAACATTATAATATTATTTTTTCTTTTCTTCATTGGTTGCCAACAGTAATCTGGTAAAATAATCTTTTTACTTTAAATTCAAATTATGAACAATGTTTTATCTTACACCAGCTGAATTTATGAAACCTGTTTATAGTACAGTAATGACACTCTACATGCTTTTGAAGAATGAAGGCTTCAATTGTGCCTACAGAAAGTTTTACAGTCTCCTCACTTTTTGAGCTTTTTATATGTTTCTTCTGTTTTAGCTAGATATTTGTTGTAATCTTATATTCACAAATTTATGTTGTAATTATGTTGTGCTTTGTTATTAGTTTGCTCACTACCTCTTGCAGATGGTTGCAGTGGAAGCAGGCTTGGCATTATATTATTTGGAAGAAAAAGACTACTGATACACTAAATGAGGCTAACAGTATTGATATTTAGTAATGATAATGGTGCAGTGATGGAATTGTTGAACTGAAGTTTGCCAATTTATGATTATGAGAACACTTCAGCTAAATCTATTAATTTAAAGTTTTAGATTTCCAGCTTAAATTTTCCCCAAAACTATAATGGATGGGGGAAATATTAGGTTCTAAATGCTTTTTTAATAAAAGTTGCAAACTTGTTGTGCTAGTTTTTTAACGATAATACTGCAATAACACTTCGTTGTCTAATTAGGTTTTATACCTGCATAGTTTGATAGGATATTAAGTGTTCTGAAAACGATTATTAATTTTTTTTTTAATATTTTTTATATCATGTAGATTTTTACGTAAAAATGTGTGCTTATTTGATCATTTTACTAATTTATCTTAAAGTATTTAATTCAACATACAATGTAATATATGTCAAAAATGGCAGATGATATTAAAGGCAAAAAACATCTTTTATTTTGAAAATTGAGTTACAACAAATTAGACTAATTTAATTTGTCAAAAACAATTAAGGTTTACATTATTTAAGTTTATAATTTATGAAAAATTACTTGCCAATTGCATGTTTTCGATATTGATATTATTAAAAAAGCAATATTGTTTATATTGTATTCGGCTATTTATTGATATATTTGCTTAAAGTTAAGTGATGACCTAAATATATTTGCAGGTAAGATTGTTTCTTACTATTCTTTTATTTCAATTTTTATCTAGTTTCCCATCACGCAATATGCTTAAAATTTTATTATTTATAAACAGTTTTGTCTTTAAGAGCATCCAATGTGTTTACAGGTGGTATCGGTTTAAAGAGAAGCTAATGGCAGTCAAGTCTGACCGATCGACTTCTCCTACTGAAACAGCTACTGAAACTGAGGCTACTACGGAGGTGGGTGGCATACCTCATGTGTTTGATTTTCCCCTATTTAATTTATTGTTTTTTTCATTCAGTGTTTTTCTTTATAACTTTATTATGGTAATATTTAAGTTAGCCCGCAGTCAGTTTCAAAGTCATCCTTTCTATGTGCTATGGTGACACATGCTATGCTATGATTTAAAGTATTGGACATTACAAAGCTTGATATTCAATCAAAAGTAGCACCTTGCTTGTATATGAATATCATTAGCTGCAGCTTGTATATGAATATCATTAGCGGCAGCTTGTATATGAATATCATTAGCTGCATCTTGTATATGTATATCATTAGCTGCAGCTTGTATATGAATATCATTAGCGGCAGCTTGTATATGTATATCATTAGCTGCAGCTTGTATATGTATATCATTAGCGGCAGCTTGTATATGAATATCATTAGCTGCAGCTTGTATATGAATATCATTAGCTGCAGCTTGTATATGTATATATCATTGGCTGCATCTTGTATATGTATATCATTAGCTGCAGCTTGTATATGTATATCATTAGCTGCATCTTGTATATGTATATATCATTAGCTGCATCTTGTATATGTATATATCATTAGCGGCAGCTTGTATATGTATATTTCATTAGCTGCAGCTTGTATATGAATATCATTAGTGGCATCTTGTATATGTATATATCATTAGCAGCAGCTTGTATATGTATATCATTAGCTGCAGCTTGTATATGTATATCATTAGCGGCATCTTGTATATGTATATCATTAGCTGCAGCTTGTATATGTATATCATTAGCTGCATCTTGTATATGTATATCATTAGCGGCAGCTTGTATATGTATATCATTAGCTGCATCTTGTATATGAATATCATTAGCTGCAGCTTGTATATGTATATCATTAGCTGCAGCTTGTATATGAATATTTCATCTCTATTGACAAAGCAATGTTGTGTCCCTTGTTTAGCAGTCTGCAGATTTTCATAAATGTATTTATTTGGCTTTTGGTGTTGTCTAAAAAATTTCCCATATGTTGTTGCTTTATTTTCTGTGTATTATGCCTGATAATTAGGTGTCTTCCCGCAAACCTCGAGCTAGTAGTCCTACTGAAACCGAGGCTACAACTGAGGTTGCCTCAAAAACCGATGAAACTACATCAGCTTCATCTCCAACTAAGCCCACTACTCAGGTATCCAGACTACGGCATGGAGTAGCACCAGATGGAGTGCTGTTTTGTATATACGCCGTAGCATGTAGTTGTGCTAGATATAGTATAACATACCACCGTAGCATCTCATACAGCATAGTACTGCAACGTTTTGGTAGTTAATGCTACACAACGGGTATAGATTTTGCTAAATAGTAGCCATATAGGAATATTGTAATGTAGAAAAGCTGTAGTAGGGTCAGTGCAGGACAATGATCATGCTATAGAAAAAATATTGAATGTCTTATTGTATTTCATGCAGGAAATGTAATCTGTCTCAAAGCTAAAGATTTTAAGCCAAATCATACATTTGTTGTTTGCCTATTTAACTCTTTAGTTTGCAGATACATGATGCTTTTAAAAGCTTGCTTCAATCTAAAGCTTTAAATTTTTTTTACAAAGTTCAAGTCATAAGGTTATCTCTTTTGTTCAATTTTATTTTGTACCTGTTATACATTTTATTTCACTTTGTTTTAAAAAAACAAATAGTGTAAATTTAGTATATGCTATATTTTAGTAGGGTAAATAGTATTCCATGCTTTAAACTTTGCAGACGGAGACTGAGGAGACAGAGGAAACAGAAGAGACAGCAGAGACCGAAGACACTGAAGGTACGGAAGATACTGAGGATGAGTCAGAGGCCACAGACGATGACGACACAACCACTGAGGCCACCACTACAGCCCCGTCTAAGAAACCTACAGAGGACGACGACGATGACGCAACCACTACTGCTCCTTCAACAAAACCTAAGCAGAGGTGGGCAGAATATATCACTATTGATGGGTAGTATATGTACTGAGTTTGTCTTAACCATAACCAGGGTTGGGGTAACTGTAATTTGTAAATGTAATTGGTTGTAATTAATTACATTGTTTCAAGTAATTGAATGTGATTTGTAGTTGATGTATAAAAATTTAATTGTAATTGTAATTAATTACACATTGTTATGGTCCATAAAGTCACGTATAAAATTGGCGTTTGTTCTATGTGTATTATAATAATGATAGACCCAGCTATGAGTAATAATTTTATACCTGCAAATCAACTATTACAGAACATGCGTTCACTACAGTCTTGAGTTAGCTAATGAAAAATTTTTGCATGGTTTCTATCTTGATAATTTACCTAAATGTTCATTCTCTATAGAATATATATTATTACTTGTCATGTGTTCTGTTTTCCCCTCTATTTTCATACCTCTCCATAACCCGCATTTACATAAAGTAATTTATTTTACTTTTTATTCATAATTTTTTTTCAATACTTCTATTTCCTGAAAATGTGCCAACATAGCCTAAAGTTATGTTTTTTAAATTTTGGGTTGAAATGAAACAGAACTACTTAAAGATGTTGAGATGCTTTAATACAAGCTAAAATGGTGCTCTGTGGTTTTTTATAGGATATGTTTGAGTAGAAATGCACAAAATTGAATTAATTATTTATTTCTTATATGATCATGTGTGTGTTTTTTTTCAACCAGTGAAACTGATGACGAAGATACAGAAACTGAGACTGAAACCGAGGCTGACACAGCTGACGATGACGACGACGACGAGAGTGAGGCTACTACAGTACCGCCAACCAAGAAAAAATAGATACTCTTGGTGAAGAGCAAGTTAGGACAACTTAAATTGAGAGCTCAATTGTAACTGTGTTCTTCAAATTAAAGCATGTGACTTTTTAAATTAATATATTTTGCATTTCACTTTATTAATTATTTAAAGTATACTTTTTTCAATCTTCCTTAATTCATTTTATTTTATTGTTTAAAACTGATTCTTAATATCTGCATATAACGTAATGATACATTTATTTTAAAGCAATTTTATGATGTATGTGTATGTTATTTATTACAAATAAATTATCTGACTAATAGGTATACCACTTGAATGCAATACAAGAAAATTACCCTATTATTCATAAAAGGAATAATTTACTGTCAACAGCATATGTAAATTCATCATAGACTGAGCTTCTATTTGTTAATGGTTCAATGAAGTACTATTATTATAAAGATGGTAAACAATTGCATGCAGGTATACATATCTGTGTTTTGGTACAATGATGAATAACAACTCATCTGTTTCCTGTATGAGTCAAGCTCTAGTCACAAATTGCCTCCTCCTCAACGTTGCCTCCTCTTTAACTTTTTTTGGTAAAGTTGTTACCTCGTCTTTTGGGTAGAGCTCTTACTCTCTGTCTCTTGGGTAGAGCTCTTACTCTCTGTCTCTTGGGAGAATTTGTTACTACAGCTGCACCACTATTAGGATTTGGAGTTTACTGGTGTCAAAGATGTTCTTTATTCCTGTATTGACATGCGGCAACAGCTAGGCAAAATAAAACAACATTAATTATGAACTATGAAGCTATAAAACCTTATATAAAGATCAACAACAAAAATTAACATACACATAATTGATGATGTAACTAATTTTGGCCTCCTTAGTGGCGTAGCTATTAACTATAAGTAGCTTGTACAATTTATATGGTAAAATAATTGAGGAGAAACCTTTAATCTAATATAATATAACCCACTGACTGAACACCTAGTCTTGATGCTTATATATAGACATAAAGCTATATATTACAGCCATCCCAATGCATGCTTTGACTGATTAATAGTTTGGGGGTTTATGTAATCTTCTATTGGAGATGTAGCCCGTTAGCACAGTTGAGTAGCTAGGTGGTGGGGTTTGGGGTTGGCTATGCTTTATAGCATAGCCAGTGGACCTACTCCCTCAATAGCAGGCTGTATAAACTCCCAAACTATTTAATCAGTCAAAGCTTTTTGCTGGCTATAATAATATAGGATAGCTTTTGGTTAGATTTTACTGAGGAGTGTTTCATTTCACTATCAAACAGCCACACTATCTCATTATACCCATCTCTTTATTCGGATTAGCAACATTGAATATTTTTTCTGCATTATTTTAGATATTGTTTTCAAAATTTTCCTCAACCCTCATCATCTCATGTGCTGATCTCTTGCATCCTTGCTTTGCAGAAAGTATTTGTCACTAGATATAGTTCACAACAATGGCTGATAGAGCTCTAGGGAACTTCATCACTTCACGACCCACCCACTCCAGCTCAACCCCTTTAAAGGTCTCAACTTCTAGAGACAGTGCTTGGCTAGGAAGTACTCAATCCGACTCTCCCCAGTTACCTGCAGAGCTTCAAGCAAAGGTAAGGATAATAGCTGGTACAGTTCGGATACTAGTCTAAACATTGGCATTTGAACTGTTGTGATAGTGATATCTTTATATCAGTTAATGTAACTTAATATGATATCGGGTTCTTTTCTTAAACCAAGCAAAGCTGTGCAGTGAATGTTGGTGAAAATGTGCAGTTACAATGTGTAGTGGCAGTGTGCAGTTACAGTGTGCAGTTACAATAAACAGTAACAGTGTGCAGTTACAATGTGCAGTTACAATGTGCAGTGTTAGTGATGCGTTGAAGTTACTGTTTCATACAAGTACTTGAAGAATCGGGCAAGTTGGAAGTTGTATGCTCTTTGGGTTTTAGTAGATGTTGCCTTTTAAACTGCATAACAACTTTTTCTTTTGTGAAGATTTTTCTGGCCAATCCTGTCAGGATAGTGAGTAACTTTTAATTTTTGACACAAGATTTGACGAGACTGGCAAGTGTACCAATGTGATGGGGAGACATGGGTAATACTCATTAGCCTAAGGTATTACTCTATACTCTGGGGTTTCACTCAATAACCTGGGGTTTCACTTAATAACCTGAGGTTTCACTCTATAGCCTGAGGTTTCACTCAATTCTATTGCCAACTCGGTCTGCATGCATCCCTTCATGCATAGCTATTTCCTACTGAGCATCAATATCAGTATAATTGATTTTCTTTTCAAGTGTTCAGATATATTAGTTGTGTCTGCCCATTAAATTATTTGCACCGAGTGTTCAAAGCTAATCTATGTGTGTGTACACCCTTGGTGTTGCTGCTGTTGCTATTGTTGGTGTCGGCTCTTGTAGGAATTTCATGAGATAACGGCCTTCAACCAGCGCTATGGTCAACTCAGAGTGTTGATTATTACATTCCAGCAGCGAGAGAAGAGGTTGAAGCAACACAATCAGGAGTTGCAAAGAAAACTTGTAGAATTCTCAGCTACGTTTGAAGTGAGTTGGTCTTTGTCAGCTTGGTTGATGTTTCTACTATTTTTTTAAATTTTTGGTACATTTGTGGGTTTTCTTCAATGCAACTTGCTTTTTGCTGAAATTTAAATCAAATCTGAATTAATGGTAAAAATGTAAAGTTCTAACCTGGTGAGAAAGCTTGCCTGAGCCTGTAGCTTGGCTTACCCGGTAATATTGTTGGATACCCAACATTGCTCTCCATAATCAACCTTCTGCTCAGTATACTTTCAATTACATAATAATTTTCCTTCTACGAATACAATGTGTTTTAATTCCAGCCAATATTGTATTTGCTATCAGTACCTAGCAGGCAAACAGTTTCCTACATCTAGATTCTAGAGCCTAAACTAAGTTTGTTGATATAGGTCAGTGAATTACGTAGCTCAGTTTCAAAGCAACTCTGTTTGATACTAATGCAGTTGCATGAGTATTTGGTAGAAGCTGAAAAGTGAGTGCCAGTCCAAGCTCACGAGCAGCTATGAAGAAACTGAGAAACTCAAGCTGGCAATTAGGAAACATGAGCTGACAATTGCTAGTCTGCAGAATCAACTCTACCAAAAAGTATGTAGTCACACTCATGAGCTAACTGTGCACTAGTAATGTTTTGATATAAAAAGTTATCTATGTAACACAAAATAATGTTTTTTTTGTATGCGTATGCTGTGTATGTTAGTAATGCCAGGGTTAAATTGCAGCTGTTAGGGTACTTTTTTTAAGGAAATAAAAAACCGTGAGCTGACTACTATTCGTGATGAACTTCTACAAACTGAGCGAGGAGGAGACAACGAGCAAACTGCTGAGGGAGATAGCATATATAAATAGCAAGGAGCACATAACCACTGCAATAGCAAGCAAGGAGTGTGTAGACAGTCATATGCCACCCTTTCTATTCTTTTGTCTATGCTGCTGCTATGACTCTCTATGATGTCACATCGCTGCTACTAATGTTACTGTTAGGAATATTGCATCAGTACAAGAACTTCATTCCCCTTCAACTCTTTTACAGACTTTGAAATTACTCAAACCTTTTATTTGCTGTTAGCTGCTTGCTATGTTAAGTGATGCCAAAGGTGATTTTATTTTTTTACGTTTTGTTTACGTTATAATATACTAGTTTGCTATCTCCTGTAAACCACTTGCTATGATAATTCTAACTTTTACATTATGTATAGAAGATAACTCCAATGCGCGTGTCAATTAATGCCCCTGCAATCCAAGAGAGTTTTGTTAAAGCAAGTCACAACTGCCTAAAAATGTTGAGAGCACAACCCTATACCTAACAAGAAGGAAGGGTTGTTGTCGCATTGCAGCGTAGTGCATTTCTCACATACAGTGGTAAAAATATTAAGTTTTAAAAATGTCACCTCTTAGAAGTTTGCTTTAGCAGAGACTTCTCTAGATTCCCTTTAATTTAATTCTGGAAAGCTTGTAAAAAGTTGTTGCCCATTTAGCTAGAGAAACAAGCTCTTTAAAGCTTATATACAAACAAGCATCAGGTGCATTAACTAGACATGAGAGTATACCAGGGTTGGGGTCAATTACATGTAAATGTAATTAATTACAATTACAATTACATGAAGATTTGTCAATTACAATTACAATTATAATTACAGTTAAAAGGTAATGTAATTAATTACAATTACAATTACATGGTAATGTAATTAATTACAATTACAATTACTTTTGTTTTCACAAGGGATAACTAGAAGTTATACAATGCCATTTCTAGGGTCCAACTACCAGGGGCAATGTTGACAGTGGTGAACCTCCTTTGCTCCCAATAGTGACACTATAGGGTCAATCCATGCCAAATCAACCAAATTTTAAGGGGTCCCACGCCTTTGCTTCTCAGATTTTGCTTATATTTAAACTTGTCCGGTGTACTATTCGTGAATATTTCTGACATGACACAAAAACTTTTTGAGAAATGACTACATTTGTGAACAAAGGTTGGGAAAACTTTTGAGGTAAATTTGTGATTTTTACTCTTAAAAATTGATGTGGGGGATAGTTAAAAAAATTTCAAAATTTACAAAAATCTGCCCATATTCGATGGTTTAGCATATATGCACACAAATTGTTCTGTAGTATGTGTTGCTACTAGTGCAAGTTGATAGGTATTATCAAATTGCACAACAAATTTTAAGACTTAGTCTAGAAAAATGGTTGAGATATAGACATTTATAAATTGCTCTAAAAGTAGAAATCACCAATTTTCCTTAAAGCTTTTCCCAACCTTTGTCCACAAATGTAGTCATTTCTCAAAAAGTTTTCTGTCAGGCCAAAAATATTTAAGAAGAGTACTCAGGACATATGTAGGTCTATTTGGTGTAAATATGAACAAACTCTGAGACACAAAAGCACCGGCCATGTGGTGAGTTAGCATGGAATGACCCTATACTATATTGACTTAATCTGAACTTGTTATTTAACAGTAGATATGGTAGGAAAAGAATGATTTTTCAAGATTTAAAAGTTTGAAGTAATTGACATGTAATTATAAAGTAATTGTAAAATTCAATTACATTAGCAATGTAATTAATTACAATTACAATTACAATTACATTTTTATACATCAATTACAAATTACATTCAATTACTTGAAAAAATGTAATTAATTACAACCAATTACAATTACAAATTACAATTACCCCAACCCTGGAGTATACTAACTCTAATGTACTATGACTTGGGGAATTATTTAATATGTGATGGTCTAAATTTACTGTGAATGTCTCGAAATATTCATTTATTGTCGAAGCCAGCACCTTGACCATCACAGGGTAAAAGATAGAAGCTGTAGTTTAGTCTTTTCAGAACCCTGATAAATTATTTTCCATAACACGTATCTTTGAATGAATATAAGCTAAGTCAAAGTGAAAGACTCATATTAGTTAATAGTTTATTGCTGCAAATGTCAAAAACCCGAACCACTTCATAATTTATAGTCTTAAGTTTTTGTCTGTATCCTCCCATCTCTATTTTTGTAGATACTTTTCAAAAAGGCTCCCAAATAAAACTAAATCAAAATAGACATTCTTAGCCAGTGAAGTATTATAATTCCTAACTTTAGCAATCATTTTTATTTTTATCCTTAGATTTTTTACAAATATTTGAGAAAACAAGCATACAAGTAGAGCACATGAAGGTGCAAATAGAACGGTATCTCTAGATACAACTAATTCCGTTAAAAGAACACAGCAAAGTGCATCAGCAAGCTCCCATGATGAATTACATTTATTTTAATTTTGTTAGATGACAAAATAGCAAAATAATAATAGCTTGAGCGTTTGTAAACTGTAAAAAAAACTAAACTATCATTTATTATTTAATAAAGACAATTGGCAGAAATTCATAATCAAAGATACTCAAGAGCCTTTTTAGGACTGGAATGCATCTAGCCTGAGATGTTAATGTTCTGACAATGTCTGCCCATAAATACTTTTGCTACTTCGTGCTTTATCTAAATCTGCCACCTGCATAAAATATATGGCGTCATGTGGTCATGACACGCTTGGATGACTTCAGATCTGAAAGGAGAGGTTGGAATAATAACTCCCAACTTTATGTTAAATACAACCATTTAACTGTGACAATATATTAATTAAATCCAGGGCAATTGTATATATATAGGAATGAAAAGTATTACAACTGAAAAGTTATAAATATCTCATCTGTTATACTATACGCTGTGTACGCGGTAATTGGTACACTAATTATAATGTAAGGATATATATTGCCTAAAATAAACAAGTAAAACCAAAGCTTCTCTCAGAACAGTGTCTTTATGAATGAGACCATGTTTCCTGTTGTTTTGGTAAACAGAATATTATTGTAATAGTTTTAGAGTTATCCTCCCTTTTATTTTTGGTACTTCCAATATTTTACTACTCTCACTCGTTTTGTAAATCGGCTTTGACCGAGGTTCAGAGTGTTGGATTCCCAACTAACCGATTGTCAGTCATTCGGAGTTCCAACATTTCAATCTTTGGCCGAAGATTGGTCGAAGTTTCTGGAACAAACCTTTGTGTTACTATATAAAGAGGCGAGCTTGCAGTTGTAATTCAGTCTACAGGTGGAGCTCATAGAGGAAGGATCTACTTATATCACAATAAATATTATTTTATTCACTACCATACAACTTCTCTTGTCTCTCACAATACAAGGAGTTATGTTTTCTGCCTAATTTGTCTGAACCCACAAATATACTACAATATAACTGAGCAAAGTCATAGGCTTTACTTCCAAATGATCAATTTTAACTCATGCATGACTATATTATACATATAAAATTAAAATACAGTAATAATATTATATATTATACATATGATGTGATATGGTGCTTGTGTCATGTGTATAGCTATACAACATATGAGCTGGGTGAAGATAGAAAATCAAAGTTTAAGGTAGACATTTATTCGATGTAAGACTACAAGCCTATATAGCTGGTTGTAATTTTGCTCCTATACACAGTGAGCATTAATTAAAGAGTCAATTTAGGCAGACGAAATTTAAATCAGTTATTTGAACTTGAAACTCAAAATATTCTTAATTTAACACTACGGTATGTCTAAAAAGTATAAATATAAGTGTCAACTTGTATTTATTATCTGTACTGCACTAACTGTTATACTTACACAAAACACACACTCACTACATATGATATGTGACTATTATGTGAGTATGATATTATTAGGCCTATATCTAGGTGAATCCGGTGACCACGAATGCATTCGGAGAACGAAAGACGTGTTGTCGTATGCAATGAACTGGAAAAAAAACCTACTATTTCTAGCTCAGTGGTCGTATGCATGGGGCGAATGCGGCATTAAAACCGACCTACAAAACGAAAGGGGCCATCTTCGGTAAAGGCCGAGACACCACTGCGGTGACACGACATGCGATTGGAATTGTGGCGATGGTCATAGTGATTTTAATTTCTGAAATGATGCTATCTTTTTCTAACGGCTTACCAACTACCCAGCTGTTGATATATTTTAAGAAGAGCGTAGCCTCAAATTAAATGTTATACATAATTTATTATGATATTTAAAAAGGAATCATTACAATAGAAGGTTACCTGTTACTGTGTTAGTTATAGTGTTAGTGTTACTGTTACTGTTAGTGTTACTTAGAGTGAGTTACTGTTACTGTTAGTGTTAGTGTTACACTCACTTTGAGTTTGAGTTACTGTTACTGTTAGTGTTACTGTTAGTGCTAAGCCTACTGTTAGTGTTACACTTAGTGCTACAGTTACTGTTAAACTTTGACTGTCTGTTGGTGTTACACTTGCACTAGTTAATCTCATCATTATATTTATATTATTATAATTCATTAATAATAATTGCTATTAAATTATTACTAATACTAATAGACATAATAATGCTATTGAGTATTAAGTAATTAGTAATTAACTAAGTATTAGTATTACTATCAGTATCACTATGACAGTACGACTATTGACTATGAGTATCAGTATGAGTATGACTATGAGTATCACTATGACTATCAGCATGGGTTATGACTTCCTCAAAATTTAGGTCACACTGACACTCACTGTTGGTAAGTAAAACTAGCTCTAAGTTGCCAACAGTAAGTGTAACACTAACAGCAACTATAACTATAAGTATAGCTATTAGTATTAGTATATCAATATGCACAAGTATTAGTATTACTACTTACTATTACTATAAGTATAAGTTGATCACTTTGACTTTAAGTTTAAGTTAAACCTAAAGTTAATGCTTATAGTTATAGTATTAGTATTACTCTTAGTCTTACTAATACTATAAGTATATAAAATTCAATGTGTTTTCATTTCAATTCACATAATAAAAATTTATAAAATTCCAATCATTAGTATTTCATTATTATAAAACGTCTTACAGTTAGTGTTGCTTCTAGTTATACTTCTATTTCTAGCAGTAGTTCTAATTCTAGTTCAAGTGTTTTAGTTTAGATTAGGGTTAACTTTTTCTTTTAAGGTCTGTCTTACTCCTTGCAGTTACTGTTAGACTTGCTTGCAGTTGATATAAAACCCATGCAAGTTTATAGGCACCATCCCTGTGAGAAAGCCCTGATGGAACGGGCTTTTTTGTTGGGCACAGGAGCAATTATGACTGGATGCTCTTCCTAACATCAGCAGTGGCCTTTTGTCTGGTCCGAACCCATGACTGAATCCTTGGGTTGGTGTTTACTAAGCAAACGCTCTAACCGCTAGTTCACGGCTGCTCCCTTTGCTTGCAGTTGATATACTTAAAGTTAATGAATCACTTCATGCAGTTACACTGTAACCAAGAGTATGACTATCAATTTCATTATGTCTGAGGATCAATACTAAGAGTTATTGATTTAGGCCAGTAACAGCAGTACTAACAATAACTGGGCCATTTTATTTAATTTAGTAAGCCTAGGGCCACACTGTGCGTATTTTCGCATGCGAAAATTGAAATCACAAGTAGCAAAGGTGTCCACTGTAGCGTCAGTGATGCGTGATAAATAAAGCTTTCATTTTTAAATCGCACTCGCTTTCAATAAAACGCAATTTACTGGAATTTAGCACTAAAATAAAGAAATTGGGCTCGCTTAATAATACCAGCCAATTAGGTGACGACGACAGAAACGATTCGCACTTGCGTTGAAAATGCAGAGCGACAAGTGCGAATGTTTTCTCAACGCGCACAGTGGACACCTTTGCTAGTTGTGATTTCAATTTTCGCATGCGAAAATACGCACCGTGTGGCCCTAGGCTTAGACTCTTGTGCAGTGATGCTAATGGTTATAGACTAAAACTTTTAGTTTTATTAAAAGTGAAGTTAGGCTAATTTTAATTCACTTTGACTATGATAATCATCTGATAATTGGTGGGCTAATCCCATATCACTTAGAAGTTAGCTCAAAACACACAAACTGAAATTTTACTAGGCTATCTGCTATAATCATACAAATATAACAAACCGAAACAAAAATAACATAAGATTAATAGGCTTTCTCAAACTTTGCACCATGAAGCGTTACAGCAAATGTGATTTTCACTAAGCGAAAATCTGAATAATTCTAACTAATGAATAACGCCGGTATAATGAGTTTAGTGTGTAACATGTTACACTTAGTCTTACTGACTGACTTGAAGCTATCCATTTTGGGGTGTTTGTGCGAATAATATTACCATTAAAACCAACTATCCCCAAAAAACGGTTAGTTATTGAATGATGGTCATAGCTGTGTGGATTAGGTGTACGCATATAGTTTTTGTAATGTTGCTATTTATCCTGTTTAATATTTACATTGTGAATTTTTCTTGTAAAGCGAAAGTAACATCTTTCAAGTTTTAACTTTTAAAACATGGCAGGAAAGGGCACATTGCTGTAGTGTTAGATTTAAATCAGCACTGTAAATAACAGCAACACTTTAACTTTTAATAGTTTAATATAGGTATACCTTATTTGGTTTCAATTGCTCAGCAAATCTGAGTCGTATTATTAGTAATAAATTATAGCCAAAGAGCCAACTTAGAAACAAAGGTTCTTCAGATTTTATTGCTTACTCAACAATCTTATTGAAAACCTTGTTTGGCCAAATTGTGCATGTTCTATTTTCAAAAATTTCTGTGATACAAACTTGCCAGGTCTTCTTCCATTATCCAAGTAATAAAAGTGGTGAATGCCGTCTCTCTTAAATGTATGCACGAGTGATAGAAACTAGTAACAATAAGATATTTTTTATAACTTAAATTCTCTAGTTTTCTTGTCATACTAATTAATATGTACATGTAAGGTACCTTCAACAGTTGTAGGGTAAAGTTACTGAGAAGACTTTGAATAAGTGGTGAATTTTACTCCCTTTTTTCTGCGCTATCAAATCCATACCAATGGATGAGTTGCCAGAACCTTCATTAAGAAAGTTAGTGGATGAAACATCACTGAAATGGATATTCGTTGGGGGTAAAGGCGGTGTTGGTAAAACTACTACCAGGTGAGATATTGATGTAGAATGTTTATTTTGTAGTTTTTTTAAAACATTTTCAGTTTCTGTATGGCTTACTTAACTGTATTTAGAACAATATAATGTAATGACCTTGTGATTGGCGCATATGGTGTGTTGTTTATATGCACCATTGTAGTTGAATTCAATATCCTGTATACATTTATACAACATATAAAATTATTTTTGTAGACATTGTAGTTGACTAATTACTGTATCTCGTTTATAGCTGCTCTCTGGCCCTCCAACTATGTAAAAATAGAGAAAATGTTCTGCTAATATCAACGGATCCAGCACACAACCTTTCCGATGCCTTCAATCAGAAGTTTTCTAAAGTACCAACTCTTGTTGAAGGATTCAATAATCTCTATGCTATGGTTCGTATATCTCTCACAGAGTAAAACTTTTTAGTATGTTTATCTTTTTAAGGTAGAAAATTAATTTAGCAGTTTCTAGATTCGGATAAACAAAGTATTATTTTCTCGACTATTCCATACATATTTTTCCATAAATGCAGCTCTAAAATATGTGCTATGCTAAGTTTAAACCTTTTCTTGTTACTTTAATAAATTCTATTTTTAGAAATTTGTCTGAAAGTTGTGTGCTCATGCTGTTTGATGTCATACTGATGTATAGTTGACTGTGGTAAGCAAATGTAAAACAGTATATATACGTTGGGTGTGTTTTTATGATCACCAGGAAATAGATCCCAACGTAGGGTATGCTGAGCTTCCTGACGAGATATTAGGAGATGATGGTGCAATCGGAAGGTCTATGATCCAGGAACTAGTTGGAGCTTTTCCAGGCATAGACGAGGCTATGAGTTACGCTGAAGTCATGAAGTGAGAATATGAAATGTGATTTAACCTCAATTTACTTGAAATGATTGGCTAAAAGTGTTGATAGGTGTGTCATATCACCAACCATTTTCGAGATTAATAATCAAGTATAGAAGAGTAGTTTTTCATATTTTAGTCTTCAAATTCTTTTTGGCCAATTAAAGTCTGTCATTTGCAAAAAATATCATTTTACGTTATAATATAAACAGAATTGGGCTCAGAATTTTCAACTAATCAAAAACTATTTTATTATAAAATTGTACAGTTTTTGAAATGCTAACAAATTTATTCACAAACTGAGTTTTAAAATTATATAGACTATAGAGCATGATTTTACATTATCAATCATGACCCAACAAGTAGAGGGTTGTCGTTCTAATGTTTGGCATTTTGAATGGGGGAAAAAAGGTTGCTGATTTTATTAAACATTTGAAAAGAAATATTTTATTTGAACCTTAAAGTTGAAATCAGCTGTTGTCTAATATTTGAACTATGCCACAGTTCTTAGACTCTTGTTTTGCTGATAAACTCTAAATGTATTGTAGGTTGGTAGACAATATGAACTTCTCAACTGTAGTGTTTGATACGGCACCAACCGGTCACACTCTGCGTCTTCTCAACTTCCCTTCCGTGATTGAAGGGGGCCTTGGCAAACTACTGCAAATAAAAAATCGATTTAATCCTATTCTCTCACAGGCAAGTTTGCTCAGTATATCACACAGTATATATAATATGTAGTGTGATGGTTATGCGTAAGGTAGAGGCTATAGGTAGAGGCTGTGTTTACTGTGGACGGTTCATGCATGTTTATATATACATTGTATTTGGGTGCGCAAGTTAGTTACGAAGCTTCTGAATTAAATGTAGATGGGTAATCTTTTTGGTATGGCGGATATGGATGCCAACAAAATGACGGAGAAAGTAGAGCAGATGCTTCCTGTCATCAAAAGAGTAAATGAGCAATTTCGTGATAATGTAAGTTTCTAATCTTAGTTTTTGTGGATATGCAGGCTGCAATTTATTCTAGATAAATTATTCTGATTAGATTAAAAGCAGATCTGTATGGTTGCACTTGTTCAGTACAGTGCTTCCTCTGTAGCTCACGAATCCAGTTCTCATGAAAATTCATAGGTCACAAGGAGGACTTGGACCCGTTTTGTGGGTTATGTATGTGTGTATAGGGACAAAATGGCCAAATTTAACAGATCCATGAGTTAAATCTGGTATTCTACTATGTCACGAATGGATGTTTCAGCACCAATAGCTTAGTGAGATACAGAGGGTGCACTGTATTAATTTGTTTAGAAATATTTTGGCTGCAACTCTGTCTTAGAGTTGTCTGCCCTATTTTATAGTACATTTTATGTACGTGTGTCTTTAATTAACCCAGTGACTTGGACGAGTTGATAAGAATGCTGTGGTCTAGCATATGGATAAATTGGGTGCTTTTTTAGGTCATTCACTTAGTTTCTTATTGAATATTGAGATATTGATGAGCAAAACCAAATTGTTTTGATATTTTCTGAATATTATCAAAAATACTAAAGTTTTTTTATATCGGGTGATTTAATACTTATAAAACCGCTTTATAAACATTCTACTCTCTGCTTTACAATGCCCGTCTTAATAACATTTTGTTGACTGAACATGTATTTGCAGACCAAAACAACATTTGTATGTGTGGCAATCGCGGAGTTCCTCTCCATGTATGAAACGGAACGATTAGTGCAAGAGTTGAGCAACACTGGAATCGATGTGCACAATGTTGTTGTGAATCAACTACTCTTCTTACCTCCAGATAAAAAAGAGCAGTGCAAAATGTGTGTAGCAAGACACAAGATACAGAATAAGTACTTAGAACAGGTATGGTCATATTATTTTATCTATGTTTAGATTTTTAGATACCGGTTTTTGTCTTTTCATTTATTTCTAAGTTGTTAACTCCCTCTATATACTAGGTATTTTAAGATGTTGTTATTGAAATAGTATTTACACACACATGTAACGATCTGATAAACTAACTAAGATGATTGTGATTGGGTTGATAAGTTACATATGCTGTGTTAGAATATTCCACAATTGTATGTGAGTTAAGCTATTGTAAACCTGACAACTCTCTGCAATATTTGGTGCTGATCATCCAACCAAATAGCTTGGTGCAGGGTTTTTACAACTTTTAAATGAAGAATAATCTTAAAGTATTTTGGTTATCTGATTGGTTATGACATTTTATTAAGAAGACTTGTATGAGCAGACAACTTTTACGTTATGTTTTCTCCCGGACACAATAGCTAAAATTTTATGCTTTCAAAGATTTCTCAATATGCTTCCATCTTCTAAACTCGGTTTCGTCAGATTAACATTTTGTTTGAGTTTCTGTTCTATAAAGTCAAAAAACCTATTTGAATATTTTAAATTACCTCTTTCATATGCATAATATGAATTCCGAATTACTTCTATGATGCATGCTTCTAAGTGCAGTATAAAAATATCTTTGAGAAGTATATATATGGTTTCAATAGTCACTGCAACATTTATTTTTCGTATGTATTAGTGCTGCAAGAACTCCATCATATATCATAATTTCTCGCACCAATTAAGCTTGATATTCTATCAAATTTTTCAATATGTGTCCTTCTTTCAGAGCCCAATCTTCTCATTTTTACATTTTCTGGAGTTTTTAATGTTGTAGTTTCCAGTATTAATTTTAGCCCATTGTTTCTTTTTATTGCGCAAGTTTTTTCTATGTTGATAATGGTTTGCAAATTATAGAGAAATTAATGCTGCAAGATTTTCCTTTGATAGGAATGCCATTAGCTTTGCTCAACTCCAGCTGCTTGTTCTATTTCCCTTTTAATTAATATTCAGTTAATACTAATAATATTAATGTAATATAGATTTGTATGCTGTGTGTAAGTATGTGTACCATGTTAATATAGCGGGCCGTTTTGTGTTATTATAATTATCATATAATAATGAGAATTGTCCTCTTTCTCTACTAGACATATGTAGTCTTTCACAGTAGCCTTATTATTATATTATAGTATTTAAAATTGAGATAACTTAAATACCTATTCATACAAAGTAGTTGCTGCAATTAGTGGGCATATTAATCAATATGTATTCAACTCTAAAGGACCATTTAAAATATAAGTTTAAACTGGCTTCAGGCCAGCAATAGTCTTTACTAGTTTGTGAGGCTATCACCTAGATCAATGTAAATATATATTATATAGCTCCACACTGTAATAAACTTGATCAAGTTGATAAACACAATTTTTTTCACCAGAAGCTAGTGAAAATTACACTAATAAACCAAAATAAAATGTAGTCTTTACCTTAAGTTGTGTTTATACCTCTGCAGAAAAAAGTTCTGAGTTTCAGTTAATAATGCTTGTCCGGGTACCTTTTTATAGTCAACTGAAAATCGTTAAAATCAAATTGATGCGGAAGCTTACTTTCAAAAAGTGAAATCTGACTCGCCTAATCGCTATTTGATGCCCTTTGAAAACATCGTGAATTAGTGAAGTTGACAGCATAAAAGCGATAATTGAGAAGGCGTAGGCAATATAATTATTAACATAATATAGTTCCGTCATTTAAACGCCAAAGTCATAACTAAATAATGATGTTTACAAGGAGTTATTACTTCTTTTGAGCATTATTCTGAAATTGGCCGATTAAGTTATCACAATACAAAAAATTTTACGAGTGGCTTTTACAATGCAATGCATCTCGGAGAAATTTCAGCCCGGCCAAATTGCATTTCTGACTGAAAATCGTGAAGGTATAAAGGCAACTTAACAGTTTCTCTCTAAATATATATATATATAATATACTATTGTCCAATAAAATTGGTGATACTACAAACTGGAAAATTTCATTTGTTATGTAACCCTTTTAAACACTAAGGACAAGCTTATGTAAGCTGAATTGTGCGCTAAAGGAAATTGGTCTGTAAACAATTGCTGATCAGGTTGAAAGTAAATGGCAGGCACTATATTTGTATTCCCAGTAGATCACGGCAGGCTAAATAAAGCTGCAGCCAACTCTTGGAAATAGCAGATAAGATTTGCTAAGTATAAATAATATATTTTTCGGCATAGACAACTTCTAGTTGAGTTAATATCAGCACTGATAAAGCATTTGGATATATTATTTAGTTCATAGATAATATGTTATACGAGCTTTAAGTTTAAAAGAATAATTTAGTGTGTTTTCTACCAATCTAAGGAACATAAAATGAGATGCTAGTATTGCTTTCATTTTCATCACTTATAGTTAAATTTTTTTTGTAAGTTTAATAATTGACTGAGTGACTGATGTGAAACCCGATTAAAACTATTGTAAAAGTGTCCATATAAATATTATATAATACAGGTTGTGAAATGTGATTGCACTTCATATGTGAATTGTTTTAAAATAATGTATCAATCTAATTAAAATAATCCAATTAATGTGTTAAAATGTTGTGAAAGTTTTGATTCTATTGGATGCTAATAAAATGGCAAAAGAAAGATTTGCAGTAAATTGCTTCACAAACCTTTCTGAAATTGAAGATCGGAAAATATTTTCTAATTATTCCAATAATAACAGATCATGTGAAAGTGCAGCAGATGTCTCGAGGGAATTCTATGTATAGCCAAGTGAAAACGTGGCACCCACACACGAATACCTGTTTGAATATTGGGATTCAGGACTTCCCAAATTGATCTCAGCATGTTTTAACTCTGGTTTAATTCTGCATAGTCTCTCTATGTGATGTAATATTTTACTTTAAAATAAGCGCTAATGTATCAATAAAATAATGCAAAATTTTAATCATACTTTTGCATGTCTTCTACATTACCCTTCCAAGTAAATTATTTATTTACCCTTAGCTAGCTTGTTTTAAAAAATGGTGTTGTTTTTTTCCCTTTTTCAGGGTATTGCATATGACCCATAGCATTGTCTGCAGGTATTGTATGCATTTAGACACTGCTTGGTGTACAATATTTAATTGGTATACAGCGGTTGAATTATTGTATACTTTAGATAGAAGATTTGTACGAGGACTTCCACGTGGTAAAACTTCCCTTACTGGATCATGAGGTGCGTGGAGCACAACAGCTGATGGAGTTTTCAGAAAATTTGCTCAAGCCTTATGTTAACAAATGAATATTGAAGTCTAAAATGACTGGACGAAATTAAAACAAATTGTATCATACTACACTCGTTGTTTTATTTGTTACTCGTTGAGAAGTTTATTTAAAGATGTTTCAATTTTGTGGTTATGATTGGCATAAAGTTCCGAATGTAGTACTCTTATATTGAGATTTGTATGTAATAATATCATGAATAATGTGAATGATTATTAAAATGAGAATATGATGATGTGCTTAATAATCTTAGAATCATCTTGCATTATAGTGATGCTTATTGTATGGGAATGTAGTTGATTTGATAAATTTCAATGAAAACCCATCACTAGTATGCTTTTTGAAGTCATTTTTATACAATGATGGGTGTTTGGCCGCATTAGCTCTGTACAGCCCTGTCAAACCCAGTGCTAAAATATTTTTTCCCATCTCAACTCAGTTTTGTTGTTTTTCTAGTTAAATCTTTCATTTCAGTTATTGGTCAAATTATCATATTAAATTTTAGCTTCTGTATGTTTACTTTTTATGATGAAATAAATGTAAATATGAATATACTAATGGTTGATATTTCAACAAAAAATGAGTTGCTGTATTCAATTATATGATTTCTCACTATCTTTACAGTTGGGATACATGCCATGTAGGCAGCTAGAGAAATTAGTATACATCATCAATTTATAATAACTATTGAAATCATCAACAGTTGACATACTTGTTAGTTTCTTTGGCTAAAGACATTTTCTGATTCAAAAGAAAGTAAAACAATTAGCTGATTTACTGGTCAACCATGATGGTATTACTGGTGAGATTTTTTAACGACCATTTACTCGGCAAAGACTCTTGTTTTTAGAAATAAGAAAATAAAGCAAAAATGTATAGTTTTAGCTTAAAAAAACTACTGAAGTGTAGAAGGCCCCTGTAGAACATGACATCTAAACAATGCATCATCTAGTAGCAAATATAATGGGAGTACAACTCCACATACACAATATAATGTCATTTAGGAAAGAAAATGTTTAAAACTTTATAATAGAAGTCTGTTTCAAATGTGGAACATGCATTTTAGTTCTCATATAGGGCTCCACAACTAGGCACGTGAGGTAGAAAAGGAGGGTTGGTCGTTGCTGTAGGTATTGATAAGATCAAATATTTAACCCCAGATATCAATACTTAGCCATTGTCTAAAGACGAGTTGGGGGTGGCCTGTTTTGTTTACATTCAGCAAAATCAATAAATATTTCCAATTCTTGGCTTTGATCATTTGGGAGCAAAGGGTTGCCAGTGTTAGCAAATCATACTTGTAAGTTGCAGGAAATGCTGTTTCATTTCATGTCAAAGAAGATGTTGAAGGCTATATTTATTTCAACAATTATTGCAAAATTTTGGCTTTGCTACTAAAAATATTTTTTTCTGAACTGAGGTTATTTCGCGAATAAAGTTTCCCAAAATACATTTCTAAAAGTTGTGAAAAGTGAAAGGGTAGCTATTTCTTATATAGTGTGGAATACCCATACTATATGTAGAGTCTATTATATACACTTTACTGCCGTCTAGACTTGGAGGTTCACCAATAGTCTAAGTTTTATAACTGGGTGCTTCATGAATGCTACTAAATAAGTTCATTACTTAATAGGTTCACAAGTAACAGTTTAATTTAACAAATAAGTTTTGAGCAATATATTATTAATTAAGCTGCATGCTTGAAATCCAAATCATGGCCATCAAACTGTTACATTTCTTCAGTTCTCCGATAACAGTAAATTTGAATAGAGATGCATAAGTATATATAGAATGTGTATAGGATATAATGAATTAGCCTGTAGGCAAAATAACTGAAGGTTTATATAAACATGCCCTGTTCATTGTTGTACACATCAACTAAAAATATGTTTACCGAGTTGATTTGTTGCATCTGTACAATAAACTCAATGCTTGATGGATACTGCTTTTCTAGCTGTTGTATACATGCAAATGGCCTTGGGCAAAAGGGTTTAAAACTAGCAGCATACTTGGCCAAGGATGTTGGTCAATAAATAGCACAGATGGTAGTAGCATAAATATCAAGTAGTAGTCTATGATGGTGAAGCAACATGTATTGCTCAGATCTGCACAGCACTTTTGTTGCTTATTATAAACTGTGGAGTAAATCTACAATCTTCTGACTTTCATAAACAAATAATAAACTATTTTGGGCTTTTTTTTAGAAAACTTGAAAATACATACCATTGCAAATCTAGCATATTTTGGATGCTGCCAGTATTTTTAGTTTATCCAATAATTTCATAAAACTTAGCTTCTCTTTGTCATCAGTTTAATTGGAACAGTTTTTAAACTTTTCTGTTGATAACTAAGTTAGAATACTGAAACAAGATAATTGTGAAGTTCAAATTATTGTTTTAGCTTGTTTATGTTTTCATTTTTAGAAATAGTTTAGCAAAAACATCCATAAATCACAAATCAAGATTAATCATTATACTGGCTAGTTTGAAGACAATACGAAAAAAATTGTGTCTTTGATGTTCAACATAAATCAATTGAGCTAATTTTAAAGTCTCTCTTATCAAATTGATCAATGAAAGTTGTACAGCATACTTGAGTGTCAAGCTTTTCATAATAAATATTATTTCATCTGTCTCAACATGTCTAGTAATTTATTGAATACCAATTGATACTTGAATAGGCATGCATATGCCACTTTGTAGTAAATTGGTGTATAAACATTGCTGTGCTTTAAACATGATATAGCTGTCACACTCATAACTCCTTTACTTGGTAAACTATCACAATATTCTTAAAAATGTCATTGCTATTGCTTTCAAAATCAATTTTCTGAATGAGTTGACAGATTCTAAAATATTGTTACACTTATAGCACACAAGTGCCCTGGTCAAGGGGGATATCTGTTTACCAAGTACGGTTTCAATAATCTAATGTTATTTCAATCGGACTCTGTGGCACCATGACACTAGGAGATTGGTCATCTGCCATATGAACAGGCTAATAATATCCTACATAATTCTACTGGAATTCAGAGCATTAGGTTTATTTGCAGACCAATAAAGAATGTATTATCACTTTCCCTTACGAAGGATCAAGTTTTATATTCCACCACCAACCAGCCTGTTGTGATTAGACTGCTTCTGTGGCGTCGACTTAATGCCACATGCGGGTTTCACAGTTTATTTTGCATAGTTGTTTACGAGCAAGAATGTATTTTAAGCGATTCAAATTGCAAAAAACGAATTATTAAGGGTCAATGAATCTAATATTTAACTTTTTTGTGCACAGAAAAGTAACATCAGATAACATTTCAAAGCTTACCTCTACACCAAAAACATTGCTAATTTATTACAGAGAAAATTTTTTACTCTTATAAAAATTTGCTGTTTGTAACTTTTGATCAGAAATACCATCTTAGTATAAGCTTTCTAGGTTATGTTTCACTACCAATTCAGTATCTAACCACTGGGATTAATATCACTGTTAAAAATAAAGGTTATAGAATTTGGCAAACTAAATTTTGAAAATTACTTTTTCAGCTGTCATGATTTTCTGTAGATTTTCAAACTGCAAAGCAAACTAAAATTATATTTTTAATTATTTCTGCTCATCAGTCTGTTTATTTACATCATTGGAGACTACACACACTGCTATTCTATAAATTTACTGCCTCACTTCGGAGTTATCTTTCACAGACAGACATGATAGCAGCAAGGCTGTTGCGTCATAGCAAATTAGTCTTTGTTATGTGTCAATAGAATACAATGAGTCAAACTCTTTAGCTTAGATCAGCTATTGAATGGAGTCGGCAGATACGTTCTGGCATAAAGGGTTTGGGGGGTCTGATGTGACAGTGATTAATGTATTATGTTTCCACTCAGTTACACTCCTATCAGTATTAGGGCTAATCTTATGTACATTATCCTTTTGTCATCCATTTACTATTGTGAAGATTTATATTGATCTGGATAGGGGAGGTCTGCTTACTAATGAACTACAAGCTGGTTAATTTACCTCAACTCTCAGCAGGGGATAAACAATGGCTTTAGACTGTAGAGACACAAATTAGTGTAAATAAAATAGATTATGCTTTGTGTTTTTGTCACATGGATGAGCTCAATGAATACATGTTTGTCAGCGGAACCAACCCGGCAGCATACAACTCGCATACCTCCGTGAGAAATTCCAATAGTCTGCATATTTCTAACCTGACTTTTAGTCAATCAACCAGTAAATATGTGATTATCTATTTAAGTGGAAATATGATCATATCCAAGAGAGACAATAAGGAAAGAAGCTCGTGCAGTCACATGTATCTCTCTAACTATTCCTTGCAGACAAATCAACACAGAAACTCATATCCTAGAAAAATACCATTTATTTTCACAAATAAAAAAATAAAGCAAATTCAATATTTATACTTTCAGCAGTATAAAACATAAAATTGGATATAGAAAAAAATCAAAAATATACTAATGACTGACAACTATAAATAATATGACTGCTGATTGACTGTGTCACACATACACGTACATTCATCTAGTATAGGGTAGTCAAACTTAATCCACTGGCAACTAGCTTTCACATTCACTGTGGGACAGTAATAACGAAGAATTTTTATATTTTTCATTTTCGTTGGCTTGCACATCATACCAGCTGGAATGCTGCAAGACCGTTGAGTATCGCACGCTCCAGTCTTAATCCATCTCGGCCAGAATCGAACTGACAGTTTTTTCCATTTGTATCTCACTGGACAGTAACTGTAAGCCCACAAAAACTTTTGTAATTTTGTTTTCGTTCGCTTTTTAAATTTTATTTTTAGAGTTGGACCATCTTTAGATAAGGAAATCTCTTTGCCTGAAAGGATTTCAATTTCTGGAGGCATCTTGCCCTCTGGTGTCTGATCTTTTTTAAACTGGTAATGAAGAGTGCCATTTGGGTTGAGTATCATGTCAAGTGGTTGTCTAAGTGCCATGAACTGTCTGTCATAGTCATCTCCTAGTAATGTCAATAATTTATACTCATCACCGTCTTTTATTACAGGATCTAACGACTTGTCTGGACTTTCTTGTATATCAAGAGGTATCATCACTGGAGAGGGTCGTAATGGCATTCTTTCATAAAACTCTGTCAAGTCTGGTTTTGGTTGCATTTCACGCTGTGACTGTCGGCCATGTCTTCTTGCATTTTTCTTTAAGAAGAGATCTCGAACTTGTTGATCTGTACAGTTGACAACGCAATGGACTATTAATATAATGTTCACCAAGTATTTCCACATTGTCGCTAATTTCCTTCTGCAAAATATTCACATAAAACATTATTACACTGATAATGGATAAATTTTTATATTATATGTTGGAGATTATAGCAGAGCAGGTAATTGGTATTAATTTTGCAATATTTTTATAACAGTCATCTATCATAATTTTCTTAATGTTGACAAATTCATTTTTATAGAATTTTATAACCAGTTATTAATTTTAATTATTACTGCTCATTCTTTGCTCAGGGTTTATATTCACTGCAACCGGAAGATACTAGAAAATTAGATTTGATACTGCAAATCTGTCCACTTTACTAGCAAAATATTTATACTTCCCATTGAAATTGATTTGGCTCTACTTAATTTTGACTTACATGCAATTTAAAATGAGTGCAGGACCTAACACGGTTAAAAGGAATCATTTGTTTACCTAATTATCATTGCAATATTTCTGTAATAGCAATGCCCTGCCATCTTGGTATTTCAAAGTTGACATGTTTATAGGGTGACTGCTACAAGAATGTGTGGTTTACCCAAATCATAAGCTATTAGTAAAAATATTAAAATTCGGACTGACTTATTTCTATTACCACTGTTCAATGTTTACTGACTATCAATATCACTTTTGTTAAGTCACACTAAAGGAATGCTAATTAAAACACTTGTCAGTATGTTCTGTGTATTTCTAATAAATGAATCCATGTAAATTTTGTGATAAGTCAACAGATGGTGTGCACAACACAGCTATATTGCACAGGAATTCTATGTGGTGTCAAAATCCCAAACACTAGTAAGAGGCTTATTTGCTACCAGCTATATGTTTGCACAGGCAATTACTATTTACAAATTATTATTATTATTTTGTTTAGTAGATGTTTCTTAAAACAAAAATAATGGTTGATAAGGCCTTGTCTGCTGGGGTGCTGTGTGCAAATGAACTGCTGTATTTGTTAATCCCTGGGCACTTGTAGACAGCTGGCGCCAAGCTCTCTGAATTTGGTCACTCATTTTTATAGATTGATCATTGCTTCAATAGCCATCATGAAATAATCAAAAAATTGATTATACACAGAAAGTAAGCTAGATCTACTGGTCTATCATTTAGACAATATATTTATTGTGCAAATAGTCTTTTAATATAAGTGAAAGCTGCACTAAATTCCTTTGGTTTAGCCTATAGCTATACCTGCCAGGTGAGACAAGGATTTTATTTTCTAGCACTAAAACAGTGAAATAAGGCTGTTCAACTTCTAAAGACAGTATTGTGTGCAGGGTGCAAACACAGACCACTGCATGCATACTATAATATGGCTATTCACCTAATACCAAAAACACAACAGATCAATGCAGACTTGATCTATACACAAGCTATAACAATAAGCAAGAATGGTAAACTGACCATTAGATACAACATAATTTATCCTTGGTTAGCATAAACTTTACAGGAAAGAGGATATTATAGTAAAGTCTTAAGTTGTTTAACACATCACCAACTAACAGTTCAACATTTAGGAAGCCTATCAATCAGAAATACAATGCTATATAAAATTATTTCCCATCTTTTGAACTTTCATATAACAACATCCTCATAAAAAAAATCAAAGAAGTTTGTGGGCCACTAGCAACCTTTCTTCCAACAAACAACAAAGAAAAGGATGTTTGAAGCTACCAAATCAAAGACCTATGGCTCCTTCAGTTTCCTTTTGTAGGTGAAGAAACCAACATGGTCAACCCTAAATTATTTTTACAATTTTATATATTTCAAATAACAACTGAATAACTGAGACAGGGTGTCAACTAACCCTCTAATCTACCATCAAATACAACTAGTGTATATTATAAGAGATTTGTCCTGATTAATGATTGGCCTGGCTGCTAAGTTGATATCCACCAGCTCCACTATAGATAGCAAAAGAGCCGTTCAGATATTTACAGCTAATACTGGATACAGGAAATGTATTGAAGGTATTAACTATGAATGTTAAATACTCAACCACTGACTCCCCGCCATTCAATCACCCAGTGCATATGGCTCAGCAGCTTATACTCAAAACTTTGAAAATGTTGCTGGATTTTATTTAATGAAATTGAATGAAAAGTGTCACGCAAGATGACTTAAGTGTTAAATTTAACACATTTCTTATGTAAAGCTCTTAATTTGTAATATAAAACCCATTATAACATATTAGTTTAGGTGTTGATTAGACTCAGAACACCCCTGCTTCTGAGCATTATGCGGTTATATAATAACACAACTGTTGATAATCTTGCAGACGATCATTTCGTACTTCAAATTAATGGCCTTCTTATCACCAATCATGGTTTATAATTAGATCAAATAGCAAATTTTCTAATGCTCAAGTGTTAATAACATATAATTATGCTAATTCAATAATTTATTGTTAGCCATTTAAACTATTACTAGATATTATATGCAATTATAATTATAGGGTTTTGTTACGTGTGAAACTATATACAACAGACGTTGTTAGCAAATTACGTATTAATGTTCTCAACAGTCACTTGAAAAGTGTGTCGAGATGGCAAGGGAGCCAAATATCTTCAAGAATGACACTGCTTTATACAGACTGCAATTCTTGAAGTCTGGATATGAAGATTATACTATAGTAATTTAGCCAACTGCTCTGCAGGACCAAATATTCTCTTATTAACTTTTGAGTTGGTGCTTTAAAAACTAAACTTCAATAAAAAGCATTAATGCATATAAATACATTAGCTAAACTTACCCTTTAGGTTCAAGAAGATATTTTGCATAATTAAATTATCAATATATGGAATCTGGTCTAAGCTGAATGGTGTATTGTTGAGCTGGTGTAAATTTCAGTACCCAAGTCTTGCATGCTAGAAGTAAATGTGCACAATGAAAAGTTTACATGCAGTTGCGTTATATATCAGCCATAGTATTGCTTCTTCAAATCATGTGTAATAATTACATTAGGCCTACAGCGACGTCATGAATGGGGTTTTGTTATCTCGTCGGCCAATGAGTGGCGTGCAAGTGGTTCAGCTAGTGCTTTCATTGGCCAATGCAAATGGTGCTTTATTATTCATTTCATAAGGTATCACCACATGATTTAAACTTGGTTGACAAGTTAGCATATTATCCTTTATTAATTATAGGCAATTTGTAACCTTTTCCCTCATAAAAAATCTAGTGGCATAGGGAAGTTTTTTTAAGTAAAGTTAAACTTTAAACTTTAGAAACAAAACCTGATTGTTAGCTGATAACTCAATAGTGCCTTTACACCAGAATCCTTGTTTATAGAGACCTAATATTTGAAAGTTTAATTTATTTTTCACAGTTATTATGGTTGAGGTTGTCTCATTGAACTTTTGTTGTTGCACTTGTTTGGGTGAGGTTGGTGCCAGACAAGCTAATAATTTGTAATTTCCAACAGTAATTCCCAAATAAGATTTAGGAATTCATTATGTCTAAAGAAATGCAACAACTGAATGATTAATCACAGAGTGAAAGTGCACTGCTAATTGTCTTACTGTGAATAGAGAGTTAAATTCCGTAAAACAAAGCCTACTTATCATATTGTACAAAAAAATTTGAATTTTTATATTGATTTTGGTCTACCATAGAACTCATACTAAGTCTAACAAGTCTAAAATTTATGCATTTGCATTAATCCCTTTAAACATGTTATTAGCACTTACAAATATTGGTGTACTTTCAGTTTATAATCTTAATTACAGGTAGAATTCTCGGCAAGTGTTTTTTGTAAGACATAATTATCATCAGCCTCTTCGGCTTTATTTACCATTTCCAACATGTTGAACACTCCCAAGCGGGATTAATTTTTAATTCAACAGAATATTTCTAATCAATGCAATAGTCATTCAATTCCAATTATAAGTGATAAAATATTATTGCATCAGGTAGTATTTTTTGCAAATAAAATTTAATTTTATTGTACCATAATAACTTTCTCGTTAAGTAATGTTCATAAGTCATAAGTACAGGTCTATTGCTTTTTATTACCCGGCCTTCTTAAAATCTGCAATGAAAGACTTAAAGAATAAAAATAACCTCCTTGATAGAAAAATGTATAACTTGAATCAGAACTATGTAAAGCTACATATATGCTACAGTATAAGTGTATGCAAATGTATACAGCAAATGATAGCAGCCCACATATAGTGCTGTATAAACTTTGAGATAAATGGAATAAAACATTTCAGTCGTAAATGTAGTAACTGGTGGTTTGTTATACCTTATTAGACTCTGTATAATTAATTAGCAATATCTAATTTAAGATCATATCTAGGTTTGATTTACCACTTATTTAAATCACTTGACACAAGTTTCAACATGCATTTATACTTAAGCAGCAAGTGTGTGTTTTGGGCATTGTCACCATTAGCATAGTATGCATAGAAGACCATCTGTGCTGATCTACAAATGATTATATATGCATGTGCTTTGGTCACATTGCATTTGTAGAACATTTATAAGCTTCTCTAGAACATCTTGTCTCGTCACCTGTGCTGGCATGCATACCAACGTATTTTATTTCAGGGCTTTGGGCAAATTGATTTTTCACATTTCAGGCCTACTGCACATCACCTGTTAACTTGTATTTCCGCTTCTGTGAAACGCAAATCTTTTCCACCTTGAGGGAAACCTGCCAACTACCAAACTGTCAAACGTGCAATAGTTTTACAAACATTTGACCAGTGTCAATGAATTTTTCAATGTTGACCAATCATTATCTGTTCGATAATAGAATGGTTAATAATAGGATATATCATACCAAGCATTTTTGATTCCCCTATGAACGAAGTTTGGGAAAATGGCCAGATCAAATGACAATTGTTTCGCATCTGTTGACATTAAGTTGGTGTATTTGAAAGTATTGTACTGAAAATTGACAGCTAGTTCAACAACAAAAAAATCGGACATTCAAAACTTGTTTCATGCTATAACATTCAATTTACTTCTTTTGGTCAAACTATAGTACTAGCTTTGTAATGTCCACATGTTCAGTCACAAAACTGGTGATAAGTTAAAAGCAAAAAGCAGTTAAACTGCCTTTTAAAACTTTTAATTTGTTTATGCATAAATATTCCGTTTCCTTTTCATTGTTGATAGAGAAGCTTTGCAAAGGTTAATCAAAGTTCATGGAATAAGTCCTAAACAAGGCCAAGCCCGAATTTTCTCTTTGGATGCTTTGCACCTCCATTATCCTAAAGTTTTGTTTTCAAATATACAAAACAATAGAGTATTTGATTCTACAGCAAAGAAAATAAGAGTCTGCTGAATGATACAATCTTCCCTTTGATAACAGAGTACCACACACAGTTGTAATCAGTCTTGAATGAATAGACACAATACTTAGTGTTATTCCAACATGCAGCACTCTTGTACACTCTAATTGTGGTCAGGATAATCAACAGTAGGCTACTGCTGCCACTCTTAGTTTTTCTACACAGACACTAGCTATCATACTCCATCAACTATCTCTCTCTCTATACACACACGTGCACACACACGCGCACACACATGCGCACACACACAAGTATATTACACAAGTTGCCGCTTGCAACCTGAAGGGAATTTATAAGAGGTATTTTAGGCTAAAAATTATCTTTATTTTAAACTAACAAAAGAGTAGGTAAATCCAGATAATGCAGCTTTGGTTTTAAATTCAATTAGTTTCAATGGCTGTAGAAGTTTTCCCCTCATAATCATTATGTTGGGCGATTATAGAGAGTTGTCTTCTTCATGAAAATATAACAGGATTTTCTGTTTAAACTTTCAAAATAAGCCATTTGATGACAGGCCCTTCAATTAGAAGAATCTAACCTCAACAACTATTATTAACTAGGGGCGGGTCAAACTTCCTCCACAAAGTTTTTTCTCATACAACTGGAGTGTACACTGCCCTACGCTACATTAAGCTCCACAACAGCTGCAGTATTTCGAATGGAAATAATAATTATTACTCATCAGTCTGAAACATTTTATTAAAACATTTATACCAACTTGACTTAATCTAAGTGTTAAGTTGCATTCTCTATTATTTAATTGTATTGTATAATTTTATTCTGAGCTTGCATAGTTTACCAAGTGGTAGTTGTCTTCTCTAAACAAAATAGGTTCACAAACCAACAACTGCTAAGGTGAGACAATTTCAGAACAAGGGCAATTACTGAAAATAAATTTTTACAAATTAGAAGCACAGTTAGATTTCCCGATTTAACTTTTAATTTAATTTGGCAAAGCCTAACCAAAAACCTGTGCGCCACCTCATTGGCATGGGACAACCATTTCTTCTCAAACAACTGGCTATTGTAATGAGTCCAACAGATCCTTCTGTGTGAAAAGATTCTACTACTCATTGTTCTAAAGACAATGTAAATAATAACACTATCACTAGTTACACAGTCTTTTATTATAGAGCATAAATAGTATTACTATTGTATCTAATGTTGTGATATGTTTGGTAGATCTACTATTTTTCTATGTTCTATGGGTAATCAATTGAAAGTTTTATGATATTTCTTTGCGATACAGTCACTATTATTTGAATAACCTGACATATAGCATTAATAATACTCAAACGACACTAGTGTGCTGTTCTACTTTTCTCCAGTGAGACGCCATTTAATAAAGTAAAGCAAAGTTTAACCTCAGACAAGGTAAGTGAATAGTAAGCTATAATATAAGTCAATATTTTTTATTTTCAAAATCTTGTTAGTTGTTTTTTAATAGCAAAAAGTTATAAGGAAATTTTAAAATCTTGCTGGCTAGTACTTTTCCACTGTTGAACTTAAAACTGCTTATAGATTACAGATGGAGAGAAGGGGTGGATTGTAAAGCATTAGCCTATATTATAATTACATGTTATGTAAGTCTATATATAGCTTCAGACCATACATACATGCATAGCTTAGGTTAATGAAACACAAACACTACTAAATTCTACTTTGTTTTTAATATTTTAAAATATGAAGGAGCTTAGGAAATTTCTCTAGATCTTTGAACCTGAGATTAAGAAATAAGTCTGATAGGCTTTTATTTCAAAGAAGAATTGCTTTTATTAAACAATAGTGTATGAAGGCAGGTCTGACACGATAAGCATGATGGCATAGGTGTATGTATCAGTATGCGAGTATGTATCAGATGAAGCAGAGGTGAGCCTCATCATTCTTTCACTGATATAATAATAACTGTAGAATAATATTACTGAGTCCATAAAGCTACATTATATTAAAATTAACATTCATATTTTTGAAAATAGACTTTTCTTTGCTTATTATGTTAGAGTGATTTCTTGATTTTGTGTACTAACATTTTATTGATCTAAATACAAATTAAATGTCACAAAAAAATTAATACACATAGACAAATCTAATTTTATTCAGTTTACTGCAGTTATTTTGTATGTCCAGTGATGCTTTTGTTTTATATATTATATATTATATCTTATACTATTGTATTATATTAAACCTGTGGTGGCTTTATCTTTATTTTCATAACATTCACATTTATAAAATGTAAATAACTTGTTTAAATTTCATACATCATAGTTTTAACATTATAAGAAAGTAAGGGTAGTGCAGCAAACAAGGTTCTGAGCTCATTACAAAAGTACTAGCATTGCATGTTCCTAAATTTGTTAAATCTATTTGAATAGAGAGTTTATATACAAGAGCTCCCCATTTGCTGTAATTCTTCACTGATTCCTTTCTGTTTTCCTGACAAACATTTACTATATAGTAATTGTTAGACATAGTATAAGTTCTTCAGGGTTTCTTACAAATGCGGGCTGGTGATAGGAATAAAACTACTTTTAAATTTTGATGCAGTTGCGCGAAGCTAAAAAGCCAAAATATAAAAGTTATTTTGAGTGGCATTGTATTTTTAGAAAGTATACAAACAATAAACCATCAAGTGTATATTATTATATAATAGTGTCAACCCACTTGACCTCTACGATAATTAAAATTGTCAGATCTATTTTGTGTAATTCTTACCATAGTCTAGACTCTAGCTGGTTGTTTATCATTATGTATGACTATTTATAAGAATCAAAAAGTCAGTATTCAACTCCAAACATACATTTTAAAAGAGTAACAAACTATGTGATACACCCATCCAATATGCTGCATATGGTAGTGCTATGCCAATATATGACGTGCAGGCATGAATTCGTATATTATAATGAATATTCATGTGTTACAAACTGCACAATTTGATATAATATTGTGATTGTCAATTTATAGTCCATAACTCTATACTAAATTTGGATAATAATTCATAACAAGTGAGATTGCCCTGCAATTCTTTTTAAATGATCATACAATGTCACCATAACATAGCGTTTTCAAATTAATAAAATGTGCTATAGTTGCCTGCAATATATTGTATATTATAGAGTGATGTGAACAGCAATACTGTATAAGGAGAGACATGGATCCCCAAATCAGCATTCTTTTTTATGTTGGAGTTATCACCCCAACAGTGGTCACTATTGGTTTCTTCATTGGGTTTCTTATTTGCTGGTACAGATGTGACTTGAGGACACACCTTTTAGATTATAAAAGCCAAATACAATGCACAAGTTCAGATGAGAAAAGAGAAGGTAAGCAGAATTACCTTAAAAACTCTTGTAGCTGACAAGCATGTTTAAATCGGCTGCATGTAGCATGTGGCTTATGGCCTGATAGTAGTAACTATTGCTATCATTATTTTTGTTGTATTCATAATAATATTTCTGTTATTTTATTATATAAGTTACTTCTAACCACTGTAAAAGTTGTATAGTTAGCTGGTAAACTGCTCTCTGCCATGATCACAAAGCTGCTCTATGACTCAATGATATTATATATAGGAAAAAAGTTGCATTTCTTTTACAACTGCCTTCCTATGCATTATCATGTACTAACCTCTTACATGTATATGGTATTTGACCAACAGAACTCTCTCATTAATACTTTGCTAAAAATACCAAGTTGTGCCTCTAATTTCTTAGGTTTATTTCATAAACTGAAAATCAGCATGCCACACCAACTTTTTATATTAGGATATCATTTAGTAATAGCTGCAGGCTCATCTTTGCTACTGGTTTTTGTACCCAGTTGTTAACAACAAAGAGTTTGTAGAAATGATAAAGTTTAAGGAAACTGCACATCATGGGAGAGTTCGGAGTCTTGGAAACCACTGAGCTGAGACGTCAGTGGTGGCTTTGAAACAAACTAAATATAGTTGACAATTTAAAATAAAGCAAAGGTAGTCTTTAAGTTAAGCACTAAAAAGATAGCAAGTGAGGTTGTTAACATATGAAGACTCCCATAGCAAAAATCTGACTGAAAGCATGAAGTTCAAGAAAACTAACAGCTTGTTTGTCTTTAGGTGTTGCGAGAATGAGCAAAGACTGCATGCTCGAACTTCAGGCGTATGTTCAATCATCTATGAGACTATGACTATAACAAAAGAAATCTAATTCTAATTTTACCAGGACTTTCATTTAGTTTTGAGTCAAAAATAAAGACTTAAGTGAGTTTATGTTTTGAAAATTGTTTCTCAATTTACTCTGTTATCTTGAAAGAAAAAATAAACTTTTAGGAATCCATGATTAGCTGATCACCCAAGCAATCACCTAGGTTCTGATGCCGAGAAAGCATTTATTTTGAGAAAGAAAAAGCCTCTCTGGCAAAATAACTTGTAAATAGTTATAGCATCAATTCTATAGAATTTGCGATACAACAGAGTGTGATCTCTCTGTGATGCTGCAACAACCTGACAATAGAGCTTCTATAGTTCAGAACAATGATGTATGATGTATAACATTGTAAGGAGACACTAAAGAAAACAGTCTATGAAATACAACACTTGACTAGATGTTTTTGAACATCAAAGAGACATGTGTTTACTGCTTTTATACAATGAATAAATAATAAACAACTTGAAGGCCATTTTCATGGTACAATTGCATTTTTTGTAACCTACTTCTTTGATATATATTTTGTCATTTTTTCATGATTAAGATAAAGAGGTATTGCAGAATTGTACACAATTTGATGGATAAAAATGCTTAATGTAGCTACAGTTTTAAATTATGTAAAATTCTCTCCCTACCCCCCATTACTGGAACGAGCTCCACACTTAAACATCAGAAAGGTAAATAACTCCACGAAATAGAGTTTTAGTTAACAATAGTCGACCCAAAACTAATTTTTGTTTCATGGTATTTGAAGAGTCAAAAATGTTGAGTGGCTACTAATTAACTAAAATCGTGACTTAATGAAGAAAACTTGGTTTGATGTTGATTTAAGTTGAGGCTGAATCTGTGAGTATTACTTGCACCTCCCAAAAGTTGTTTCAACAACACATGAGTGTAAGCATATAATATAATAAGCATATGCTTTATATAGGTATAAAGTAATAGGCACAAATAATACAATTATTCCCAATTCTTTACCAGAATGCATTTTTTATTGATCTTTCATCTGCTATAATTTACAGTGTAGCTAAAATAACAACCATAACTTGCAAAAAATAATTCTATAACTTAAGCAAACACAAGAATACCTAATAATTGGAAAGAAACTTTAAATAATATGTTCTTAAAAAAGAACCAGCAAGCATATGTTAGCCCAGTTTACTAATCACCTTAAACACACTTTTTTAATGTTTGTCTATATATGATGCTGAGTTATTTCATAGTCCTCAAATGAACTGTTCCTACAAACAATCTGTATGGTGATGCAGTGTTTTTGACAAAAAGGATTTAAGTGAGCATGTGATGTGAACAACTGTTATTAAATAATATTATCAAATCGCAATACTATTTATTACCTTATTGAAAAGTTTTGTAACTTATATTTTTCATCAAGATGAGACTGGAGATAAGACTGAGAAAGCCTCAGAGCACAGTGTGGACTCTGCGATAGACCTCAATGAGCTAGAAGTAATAGTAGCAGACGACACAGAGCCTCAGCTACCTTCTCTCATACTTCCTCATCTTATACAGAATCAGCTACAGACCCAGGTCAGTCTATAAACTATAAGTTATAAATAAACTATTAACATGAGTAAGAAAAACTCATATTAAGTCTCAGCTGGCATGCCCCATTTATTTTTCATTATTTTCAGTTGACCATTAATACAGTTTACAATTTATATACCGCATACACTACAATGTTTGCTTAATATAAACTAGTGGTGAATGGAATGTGTAAATAATCTGACTTCTGCTAGGTTTGCAATTTGGGTTTTGGAAACAGCTGCTTTACTCTGTATAAGGGTAACTTTTGATGCTAAGTTGCTTTTTAAAGTGTCTAAAATAGTGTTTTCAGAAATCTTGAATTTTTTGAAGACATCTTCTTGCACCACTAAAACTCTCAATACGAAGTTATACAAACAAAAAACTCTAGTTAAAAATGTACTTATGATAATATATTATTGATTTGTTCCTCTATAATGTTTATAATAGTAAATATATAATACAACCAGGGATGTAGTGGCAAAAATATTCTTGGCCATACTCTCAGGCCGGGGGTCCAGGGGGCCGCCCAGGCCCCCGGCGGGGTCCGGGGCAGCGCCCCGGCCGCCGAAGCCCTCAGAGCGCTTCTGATGCAAATTTATGCAATTTAAAGCCATTGTGAATTCTAATTCTTCTGAAAAAAATCTGTGTTGAAATGTGCACCTCACTATTATTTTCATACCATACCAGCTACATGACGACTGGGCATTAAGCTGCAAACTATATAAATATTCAGTATTGTCCCATACCTGTTGACTGTAATTTTAAATGTAGTCTTACTCAATTGACACTAAGTCCAACCTGTACAGAAAAATTGCTGAAGATCTCAAAAAGATGGAAGGATAGAGACAGGTAACAAGTGCTCTCCAAATGTAACCTGATTACTTCAAATATCTAATACACTGACGTGCACAGAAAAAGAATTATAGAACAGAACAGAGGAAGATTGCAAATTAGAAAATGTGTGTTGGTTATTTATAAAGAGCAATTTGAATTGATAACTCATTGGCAAGCAGAAATTGGTTGAAAACCTAGTTGGAGTTTATTAGAGTATACTAGTCTAATCCATAAGGAGATACCACCGCACCTCCTTGCACACAATAAAGCACACCAAAGAAGAGTATGTTAACTTGGTTTTAAAGTAAAACACCCCTAAGCTTCCACTTGACACATCAAGGAAATATACCCAAAAGAACAAATTTGACAGGTTCAATATGTGTTAACCTAGAAGATGATTAAATGTAAAGCCAGAGGTTAGTACAATCAAACATAAAAGGTTACTTATGGTGGTGTACAGTTTGCAAAACCTCATTGCATTGATAATTAACATGGAATAACGCAACCAAAATGTGGATATAGTACCTGTAGACCTCAGTGATAAATTTTCATTAACCTCTCCTACACACCTGGTACTGTTTCCTGAAGACATTTTGATTTTATTTCTGGATTTCATGTTGGTTTTTTTTCCAAATTTCATTGCTTATTGACAAAATGCAAGTCCACACAAGATAAATAATGGCAACTTTCTAGCTGACACTGCCTTGCTGAGGCCACATTATTGGTATATTATAAGAATTCAGTCCCGCCAAATAAAACCATACTTAATTGTGCTAGAGTTAAAATTTAAAAACTATGTTTTAGATCTTCCTGTTCCTCAGAGCACCTGATTTTTCGAATTTTCAATATTTTTTTTGCAAGGTTATAGACAAAAATCTACTATTTTGGCCAATTTTACCTGAAAAGTTTATTTTTCAATCCCTGCCAAATATCTCAGCAGGAAAGCATAGTATTCAAATAAAACAAACACTGTCGAAAACCTGAGAAATTTATGCATAGCAAACTTTTTTATCTTTTCAATAGCCTTCATAGATTTTCTAAAAATTAGTGATTTATACACTGAAAATGAAATATTTTTTCCTTAGTAATCACTAATGCGCAGCACTTCGCGCTTCAGTGAATACGTAGAGATGAGAAGATGGAATGTTGATAGCTGCTTATTATTCATAGTGTAATCTCAGGCTAAACAATCACAAGTAGGCAACACGCATGCCACCCACATAGCATTAGCATAACAAGAACTTAAACTAGATTGTGAGCGAAATTTATGATGTTCTCAGTGAGGATGCCCTAACTATCCTGTGCACTAATCAGTAACACTTTCAAAAAATATATGCCCATACGGGCGTATGGCCAAGAACAGCCTATTTTCTTCTAGGCCATACGGCGTATGGGACCGTATGGGTACCACTACATCCCTGAATACAACATTATATACATACACTATATGTATATTCTAAAATTACAATACTATACATAATGAGAACATTAATAGATATAATATGTCTGTAAATGGAAATTTTGCACTCCTCCAGTATTTTGGTATACCTTATTTTTATCAAAACCCAATCATCATCAAGTTGAATTCTGCTAACATGAAAAATCACAAGAAACAATGAGCTCTTTTAATCTATTCTTTATCATGTCTATATAATAGGTCCAACACTAGCAAATGCCTTAGTGAGCTTCCCATCCTACACTTATGTAGCTGAATTTAACTGTATTAGATAACTGTCATTTATGAACTTCAGCTTATTAGCTGTCATTGTCCAAATTGATTTACAAGTCGCATTGTTATGCACCTTTAATGTGCCCATATTTAATGATTATTTGTCAGATCTTGGAACTAGTCTTTGACAGAACCAAATGATGAACTCACTTTAAAATAATCGAAATGTGACAGGTTGAGGGTCTTGATGACGCCTATTTTCCCATGTCCAGTTAATTAATAAGCATCTAGCATTTGCTGAGAAGTAAATCATGATGATTGGTTATAATAAAATTAGAATAATATGTTTTGTTACTAACTCACCTGAGTGTTTTTCAAAATTTTTCATATTTTCCCAAGTTAATATTTTTCAATGAAATAGGAACATCTGTGCCAGGCATTGTAGCCATATTGGTGAAAAATGTTACCTCCTTAGCTCCTTATAGCAACGCATTTTAGAAGAGATTAGCACACTAACAATAAATTTCCATGTTCTAATGCAGCAATTTTGTTCACAATTCCTCTGTAATTAGTAGCATTGTTAGGTGGTGAAGTTGATAGTTATGTAGTGCTAAATATTATGCTCCATTGCAATGTATGATGGGTATACTGCTATAGCTGCATGTATAGTAACTTTCATTTTACAGGCAAACATGGATGTCTCGAAGCTTGGTGTTGATAGTGAACTAGCTCGAGGCTCATACCCTTCCCAGGAGAAGCTCTGCGATGAAATTAACAGTGAACCGAGAATTTATGAAAGTTCCGATGACCTAGAAATGACTTGGTCGAGCAGTTTAGCTCCAGCTCCCACTATTGACTGTATTCCGACCTGGTCCCCCTCTTTGTGGCACAACAGCAATACTAGAGTAGACCAACAACAACCTCTACAATATTCTGCCAAACCTCTACCCACCACCTGCAAACCTCTGTATGGAAAGGTTAATGACAATCACCCAACTGATTATGGGCTTGCTATGCTGAAACAAAGGCCCAACCCAGTGTGTGGCGAACATATAATGTATCCTCAAGGGCGACTTCCTGCCAATGGAACCCTGACTAGTCACCAGTATCCATACACATATAAACATTCAGCCAACATAGCGTGGAAAACAAATTGCAGCTTTCCTGTGGAAATAATTCATGTGTAGGTAAAACTTAGTGGATATGGAGGATGGTGTATAATGGTTGACAAACCATAGGTTCAAATTGTTCATGATATCACACCTTATTGAAGATAGTACATAACATTTACTATCTAAGATACTGTAAATAACTTGGAAGAAGCAGTTGAATGAGATTATTAAACTAATGAGATTAAATTTAAAAGGAACAAGATTTCTAGTTCCTTTTATTCTGTTGGTTAATTATGTACATTTTTGTTTGCTTTGAATTAGTAGATTTGTTTAATGGTAGGTAGTACATTATAACTAGTATACCACATGTATTAACAAGGACCATTTTCCTAGAGTTCCAAAGTTAGACGAGATTTTATTTGAAATCTATTAGCATATATAAAACAAATTATTTTGAATTTTACAAAACATACCAGTATCACAACTTGGGGTTTAATGCCATAAGCATAAGAATAAATACTATACAACTGACAGATTTATAGCTATAATAAAATAGTTTAATGATACACAGTATGCACAATACAAGGATTGATCATCATAAGACATGATGGAAGTAAATAACAGTGACATGTCAGTATGGGAAAAGATATAATATTAAAGAGAGGTATGAGAGTATTCTACCAGTATCAAGATAGAACTTTTGGGAGAAGATACAAAAACACGATATTTCAAAATAAACCAACAACTTTTAAAAATACTTCAACTATGAAACCAGTAATAAAAGGCCATAATAGCAAGCCGAGTCAAAACACAGCTTGCTATGACCATTATAATAACACATAAATTTGGACTAAAATTGAATTTTAGCTCAATAACCAATGTCAACTAACAAGTTAGCAATGTACACTGAACACTGTCACAGATGCAATGAAATACAATGATTAAATCCTGAGTCTCAATTAATCACCAAGTCTTCTTGGTTTCAGCTATATGGCATCTGGTAGCCAAAAACTGCAAGCCTGGACGCTATTGGTTGTTATTCATTGCACAAATATAAGCTACACATGACCATCTAAGGAATTGGTATATTGTGGTGTGAACCACTGTCTGAATATAGTGAGATCTCTAATGGCAGTAACATAATGTATGTAGATTCACAGTAAATGTGATACTCAAGGCTAAAGTCTCTGATGCAGACAGCTGCGTACCCTGACATTGACTAGATGTAACAATACCACATTTAAGTACTGAAAGCTGCACTGCTTCAAGACAAATCGTCATCATCTAAGAGAGTTGTCTTTTCGCCCTTTCGCTTTTTACGGGGCAATATACCACTACTCGACTTCTTAATAGGCTCTGGGGCCTCAGTCTCATTAGCTGCAGCTTGATATCTTTCCTGGTCTTCTCTAATCTGCTGCAGATACTTCTCTTCACGTTCTCTCTCAATCACTTCGTCTTCTCGGCTCATACCAGACCCTACGGTAGCAAATTATCATGAGATTTAAAGACAACATCATAACAAAATATAAAGTTGTAAATTGATTCGAGTATTGCGAATGGCTCTTGCATATTGCTGAAGACTATCTAGATTTCACCATACAAAGAACAACAAATGAAATATAAAAGTGCAGAACTTGTAAGCTAGTTATTTAGCAGAAGTTCAATAAGCTGGGCACTGAGATCAACCATAACCACATGATTACAGCCCGTCTGGCAGCAGAAGTAAGTTATATGTAAGTAACACACACAAAGGTAAGTTACCTTGTTGTGTATACTGCTGGTAAGTTGGATGGAAGTTGTGAACTGCATCAGTCATTATATCTCTGGGATTCATCGTCTCCTTTAAGTTGCTTGAAATACTCTGCAGGGAAACCATCTTGTTCCGACTCTGCTTATACTTCTCGTGGTACAAGCTGTTCTTGAAGGCAAACCTAAAATATAATCCCAGGATTTGTTGAAAATATTGAGAAAAAATTGATCAAGACAAATATAACAAATATTTATATCTCATCTATTTAAACAAATAAATGATACCCCACACTATGACTGACAGCAATCAAAATCACGAAAAGACTGATTAACAGCTCTGTAATATGTACTCTGTACTATTTGTATTATTGGTACATCAATTCCATAACAAGTATTGGCTGTTTAGCGAATGCATTAATTGCTAAAGTACTAGATTATAAGTACAAGTTTTCTACTTTATTAGAAATACAGTAAATAAGTTAATAGATTCATTAATTCAACTCATATATAAAACTCGACACGTCACTATTAGGTAAAACAGAATATCAAACAGATGGTGGTAAGTTTATAAATGATCATTAAAGCTGCAGAAACAACACAATTCAATTTATGTTAAATGCATCAACGCTAAGCTAAGGTGAGACAATCAAGGCGAGCATAAAATATCATTAGAATAAATACATCACAGCTACTCTAGAGACTGTTTTATATTTACAGATAGTCAACTGATGAATGAAACCACCTCGCTTCTCAATCACGTGACAATGACATGACACATAACCAATGAGTTGGACACAGTAGAGCAGTAAATGTGCTAACAATTGATTGGGAGATGAGATAAAAACAAATTATTCACATATTTAGTGATAAAAAGACACACAGTCCAATTCAAGTGAGCAAAACTAGCTAAAACATGACTTACACTCGCCTAGGAAACAAAATGAAATATAATATTATATTATGTATTATAGTGAACAAAATGAACCAAAATTATAATTTGGAGTTATCTTTTCTACAGCAACATCAACACACAAAGTAGGCAACTCTGACTTTCAACAATCATGACGGCCATTACATTATTTGAAAAATGTTGAAATGAAAAAGATATGGAATGAGTATATTTCAACCCATAGCTACTTATGCTAACCTCAAGGCTATACTAGCAGCCAGCATTTCCACGCAAATCAGAAAATTCTGCCATCCTGCTGCAACTGTGCCAGCTTCTAGAGGTTTTCCAGAAAGAGACTGAATTGGGGAGATGATTCCAAGTAAGCCTAGGATAGCAAGTGCTACACCTAAAATACAATAAAAATATTTGATTCAATATCCGATAAAATAAAAGTGAATCAGCAAAAAAAAAAAATATATGATATATATGAAACTGTGACGTGTGAAAAAAGGGCTATAAACTAAAACTACTAAATGTAATATAGAAAACAAATAATTTAGTAACATGTCTTGAAATGTAATAATACAACTTTTAACTAGTAGAATATTGTTATAAAACTGAATCAGCATAAAATGTTCAGCAAAATACTTGAACAAGAAAACAATAGTCATACTCTAGAAGTTAAGAATTAAGATACCCGGATCCCAACCTCTATTTCAACTTAGGCATCCTTCATTTTCTAATTTATACTACACACTTGAAATTAAACACGACATAGAAACTGAGGTTAGTGGTGAAACACTGTGAAGTCAACAAGTATACCCAAGGTACAGTTATGAAGTGTCAATTATCAATCGAAAAATTATACATTTTTAGGATAGAATAATCTGCAAATATTATAACAGAAAAATAAAAATAGATATTAATTGCGGTGCTTAATCCACCAGCATATTCTGGATATTTCTATACTGTACAAAAGAAACTAGACGGCCCTGAGAAAAAACTTCTCTCATCATGTCACCAACCTTGCCAGAAGGAGAGGAATATTACACTTTTGATGGTGAGAAACTTGAGCACAGGATCATAGGGCTTGAGTATGTGTTTAGTGGCAAAGTAGAAGAGGAAAAGTGCGTAGAGGGCCAGAGATATTGAGATGTTGTATACTATGGTGATGTACAGGTATCCTTTCTTTGGCCTGGAACACAATATGATTGCTACTGTTACAAAAACTACTACTGCTACCACTACCATCACCAACACCACTACTACCACCACCAACACCACTACTACCACCACTACTACTACAAGTACTACTACTACTACTGCTACCACTACCATCACCAACACCACTACTACCACCACTACTACTACTACTACTACTACCACCACTACTACTACTACAAGTACTACTACTACAAGTACTACTACTAAGACTACTACTACTAGTACTACTACTACTACAAGTACTACTACCACCACTACTACTACTACCACTACTACAAGTACTACTACTACAAATACTACTAAGACTACTACTACTGCTGCTACTACTAGTACTACTACTACTGCTGCCACCACTTCTATTGTTATTGTTACTAAAATTGGTACTCTACACTACAATAACAGCTGTTGCTACTCCTATTGATACCACTATTTTCATCACCATTGACACAATTGTACCTGTGTACAATTGTGTCAATGGTGATGAAAATAGTGCACACTACACACACTCTACTAGATGTTTTTAAACCATCAACAACAATATGGAAACATGTAGATAACTAACTAATTATATCTCTGAGTGATAGAGGATAGCTAAATATGCCTACTACACAAAAATCAATAGACGCTAGAGTACTGTAAATATGCTAGGTCTTAGAACACCACAACACTAGGTTCTAGCTGTAGTACAGTTTATCTAGCTACAGTATAGTTTATCTAGCTGTAGTACAGTTTATCTAGCTGTAGTATAGTTTATCTAGCTGTAGTACAGTTTATCTAGCTGTAGTACAGTTTATCTAGCTATAGTACAGTTTATCTAGTTGTAGTACAGTTTATCTAGCTGTAGTACAGTTTATCTAGCTGTAGTATAGTTTATCTAGCTGTAGTATAGTTTATCTAGCTGTAGTACAGTTTATCTAGCTGTAGTACAGTTTATCTAGCTGTAGTACAGTTTATCTAGCTGTAGTACAGTTTATCTAGCTGTAGTACAGTTTATCTAGCGGTAGTATAGTTTATCTAGCTGTAGTATAGTTTATCTAGCTGCAGTATACTTTACTGAAGAGAACTGAGAGAGCAGAGTTAACCAACTTACGTGAAGTTGCCATCACTGTAGAGGTCACATGACTGGAGTATAATGGTGACTATTGCCATGACTGGTTTCACTACACAGAACTGTAGGGTGGCCTGCAAACATATCCCAACAAATAGATTAATTACGATGAGAACTCTTGGGTAGGTAACACCCAACACCTGACACAGACAGTACCTATCTCATCACAAAGCTGTCACCAAACAACAGACACTTTCAGGAGTGTCAGGTTATTTGCTAACATCAGGATCATCATGATTGAATATTAACATAACTATGTTTCGTTGCTACTAGTGCAAATGCTTTTCGAAACAGGGAGTTTTTAATTGGAGAAAATGAGAAGGACATTGTGATGAAATAGACATCACTCATTGTTGGGCTGAAAAACATTTTTGTAATGCTGTGTGATCTACTGTATATATAAACATGACACCTAATAAGGTCAACTATAATATAAACCACTTGTGTATTAATTTACAACCTGCACTGTAAATCTAGTAAGCCTACTAACTAGACTATCACAAACCTACTAATAGTAGTAGTAGTACTACTACTACTGCTGTTACTGCTATTACTACTACTACTACTACTAGTACTACTGCTACTACTACTACTAGTACTACTGCTACTACTACTACTACTACTACCACATTACTAGCAATCTACTTCCACTGTAACAACTGAGGACAGGAAATAATATAGCCTGAAGATTGATTACTTTCACCCAACTAGCAATGTATCAACACAGGCATGTCAGGCCACATGGATTTAGTATCAGCAACCTGACTAGCTGACAGGTCCTAACAGGATATTAGAGTTTAATGAGGGTGAAGAGCATTTCCAAGTCTTTGTTATTTATATATAATGCAGATAAACCTAAATGATGTTATCTAAACTTTTCTATTTTTATTATCAATGCTTACACATGGTAAAAATATCTGACAATACAAATCGACGATTGAAATAGATTTTCAATCTGAACTCAGCTATAAAAATCTGTCCAAACATGGAAAATTAGACTTGAAATTTAATTCTGCTTTCAGAAAATATTTTTTACGATCAAATATGAATACTTGCAGATCAAGGAAAGTGAAGTAAACTTAGAGAGTTATATAGTTCAAAGGCTAATTTACAGATACCAGGGTGGGCTATGCGGAGGCCCCATACCGTGTGCAGTAGCAATACATACCTGCTTACAGAACCTGAGGAATGTTATTGTATATTCCCTTCCGGCGAAACAGCATGTGCAGTACATGTAACTGGACCTAGAATTAGAGTAGCAGATACAGCATCAACCATTGTTTTATGTATGCGAGAATAAAGGAGAGAATTCAACAGAGTTATTTAGCAAAGTGAATTGGCCAAAACTTTATGAGGAAATGTTTGATAAGGGTACACCAGAAAATCTTGATTGAGAAACAAAAATAAAAGAATGCTACTTATAAGTTTTGAAAATCAAGACTTTTAGAGCAATATGTTAAAGAATTCCTGACACACTTTACTTATATAGCATGAAAATGTTCATCTATGTCTTAGCTATCATTTTAACACTCTTTTAGGGTTTCAGGTCTAAACAATTTTGTTTTATAACAGTTTTAGTCCATGCATGTCCAAAAAACTTCGAGAATTTTTTTCGCCCTTCTGTGACGTATTACACCGCAGTTGCGAGAAATAGATGGAAACGCCGCCTGTAAGACATTCGGAAAATAAGTATAGGCTATATTTTCCGTTGCATGTAACCTTAGTTTTAGCATTTTTAATTTATCGGACGTCTGTCTAGCCCCCCAATTAGTATTTTTTTGTGGAATTTAGGTTTTATTTCATAAACAAATTTCGCGGCAATAAATACATAGCTACCAACTTACCGTGTCCGAGTCTGTGCAGTGTAATTGTGATAAAGATAAACCTAATACAGAAATAACATAAATACGATATTAATATGAACATATCTGGCTCTGACGAAGAATACTTAGAGCACAGTGAGAATCGCAATGAGTATGACTATGACAATCTGAATCACACTCACGCTGTCACTGAGATTTCTGAAGTAATGGGCTATCAGTTTGAGCCGTTTACGTATCAAGATGAAAATGGAGATGATAGTCATGACAAGGATTTTACTGTTACTGATGAGCAACAGGTGATAATATTTATAATTTTACAGTATCAGTACGATTTAATTTTATAAACTATAGTGTTACTAATACCGTAATACTAATAGTAATACTAATACTAATAGTAATACTTTAACTTTAAGTTATAAGTATAAGCTAGTATAAGTTATAAATTATTATAATTATAATATTTCATTTTCATTTTGTAATCGTAATTCCAATGCTCAATGCCAATGCTCGTATTGATCCTGGCTTAATTAGTTAATATAGCTGAGTTTTGTGCTACTAAAGCTTTAGAGCAAGCATGATATCAAATTACAAGCTAAATATTTGATGATTGCTATCGGTTTATATAATATTATTAATAATAAAGTGATAATCATTAAATTTAATGATTACAAATTCCAGTCAAGTAATTAAATATTTGATCAATACTAATTTTGTTATTACTACTACCAATACAGGTATTAGTATTAATTATTTGTAGTTAGATTTACCTGATAATTTAAGTCAAGGGAAATACTGTATTGTTATAAATGCATAATAATGATAATTATTATTCACTTTTATTGTAATTGTGGTTATACCGATCCTTAACAAAATAAGTTAATCACATACATAATCATGTCAAACTTGCATTCACGATGATAGCATTTAGTATTTTATTTCTAAGCCCCCTATTTCTCTGTATTTCTGCTTTTATAGTATAACATATAGTACTAACAACAATAAAATATTTTAAAATTTCTGAAAATTAGTTTATTTCATAGCAAAAATTATGAGTTTGTTTTAATATAAAAAATCTAATTAATTTTCAACTATAAATATAAAAATAGTTTGAACAGTAATGCAAACTTGGAATATTTTAAAACCCATGATTTTAAAGTATTTTCAAACTTCAGCCTCATTGGACTCAATTTTCAATACAAAGAAAAATACAGGAAACAAATTTAGACACAGTAATTAATGGACTTAATGTGGATGATACTGGTAATAACGTTTTTAGAAAAGCTTGTTTGTTTTGTAGAAAAATATAAGGCCAGCCACGGAGTGGTGCACTTGCCACCGCTGCCAAAATCAGCCTACAGTGGAACAGTCTGTTTGTTGCCGTGATCATGCTGCAAACCTTCGATTAGATAGCAGCATGGAATGTATAACACAGCACCCGGGAGTACAGCAATTGACGCAACCAGCTGTATTAGAAGTTGCATACAGCAGCTACCTGAGATATCATGGTTAGTCAATTGCTACTGTAGATCAGTAACTGTCATTGTTAGTTTTTCTAGATAGTCTTACTTGATTATTTAGCCAATCATTTATTTTGGTAGATGATTTGTTTGATGAGAAGGCCCATTCTCTCAACACTAAAAAAAGGTTCTGCAGCTACCGGTTTTTGGTGTTCTGGCTGTTTCCAGATATTAAAAAGGGTGAGAGACGCCCTTTACCAGCTTGCTTATACGATTGGGTGCAAGCTACATTCCCCCCAACTGAAGATGAGGAAGAATTTGCTGAATGGATGTTCAGCAAATTCGTGTACAATGAAGATTTATGAACATTAACACTCTGGTGATTTTTAGTAGCAGTCAGTTGCTACTGCCTCTTGTAGTGTGTACAGCTTACTATGAGAATAAACCTCATTATTTGCAATCTCCCTGACCTTTGAAATTAATTTACCGTTGAGTTTGAGTTGCAATAATGGTGAATATACTTCAATATGGTGACTATTTTTGCGCTGAACTTTTCAAGTGACTCTAAGATCATATTCTACAATATCTACATTTCAATGGAAACTGAGACTACAAGTAGATATATTGTCCAAATTTATTTTTGACACACCTTGAGGTGGAAAATTAAAAATATTATTTCCATTACACAAAAATATTTGGTTTTTTGTTGCATTAGAACATGCATTTTAAATAAAAATAAATATGGAGAAAAGCTATGAATTCAGTTTTTGAGCTAAGTGAACAATACTATTTCGCCATATTTCTATATACCAGCATTGAACAGCTTTGCTTCTAATCTTTTTCTGCATCCTTTTAGGTGTTTGCACATATTTGTTGTGTCCTATTCCTTTCTGTAGGCCCTTCTTTTCTGGCTTACGATGGAGAGCTGGTTTTTTTGTTTGACTTGGCAAAGCTCTAAAATATTATTATATATGAAGGTAACTGGAAAAGTATTATTGAAACAGCTGCAGAAAATCTCCATTGCTGTCTATATCATATTTCAATTTTATTGCTCAAGATCGCATTTTCAATATTATAATCCTTACAGAAAACCAGGGTCTGTTCTTTTTAACCAGCGAGCTTCTTTAGGTGTGATAGTGGCCGCCTGCTGACTTTGTTTCCGAGGAGTTAATGGAGTGCATCCAGTTGCACCCTCAGTTTCCACTAAATGAATAGTTGGGACTGCTGTTTTCTCTAAATGCAATCTAAAGAGTAAATCAAAGACAATGAATTTTTATTCTTTCAATAAGTGAACAATATTTACCATTAATTTTTACTGGTATTGATGATGGGCACCATTACCAGTATCATACTCATAGCATGAGTATCAGTGCGTATGAATCATAATATTAATGGTATGTATCCAAGTGACTATGACACATTCTGATAATCATAAGTCTTTCATATTATCGCCATTATAAATGAATTTCCTTACAATAATGGTTATCGTGTAAATCATAAATGCAAACTTGTACTTGCAAGTTTATGTCATAGTCACATGAAATTGAATCAACACGGTCATGACAATCCTATTGACTTATACCAACTTGTAGTAATACTTGATAGTTATAGTTATACTTATTGTTGAAAATCAACAGTAAAAAAACTATCATTAGCCTATCGTCTAATTATATCACAATCACTAAGTCATTAGTCAGTATCACTATGACTATGAGTTTGAGTGAGTTATTCACTTACATGTTAATGAGTTTTGCTTTATACATGCCCATGTTTGTAAATTGTTCATCACCAAAATGCTGAAAACACAAACGAGAGTTGTTATCAGGCAGAAAGTTTTTTCTTTTCGTATTGACAAACTTGGTCCATTTTTCACCACACGCAGTATGAGTATCAGCAGGCCATTTATTTTTAAACATGTGTTTTTCCTTGTACGAACACATTGCAGCTTCACACACTCTTCTTTTGCATTTGCCTTTAGAACTTGAAGCCATTCGTGTAGTCATGTCGACAGTAAGTGTAACTAGTAATATAGGTAATAAGTTTGTTCATTAGAGTCCAATGGCAATATGAATATGAAATCTAATTTATATAGATAGCGAGCGACTACTACTAGTAGTAGTACTACTAGGCACAGGTTATATTGGTAATATCCGGTTACGGTAATGATAATCTATTTGGAAGCGTACTAAGTTACATAATTGAATATGCAATTATTTGTAATGTTTTATAGAAAAGTTTACCACTCGTTGGATTTAGCTAATTTCTTTCAACAATATCGTGTTATCGCCGTACTTAGCCACCCGTTCTAATTACATCGTGAGGGTGAGGCTATTTCATTTTTCCGATGCTCAAAATTTCTAACGGAAGTAACTTTAGCTCTTAATATCAATAATAAAATGGTATCATTTGTTTTTTTCATTGAGCCTTAGTTGTACTCTGTTTTAAAATTTATGTCAGTTTAGTGATTTATCTGTGTGTTGCAGTGGCTAAAAATAAAACGCTGTGAAAGTATGCAATTATTACTATTAGTTATATAGTAACTAGGACTCGAAGCAGACCGGAAACCGGCGTAATACGTGTGCACTGAGAGCTTAGAAATCCGAAAGTTTTCTGGACATGCATGCACTAATCTTGTTATAAAACAAAATAGTCTAGCCATCCACCCTCAAAGGGGTGGTCTAGTGATAGCTAAGATATAGATGAATATTTTCGTGCTATATAAGTAAAGTGTGTCAGGGATTCTTTAACATATTATTCATAGAACAAGCAATTTGACTATAATATTGATTACTATTGATTAGGATGCAACAAACAGATTATAAATCACACTGTTGAAAGGTGCTTGAACTGATAAGGTAAGATAAAATATTACACGCAGTGAGCTTTCAATTATTGTTAGCTCATTAGTCATCAAGTTGCAATGAGATAACACGTGAGAATTACAACATAAATCATAGTAGTACAATACATGTAGTTGCCTACGTCACAACACGACTCAAACACGTTATAGCAGGTGGAGCAGTGCACTGCATAGAATACGTCGCCCACAAGTGACGGTGGCATGTAGTGAATAGTTGACACACATGACTACAGTGACTAGTAACATTGAAGAAGTGACTACCTGATTAGCTATTAGTTGACAGTTTATCAGTTTTCAAGGAGACCTACACTATGCCTTGGTATAAGATGCTTTATCAGGCCATATTATATTGCTGACTTAAATTAGTCCAGGAAATTTTGTGTTTAGACTTTAGCAATGAGTTAATAGTGATTACTATTTCCAGAGTAGAGACTGCTAGTCAGAATAATAAAATCTTTCAACACCGTACCTAATTGGTTTGCCTCTCAGCTCATTCATTATAGAGCCTTCTCCACCAAGGTACTCGTAGCACAAAGCCAGAAAACTATAGATAACAAAGGCTACAACAGATAGAGAGCTGCCACTGTAACAGTGCAGTGCCACACACAACAGCTGGTGTAAGTTAAGGACAAGAAAGTGTAAGGCATAGTTTATACATGTGACAGTGATAAACAATAAGATACTGTGTTTGGCAGACAGATGCACTGGTCACCAAGATACATGCTGACAAACTGACACATCCAGAGCCCAGTTATGCCCAGACAGAATAAAGACACGCTCCAACATACAGAGTTGTACTGAGCTTCAACTGTGCATTCTGTTACTATTTCCTGGAACCTGACTATTTTTAGAATGGTAACAGATTGAATGGTTGACCTACCATGGTCTCAAGTATTTAAAAGTATTTCTACGAATGTCAGATGCATGCCGAATGACTTGACTCGTTAAAACAGCTGTTAAAAATTTCACCCAATGGGTCATTTTGAATTTTCAACTATATTGTTAGTTTAGTAAAAGAAAATAGTAACAAAATACATGCTGTCTGTGGGAGTATCAAGGTATGTTGATGTATACAGACTAGAGGGAGTTGGGACTGGCCGAAGATAGTGGGACTGGCCGAAGATAGTCGGAGTAAATGTCTTTTTATCTTCAAAGATGGTAGTTTATTGGACATTGAGAGGCAGTCTATGACCATAATGAAGTGCACATGTTTGCACTCTATTGAGAACTACATCACCTACAGATTGCTGTTGGAAGCATATACCTGTAGCTAAGGAACATGTCAGTAAACTGTCTGCTCATTGATGGCTACAGTAACTAGTTCATGAGTAACATGGATATTGATTAACAAGAGTGCCCCAAGAAAAAAATTCATTAATCAATGAGCAACGTTATTCCCAAGAAAGTTTGAGGAAATGTGAAAGCCACTGTGTCACAACAGAACACAGCATCGTGAGAAATAAGTTCCTCATAGTAAACAACATCCAGGTTACACGCAAACTAGGTAGGGGTGTACAACATGAACTTGGTGAACTAAATATTAGCATATACTGCACAGTGTGCTCATGACAACATAAAGCACTGGTTCCACTTACTGTATTATTTTATTCTTTAACGAGTTCATAATTTCTGACTCACCGCCGAGATACTCGTAGCATAGAGCCAGAAAACTATAAACTACTACCGCTGCATAAAAGTAACAAAACTGGCATTACTTTAAAACTTGTTAAAAACAGAAATGAAATATCACGGGCACCTGTACATAGGAACCAGAATATTTTTTAAATATGTTTTCACTTTCAAACAGCCAGGCCCAAATGTAACAGCAGACTTTTAACATCAAAGCATCCTTTGATTGCTATAACTTTATCAATTTAAAAAGCATTTTCACTTTGAAATTGGAATTCCTGGTCCCACCGAGCCAAGTGATTGGCATCTTCTTTCCAAATAGTCTTACTGATTTATTGAGTAAATAACTTCAACCAAACTAGTAGATTATATATTGAATGTGTGTTGGAACTAAAAAAAAACATACCTTCATAGCAATCTCTTACAGAGTCAAAGTACACATAGTAATGGTCGTTGTTTATGAACATGAGACTAAGCCATGAGTCAAACGAGTAAATTGGAACAATAAATAAGATTCGCACAATCCACCTCTGTTCATTTGGACACGAGTAATATCGTATATGTGTGTATATCTGCAAGTATAATATTATATGGTTATATAGTAGTTAGTATATGGTTATAAATGCAACATATGCAATAGCGTGTATGATGCATGCCATTTGTACCATATGTACGTAGCATATACATTATTACACCAAACAAATCTTCATTTGTGTCACAATGATTTTATATAATATACCATAAACGTAATATACACAAATGATAATCAGACAAAAATAGCAATAACAGAAAGCATGAGGGTAATTCACTAAATGCTCAACATTATATGAGTTAATTTGCTTCAACAGACCACAAATATGATACAATAACAGCATAAATTTACCTGAGAAATAAGCTTGTATGGATAGCTTCAATTAAAGAAACATAAACAAACCCAAGGCATTTCCTAATTTACATTGAGACTCTATCTAACAATCCTATACCTGATGGCATGTGATTAGTAGAGCTAGAAATGTACAGGCCCCTGTGATGCCCTTAGCTGCTGCTGTCTGGAGGAAAATTGTGAATATCTCCTCTGGAGAAGTGGAATTACTGACTGATGTCACATGTGAGATGGTTGAGTTTACAAGTGATGAACTGGTAGGAACCACTGGACCAGCCACACTGACTGCTGCGCCTGATGAGTTACTAGTCATGCTAGCCAAGGATTCTGATGCTTGGGCCACCATTGAATTTACACCACAAGTTAATTGCTACAATCTATCAAAACGAACAAAAATTAGTTAAAATTAGCCAATGTATAAAAGATATTTAGATTATACTTATATTTTGTTCAAAATAACGGACAGATTAAAAACTAGATGTTCTTCAAATTTCACCATTCTTCATGATATCTAGACTTTATAACAATCCAACAATTAATCTCCATTTTACAGCAAACCAAAGTTCAGGGAAATGGTTAATTAGTGAACAACATGACTGATACAAATTATTGCTGAACACACCAAACAAACATAAATATTCAACATTCATATTAATTTTTTAAAACCATAGACTGCTATACTACTTGTATATGCGAACGATTACTATCATAGTTAGTGATATAGGTGGGCCTATCACAAATATTTTTAATTCTCATTTGATGACACAGATGACTACGCCGATACGAATATAATTATAATTTCAATGATGATTATTACAAATAATAATAATTCTAGTTGATAAACTTAATTTGTCATTAATACCCTTTGCCTTAAGTCTAAGCTCCCTACTATGTAAAACTTATTTCATTCAGCTTGGCTTTAATTTGAAGTTTACCTCAAGTTTTAGTACTACTTCAAGTATTACCATAGCTACGAGTATAACTGAAACTATAGGTTTTGTTTCAAGTTAAAATCTAAATTATATTGTATCTATAAAATTAAAATTTTTATATTCAAGTTTATAAAGATAACTAAAATAATACAATATATTAATAAGTACAATAACATAAATATTAGTAACATAAATATTGATCCTAATAATTATGCCTATAATAATATTATTATAAATCGATCAATATAGAGTATTCAACTTCAATTTCACACACATAGCCAAAGCAATGTCTACATTAGCAATTTAATAATTCATGTACAAAATTTTTGAAGTGATGGTTGATAATTTTATATTTAACTACAAGTTCATAATTTTTTATTAATATGAATAAACTAATCAACCAAGTCTATAACTTTAAACTGAAGTATTAGCTAGGATTGATTATTTAACGTAATTGACTTGATTCAATTAGAATTAATAATTCTAATTGAATTACTTTTATTATATTTACTGAAAACTAAAAGTAGTGTTATAATAATAATTATTATACTATCATGGTATTATATATAATTATTATATTTTAAATATTAATTAATATTATAAATGATAACATTAATAAAATTGAATACTACATAGTATAACAGTAAGTTAAAGTATTGATTAATCATTAATGATCATTATAATTATCCAATAATAAGAATGATCATAATATTAAATTTAATTACAATTACATCAATTTTATATTTAATTTTCGTTTTTGTTTCAATTCAGAATGAGAATTTGAATGACTGGAAGAGAAAGAGAATTAAAATGAAGATGAGAATCAGAATCACTTTCAGTGAGAATGAGTTGAGAATCAGAACGGTTATCATTAATGATTATGGTCATGATTATCATATTGATATTCATTGTCAAATATTTGTTATTAATAATTTAAAGTTATATCAGTATGAGTATGAATATGAGCATGACCTGTATCAGTATGAGTAATCACTACTTGGTACTTGGTGTTGATACAATGAAAACAACATGTTGACTCTAGAAGCTGTAAATATTATAATTTATTAATTATGCATATTGATTATGATATTCATATTCATATTGATATTGATTATATTACAATTGATATTATAATTAATTAGTATGACTATGAGTACGGGTACCAAACTCATACTGATACTTTGAAAAAAGTATCACTATTACTAATACTAATAGTGATAGTATTAGTATTACTATTAGCATTACATTTACTATTAATATTACTGGTATTGGCAACTAATACTATTGCCAGTGGCAAGTGTAAGTATTAGATTTAGTATTATATCTATTATTACTATTACTATTAGTATTAGTATTACTATTAGTATTACACTATTAGTATTACTATTAGTAATTAGTATTACTATTAGTATTAGTAATATAGCATTCGTCAGTTCATTAAATATAAGTATAACTATCACTATAAGTATAAGTATAACATTAAGTTTAAGTATTACTGCTAAGCCAGTAACACTAAGAGTAAGTCAGTAACACTAACAATAACTCAAACTGAAACTCAAACTGCAAGTGCCAACAGCTAAACCTAAGGCAACGGCTGAGGCAAGTGCAAACAACTACAACTATTACTATAAGTATAAGTATAACTATAAGTCCATGGCATCTGGATACTTATACTTATAGCATTGTAACCCACTTCGCAAAGATAAGAACACTCTGGTAACACCCAATGGCGCAAAAATACAACCATTTGCATATAAAAGCCGTATAGTTAAGAAACTAATAGAAACAGTTCAAAGTTAGTTAAGAAGCTATTAGTACGGCTACTACTAAAAGTAACTAATGCCAAAAATTCCAGAATCCAGTGTGGTATATTAAGAGTGTTGCCATTAGCAAATCTTACGGAATCATATGGGCGCCATTATGCCGAGATTGGTACCGCGAGTTTATATAAGTTATAAAGGAAAAATTTTGCCACTTTTGTTATTTTATTTTTTTTCTATTTTATGTGTAAATTTTTTTTAATTTTTTCTATTGGTAAAGTTTTTAAACACATTTTTAATGCACATAAAATTAAAAGAAAAATTAAAACTCAATCATGCACATAAATACAAAGCTATAAAGTTAAAGCTTCGCTGTGATTTTAATGTGAATATGAATTGAATAATGCTAGCAATAACCATTATACACAAAATACGTTACAGTTGCTATAAATGTAAGACTAGTTAATTGGATGCAAATAGGCACGGTAATACTACTTAATTTATGCTATTTTTGAATTTTGTAGTAAATATTTGGCATGTATATATATATATATATATATATATATATATATATATATATATATATATATATAATATTATTATATATATATAATATATAATATTATTATATGTATATATATATATATATATATATTATATATAATATCATTATATATATAATGTATATAATTTAATATATAATATAATAATATATTATATATGATATTATTATATATATAATATAATATATAATATAATAATATATTATATATATTATATATGATATTATTATATATATAATATATATATAATATAATATATAATATAATATTATAATATATATATATATATTATATATGATATTATTATATATATATAATATATGATATATTAATGTATAATATATTATTATAATATATATATATATCATATATAATATAATATATAATATAATATTATAATATATATATATATATTATATATGATATTATTATATATATATAATATATGATATATTAATGTATAATATATTATTATAATATATATATATATCATATATAATATAATATATAATATAATAATATATTATATATGATATTATATATATAATATAATATATAATATAATAATATATAATATATTATTAAAATATATATATATATTATTATAATATATATATATATATATTATATATAATATTATTATACTTGTATAATATATATATATATAATATAATATAATATATAATAATATATAATATATTATTATAATATATATATATATTATAAATAATATAATATAATAATATATTTCATATGATATTATATATATATAATATATATATGATATAATATATAATATAATAATATATAATATAATATATTATATATTATTATATTATATATTATATCATATATATATTATATATATATAATATCATATGAAATATATTATTATATTATATTATTTATAATATATATATATTATAATAATATATTATATATTATTATATATTATATTATATTATATATATATATTATACAAGTATAATAATATTATATATAATATATATATATATATTATAATAATATATATATATATTTTAATAATATTATTATTCTAATATATATATATATTATTATAATATATATATATATATTATATATAATATTATTATACTTGTATAATATATATATAATAATATAATATATAATAATATATAATATATTATTATAATATATATATATATTTTGTAAATAATATAATATAATAATATATTTTATATGATATTATATATATATATAATATATATAATATAATATATAATATAATAATATATTATATTATTATATTATATAATATATTATTATAATATATATATATTATATATAATATTATTATACTTATATAATATATATATAATATAACAATTATAATATAAAAATATATAATATATTATTATAATATATATATATATGTATATATATATATATATATATACATATATATATATATATATATATATATATATATATATATATATATATATATATATATATATATAATACATGCCGAATATTTACTACAAATTTCAAAAATAGCATAAATTAAATAGTATTACCGTGCCTATTTGCATCCAATTTACTAGTCTTACATTTATAGCAACTGTAACGTATTTTGTGTAAAATGGTTATTGCAAGCATTATTCAATTCATATTCACATTGTAATCACAGCGAAGCTTAAACTTTATAGCTTTGTATTCACGTGCATGATTAAGTTTTAATTTTTTTTAAGATTTTATATGTATTGAAAATATGTTTAAAAACTTTACCAATAAACAAAACTAAAAAAAATGGACACATAATATAAAAAAAAAATAAAATCACAAAAGTGGCAAAATTTTTCCTTTATAACTTATATAAACTTGCGGTACCATTAGCGACATAATGAGTTTTCATGGTTTAAAGTCAACACTCTTAATATACCACACTGCCAGAATCTAGGAAGCTAACAAATTCAAGCCTGCGCATTGATAACAGACCAAAATTGTGCTTATATATACATCGGATCATCTGTGCTACATGTCGACAAAATTGGCGACGAAATCTTGTACTAAATAAACCATCGGGTTCATTTGTCAATTACGTTGTTATCGCAAACAAATATGGTCGCCCACGAGAATCTTCGCAGTAGTATTTACCCGTAGTGACAAAGTAGCTGTAGAAATATCTATTAAAGGGATTTAGTGTTGAGTTTTAACTGCTCCATTAAATAAAAATATTTTATTTTTAATTTTGATCATTAAGCTTGAATGAAAATGAAAATGATAAACTTTTTAACAATTTTAGAGTGTGAGTGACACTGACTAGTGAGACTGAGAGTCTCAGTCGGAATGTCTGAGAGTGAATGCGAGTCTTGAGTTGAAGTTGAAGTAAAATGTGAAATATATAGTAAAAGTTGAATTTAGGAAATAAATATGTATACTTGTAAAAAGTTAAAATTAAAAATAGTCATAGTTGTTGTTAGCCTAACTTTTAAACGATGCTCATTTTGATTTTAATATTAATATTTATAATCATAATAATTTAAATTATAATATTGATAATCACTTATAGTTAATAATGTTGATCATAATGATAATCATAGGTCATAACTCATAAATTTGCTCTATAGACTTAGAGTTATTACTAATAGTAAGACTAAGAGTAAGTTACTCACTAAAACTAAACGTAAGAGCTAGATTAAATGATGAGGTTTTTCTTAAAGAGTGGTATTGATTTACTGAATAATGGTTATACTAAGTGGAAGAAGGTAGTACCTTATCTGTATTTTTATTTTTGCTTATAAGAATAATTACTAAAGCTAACTAAAAATAGGGATAATGAATAAAGTCATATAAGCTTATACACTACAACTAAGTTTGCAACATTGATATAGGTATAAACTCTAAGAAGTCTAAATTGAAACATCAATGTCATCGTATGCCATAGGAGTATATGCCCGTTGGCTTGAAATTTTGTTTATTGCGATAATTAGATATGGATCAAAGTTGCAAAAAGTCAAATCAATGGCCAACCATATTATATTATAAATAAAAACTCTCAAGTCCAGGTCAATCTAATCAAGAGTTGGGTAAACTTACATTGATTTGTGCTCAATTTTACGTTTGATCTGGTCAATTCAATATATAATTTGTACGTAAAAGATTACATACAGAATTGAGAAAAATAGTTAGGCAATTTAGCAGCCTAATTAGCTCTAATTTAAATACAAGTTTGTGTGTGCAGTATGATATTGAAAAATTTAAGTGAATAGCTTTTTAAAACTTTTGCTAGTAACCTTAATATAAAATGGGTTTTAATTTAAATTGTTTGATAGTATTAAATTAAAATTATCTATTCATTTGGGTTTTAGAAATCAAGTGTTTGCGTTTTGTCTCAAAGCTTCAATGTGAAATTCTGTAATTGGTTTTTTTTTAAAATTAGCTGCATACAATGGCATCATAGAGTCTAGTTATTGTCTAGATATTTTTCCACTTGTTCCTGTTACTCACTATTAACTAAATGCTTATTCTATTTACTATCTTGTTTGTCAGGTACATCAGGTAAACAGTAGACCATGAATCACGAAGAACTAATATATTATTGTGTGGACATTGTCAACACATACAGAGATTCATTCCTGTCACCTGAAGACCACCTGAAAGACTATCTGTCATCTAAAGTAAATACTTAACAAACAATAGTGGCCTATATATCTTATTTTTTATGGAAATAAAATTGTTGTTCTTATCAAGTGCAATTTGTACAATAAAGCTTCAAGTCTAAAATAAAATTAATTTTATACAAATGTTTTGCCATATGCAAGATGTTTTCATGACATTGAAATATTGTTTATACATGATATGTGTTTATAAACATTTTTGACTTTTAACGGAATTTTGTTTGAATCTCATATTAGTTTCTTTGATGTTCCTTGTAGACATATATAACAAATGTATGCTGTATATTACATTTGATCTATCTAATTGCATTACTTGCACATTCAATTCAAGTGTACATATGTTCATTTAACTATTGTAAATTTTTTTGCTGGTGATCACATCAAAACCTTATAAGAATTAGACTTCTTTTAGCATATTATCATAACATCTACATTAAATTGAAAATTAGTCACCTTTATATATTGTTTCTGTGCAATTTTATTTGGCTTCATAGTATAAGGGAACTGTGCTCTTGAGATTTTAATATTATCCATATATTTTAACAGATTCTGTCGCTATTTATCTATAAGATTTAATCTCGCTTCAGAAACCAACGTTGGTAATGTTAGTCTAGCTATCTGTACATTTCAATTATGTATTTTCCTTAGAATCTCAAAGACAATGATGCTGTTTTTGTGTCTGAAGTATTCTCAGGTCTGTTGAGATATATGAACATATCTCTGGTTGTAACCGAACCCTTCTATAACACACATGGCAGAGGTGTTCCACTTTCAGATCAAACCCTACTAAAAGGTTAGAGCTTTTTCTTTATTGGTGTATGGTTTGTTATAGATTTTTGTCATTTTATTGTATATGCTGATAATTAAGCTGCGATTATACTAAGCAATTGCAATATGACTATAACTGCTTGCTGCTTATCTTTAATTACATTTTTGAGTTTTTTTAGCTGAAAGTTAATTGTTATTTAATTATACTTGATTAATTTTGTATTGTTTCAGTTATCACATACTTGGCGCTGTTTAGACTAGATGAATTAGGGATGCCTCACTTTCGTAAATTCATTCGAACACAAGATTTTAATATTATGTACAAAGTAAGTGCATTATACTGATTATTACAGCATATATAAAACACTCGTATATTTTTGCTTCAGTTGCATACCTCTACTGAAGTGTAAAATTAAGTAATTGAGGATGGTGTGTCTATATGTGTGTTGGACTGGTGTTAATTGGGTGTAAATTTGTAAGCAAATGTACATGTAAGCTACTTTGTATGTGTTATAAATTTACGATAGCATAGCTGAAGCATATAATAGGAGAGATAAAGTTCAACATACTCTATGCTTTTGTAAACTGCTATTGTCATTGCTTTTATGTCCAAAAAGTACTTCCACTTTAGCACTGTCTATGAGAGAGTGTAGCTAATTATTTTTTTTATATAAAATTTAAGTTTATTTCACTGCAATAGCAGCTGTTCAGGCAAAATTAGAGCAATTTTGATTGAAAATTTTTTGCAACAACTAGTGGTTTTGTAATTGAGTGTTATTCTAATTTTAGCGCTCACTTACTTTTTGTGACATGAAAACTGACCATTCATATGTTTATTTTTCAATTTGCATTTAATTTATATTATTTTATTGCTCTATTACTAGTTTCTCAATTTCTTTATCAATGAGTCAAGTTTAAAGAGTTGGATTAAAGATGAATGGAGCAAACTTTACGACGTTGCTTTTGTCCAAACTGCTCTTCTCTCTCCTTTGTTAAGGTATACAATATTGTATTTTATACTTACCGACTTTTTCTGTTATATGATTGCCAGTTTTATTTGTTTCCCTTTATTCATAGTTTACAAATTCTCTGCTGTGGTGTCATTTATGATGTTTTTACATATATTTGTCTATAGTTAGAACATTACATGTATATTGTTCTATACTTCATACTAATCTTTGGTTAATAAGAGTAAAAGTGTTTTCAAAATGAATATAAGAGTCATCTCCCATCCTATCAGATATGCATCCAAGGAACAATAGTGACTAGTTACTTTCTAGACTGGGACATCCAAAACTTTAAAAATATTGCCACATACCCTAGTGTACTATATTCCGCTTTTTATATGTATACTTAAAACATAATTGCAAATTTTTCATGCTTGCAATAGTTTGAAAAGTTGCAGAATTTTTTATAAATAGTTCTTATGGTAAGAAGGTCACTAAGATATGTCTGCCCAAAGTACAGTATGGTTCTTGCAGGTGGTTACCAGAATTGACCGAGTTGGTACAACAGTTAAAGCAGAAGGTTGATGCTAAGCAGACGCCAGTAAAAAAGCAGCTTCCGCTGACGAAAGTCAAAGAGTTTAGTTTAACTAAGCCGAGGCCCAGAAGTGTGCCGTTACCATATCCAGTGAGAATATAGTTACAACACAGTTATTATGTACATGCTTATAACTTGATACTTGCTTTCTGGCAACTCTTCTAAGTTGGCACAGAGAAACGTATTAATTGATAATATTAACATATAACATATATAACAACGCAACTACATGATATTTTTGTGAACTTATTAGTAGATCTATGCCGATTAGACTGATAATTGAGTAAATGAAATAGTGAAATGTAATGTAATTGTAAACATGGATAGCAGACATGAACATGGAAATATAAGAATAACTAGCATTTGAAGTTGGAATTTTGAGAAAGGAGAAAAAATATCATTTTCAAAGCTATCTCTTAACAAAGATTAAACTGAGAGTTTGTTAAATTGTACAAGTTCATCAGTTAACCTATTACAGCACTTCTACATTATGCAATCAACTTTTGTTAAGTCGAAAAAATATGTCAATCGTTATTTTTTTCATTTTATGATATCAAAAGCACATATCTTGAACTAATATTTGCTTTTGGTATAATCATGGTGATGGTATAATGATTTCAACTTCAAACTAGTAATTTCTCTAAATATCCAAACTGCATTTAAATTAAAAATGGAATGCATTTGCTATATCCATTTAGTGAAAATGGATCTGTGCCTAAAGTTAGATAAAGAATCATTCGGTTCTTGAATAATGCAAACTAATGCAAACTCGAATCATCAATTTGTTTTTGTGATAAAAACATTGATTTTTCTATTTAGATTCCAAAACTGCAGAAGCACAAACCAGTTCCGAAGACTTTATATGAAAAGCCAAAGGAAGTGAATAGACTGCAGGCTCAGAGAATAGAGAACAGGCAAGCAGCAGAAGGCAGGCTCATGGAGTCATCTAAGAACCAGTTTTCCTGTGCAAATTTTAGCAAATCAGAGAAGACTGAAAGGAAACTTCAGCAGATTCGACTTGAAGAAGATCAGAAGCTTCAGTTTGACAGCTACAAAGCTAAGCCGCTGCCTAAAGAAGTTATGGTGAGTCGTGTGACCTTCTGAATGGTAAATAATAATATTAGTAAACTGCTGTGTTAATTTGTATTTGTTTTTTGGCACCAAACACTTGAAATTTAGTAAATTATTCAGTTCTTTTATACTTATGTTAGAAAATTCTTGGAACAACAGTCCAATTTGACTTTAGTTGTAGCTAAAAAAACATTTAGTTCAAATTATCATTTTAAAAGCCATTGAAATTTTTCTTCCACTCAATAATAGAGTTGACAGAAACTTTGTATGTGTGTATCTTAAAATTTAAAAAAGCCTAAAGGATGAGTTTGTTAAATTTTGGCATTATGATACTATTTATAGATCTATCACCAGTTTCCTAGATTTTAATTCTGCAATATATCAATAATATTTGTGAAAAATTATTCTACAGGCTAAGAATTTATAATATAGTTATTGAATGTGCTCATTCAAATTGATTGCTATATTATTTTAGTTTTTGGAGTTGCTCTATCAACATTTCTTGCATTATCAACTTATTTGTGTATCCATAATTGGTTTAGCTTGGTTTGTTGCAAACTTTTGCTATGTTTTTATTACATTTAATCAGGCTGATTGGAGGAAAAGGATGGTAAGTTAGATCACCCCTGCCAGCCATTTTAAGTTTCACAATTTATATCTTGCTAAATATTCAATATATTCTCTTTATTATATAATACATTATATCATGCTAGTAACTTCTTTTACATTTGACCCTAAACAGCTTAAAAGCTAAATTCTAAAAACAAACTTTTATAAACTCATCTTTTGCCATTTCGGCAAGAAAACATTTTAAAATTAGAAGATGATTCAAGCTTAACTGTAGTTTTTGGTCTTTACCCTATTCCTAGTTGTTGTCAGTATAACCCAATATGATACTCTTGCATATTCTTGCTATATATTTAGTACACTTCAATGGTCAACCACCACTAACCCAGATTCTAGTCTACTCTATTTGTGAATTGTTTATGTTTGCCTTTACATACTATAGTTTTATATTGTATATGGGTATATATGGGTATATCATACCAAATCTCGAGTACCAAGTTTATAATTTTAAGCATTAAAGCGTATAAATTTTATTTGATTTTATGTATTTAATTTGCATTTAACATTTTTATTTTTTTTAAAGCAAACAGATGTGCCTATTAAATTGAATGCTGCAACAATTATGAGGGAAGGAAAACTATTTAAAGAACGAGAAAAAGAAGTTATTAAAAAGTGGGTGTGACAAAAATAGTATTCAATACTATATTTGTTCACTTTGAATGTTTCTCTGTTTTACAATAATACTCTATAAGCTTTTTTCATTTATGAAACTGATAAGAGATGTGTATTGTACAATTCTGATATTATTTGATGTAATTTTGAGCAATTCGCCAAACTTGTGTTATGTTTCTGCAATTTCCTTTTGTTTTCATTGAAAACCATTTCTCATTTAGATTAGAATCTCTTGAGTCAGGAGCACACGACTCTTCTAAGTTCATGAAGTGGCAGGAAGAGATGAGACAGAAGGATCTAGAAGCCGAGCTTGCTATGGTAGAGAGGCGGAGACTGGAGGGTAAGATGAGTCATGAGGATGCTATTCTCGCGAGACAGAAGCTCATCAATGACAATCAGAAGAAAGTGGAAGAGATGAAGATAGAAACAGAAGAGCTTATGGCTAGGTGAGTGTTTGTGTAACATATGCACAATATTATGATGCAGTGGCTTCTAGAAATTGGCTTTTAGAAGTTACAAAATATTTATTATGGTATTTATATTAACGTTTGGCTTTGTAGTCAATTTGGCTTCTAAATGTTGCTCCACCTAGTTCTGCATATATATTACTTTGGTTATATAAAATTTCCCCCTTTAGTAAATGAATCTTTTTATGCTACATGTATTTTAAAGTAATTGCACTGATTTTCATGTACACACTGCACAGTTACACTAATCCTTCCACACCTTTACATTGATCTTTTTTTGATACAGGTACCTTCAAGACAGGTTGGAAGAAGAGCAGCTCATGAGATCTCTAGTTGAGATGGTCTTAGGAGGTCGAGAAAATGCCAAAGAAGCTAAAAAGAAACTTGTTCAGTATAAAGCCAAGATAGTTCAAGAAGTGAATGAAGAAAGTAAAGAACTTATGAGAAGAGCTCTTGAAGAGGTCAGTGAAATACTTTTAATGCTTGTTCATTTACAAAGAAAACAACTCCAAAGATTTTCTACTATGTTGTTTTTAAATTCTATCATTTCAGAGATTCATGCTTTTATGCGAGTTTGAGTTTAGTCCAATCAAGTTTCTTTGCAATACTATTTTAGCACTTGTTCTGGTGTTTGATTATAGTTAGTCTTAGCTTAGTGCTTGCCTTTCATTTTCCATCTCTATCACAAATTAAAATTATATTGTAGGCTGAAGAAGAGATGAAAAGAAAAGTGGAGTTGATACATCAAATTCGAGCAATGGAAGCTGCTCCCATCAGTAGAAACAAAATGGTGGACTTCACAGAAACAGCCGGCTATCGATTTCTCAATGAAATGTCCATTGCTGAAGTAAGTTAACTTTAATTTTTATGTGTCTTCTGTGTTGTTAGTTAAATGTTATGTTAAGTGAAAGCTGGTTTTTAATAGAGTTTAAAACTCAAGATATTAAACCACCTGGCAGCGTGGTGTGTACCTTTCATCACTACAGTGTCAAACTGTAGTCGGTATAGACAGTGTATTGAGTGAGACACATTTCATATTATTTAGTGATCTCATATTTTGAAAATCAAACTATACTAGTGGCAAGTTTTCACAACATAGTCTTATTGAACATTGTTATTCGTCACTTAGAGACATTGTTAGAATAATTATGTTTAAAACGGTTTTATTTTATTTAAACTTATTAAGGAGTTATTATCATAATGTTTCTAAGCAGTTCCTTCAAGTCAAGTGTCTCTGTTGTTTTGCTCGATTAAGATGTCCTAATAATTATATATTTTAAGAATTATGGAGAGTTGCTTTCTCATTTACTTGAACTTAGATAAATATAATGAAACTATTCCACTGTATTTAAAATTGGTTCTACCTGTTTACAGCTCCGTGAGCGCCTTGCACTTCTTAAAGAGAAACAAGCTGAGGAAGAAGAAACTAAACGGACTGAGATTCTTCAGAATAAACAGTCTAAAGATAGAATGTTAATGGATACCCTCACTGTGATATCCAAGTACAGGGCTGAGGATACACGGGCTAAAGCTGAACAGTGAGATTTATATGTTATTGGTAGCTTTCATGCTGTTGCCAAACTAAATTATTCGATAAAACTAGGTTAATATGTAACCATTAAACATGCTCACCAGCCTTCACTTTTAATCTATTAAATAGCAACAAAATATGGTGAACTAAATGTGTAAGTGAAGCTTTTAATATATTAGCAAAAGTTATGGTTTTTAAAATATTAGAAAAGTTTGAATAGCCTAAGAATTATCAAATAACATAAATGTAATTCTGCTTGGTGTATATGTAAGTAGTACGTAGCATCAATAGAAACAGCATGTATGAAAAGCACAATATTATATAACCTAAATTTTTTTTGATATAGACGAGCAAATTTACGAGTGAAAAAAGAAAGTACTAAGGAAAAGCTGCTAAACAGTGATGACAGATTACTGTCATTGCAAGAAAAACTAGAAATGAAAAAAGCGGAGCGGTTGGAAGCCCAACAGAAGATGAAAGTAAAGCCGTCTGCAACATCTCTGAGGCAGACATCAAGCATGATGAGGGAAAAGGTGAAATATAGAATACTCCAAAATCATTTCTTGTTTTAAAGATTAAAACCTATCAAGTACTTAACTATTTAGAATGAAATATTAGCTCCCGCACCAGCAAAATAGTGTTAGATAATTAGATAATCTCACAGGAAATATTTGGTGCCAGGTTTTGTTGTGGTAGTAACTAATACTCCATTACGTTTAGACTATCTTTCAAGCCTGAAACACTTCTATGATTAGGGAGGGGACTGCACATTGGTTGTTGGTTATTTAGCAATGTGAGCTAGCTTTGGGAATAATGAGAGAATAGTTTGTGCATTTCTAATCCCATACATCATAATTATACAGTTTTTAAAATGACAGCTCTGAATAGGTTGGCATATTTTTAGACCCACTAAAGACAATATTTTTTTCCATTGAGTGTCTTATATTTGTAAATCTTGGCTTGGATTTCCAAAGTATATTATGTTCAGTGGTCGAAGTTGAGAGAAAATGATTGGGTATCCTAAACAAACTGCTACTAATTTTAGTGCCTGAGATGCCATAGGCCTCAAGTTTCCCATAAGTCTTATGAAATAAAACGCCTGTGAAAAAGCCGGGAAGTACCCCTTGCACAATGTAACATCTTTTAAATTTGTCTTCTTATTTTAAACTGCAATTTCAATCATTTAAGGCAAAAATAATTTTAAGAACGATAAGGAATATTGCTATAACTGTCGATTTTAAAAATGGGTTTCTATTTATTTGAACTAACACAATGAGTTACAAAAGGGCCATGCTGGCCGTTACATTAACTTTTATCTGTGCTAGCATGAAATCAGGTTATGGTTAAAGTTTTTATTAAGAAAATGGTTTATTATATTGATGGTCATTTGTTAAAAGTAGTTTACAAGAACTTTACATATTTACAAACAAAACATGTATAAAAATAAACTTGAAAAATGAAACAGGTGAATCAGAGAAACTGCTCGTTTTGAAAGCTATTCGGTTAAATAATAACAAATAGCGTGTTTTGGCTTTTGACATTTCATGGAGCTTATCACCGGCTTTATGTCAAACCAGTTACCATTTAATCACTTATTTCGCATAACCTTTTGAATGCAGTAAAGTATTATGGCAGGGGTAGAGTTAAGTTCAGAGGGCCACAAGAAAACATGTTGGAGGTATGGCATACCAATGTAGACCCCCTCACTTTGACCACTAAATTTGTATTGCATAATTATTCTAACATTAAAAACCATAGTTAGTTTCATGCAATATACACTTTACTGGCTAATTAGTGACAGCTGCATAACTCAAAACAAATGTCTATTAATTTCAGAGCAAATGTGAAGAGAGACGGTGGGCAGAGCTAGAGAAAACCAAGAAAAGAGTGTCTAACTTACAAGCTGAGGGCCATGGTAACGCTACTGCTAACAACAGGCTTACAGCAACTAATGGTAGTCGTCTGGCTGTTCAAAGTAGGCCCTTCATCATGACGTAGCTTTTTCTGGAAATAAACATACTATTTCAACTGCTGATAATTATTGAGCACATTTTAATTCATGACTCATCCGTCCACAAGCTGTATTGTACAATCTATAAAGGCTCAACCATCTGGAAAATTAGCATATTATGTTTTGGCACATTCAACTAGAATATTTTATGCATTGCTAAAAGTACAATGAATGGTTTACTTCTATTTTTGACGTTTTTATTTGGAAAATATTGTTCCAAGTGTGTGTTTTTCTTAATTTGAGGTTTCCCTAATCATATTTTAGTATTGAAATGTGTTATGTTTTGTATTACTTGCTATATACACACTTGCCATGATATCTAAAAATTGAAGTTTCATTTTCTACACTAAACTTTGGAACTAAAGTTGTGACAATATTTCAATCAGACAATTAAATAAAAACTTCAAATTTCTAACTCACAGTGATTGTTTGTGTTCACTTAGAAGAGTGAGTCAAAGAGATCATATAAATCTTACTATCCAGTGACTATCTGGTGTATCACGTCTTAAGGTACATAACTCACTCACTGACAGTTGCCATGGTTACCAATTGATGAAGTATTGCTTCTCTCTCGCCATCTGTAGGCTGTGTGTCATGGTAAACCTGGTGAATGTTTGATGAAGCGTAACTCAAGCGCTAGTTGTGCTCTGATAAAAGTATTGCCTACTTAGTATCGGTGACTGAAACAAGTAACTTTCTGTATTTAAATCTTTTATTTTTGTCAGCTAGAAATACTAGAAGTAGTGGAATTACCACAAAGTGGTAATTTTATTCTAGTTTGTTATTCTTGTTATTTATTGCATACTAGCAATTATAATATAGTTTATATATGATGAATAGTTGGTTCCATTTTTAACTGACAACAGCAAAACAGTGATTAAAAGAAGGTAAGGGCATAAATGTAACCCGTTTCTTGTGACCATCTTAAATTTCATTGATCATTCTTGGTGAAAAATCTAGCATTCAATTTTGTTAAAAACTATTTTTGGCAAATTGAAGTTTTTTTTACCATCTAACAACTTTTTATCATTAGAATAAAAAGCTGCCCAGCATGAATATGATATTTGCTTTAAAAAATGAATTTTCACTATAGAAGAGGAATGGTGTTCTATGTGTACGTCATCTGAAGTTAACTAATGCTATAAATAATATGTTTTTAGTTTTCCTAAATAAGTATAATATATTTATAAGGCGTAGTAAGAACTAGAGTGTTATAGGTTCAGTTTGTTTTATGCTGTAGTTTTGAATGTTAATCAGAATAATCTTGAAACCCTTAATGAACATCAACCTTCAGATAGTGTTGTCAAAGTTGCTAATGCAACCAATAGGCTGGTAAAAGTATATTTTTTGGTTTTATTGTTGATAATGATTGTAGTTGGGCATGAGAATTTTTGACATAAGGTCATATCAAATTTACTATGCTTACACCTTCATTTCTTATAGTTATACTTTAGAAGCCTGCTGTGCAGATGGCATAAAGGAGTAAAAGCATTGACACCCATGTTAATTCTGAAAGACGGCATGGGAGTTGTTTCCCATGTGACACAGTATTTGCCTGCATTTATATTCATATCCTACATTACAATCATTCAATGTGCCGTCACTCCCATTGTCAAGTCACCAAACGGTAATCAATCTTTTTACAATTTGCAATATTAGGCAATTTTATAATATTGCATTCATAAGAAAACTCGGAGGCTAAAAGGCATGCAATGTGATAAAGGGAATAGCTCAAAAATATGAACAATTTAAAACTAAATTTGGAATGCTTTCTCCATATTTATATTTATCTAAGATCCAATCGGAATATTCTAAAATTAAAGTAATTCACTTGAATTGTTTCTTTTTTAAAATTTTTGACACAGGGAGTGTATTTAGTGTTAAAGAGGAAAAGTAATAATTTTTAGATGCTAATGACAGTTTAAGATTTGCAAATCTTAGACTTTAGCTGTTACTAACATAGTAAAACCTACACCTATTTGGTGTCTCTTATTATGTCTTTAGGTCGGAAATTTGTATCAGATGAGGAGGATGGTGGATTTTACAGAAGTATTCTTATAGACTCTTCGAATCTACATGCATACGTTGGTGCTAGGTTTGTATTCTACATTATTATGCATACAGCTGATAGCTTCTGAGTCACCGGCTCTTATAGTTCCCAGTCATATCATTTGCCATAGCAACTAATTGCTACATTAGTTTCTCTGTAATTGAGAACAATGGTTTTGATGGTAATATTGCATACAACTCAATTTTTGTTATGCAATGAATTCCATTATGCTGGCTAACCAGATTTGAGAAGTTCAAAATTCTAATGGAGAATCTATCAAAAAGTATGTTAGTTGGACAATTATGCTCATCATGCTAGAATAAAGTTATCTTAAAACCTAATTAATCTAACGCTTCTCTATTCCTAAAGGTAATTTATGTTTACATCTCAAAGTAAATACCAAACAATTTGCTCAATATTTTGAACTTTTCAAACGGGCTGGTTGACTGCCATTTATTCCAACGCAGGCCTAGGTTATTTATGCTTTTATAAGTTGCTCTATTAACCAGTCATGGGCCACTGGCAGGTTTGATTGAAATGCAAATTATACCTTTTAGTGTAAATCCTAGCATGCCTTCACAAAATTTCTTTGCATATTTTGATTGCTTTTTAATATGTCAGTTGATGCTTTTCAATGTTGATATATTATGTGTAATGGGATAATTTGCATAACAAAAAATAAACTTTTTATATTTGAGCATAATATGGCATGGCCAGAAACTTTTCCTCTCTCTACTGTAGAATCTTCGTAGCTCAAAAAACTTTTCCTCTTTCTACTGTAGAATCTTCGTAGCTCAAAAAACGTTTCCTCTTTCTACTGTAGAATCTTCGTAGCTAAAAACATTTAGATTATGCTGAAAGTATTTGAAGCTTTTAGAATTCCTTTCAACGTTTGTTTAAATTATATGAATTTCTTATCACCTGACAACTGTGCTTTTACCACTCTTTAATTCTAACTTTACTAATTAATTTGTGGAGTAGTAGCTTGTTAATTCCCACGTTGATTTTATTTTAAGCTTTTAACCAAATTTGAACCTTTGGTAATCATGGAAATTTGTTCAGTTTTTGGTGTAAAATTCTCTTAGTGAATGCAGTTACTTCTTAAAAAGATTAAAGTTTGTAATATTCCAACTGCCAAATTCTAATTGAAAAATATTCACTAATACAGCTGCTTTAAAACTTTGCTGAGATTATTTCCTTCTGGAATGAATTTGAGTTGATGATTTAGAAGTGAATGAGCTAGCATTCAGCTACTAGTAGTAGTTGTTATTTGTCAGGAACCAATTACGTAGATCAACTATTAATAGGTGTTGTGGTTTCAGAGCAACACTAGTGACAGATTAATAACAGAAAGACCCACCCTTTTTGTATTCAATGTTGTTTATTGGCAAATGGAAACTATTTTGTAAGACCACACAATCATTTAAGAGTTCTTGGCTTATAGCAAAGTACAATAAAAAGTGGTAGATGTAGCATTGGTAAACTTTTGAAAACGGAAAGCCTGTTTTTAGATGAGAAATATTGCTAAGAATATTATGTTAACTTAACCCTAAACCAAAGTTTGTAAAAAACCTTAGAAGCATAGGTTTTAAGAATTTCTTATTACTAATGTTCTTTCTGATCATTAGTAATGTAGAACTGTGTAGAATATGACTTGACCAACTGTAGCACTCCAACACACCTCACAGTTATTAGGGTTTAGTAGGTGCTTAGCACTATGTATACCAATAGAGAAGAGATGGTGTGACAGTGCACCATGTCTCCATATTTAGATGCAGAATTGCTGCAGCATGCTTTTGAACGTGCATCTCCTAATTGATAAATTTGATAAAATCACTACTACACTTGAAACTTACATCTAAATACTGTATATAAAACTTGAACTTTCAATGCTATTACAAATTAACCTAATGTAGCCTATTAACTAATAATCTAACCTTAAAATCATATATCTTTAAAAAATGTTTTTTTCCGTAAAACATACTTAATAGTATATTGCATGTCTAGACATTATTATAGTTTTAGTTAAACCAACTATCGATACACGTTTAATAGGAACTGCCGGGTTAGAAACTTCTCCTTAAACTTATATCTTGCCTGTGCTTTCTACTTAGTAGACACAATCTTTTTGTTGTTGCTTAACATCTTACTCTCTTTGACTTAACCTGGGTTCAGACTTGTAAAGTTGTAGAAGTATAAGTAGTTGATTTTGTCTTAGACCATTCTTGGAAATAATGCTTGGAAACCTACAGAGCGAAATCTCTGTAAGATTTGTAAGTAATATGCTTCAAGCATTTTTGTAATTGAGCTCAAATTCTTAGATGTCAAGAATATGACATGATGAATTGATTTTATAGAATCTGAGTATGTATGGACAGCATTACTGCTTTAGACAAAAATTCTTTTCAGTTTGTGTAGGTGATTGCTCGGCAACCAGAAAACCCTCATGAATATGAAGGTCAGGGGCTGGCTGTGCGCCACTCCACGTAATTGATGAGATTCAACCTTAAAGAGTTAGCAGTTAACGTTTGACTTGTCTATAAACTAGTAAATCATTTGTTCAAGTAGCCAATCAACTTGTCAGAACCTTTGTAGAAATAACCTATACAAAATAAAGCTATCAGATGGAAAGGAAGCTGGTAGCAGTCACCCTCAAACCATTACCTCAGATTATCCAGATTTTAGAGAAGCAGAAACGGAAGTGGAGTCTGATTATAACCCTCAGTCTGATGTATATCAAACTATTGATAGATTTATTAACAGGTGTGTGCTATGTACATTCATAACACAATATTGGGATAATTGAACAATATGCACACATTTTAGGCTAAACATTTGTTCATTGAACTGACAACTTAAATTTGTATATATAATGCAAAATAGTGCACAAAAAGAAAATCATTACGTCTTGTCAAAATATTGTATTGAACATTTTATGCTCTTCAATTTTTTCCTCAGATGGCTTCCTTTATTATTTCTCCTTAATGTCAAGGTCTTCCACTACTTCTACTACATGTGTGTCTGAGATTGAGACAATTTTTTCAGTTATTGTATTTTCATTCTTCAGAAGACAGCCAATACAATTAATAGCAACAGAAAAGCTGTCACAAGTATACAAATTAAAGAACATTACCTATGAACAGCAGTGTCGAAGACAGATAAAAATACTTAAACTGTATTATGGGAAACACCTACAACTTCCTGTTGATGACGTAAGTCATATAAGAAGAGAGTGTGTATAATAATGCCTGAAACACCAGTAAGCTATTCTTGCATTGCTAAATCCAGCTTAATAGAACTGATAGTGAAAATATAAATCATTTCTACCTTGTGATAACTTGCATAGAGTAGTTACCGTACTAGTAGCAGTAGTAGTAGTACTGCTACTAGTAATTATAATGAAGTCAATTATTTCAATCCTATCAATCATGTGGGCTTAATATTGTGGCTTGCATCATTCTGTAATAGTTTCTGACTAAAGCTAATTCTATATATCATAAAGTGATATTGGTGTCTGGGAACATCACTATTAAGAAGAAGCAGTGAATTAACATGTTGTATGCAAGTCATTACTTACTCTCTGTGTTATGAAACAAAAACATATAACTATTTATAAATATTATGTATATCCTAGCCTGACATGGTGTGCTCTCAACACTACAAAGGTCTAGCTTGGATTGACAGCTCTGATGGGAAACTGATTGCATTAAGGAATGGAATATTTGGCTCGATGCCTGTTGGTTTAACTGGTGTCAGCAATTTTAAAAAAGGTTGGCCTGTGTGGCTGGCTGAGTCTGCTGCCCTGACGGTTCCTGGTACGTAGCTGTTGATTGGCTAGCAAGTATGAACCGTGGATGTTAATTGGCTGATTTTAGTACATGACATAACTTTTAATTACTGACCCTCAGAAATTTTGATTGGCTAGCATATGTTACAGCTTTTGATTGGCTATCAGGTGTTTTTACAAGCTGTTGTTGATAAGCAAAGGTGGATGTTGTGAACCAATTATTACCCATTTAAACTTTTTATGACCAATTTGTACTTCAGTATTATTCAGAAGTGACCCAAACTGTCAGTCAGCCTTATGTGAGACATTTGAATTACAAGTCCTTTGAATTCTTTTAATACAATTGCTTTTTTAAAAACCTGGGTAGACTATAGGTTAAAAATCACCAACTTAAGAAAAGCCCTACAACCATAGTTGTTTGATGTTATATCACTCTTGTATTAAAGGTGTGAACATCAACACATTTGCTGGGTTGGTGAATGAAACCCGTAGAGCTATATACGAAGCCAACAGGACCTGCTATAAGTGTGGCTATTCCCAGAAGTTTCTAGACTGTCTATACAATGGACCAGAGACTATACGAAATGGTATGCAGGACATATGCTACAGAGAATACCCTATTCCTAACTACATGGCTACAAACTATCTTTGTGACGCTACTCCTAACCCATCCAGAGTCATTATAGAGGTGAGTAAGATACAAGGCTATTGCAGTCCAATCTTGTGTTTTTTAGTGATTGCCGTCATGCATACCTTTGGTATATTTAAAGATTGTTATTGCATAATCCAGATTTAATTTTTTTCAATAGTTTTGAATAGTTATAAAAACAATTGGCACAAATAAAATAAAAATAGGCCTCTATGTACAACTAACCAGGTGAAGATGTAGCAGCTCTCTGTTATATGGTAAATTATAACAAGATAAGATCTGCCAACAATATTATGCACAATATACAACATATTTGATGGCATATGTGATCCTAGTATGAGTTATGACAATCATGTATTCACACTAAACACAATAAATAGCAGATTTATATCTTAATGACTCTATACCTTTATATATGGCAGTGTATTTATCATAAACAGGATATTGGTCTATTAGGATTTATAATCATAGAATACTAAAAGTGGCCATTTATGTGAATCAGACCACGTATATTGACTACCTCAAACTACTCTGTTTGATGCAAAGATAGAAATTTTCTAAGCTTGTGCCTATGATTTGAATGATTTGATATATGGGTTTAAAATCGCCTTCATGTCTAGTCGGATAACTTTTTATGTTAGAAAGTTCTGCCTTGAACTAAGGCTATTCTAAAACTTGCAAGTCTCTACATCAGATAACTTTAATACTGCAAGTAGGCAGTTGTACATTACAGCTTGTTGCAGATTGTGTTCCCAACCTAAACATGCTGAGTATGATAGTGGAGTTACCGGTTATGAGTTGGGCATTTTCTTTTTATCTTAATGCAGTGTAAATGTGAATCTATTTCTATCACTGCACATTGCCCTTCATTTTCTTCACCAGTATTGATGGTGTGACTGCTTGGTTATAGAATGTTTCCCCTCCTATCTTATAGTTATTCTGGTACATATATTTTACCAGCCACCTCTAGTGATATTCTATCAGAATGGTTATAAATCTGATCAAGTCTATAAATGATGAGAGTTTTTGTAGCCATAGATGAAGAGAACATTATCATAACATCAGAATACGAGACAGTTGGTTGTTCTCTCTAAGTGTTACTATGGTTTGTATTCTAGCCTTATGGTACAGTGCTAGAATATGGGGAACCCATAAAACACATGCATAGCACAACCACGCATTACAAATTATACTGCATAGGATTTGTTATAAGCTAAACTCTTACAAATTGTGTACTTATTATTTTAGAGTTATCTGATTGAACATTATCAATCTGCCATGCACCTGGAAGAAAAAAGTTACCAAATATTTTATCACTAGTCAATATCTAAAAGACGGAAGCATTGTAAATTTATTGCTAAATTTCCAAACCGACAGAATATTTCATTTGCATATTGTAGTGTTAGCTCTATTAATATAATTTAAAATAAAATGATTGGGAAACTTGTCATCAGCTTGGCCTATATTTGCTAGGCTTTTATTTTAAACTTTAGGGTTTTTAAAATTTTAGTCAAACAATATGGAAGTAGTAGAAGAAAATCCATTGCCAGATACAAGCAGAGAAAGCTGTGAAGGAATGAATTTAGCTAGCACATTTCTCAGTGGTTTTCATCCCAACCAAATTACTAAAACAATCACATCAGGTAAACTTTTACAGTTCATTGCTTGAGAATCTACTTGATATGGTTTTTATTTTAAGCAACAAACTAAGCAGATGCTTTATTGTCCTATTTGAAAACTTTCGACAATTTCAGCTTATTTTATTAGACATTCTATATTCTAAAAATTATCAAAATACTTATTTCTTGACATAACTGATGGCAAACTTTATATTTATAAAAAACTAGTCAAGTTTTAAGTCAAGTGAAATATATTGCCATTGTTTTCACAAGCTGTTAAATTAAGTGAATGTAAGTTTAATTTTTGCATACCCATGTGACGTTAAACTGTGGCTAAATATGGTTAAAGTATTTTTATTATTGTAATATTGTTATGTTTTCCAGATCTAGGGTTGATGTGCTATCCAGAGAGTCTATTTATTTACTATAGAACTGCACCAGGATAAGTCGAGTGAACGAGTATATTTTACACACAATTATACATTACAAAAACGATACATTATTTCCAAACAAGTTACACATCTAATCTATTTCACACTCTAGCTTCGACTGAGTTAGCAGCGGGAAACTACAATTGCTGCTAACTATCAACTACGCTAATTGGTTATCCATTGTTCCGGGTCAATTGCGCGACCCTACATGTTGTGCTGCTGGTAGTTCCACGAACCACCACACCATGAATAAACTAGCATATTATATAATAATACTATAAAGGAATTGGGGGAGTTGTCCCTTTTCAGGAATATTAAATGTTTTTGATAACCTATTTTCCTAGCGTCTGGAAACGGCCCAGGTGGTGGCACTGCTATTTATGTTCTCACTGAGATTGGACAAGAAAAGCAGTTGGATACTAACCATGAAGCTTTTATGGGATACGAGGAACCTATTCCGTTAACCAGCAGCTCCAGCCTCGCTCTGGTTCGTCTTATAGTTGAAGGTGAGTTATTTACTTCACTCAGATGTTTCTGCCACTGATAAAGCTAAGCATTTGCTTTTTTGCAAGTTCTAGAAATCTCTCAAATCAGTAATTCAACTAATTGAGAACGTTTGAGTATACCTATTGCTTACTTGGTTGATACGTATAATAGATAACAGTATAATGTACTTTTGGTGTAATGCCAATGTGAGAAATAACTAATAACTATTTGATACAATCAGATTTTATTGTTTATTAAATGTACTATATATGCAATGGTAATAAATTAAAAATAGCGTAGATGTGAAGTTCTCTCTAAAACACATCCTGCTCCAACTACACATACACTACTGTTAGCAAGTATAATGTAAATATTATTATTAAAAAGCTAAATGCACCAACTAGCTAACTCCCTTTTATAATAATGTGTATGATTTTAGACGGAAAAGATATTAACTATAACAGTATTGTATCCAGCAATCCATTTAAAGAAACATGGGTTACTTCCCCTTTAACTAAATATGGCAGACTTGTGAAAACCGGTAACCAAGCAACAGGTATAAATATTATTTTAAACTTTTCTGTTTTGCTGCTAACTGTGTTTCTAAAGCCTTCAATTTTGTCTTTCTGCTCAAATTTTTAAATGCGCTATCAGGCAGACTATATGACTCATGACAATGATGTCATAGGCTATATAGCAAATGCTCAAGCAAAATAATGCCGAGTATTTAATATTTTTGAACTAAAAGGCAATACTTTTATTATTTATGTAGAAATGTACCATATTTCAGTTTACTACATTTTTAAAAGGCCTCAATATAAAATTTTTAAATTCTAGTTTTAAAAATGTGTGCATTTGTGAAATACTTATAGTTGTAAGCTAAATGTATGGAAAAAGCAATCAAACTACGATAATTTGGTTGACCTGCTATATTGATGCAAAAAGGTTTTGGTCAACTTATCTCGCCACTTTCAGAAAAAAAAATATTATTTTTGTAAAACAAATGATAAAAATGGTTAGTAATATTTGAATTATATATTCTTGAAGTTGATGCAAAACATTAAAGTAGTATTTAAATAAGCATCTCCTAAGTGACTAATTGTACATCGTAATCAATGCGAAAACAATGTTAAATTTTTCTGAAAAATAATTTAAGCGGCTTTAATTATTAACTGCTGAATTGTTAGTCCACTTGCTGTTACCTTTTATTTTATAGTTCCACATCGGCCAAGAGCTGTCGCGCTATTTGAAGATGATGACTTTGTGTACTTTTTTTTCCGAGAAGTAGAATGGGAATCATTGCAGCATCCAGAATATTCTGTTAACCGACATCATTTCCTGTGGAAGTCATATGACAGAACTATCTCTTATCCGTGGGAGCACTCTATACCAGAAGAAGAGTGAGTTAGTTCTTATATAAAATTCATGTTAGTCTAAAATTTCTATCCTTGTAAGAATTCGTGACAGAAAGAATTTTTTCAAAACGGGCTAGAAACTTTATGACGTGGCACAAGAGCAATTATGACTATATGTCCTTCCTAACATCACCATTGATGTTTGAACTCAAATCCCTGATCTCCTGTTTGCTAGGTCAGTGCACTAACCCCTGCATGGCTCTATCGCATTTAACAACTGAAAACGGCGAAAAGCTTTTTTTAAGAGAATCTAAGCCCATTATTGTCCACATATGTGTTTTATAATATACTTACCACAAAATTAAAAAATGTTTTTAATTAGCAATATCTACAAATTTAGTTTAAATCTCAAATTGTGCCATAAATCTGTTAAATGTATTTTACTCATAAGTAATTTCATGACTTTTTGCCACATTAACAGAAGTGGAATTAAGCAATTTGAGAGATCAGATCCAGTATTCTACATGAGACATAACACAAATACCGAGCCTATGTTCTCTGAAATTAAGAAGATACGCAATGCACATGTTTATGAGCCACATCTTCAAGCTTTCAAGTACACGTGGGACAATTCCAAACTGGTATCTAGAGTTGGTCGAGTGTGCAAGGTATGGCATTAATGTTTGATGAGTCATCAAATTGGCAACTACAGCTAAAATTTTACATTAATGTAAATTCTTCCATCAATTTGTGATATGTTACTTTAATAAGCGTAATTTGTCAGTTTCATGATTTATTTTTGTCAACTATTTGACACTGGTTCCTTTCTAAAAGTGCCATTCTATATCTTTTCAAATTGATTTCCTGTAAAAGAATTCATTTACACTTGACTTCAAGTTCAAGGTGATGTTCAGAGTCTGTGTTAGCAACACACTGATGAACATAAAGTAGACTAGTCTATGCCACCATACAGACTATTTAAAAGTTTAATCAAGACTTAAACAGTATGCTGGCTATGTGAATAACTAGACACTTTCTTTTTATTATGCAATATTTTGTCAAAGAATGTCAAGTTTCTGAGGTGTGGCTCCAGTATTTAGTCCTTATGTACAAAATATTATGTTGAACTGCAGTTATTTTTTATAACTGTTATTATGCTATTTTCATGCATTTTCCATTTAGCATAATGTGCCAAGTTAACATATGTTAGATATAAAATTTTATTTTGTAGAACGATGTAGGTTTGCCTATTGGTGTACAAGATGCAAGCGTTTACAACATAGATAACAAGCTATCACTGTCAGCATTCCAAACTTATTTGAAAAGTAAAATAACCTGCAGTGTCAAGGTTAAAGCTGTTCCACGCAGCTGGAGACTCCGTAAAGATATATTCAGCTTCATTATAGAGAAATTAACACAGAGAAGGCCAGATATGTGTGCTTCGAGAGACTGTGTAGGGAACTTTGTCTGTTCAGAGAACTACACAGTCAGTGGAGGTGAGCTACTTCTGTCAAGTCAAAGGGTGAAATTGCTATGAGTCATTCATATTGAGTCACTGATTAGTTATTTATTGAAAGTTGCCCTGCATAGGTCATAGGTATAAAGCTTGTGCTTTATACAAATGTAATCTTGCTACAATTAAGTCACTAACTCCATTGGCAAACATAATATTAGTCACCTGGTGTATATCATTTATTAACAATGACTCATCAGAGCTACTCATTACATGGCGTTAGTAATTTAGGGAATACCAGGCAGGCTGGCAGAATTTTAGTAAATGGCATAAGAATAAGTGTAATGGCATGCAAAGAGAACATTGTTGTATACAAGATAAAACAACTGAAAAAATTATATAGTAATAATTTAAAATTCAATACAAAACTAATTCTGAAATCTGCAATTTATCACTTACCCATTTTTAACACATAGTCTTAGAGTCTTATAGTGTCTTATAGTGATTCATATTTTACAAATGCTCTTTTATGGTTAAAAATTTGGCTGCACTAATTAGAAATAGGTATTCAAAACATAAATTTTGGCCTTAAAATTATATTTAAAGTTTTAAAAATTGGGGAAATTACCAGCAGCACTGCTCTATGATACTAATGATTAATTTATAGAAAATAAAATGGTTTTGTTTTTTTTTGGCAAGAAGTATTGACAAAAAATAGACTCTTTAAAAATGCTGCTAAATCAAAGTCTTGAAATATTTAATTTTGTTTACCTCTTTGTTTTGAGTACACTGCCCATTTTTGATGTTGCTTGTTATATATTCAAATATATTGAAGAACATTATTTTGACTTCTTTCTCTCTAAACATTTTAGTTAGGAGAAAACATGATTTTGCATAATACTGCCTTGGAATACATAACATTGATTTTGGCTTTAGCTCCAAATCGAGGAGTATTTTGCGAAAGAAATTTGAAAGGACGGGATGTTTCCTTCAGAGCATTTTTGGACTACACTACAAGACACTTTGACTATATAAACCCGAATGGTCTCTTCCAGAAGGTTATCAGTGGATATACTCAGTACCACTGGGCTTACAAACAAGACTTTGACACTTACAGCTCTGTTTCTTATGAATATACAGAATTGAGTAAGTAAAAGTAGTTAACCCACTTTATTAGGTCATATTACTTACTATTGGTGCTGCTAAGTTTAAACTAAGAAGTTTATAAAGTTGAAAACAGGTGTTGAAGATTGAATTTATTCTCTAATAGATTTAAATTTAGATCAAACATGTATATAAAACGGTAGGATTTAAGTCTGAACACTTGTATGCTGTCAGCATATTGAAATGCTTACTTGTGATGGAACAGAGCGACGGAGCAGTTGTGAGTCATGCAACCAGCAGCTAATGCTTTAAAGATTATATGCTTACAGGGTGAATTTTGCTTATTGGTTTTTTAATTACCTAATTGTAAAATTAAGTAAAGAAAACACTATCTATGCAACAATTAGTTTTAAGGGCTTAATGGTCTACCTAGCTAATCTCGAACTGTATATAGCAAAACCATATAATTTTTTCAAATTAGCAAATCTTTAATTGATAGTTTTTCTTACCATTTAACTTATATGACTAATGTAAATGATAAGTAGATAATGATTGCTTTCAATAGGGTCATGCTGCTATATACGACTTTATTCATGCTACTTTTTACCATTTTATGGGCTAGGCCATGTCAGCATAAGTAATTAATAGACAGATTTCTAGATAAGTGATTATTTATTAATCTTGCAGTATCAATTAGTGTTACTTGGTGATCATCACCCCTAAAAATGATAGATAACAAAGTTAAGTAGCATTGAGTGGCTATGTGTAAAAACTATTAATCTAAACAACAATGTAAGTGTATTTTGATGGATCATTAACTTTTTTAAATAAAGCTAAAATATAATAATTTAAATAGCAATAAAGATGTGCTACCCATTAGTGCAGGTTATGAATAATGGTGAAAACAGACAAAACATTATTTTTTTTCTAGTTAATTAAAATGGTAGATAAACTTAAAGGTGTAGGAAGATTCTCTACTTATGATGTATTATTCCTGATTTTAATGAAGTTTACTAAGAAAGGCTTAGACTCTCTTGTCATTTGAAAACAACTTCTAGTGACCAATGCTGTCACACAGCTAACTATAAAGTCAATAAAGTCAAAAGCAGCGAACTGAGGTTTTAGGTAGTGTAGGGCCACACAACGCGTTTTATAAAGAGCGTGACGTGCGAGAAATCCCATTTAGCCCAAAAATCGGGCATTGTGTGGCCCTACACTTACTCTTAAGCTGTAACTGCAATTACATAAATTAACTAATAATAAGAAAGCAAATTTTACTTAGCAGGCCTTTATAAGAAACGTCTTCTGTTTATGGCTTACGGATGATGTGCTCTGATAACTAAAAATATATTTATTTAATTTGTTCATTTACTAAATTCAGAAAGTGATATTCCAGTGCGGCGGAAAAGTTATGTTTCCAATATATGTGGGGTTTCAATGCGTTGAAAACCCACAGACATTGGAAACATAACTTTGTTTTAATTAATCAGTTCCTTGTTGTATTTTTAGAGGATATTTACAAAGTTGGTGATGCCATATATGGAGTATTTTCAAGTCCTCATAGGTATGTAAGAGTATCGAAATACTGGTCTTGTATGTCATCTATATTTTTATAGTCAATTATTGAGAAAACCCATCATGTGTTTTGCTGTGTGAATAGGTTATACTCGAATGTTTCCAATTATACTTTAAACAAGCATTCATCTATTAAGTAAAGCTGTGAAGTTTAAATTAAAGATACACATTTGAAATGTTTAGTTTGTTTCTATGCAAATGTTTTTAGCATCAATTTAAAATATAAATAGTTTTTCACTACCAGAGCTTGAACCAATGTTGAATTGCCCTATAATACGATTTTTAATATTCATAATGAAATCCGTAAATATTGATGTGTTTGAGAATTTTGATGTTGTAAATTAGTGAGCTGATAAAAAATATGATTATAGCTGAGTTACATAAATTGTTTAAGGATTTGTTAGTCACTGCTCAATAATATTCAGCCTCAGACAATTTTTGCTGTTTAGATACCCTTAAAGTTCTTTCATTCTAAATTTACCACACAGCTTACAGTCATCTGATAGCGTAGCTTTAAAATTCATGAAAATAGTTAAAAATATTGACCTCCCTCATTGGTTTAAACCTGCTTGTTAAAATATTTTACATATTAGTCAGCTCTACAATGGTTCTAACAATCTATACCTAATTATCCCACGTGATGATTGCTCTATGAGATAGTGAATTGAAGTGTTCCAAAATTGACACCTTTTGATTTTTCGGCTTTTGATCACTTTTTGTGGCATATAAATGTTTTGAACTTCACAAATAACTGAAAAAAATTAGGAGAATTTATGTAATTAAACGTAATTTATTCTTGTAATTTTTGCAATATATTTTACTGCTTATAATTCAAGTATGTGAAGCAAAAATTTTGAGGGAGCATCACTACAAAGTTCATATTGGTTGTAACTTCTAATATACTCAGGATGTAATAATCTAAAGCCAAGTAACTAATTTGAACAGTGCATCACACGGCTTTTACGACTGTCAGGGTCGATCCTCATTTTGCCATTTCGCGATATTAGCCGCAATAAACAATATATTTTCGTGCGATAACATCGACTGTCTAGGGCGCTACTGTTGACGAATCAGAACAAAGAGAGCACATGAGTGCTGTAAACATGTACGTGTTGTTATGGTTACTAATGATGATCTGCTACGTAATTTTTGTAGTAGACAACTCTCACAGAAATCATTAATTTGTCTTTTTATTATTTAGCTAACAACTTTTGCCTAGAAAAAAGCAAAGGTAAGGTGGCTCAAGCAATCCTGTATTTTTTTAGAATGTTTTAGCTTAAATTCTGTTTGGTTTATCCTACTAGAATGTTACCTGCTGCAGCATCAACACTATCATTGCAAAACTATATCTACTTATAACAAAATCTTGATGCACATAGCAAAATTATCTACTTTATTGTGGCGGATGTGCAAGAGTTTGGAGTCATCTCATCAATTACACATAGCAACAGAAGAACACAATATAGAAATAACAGAAAGCCAAAGACAGTAAACCTTTATTTTTAACCAAAAAAGAATTTTGTTAAACATTATATTGTTTAGTTCACCATAAAAAAACTGATTTTACAAGTGGTTACATCTTTTCCGAAAATAAAGGTGCCATGAAGCAGCCGAAAATGAAGTCGTCCGCTCACCAGACACCTAAAAAATAATTATGCAACATGATATTTTTAAAATTAAACACAGATATGCAAAAGTCATCACCTACATAATTTTTTATAAATTTAACAAGCTTGTTTAGTGAAAGTTTATAATATAAACACTAATGTTGATAGCGAAAATGCCATGTTCATGCAAGATAGTAAATCAATATAAATAAGGAGTCATATCATATCTATGTTATATATGTATTCAATTCTGGTTTATGCTTTATGCCTTTAACTATGAGTGCACAACCACTAATCCTATTTCTACCAACACCATCTCTACCACTAACAGTACTAACGTCAGAATCAAAAGCAACTTCACCACTACTACTAATAATGTTATTATTTTATTATTATTACTTCTACTACTACTACTGCTACTGCTACTACTACTACTGCTACTACTACTACTACTACTACTGCTACTACTACTACTACTACTACTACTGCTGCTACTGCTGCTGCTACTACTTCTACTACTGCTACTACTACTGCTACTGCTGCTGCTACTACTTCTACTACTGCTACTACTACTGCTACTACTACTACTGCTACTACTACTTCTACTACTGCTACTACTACTACTACTGCTGCTACTACTGCTACTACTACTACTGCTACTGCTGCTGCTGCTGCTGCTACTACTTCTACTACTGCTACTACTACTGCTGCTGCTACTACTTCTACTACTACTACTACTACTACTACTAACTAGTACTACTACTGCTACTACTACCAGTACTGCTGCTACTACTACTTTTACCACTACTGCCGCTACCACCGCCGCCGCCACCACCACTACTAATATTGTTTCTACTACAAGTACTGTAAATCTTACCAGCAGCAAGTTATATTGGAAACTGTTTGCTCATTTTATCATTGTATTAGTGCAATAACAAAATGTTTATATTTTAATATAGTCAAACCTTTTAAAAAACTAGGCTGCTACTTATGAACTAAGAAGTTGTGCTACCCACCTTGATATGCACTCAGCTCCAACACCAAGCAGGTGGTTATGATGCTTCTCCACAATGGCCAGGCCATCCAGCTGTCCGATTGTATGCATCTACGTAAAAATTATTGGCATATGGTGCAAGAAATGATTAAAAACCAGATAGGTGTGCTAGAATTTATACAGCATAATATAGAGTAAGGTAAAAGAGAACAGACCGTCAAGTGGTACAGCATAGAAACAATTACTAGCTATTATATGCTTTATAGAAGTTGGCAAATTGTAGCCCACTAGATATGAACTTTGGTTAGCATTTTATTTTGGCTTTCAGCAACTGCTTTAATCAATAATCTTGGCAAAACCAATATGTTTACAAATTAACACCTCCACTAGATAGGTATACAGGTCAAAATATTCCAATTGGTGACATACTAAAAGAAAATGTATATTTATTCATCTTTGAAAGATTGCTAATAATTTATAAAACAGCGTCGAAATCAGTAAAGTAACAGCGCAAATAAGTTTATTAAACAGCATTATAGGATTGCCTATTACTAGTTTCATGATTTCTATTATTTTACTGGTTTTAAACATAATATAGGCTGAAAAAGCAATATTAGTTCTCTCACTTTTGCTAACTACATTGCTTGGAAGGCCATCATAATTAGATCAGATCAAACAAATGTGTTGACAGGTAGACTGGAACAGGCCTAAAATTTGCAAGGTATAATTTAAATGTATCTGGCCTGAAATTGCTGAAACTGACAATACAATAATATGAGAAACGAGCAGGGTTTTTTATTAAAGCTAGCAAAAATAATTCCTCTACATATAATTAACATACAGTTCATACATATAATATATTACTATGTCCAGGCAGCAGTGCTTGTTCTAGCCAAAAAAAAAACTGATTTAATGGCTGATTTTAATGGCCATCAAGAAATTTATGGCGCACAGTGGCATTGTCATATTTTTAATATTCAAAATTACAGTTCTAATCTATCAATCATTTTATCAATACTACTACACTATGATCTACTCCTGCTGCTACTGCTGCTGGTTCTACCACTGCTACCATACTGCTGAGTAATGCAAGCTAAGTAATTTAAATTACAATTAAAAAAATTATTGGACTTTCTTTTCTATTACCTGTCCAGTTTAGCATTTCTTTCATCATAGCTTGCCATAGTAACTTGAAAATTCACAGGGTTTGAGTTAGACCTATGGAATATACTTACAAGTAGAATGAACCCACAGTTCTGCAATATATCATGAAAACATTCAAAATAAAAATATAGGAAAACCAAGTAAATGCTTCTAAGTATTAGCGCAAGTAAAGATGCTATGCAATCTATCCAACATGCAGCCAAATGTCTCAAAATAAGCATCATGCAGAGTTATAAATATAAAATGTTTCCGAATCAAGGCTAGCAACACATTGTTGTTGTGATAGCAAATTTTGCTTAATAAAGTAAGGAAACCAGCTTCCCTTGCATGACTCAATTTCTATTAAAGAAAAATTATACTCTCATATAATCGCGAATAATTCAATGCATGTATTTTAATTCAATTTCATAGTTATTTTTCAGTTTCTAGACATGCTGACTATTGAACCATATAGGCTACTTTAAACTAGTAAAAATACTGAGAGCAATATTAACAAAAAAAATGTTCACAAAATGTAAAAATACAACTAAAAAATTTTGCGACACCCATTTTAGTCAAAACCCCCCTTATGACTAAAATATGTGTCACGGACCGCGACACCAGGTGGCCACCCATTTTAGTCACACCCAGTTTTATTTAATAGTAAATCAATTTACTTATATAAAAATTATTACATTCACAGTGATACATTGATGGTCATAATATTTTATATATCAATATCATCATTATGATACAATTATCACTATTACTATTAGTGTTACTATATGATAACTTATCAATAAAACTTCATAAAGTTCATGAAAAACATTAAATATAACAATTTAATTAAAACTAAATCAATGCCAAAGGGCAAGGTAGAGTCAAAATTAAATAAGCTATAGGGTGTAGGCTATAAGTGTAAGTATAATCATCACTATAAAACTAAGTGACTGATGAGTTGGTACTTGGTAGCATAAACATAAAATGAGCATCATCTCATCTCATCTCATCTAATTAATCTCACTCGGAGCGCTTTGGCTCCTTTATCGAGATGCAGTGGTGTATGAACAATTGTTTAAATTATCAGTAGTAAGGAAGAAAACCATTTTGTCTACGAGATAAGAATATAGTTAATTATGCTTTGATTCAAAGCTCAATAGCTAGCTACTGCCAGGAGAGAAAAAAAAGAAAAAAATAAACAAACAGAAACTAAAACACCATTACATATATGATTTATGACCCTTTGGTTTCTATTCCTGATTTTAGCTTTACCTTGTCTTTTGGCATTGGTTATAGTATTAGTTTGAGTTACAACACTATCAGTTACTATGACTATGAGTATGAGTGAGTAGCCTTGCCCGTAGAACTAGGAATAGGAGTAAATCACTAGAAGTAGAAGTGTGGGCATCGGGGTATGACTATGAGTATAACTCATAGCCATAGTATGAGTATCTTACTGAAAGTGATACTCATAAACCTCAAGTGATAATCATAATGATACTTAGCATGACATGTAAGGTGTATAATACTCAGTCTCAGTTAATGAGTTATACAGAGTAGAATATCAAACTTTAAGTTTAACTGCTACTTTGAAGTAGGACTTAGACATCACCATTTATGGGTATGTCATGCCGTCATAGACTATAGACATAGTATAAGGTTCTAATACTATAAGTATAACTATTACTATTAGTATTACTATTAGTGTATTACTATTATAACTTATAAGTATAAGTATAACTATAAGTCAGCTATACTGATTACGCAGATTTGTGATTACTAATTTAAAATCACTCTAATCAGTAACTGTTATCACTATTAGTGAATTATTCATCATTTTATGATTTTATCATGGTCATAGTGAAACTGATTGAGTAATACTTAGAGTTATAGCTATATTGGTAGTGATACTGCTACTGATAGACTTAGAGTTAGAGTGTGAGTCAGAGTGAGAGTCACTGAGCTGGAATATTATTGAGTTCGATGGTGAGAGTGATATTGTGGTGGCTCGTGGAGCTACCAGCAGCACAATACGCAGGGTCGCGTAATTGACCCGGAACAATGACAGCCAATTAGCAACTTTAGTAGTTAGTAGCAGTAGTAAATTTCCCGCTGTTAGTCAGTCGAAGTTAGAGTGTTGAGTAGTCTACATGTGTGGAATTATTAAATGTATTTGTATCGTTTTTGTAATGTGTTCTTGTACTTAAAATATATAGTCGTTCACTCGACTTATCCTGGTGAAGTTCTCTAGCAAGTAATTAGACTCTCTGGATTGCATATCAACCCTAATTCTGAAAATCATAACAATATTCATATTAATTATAAATATGGTTGTAACTAAGAGTATGAGCAAATGTGACATTATAAGTATTACCATTACTATTAGTGCATTCGTATCAGTATTACTATTAGTATTAGTACTACTAATTATTAATCTATTTTCCAATAATAACCATGCATATGCCCTAGCTTATAAGTTTGAGTACGCCTATGGTATTCCAAATTGAAATTGGATCATTATGATTAATTTAAATTTAACCAAACATATTTAGTTTGTTTACTGTCGTTCCATACACAAGTCGTTTCGTACACAAAATGAATAATTGATTAATCCACTAGATGACTACTTCAATGGTACTAATTTACTTATTTATTGCTTTCCAGCATATATATTGAACACCTCCCATGTCTCTTATTGATCGATGTTTTATATTATTTTTTAATGTATTACCTATTACTATTTTGATAAATAAGGTAATAAATTTTTTTATTGAACACTTTTTGGTTTTATTTTGATCAGTGCCTCAGTGGTTTAAATTGTAATGTGCAAGTTGCTTGTGAGCAGTACTGTTTGGCTCATAGTCTCATACATCAAATAATGAATATGTATTTCAGTCAATTCATATTAATGTGTGTACGAAATGACCTGCACCTATTTATTTATATTAAATATTCTTATTTGATATTGTAGTTTCTTTTACAAACACAGAATTAGATAGCTTTTTAGTACTTGTAGTTTTGCTACTATACAACTATTGTCATTATTATAGTTGTAGTAGCAAAATTATTATTATTACTGTATTATTAATATTACTAAATATTATTGTTTTTAAATTTGTACTACTTCTACTTACTCAGTTACTGAGTGAGTCAGCAACTATAATAATAACCCTTAAAGTATTATTTTCATTACTTAGATTTATACATATACAGCTAAAATGTGAAGCTGTACAGTATGATTAAGAATTGTTAGTATAGTAAATAAGTAATTCATTGTAGTCATATTCATACTTCAATGTGATACTAATGCTGATGGTACTATTTTTTCTAATACAATAAATATATGTAAATAAGTATAATCATTTACTATAGCCAAGACATCAAAGACTCACATTTTTAATAATGATGAATTGATTTAGATCATAATTAAGATCATCATGGTTTTAATTATTTTCATTACCATCATTATTTACATTGGTAATAATATTGCAATCTTCATTACTAGTTACGTCAATTATAATAACTGCAAAGTACACTTTTGATTGAGAACTGTGAAAATCATTAGTGATAACAAACTACCACTGTAAGTCTGTAAGTGCTTTAGTACTAGATGTACCACAAGTATCAATGCTTTAGGTTTTTATGGTGTTAAATACTCATTTTCTTACAGTGATTGGTATTTTATTGGTACGTGTTCTGTTACTTGTGAGTATTAGTTACAATTCCAAATGAATAAGCTATTTTAAGTAAATACTCTTATACGTGTGAATATTGATATGAATTATATGTTTCACATTTACAGTTACAGTTTTATTAGTATGATATACATTTTATTAATAATAATGATCATAAAACATCATCATTAAAAGTGTAAAGTTTTACTGCACTTTTTGGGACCAGTTGCTGCTTCTGGTAACATAGGTATAGAGTTTTTTGCTCATTTACCCTAACACACTAAGGTTTGAGTTTTATCTTTATTGCAACATCCAAAAACCTTTGCCGACCTTTTTCTTACAATCAACTATGAAACGTTGTGCGTCTATGCTTAGCTGATAAATAACTAATAATATTTGCTTGTTATATGGGGAAGAATTTTTTGCATAGTAATACCTCTCGTGTTTGTATTTTGATTTTTCTAATGTCAATATATTTAAGAAATATTCTGGAAAGCATTTTTTGCCAGTTTGTTTCTTCTCTTTATTTCTTGTTCATTTTAACCATGCAATATCAGTTATTAACTCTATAAGATACACTGTTTTAATTATTCGTTGCACTGGTGTAGCATCTAGGATCGTGTTGATTTTAAGTGGGGTGCAGACTTTTTGAAAATTATGGCTTTTGTTTTAAAACCTTTCTTATCCATACCACAAAGTTTTTTTGCTTGTTTACCGCAATGAGTCTGTACACAACTACTAACTATAACTAAAAGATATCTGTTTGAAATATTATAGAATATGGCTAGTGAAAATACCTATTCTACGGCCTTATCACTACTCCAGTCATCACTTAAAAAAAGTATCGCAGAGGATAAAGTTAAACATGATGCTGCAAAAAGATTGAAACTTGAAGAACGAAGAGAAAAATACCATGAAAAAAGTAGGTGTATCTTACACTATTTGATAAAATTCTATGAGTTTGTTAGCTTTATTTAGCATCAATCTTTGTCTATGCTAAAGAGTCTCTTGCAGCTATATATATATATATATATATATAAGCTCCCATCTGTTTGTGGGTTGCATGTTCAAACAATTATCGTGTTTTATAATATCTTTTTATACAAATATGTCCTAAATTGATTTGGAATTTCTGGTTGCTTGACTATGCTTTCATTGGGCTCTGAAGTCCGTGGCATTTTGAAACAGCTATTTTAGCTGCCTACATTGTAATAACTGAGCTGAAAAAGTTTGAACTGAAATGAAAGCTAAGGTATATTTATTTCTGTTAATACTTTATAAATAAAGTGCAGCAAGAGTTTCTTAAAATTTTGCTGTATTTGATTCATTCAACATTATATGTAGATATTGCGTTTTTTTTTATTAGAATTATCACAAGCTGGTAACACAACGTCAAAAGAATACAGTGATAAGCTAACAAGGGTTGTCTCTAAGCACCTAACAGGTTAATTTTTCACCTTTTATGTAAAGTGAAACTTGTTTGCTGAATGCATGCAGTTGGTTTACTTTATTAGCTGGATGTTTGAAGCACCTTTTTGTAACGTTTATTTTAGATTTTGCGAATCAGCAAGTACACTCATTAGACAATAATGCTACCAGTTCCAATACAGTAGATGTGGAAAATGAAAACCAATTGAGTGCGTGTAAGTATGCACACTTAAGGTAAAATAGAATAGTTAGATGTGGTTTGTTTTTAAACTTGAAAATATGTTTCATGTTTCTTTGCCATCAACTCAACACAGAAAGTATTTGTAATTTGTAGTTGCCAATATAGCTATTTATATGAACACGAATCAAGTAATAATATTTGCAGTTCAACCCTTGTTTGGTACATATAACTTATTGATTTTAGCTTCAATGTGCTGCTAGTATAAACAAACCATTTTCATTTGAATTTCCAAATAGATAAAATTGTTGACAAATTATAACATTTCATTTTGCTAGCTTTTGAGCAGTATATGTTTTTATTTAATTTTCTCAGATGTTGAAAGATTGCTGGACCTTGTTGGAAAGTACTGTTCTTCCCAGCCACAAAGAACACCTACATATATAGAGGCTAGCTTAGTTAAATGGGACAAAATTCGATCAATTCTTCATAAGAATACAATTACTGGCATGGAAGCTCGAAAACTCTCTCTTAGTATGTGCTTTCTATAGCGTCGATTTCAATTAACAGTCTTAACCGTCATGATTGCCATGTTATAACTATATTTTCTATATTGCTGAATGTAAAAGGTTAGCATTTCTAGCCAAGAACTGATTTTTGATTTTAATTTTAGGTGATCGGATTACTCTGCTTCCATCAACTTGCCAAGTCTGCAACCAGCCAATCATTGAGAGAGCTACTTATACCCTCAAGGTCATCACTAATGATGGTAAATTTTACAAGTTCTAAACTCTAATTTAAAAATATTTTCATTCATTCAGGTCATTGTTGCATTTTCCACCACTTTAGGTGATGTGGAATTTTCGGGTTTTTTGCTAATTCACATTTTGACCACACATCTATTTTTTGCTTTACTTCCTGTTATTCTAAAGTAAACTTTAAAATGCATGCATGTTTTCATTTTTCAGACTCTTTATATTTAGCTTTCAACATTTTACTATAATCTTTCGGTTTTAGGGCTCTCTGAAACAGCGATAAATGTACCTTATTGTGAGCTGTGCTCGTGGGCACCTGTTCAGCTGTGTGAAGATTTTCCTAAAATCGGGCTGTGGCCACTAACTCCTGAGGGAAAAGTATTTGTGGAATTCAGTTACTTGTTGCATAATAGCATCTTGCAGCACCATTCCCCCTCTCTAAGCATGAAAAGCATGCTTTCTAGTCTAAAATTTATATCAGCATTGGATGGCAAGGTCAATATTCCTAATTTTTTGCTGCTTTTATTCAAATTTCTTCATTTATTATTTGTCCAACTTTAAAATCTAGTATTCATTTATACACTTATGCTGAATGTTTACCTCTGCTAAAATGAATACTGAGTTTCAGTTAATATCACTGTTCTGATTACCCTTATATAGTTTTACTGAAAATCTTATTGATGCAGAAGCCTCCCTTCTAATAGTGAAAATTGACTAGCTATTTGATGCTCTTTCAAAATTTAATAGTTATGTTGACAGCATAAAATCAATAACTGGGAAAGGCAGCTGTTATACATAATTTTGTGAATCTTTTTTCAATGCTTTGTAATAGTCATTTAATCTTAGGTTAGTTATTTAGTTGCTAAAGTTATAATTGAATATCATTATCTACAGATGGTTATCATTTTCTTTGCTTTTTATTTTTAAATTGGCTGGTTAAGTTATCTAAGGGTCAAGAATTTGACGAATAGCTTTAACAATGTATTGCAACTTAGTAAATTTTCAATTTGGCCAAATTTAGTTTCTGGCTGAAAATTAAGTAGGTAGCCTATAATAGCAACTTTTGTTTATTCTTACAGCAAAAGTTCTCTATGTCCCAGGACACCTTCAACTGCTGTTTCCTGGAATGGAAAAAGGCGGAATCTTTTTTCTTCCATCATGTTGCTCAAACCTTTAATTGTCCCTGCTGCGGAGCTTCACCACACGCAGTTCATATTGATGGCAACATGAAGCTTTATAAATATAAAGCAGCTGGAAGGTAAGTTTCTCTTGGGTAGCACAGTTTTTGTTCTGTCTCATTTATGTGCATGTAATATTGAATAGGTAGTTGTGTGCTTTACTTATTATTATTATGATTGTTTTATTTTTAGAGTAACAGTTGAAGAGGCAGTGCCGTCGCATCTTTTCTTAGATGACGGTGAAGTGAAAAATGCAGTTGAAAAGATTTGTGTTTCGAAAAATGTCAGATAAAGTTTCAAAATAGTATACTAATATGGATACGCTTTCAAATATGCTGGTTTTACTATTTGGTGAAATTTACCAGTTTGATGTTCATAGCACTTATTCTACCTTTTTTATTTGTACCTTTTTAATCTAAGTAAATAAGTGAGCTATTATGTTATCTGATTTTTAGAAGTACTCAGTTGATGGCCACTGTGGAGAGACTGCGTGGAAAGCAGCAAAGACGTCTTCCGGCAGTTTCTCAAAAAAAAGTGTGACTGGCTGTATGATGGCCACTTGCCGTCATGCTCTAGTGCTCAAGGCACTGGACATGGATAGGGGGGAAGTTTTCGCTTACCCATATATAATGCAGGTGAGTTAATTAATGCTCTCCTAACCTTTATTCATGTGTTTTCAAAATGTGTTGTGACTTTTTGTAAAATTTAACTCTGATCAAAGTACATTTAAAAATTTTACACGTCAAAGCTTCATTTTTTTAATTATATGTTTGAACAATTTTAGAAACAGTTTTCTGGCGCGAAGTTCATAGCTACTGACGTCATGTGCCAGTACTACCCCTGGCTGTCCAAAATGGACGCGCAGCGTGCATCCTCTCAAAAATATTTTTTGAGTGTGATGCACGCTAAAGCCCACACTTGGACATGTCAGGTACTATGCTTCAGTAAATCTTTTAGTTTTCAGTAGCATAAGTAGAAGCAATGCATTTACATGTAAATGCCAAATTTTTTAGCCTTTGAATCTGATGAGTATTTTGCCTTTAGCTGCCTCCATGCAAATTTTGGTTTAAAATATAGAAGCAAACTTTTCATGTTAACTATTTTTTACATGATTGGTTTCAAGTTGTTTAGGCTTAAATTGAAACATCCCCAGGCCGCAGCTGCAATGTTGTTTCTATTTAAAGACTAGGTGGAGTGGCAGGGTGAAAAAGGGAGTAGGACTGAGCACTGGCGAGACCACGGAGCAAACAAACAGCTACATGTCTCGGTGTGGTTTGATAACGAGACATATGACTGCTAATGGTACCCAATTTATATTCTCTTTGAAACATATACTTGTTAACTACGTGCTGTTTGAATGTATATTAAGTTCATTTGATATATAACCTATTGAAACTGTTTCAAAATGCATTGTTTAAGGTGTACAAGTACCATTATGCCTTTTTAATACTTTAAAGTATTGTATTGGTTTTTCTAGGTCGTCGTCAGCAGCTCGAGCATGCTGCTGGCTTCTGGAATTTCAGAAAAATAAAGAAGATGCCGGAAATGTTGGCAAAAAAGATAAAGCAGGTGTTGTATACAGTTATGGAAAACTTATTTTATTAAAAAAAACCTTGTGTTCAATTAAGTTTAGTCAACATCTAAAACTAACATTTCTGAAGTATTATAGCTTGTATATATTATTATTTATGCAATCAAACATTTAAAAGTGTCTTATTTATATATTTAAAGGGTTTTTCATTCGGAATTTCATTGTAATATTGGAGTAAATAATAGCTTAGCATCATTCTTCCATTTAGTTGCATTATATTATTTTTATTTTACTGCAGTGGTTGCTAAATCGATTATGGTAATTTATTTAGTATTCTTCATTTTTTAGCTATTTTTCAGACTGCAGCTGTTGATTTTGACCAAAACTAAAAAATTGTCAATAAATAATCAAGTTTCTTTTTAATCCTTTTCAATTTTCGTGGATAATGTTTTTTTACCTAATTTGGATTTTCGGATGATCATGAAAAACCGTCTGAAAATCCATAAGTAGCTAAAGCCTGCAGAATGTATGCATTAACTTATTATTATGGTTTCGTTCTATGCATTAACATTGAAGAAAAGTACATTGGCATAATGCATGCTTAGTAGTAGTTATTGAAACAAATTGAATTATCGAGTTGAATATTTAAATGTGATGATATTTATGTTTCTTAAATGACTAATTATTATTAGATTGAAATGGAACTGCCGAAACGGCATGCCACTATGGTAGAGCTGAAGAAATCTGAAATTCCAGAGGCCAGCAGCATAGAAGAGGTGATGGAGAGGATTTGCTCCTCCTCGCCAGGTAAAGCTTTCTTATAGAGTTGGTTAGTTGTTAGTCAGCAAATTGTTAGGTAATCTAATTTGCACACAAATTTGACAGATTAAAACCCTTTAGATTGCGTATCTAATAGAATATATGTTTATCTATACTGTTCTATCAAGTGGATCAGATTTTCTCCATCATACGTTATGAAAATCAACAAATCTTCTTTGTTTATATTTATAATAGCTACTATAGGGATGTTTAAGCAGACCTAATTTGTTTAGCTTCATAAATGTTTGCTTTATCAAATTCAGTTATATTTCAAGAATACCTCTGCTTAAGATACAGCCTGAAAACTTAAATTTTTTCCAGAGATTGCGGTTTTGTAATCCACAATTTTTTCGAAAAATCAATTGTTTGGAATTTGAGATCAAATTTTAAATTAAATGTGTTGTGTTGTGGAATGTGTTGTGCTCCTGCCATATTGTTAGACAAGTAAGATTAAATATACATATAATTAAGATTGTAGAATGTATGACTGTAACGTATTGGAGCTAACAGGTAACTGACATTAAAAATAAATGTAGATGAAAAATTACAGAATATTAGTATGGCAAAAAACTGTATATAATGAGTTTAGGCAAATAGACATCAGAATAAGAGTTAACCCAGTATGTAAAACGTGGTATGTCATAAGATGTCTATGTGGTGTAATGATAAGGCTAGTTCAATACATAGCAGAATAAACGCTAAACTGTATATTTCTATTATTAGATTTGACTGCAGATCAAAGAAAATTGGAAGATTTAGCTTGCACTATACAGCGGTTTGATGCAAACATTCTCAAGTTAGCAGGTTGGCAAACTTGTAACTTTTCTAATTTTTAGTTCGGTGTTGTGATAATTTGTTATGGAGGCAACATGTGTATATATCTCATTTTATTTTTTTTACCAAAATAAAAAATAGCATCTAACTGGGAAGTTTTCATCTGAGACCCATCCTATTTTCTGTAGCGAGAAATGTTGTCCGTCACATTACTGTACCTATTTTTAGTCAAATTTGCTTTTTTTGCGGTTGCTCAAAACTTTAAATGTTTAGTGGCAACTATCATTCATATGTTTCATAATTTAGACTCATCAAAGGGGCGTGACAGGTTGCGGAGCAAACGACGTGCGACATATTTGAAGCTTCAAAAGGCTGTTGATGAGTATGTGCAAAATCACCCGGACCTGTCTCGTACAGACTTTGACCAAGCCACCTCCATGATCTTTCCATGGACAGGCTCGGAAATCAAGCTCTCTGTATCCCCCAATTTACTGAAGCTGTTCGATGCATACCATCTCTACAATAGAACAGTGGAAGAATTGGATATATTAGGTGAAGAGCGCGTAAAATTGCTTGAATATGCAGGTATAGTAGTTGTATATTTCTATTTTCCAAAATCAGTTGTTTTAATTTTTTGCAGTCTGTAATTTCATGTGTAACTCAATTTACGATTCTATCTATTCTTGTGACAAAACTGTCTTTTTATGTCATCACTATGTCAGTTTTCTGTCAATGTTGCCACCATATATTTCTTGTAGCACGCATGGCAGCATCCTTAAGTGATGGTAACCATAATGATGACACCATCTCCACCCAATTTAAACAAGCCTTTCTCAAGTCTTGTTATGCCAACTTCTCTGGTGCTGATCAAGAGGTTGTATCTAAATGTTGGCAAATCTTTAGCTTAGATTGTAAAGTTTTTTTTATATTTGTGTATGTTGAAGGATCTCTGACTAAATGTAAATGAACGTTAATATAATATATAAGAATATTTAAATTTTGTTTTACAACAAATTTTATGTGTATATGTGCTGAATTGATATACATACATATATATATATATATATATATATATATATATATATATATATATATATATATATATATATATATATATATATATATATATATATATATATATATATATACATATATATATGTATATATATGTACATATATATACATATATATATATATATATATATATATATGTATATATATGTATATATATGTATATATATATACATATATATATTTAATAGTGCATAAGTACCGCATTCCAGGGATCCTTTAAAAGATAAACTAATAACACATTGCACTATTTGAAACTGTTGTGTGTGTTTTTTAATCTTCAGTAGAAATATAACTATAATATTTTTGGTACCATAATCTATTTCAAAACTTGTATAGTGGCTAACGTGGGGTGATTAAAAAATACTTCATTTTGTTTTCCAGTGTGAAGAAATTATAGATGATGATGACTTGCAGCCGATTTATTCTGACTCATCTGACGAAGACTAAAGCTTTTTTCTTGAAACCTTTTTTGATAGTTTTTGGATATATTTTTCAAGCCACTATCTATCTGAGTGAGGCTATATTTTAACTAACTCTCTTCAATAATAATTTTATGTCTAGCTTAAAAATACCTATGATTGTGCTTGCTTGCACACTGTATATGTTCGAGTTTCTTCCAGGTTGTTTTTAGTCACATGATGTACTGTCGTTGCTAATGAAACTTGCTTATGAGTACCCAATTATCCTTTTTCCACAATACTTATTGCTGCATTTTAGTAGTTGTTTTTATATTAAAATAATTTTGAAAGTTGTAAAGCTAGTTTTTACTAATGTGTGTGTGTGACTGGCAGAATACACATAATCTGTTATCAAACATGTATTAAATGTTATTAGCGATTCCAAAGATGAGAAATTGCATACAGTTTTCTAGTTTGTTCTGCCCTGTAATAATTTTGTAATCTAAAAAAGAACTTTTTACTCTTATAATATTTTTGTAACCATAATATGCTCTAATTCAACATTTGAAGTAATGTTTAACACATCCTATGTTGGCTAGAATTGATTTGCAAGGTAACTTTCACCTTTGTCTTGAAAGAATATCAAACTGTTTGGCATACAATTATTTGTTTATTTACAATATATATATATATATATAATATGAAATATTTAGGTTCAGGTTCTTTTGCTGCATCCTTGTCCCTAAAATACAAGAAATAATAATAATCAACAAGGAATATGCAACTTCACCCAGTTGATATCTTTAAATCACAAATGAACAGTTACCGGTTTACTTAGTTAAGCTGCAGCATAGTATAACTAAATGCTACTTTAATTTTAAAAGTGTCTAGTCAACTAATTGATAATGTGAACAGCTGAAGTAGTACACTTACCATAAACTGTTTGTAAAACACTGTGTGACGCACATTTGTAATTGGCTCCCAGGTTGGAGTCCTAGAATATAAACAACAACTTTTTCAAACTGGAAGACCAAAAGCACCCACCAAACTTCTGAAGTTGAAGAAAAAAAAAATCGGTCTAGATCTGTGACAAGTTACAAAGACATTCCATTGTACCTCCCTCCGTAATTTAAATTTTTGTCTAACATTTTATGTTATGACATTGCTTACATGCAAGTTCTAATTTCTAGCAAAAAGTAAAAAAAAATGCAGTTTATAAAAAAACATGACCTAATTACACAATGCTTCCAAATAAACAGTCTTCTAGTCAAATGAATTTAACCACTAATTTTCAATCTTACGATAACAAATGGCATACTCAAATAAATTGGGTAAGCTATTTTACATTTTTATACCGAGCTCTATCGTCTGTGTATGCATGCATGTGTTATACTTTGCTAGTGGATCATTATGAAAGTTCAATGCAGAATTATTCATACTCCATGATCATTCTTGCTGGTCTCAATTCAACTTACCTGTACCCCTTCCATTTAACAAGTGCTTCCCTTCCTTTAACGTTAGTAATCTTTTCAATCACCCAAAGTTTTTTGGTACCTCCTTCAACAAGAAACACATAAAACATTATATTTATATGATGATTTTATAACAGCTTTTTAAACATGGGTAAATAATGCGATTTATAAATATGTGACATTTGCAAAGAGTTTCTGAACATTTTGTTAGACAAATTAATTCATGAAATCTTTTATACGTGTCATGCATATACTCAAAAAGCTGTGCAAACAATTACTTCAAACTTTAATTTTCTTGATTTACAAAACCTTGTATTATATAGCATTGAGCTAATATTACAATAAATATAAAACTGATGCATCAACCACAAATTGTAAAGTATTATAACTACAATATAAATATATGCAAGTATGTAATAAGCTTTGTCTAATTTGGTTACAATTTGTGAGACAATAATTATTTTGATTTTAAATAAAGTTTGAGGATAATTATCAAAGACGTACGTTTTGTTTTTTGTGAACTCTTCTTTCTAGTAGTGGCTGAGGGCACACTGGTTGAAGGATCACTGGCCGAGGAAACACTGGCTGAAGGAAGACAGGTTGAAAGCACACTGGTGGAGACAAAGCTGGTTGAAGGCACACTGGTTGAGGGCACACTGGTTGAGAGACCTATGGTTGAGGGCACACTGGTTGAGGGAACACTGGCCGAGGAAACACTGGCCGAGGAAACACTGGTTGAGAGATCTATGGTTGAGGGAACACTGGTTGAGGGAGCACTGGTTGAGGGCACACTGGTTGAGGGAGCACTGGTTGAGGGAGCACTGGTTGAGGGAACACTGGCCGAGGAAACACTGGTTGAGGGAACTATGGTAACTGGTTTATCATCTTTGTCTAGTTTATTATAGCTTTCCATGACTGTCATCTTGTTTGGATCGTAAACTTCCTTTACTAAATACAATAAAGTAAAATTACATTCAAACTCTGCACAAATTTTTTTTAAAAAGTAATAGAAAAGTAGTTTTACAACTTTTATGGTCTATATATGATAATCAAATATTTGCATGTTTTATATCTGAAACTACATAAAGAAATGTAAATATCTTATGTAAAATGTATTTATTGGCCATAGGTTTAGTGAAAAATACGAGTAGAAAGCTTGAGTTGCCACCGTCAATAAATTATAAATAAACATACAAAGTGCTCTATATTACATCTAGCTCTAAAAGCATGTATGCATCTTACTTGAACTTAAAAGCACTGCTGTCATAGCTTTAGTAAGTTGTCCTAAGAATTCAGATGACACTCCACTGCTTATCACTGTGACCTTCTTATTTGAGTTAGGCTTTATCATAAAAGTAACTGTACCAAAGCCAGCTCCAAGAGCGAATGATGACTAAAATATAAAATAGTTTAAATTATTTCAACAATAATATGGACAAAAGAACAGCTATGCACTTAGTAATTAATTCTATTTGTTATTATTATAAGTAAAATAATTTATACCGCATCAAATTATTGTTTACAGAAAGCAATTTTTACCAAAAATGGTAAATAAGCTACTGGCACAGCGTTTTAGTTATGCATGCATAGTAAAATACCTTTCTCATTTTTTGCTTAAACTGATATTATATTTAAGCATTACAATATTGCAGAAGTTAAAAGATTTTATTTGATGGCATCACACATGTATGCAGATCAACTTTGTTTTCATTTTCCTATAATTTGCTATTATTATAGCATTCTAGAGAACAAAATCGCTTACCATGTTACACATCCTCTGCCTTGTGTAGCCGTTACCTTTTTTATGTTGAGCACCATACTCAAACTGTCTAGCCAATGTCTCCTGTTTAGTTTGTAGTGTTAATGATCTCATAGAGCTCCCTAAATATATACATATATATATCCAATTATACATTACTTAAGATGCTTTAAATTAAACTTTTTAAGACATGTATGCAGATATAGCTTCATATGTAAAAAGAACCTGGGTATAATTGTATACCAGACAAAATGACTTATCTAAATGCATATACTTTTCATTTGACCTGTGAACGCTGCAGTAAAATCTTTGAAGTCACAACTTTTATAGTAAAATATTTCGTGTGTGAGTGAGTGTGTGAGTGAGTGAGTGCGTGTGTGTGTGTGTGTGTGTGTGTGTGTGTGTGTGTGTAGCACCAATGAAAGCAAAGTAGAACAATTGGAAGCTCTATTACCATAAGTAATAATGTACTCACCACAGTTGGAGCAATTGACTGCATTTATTGGTATAACGTGTTTGCAGCTGGGGCATTCCCTTTTGGTAACTAAAAAACCAAGATAACAATAAACAAGTTTTAACTGCAGTATGGCCTCATGAAATTTCTGGTGAAATTGGTGCTAACTATATATAATAACTTACCAGATGATAAATTACACTAAATCCTTTTTAAAGACCTATAAATGACTATAGGATTATGATATAAGATGGTTTTACTTGAAAATTTAATGTCTATTAATAGCTAGAGTTATAATTTTAAGTATAATATTGCAAAAAAGTTTAATTGCATGCAAGAAACATCGTTTATTTAAAGAGATCATTTATCTATAATAAACGCTTGCATAATAGCTATTATAGCATTTCTTTTCATTATATAGCACATTGAAAAGTTAAAGTGCTATACCATAATTGTCAGTGAGGATTTGAGAGCACAAAAATACTTAGGCTATTTCAAAATTATGTTTTTAATTTCTATTGCAATTAACAAGAAACAGCAAGGAAGTGTATATGAATTATATTTCATTCTTGAGGATTTATATAAGAATGCCCAACTATTTTATATAAGTAAATCTACTATCTCATAATTATTTTTAAATTTAGAGCCATAGATGAAATTAAACTCATATGACACGTAAAACAAGAAACTGTACTGGTTTTGTGGTTAATGCTAAAGTAATTTGTTTTAGCATAACAAATTGTAGACATTCTATACAATCTAGATTATGATGCCTGTGCTCACATAAAACGAAAGATTGCTAAACTAATTATGTATAGCAATCCTGTTTACTTACAGAATAGTATATATAATTGACCACAAACAACTCAAGACCTATGATCTGGAAAACTATATGCAAACAAAGAAAAAGCCTCAGCCCATAACTATTATATTATATTCCATATGTTGTTGTAATCATGCAACTATACAACTATTTCAATAGATGATACTTGGTCTACTATATATATGTTTTTTGTATATAAAATATTGTCTTAGCTTAAATTATGTTTTATTGAGAATTTTTTGCTACTTTAAATAAATTGGAAAAATAAATGAAAAAATTAGCTACAAAAATAAAAGCTATATAGCCAAGTTTTAAAGTATGCTGGATAAAATAGCATTGATTACCTAATTAAATTATGAGAACTCAAATTACTTATATAAGTACGAGCCGATTTGCTTGCACTTGCAGTTTGCCTGCGCGTCTGGTATAACATGGCACAAGTATAATAATGGCACTATGGTAATTTAAGGGCACAAATAGAAAAGTGAGAAAGAATGCACACTGATGTCAAACTTGTTAAACCCCAAACTCAAACCTTCATTTCCAAACCTAAACCCCATCCCACCCCAAACCATAACATTGAAGATGTGCCATTATTTGTACCTACTTTGCCATTTGTGCCTTTATTATCAGTATTATCATTACCTGTGCCATTTTTACCTGTGTCATTTTTACTGCAAACTGTAAATAGTAGGTATTTGTTGATTGAAGCTCAAAAAGAATTTACTACACTTGAAAATAATTATTATGATATAAGCAGCATACATATATACTTGGCTTGTCTAGCATAAATTAATTTAAATTAATCAATCATAATATATAATAATCAAGTTATAAAATATCCTTTATTTTATTATACTTACTGCATTTGCTGCATTTTGCAGGAGGCCTAATGCTGGGTGGTTGCATAAAAGCTTCTGCACACAAATTGCAATGTGCAATTTTAATTTTTGTTGAGCTATCCATGCGTTTTACTGTGAAATCTAAAACAATATAAATTTGCAATGAACATAGCGTTATATAAAGGTTGCAGGAATACAGACTGGCATAATTTGGAATAGAAAAACTAAATAATACTTATATAATATAAGAATAATCATACTGATTATGAATAGATAAAAAGAACCATGATGCTTTAAAACTGGTAATTATGTGCAAAATCATACAAAAACATACAACAGTAATATTATTACATAATGTAACCATGCATGATGTATCAAAATAAAGAGTTATTTTTAATTTCTATAAAACCTCACGCGGTCATACTAATAACTAATAGTAATATGGTAAACAAAAACATAATAAATTGATGATAAATTATTTAAATATCGTGACTAGTTATGATTGATTCAAAATATTTAAAATAAAGAATATACTTCAAAAAATTAAATAATTTCCTGATAAATTCTTAGTACCTCAGTATTGAATGCTTCAAGTGTTTCTAATCAATTACGTATAAGCTATTCCGTTGCTGCTGATCTGGCAAATTTAGCCTAACGCAACATTGAGCCATCTCATTGGTTCAAGCATACAGCAGTGGTTTAGCTTTCTATTAGCTATAACAAACAAAAAGAGAATAAATTGTTTGCGGGTATATAATAACAAGACTTATGTGAAATATTTGCCACTACTGGGAATCGAACCCGGGTCCTCAGGCTTGCAAGCAAGTGTGCTACCATTACACCACGGAGGCTACTGGGTTAACACAACACTACAACTTATAACAATTAAAGTTGTTACAGGTCTAGAAAATTAACTATAACAATAATTTTGGAAAAGTTGTAAAGTCAGCAAAATCAAATTAAACTCTTTAAAAATGTTTCAAACAAACATAATGGATGCAAGAAAAAAAAGCCAACTTTAAATTGAAAGCAAAACAAAATACTTTTCAACAAAATTTGAAGAAATGGGAAGAAAGTATCAAGTGTCCATATATATCTGCCATTCGTGCCTACTTTCTTATTTACTGCATTTCTACTTGTGCTACACCTGGTTTTATAACAATTCTTATTAGCACAGAACCACGATATCAGTAAACATTAGCAAGCCTATAAGTTACTCATCCAATTTAATTAAGTGATGGACCTGTTTTCGAGTGCAAAGAACAAAGTGAAAAACGTAATTTGTTTTAGCACATGATGGTCAAAGTGTTATCTTTTTCAGTATTGTGGGTTTGAGTGTGCGATCAAGTTATTTCACAACGCGTATTCTAAATCAACTTCGCAAGCGTAGTTCAGATTACAATATATTTATACAACAATACACAATCTAAAAACTACATCTATTCAAACACATTAACAACTACCCAGCACAGTGATTAAAGTTTGCATGTCTACTTGATCATAACTGTTACGCGGGAAGTCACTGTTGCTAATTATAGTTCATGATTCATATTGGCGGGTTTCTGTCTCGAATCATCTTCTTAACACACTTAGTGACCCCGTCCTGCACTTGGAAGGGAATTAATATTTCCCCCTTCTTCGTTATGACAGTAGCTCCACGAGCCACCACAAAAGCTCTCGGTTACAATCCATTTTTTTTTTCATTTGTAAAAATGGCTCCAGTAAAAGTGGCACATGTAATAAGAACCACCTGCATCGTATATAACTGATATAATATATACAATACAAAATACATATACAAAACCATTATTACCTGTGCCATTATTGCCTGTGTCATGTTTAGCTGTGCCATTTTTACCTTTATCATTTTTACCTCTTCCATTTTTACCTGCATGGGCAATTTTGGTTTCATCCTATATTGCAGATATAAGAGGCTTATCCTATGGTTGAAGCTAGACTAAATTTCCCACTTGGATTCTTCTCACCTAAAGGCTTCCAAAGTTAGACTCTGCACATCAACTGGCGTATCGATTGCTAAATAGCTAATATGCCTATAATATAGCTATAATTATAGCTATATTAGCTAATAAATTATTTGGAATAATAGCCTACTTTTCAAGGATTTGTGTGAGGCAAAAAACCGTAATACATTATTAATAGACATTATTTTTGATGAATATTTATAAAAAAAACAACAAGATGTAGAGAATTTCAAAATTAATAAGTTGATGCAGATCAAAAAAAATTTATGTTTCAAATAGCAAACAATTGATCCAAGTTTATTTGAATATAGATTTATTTCATTAATATTCAAACGAATTGTGCATAAAATATATGTTGCACTGAAATTAATTATTAATTAGCATCTAACTGGGATGACGCTGCTAATTTTACCTAAAGTTGTAAGAAACTATAACAATGCATGCACACAATGTTGAAGGTTCTTGACCTTCATGATTCATAGAGTGTTTACATCAATACTAATATAATAATAATATGACAGAAGAAAGTAAGGAATCATATAACCATGCAGACATATAGATGCAAAATGTAGAATTTAGTCTACCAAACAAACTAAATTTGAGGTCAACAATAAAAAGACCATAAAACTACTGCATTTTACCACATTATATCCAATCTAAAAAGATCTACAAATAAAATGATCTTTAAAAAGCTCCATAGTAAACTTAGAACGGCATTAGCACCTGTTTCTAATTAAAGTGTGTGGCTATTTGAATCAAATTAGTGTCTGGAAAAAGTATTTACAGCTGTAATTATAGCATAACTCATCATGGTGGGAAAAGTGTTCAATCTTTAATTGCAATCACTATATCTATGAATGCAAGTGTATCTCCTGCCAGATAGTCTGTTAGCTAGCAAGCCTGTGACTTATAGTAATGTAGACCCCTATATTATGTGCTCATCACTGAAGTGTGAAGTGATGCACAGTGTTCACTACTTAAAAAGAAGTATACCATTTCTAGTGTATAAATCCACAATTTATATAAAATCTAAAAGTCATTGCTTTTTTATTCAGATATCATGTTTTCCTGCTAAGATATTTTACTGGTACCCCAAAAATCAATTTTTGAGGCAAAATTAGCCAAAAATGTGCAGTTTTTTCTATAACTTTGCAAAAGAATGAAAAAATACCAAAAAAGCTGCACTGAGAAAAAATAAGATTCACACCATAGTTTTTAAATTTTGATTCTAGTAGCCTTCAATTAAATAAGATTGTTTTTACTGGTACTGAATTTTTACACAGTTACAATGCAAACCCCAGCAAGGCAGTTGCAGCTAAAAAGTTACCTGTAACTAGCCTGTGCAGACAGGTATTTCAAAGACATTTAATCAGGACTGGCCATATATAGAGACAAGACTTTTTTGAAAGTGTAACTGAGATCTCACTTTTATTGACTGTATTGTGAAAAATAAGTAGTTGAAGAATCCCTGACACACTTTACTTATGCAGTACTGAAATATTACTATGTATGTTAGTTTTCATTTACATATTGTTTTAAGGTTAGATGTCTAAACAATTTTGTTTTATAATGAATTTTGTGCGAGTATGTACTGAAATGATTTGGGATTTGTAATCGCCTTGACCTTTGACCTTTGAATGCTTGTTAGATGCTGCACTGCACAGAGATGGCTTGAAGGTTTGAACTTTCAATTTTCAGTCAAATGAAATACACAAAATAAATACTACACTTCACTCACTAGTCAGCACTTAGTCCAGCAACTAAGGGTTATATATGTTCTAATACGAAACCAGATATTAACAGAATTGTTCAAGGCAAACAGTACTCACTGTGTACTCACAAGTGTTTCACTGATGGTTGTAAAATATAACTATACTGGTATGAGTACAGACTCTTATCACTGGCGCATCTTGTTTAAATTTGCATGTACAATCATGAATATATTATACTTTGTATGAATATATATGTATAATTTTTTATGCACAAACATAAATCCATATATAATTATTGATTATTAAAGTAATAAAAATGAAATGTTTCTTGTTTACCTATTTTAATTAAATGCATATATTATACACACATACACACATAAATAATATATATCTATTCAAATACGTTATGATTTTAATAAACATGCAAAGCCTAGCCCTCGCTTATAATTACAATACATATGGCCTGCGGATGTTTAATGAATCTTGAAAATTTATTTTAAAAACAAAAAAAAATGTTGTGGCCCCCAGCTCAAGCTAAAACTTGCAGACTGGCCCTCGGTCTGAAAAGGTTGGACACCCCTGCTGTAAATAAATCAAAGCCCCCTGGGGGGGGGGGATTAGAGATTTAGAATGCCGGGTTTAGGTTGAGGGGTTTAAGGGCTGGTGGCTTGAGTTTGGACTTTGAGTTAAATTAATGTTAATTTTTCCAAACCACCATTTAAAACCACACACACGCACACATGCACACAAGTTAGAAAATATGTATATGTTTTTTTTCAACTATGTTTTAAACGGAATACAAACATGTAAACCACAAAACAGTGATTGTCTTCTTTCAATGCCATATTTTTGATCACACTAAGAAAGATGGTGGTAATGCAACTCCTAAAAGCATGTTGCATTATGTCGCTCCTCTGTCGGCAAGTATACCATTTGTATTAATGTATGAAGTCTTCAACATATATTTCAACTTATTTTTGCAAGTAACTCATGACAGTAAACTATATGCTTCTTTTTCTTCATGTGTGTGTGCGTGTGAGTGTGTGTAAAAATGCAGCACTCATAATAGTTGTTATTTTCTGAACAGCTTACAATAGCTACAGTTATATGTAATTGCATAGGAGTGTTGCAAGTGTTTGCTAAAAGATGGTATGTAAAACATGCTGACGAATTTGTTGTGGAGAAATTTAAATAATTACTTAGCATTTAGCAATAAAATTGTTCATGTACAAATCAGAAACACCAAGTTGTATGCATATATTTTAAATAGTATGCATGAATTCACAGTTAGTTTAAGGTCATTACTTTCCAGATTCATGCACTGCTTTATGTTATATATAAACGGTTTCCAGGGGATAGCTCGAACAGTTTTTGTCTCACATTAACAAATTTTACATGAAAAGATAGCTCTTGCATTCCTCTTTCATATACTTTTTTAATTTTTCAATAAAAAATTTTCTGAGAAAGTTGTTGCATAATAAGTAAAATTTTACACCCTCCATGTTCCACTGCTGTAGCACAGGGGATTCATTTTATAAAGTCTAAAAGTTAAACTTGACATTCCTTGATATGTTTTCTCTAATATACTTTCTTTGTTTTTTGAAATTCTGTTTATGCTCTTCACAATTTGTTAAAAACATACACCATTTTGCAAGTTTCACTGCAATTTTCTAAATTCTTCATATGGTGGTTCTAGCTACGCTCCTGTGACTAATTATAACATTCCTAGTACGTTTGCCGCTCTGCGCTATCACAATAACATATAGTACCCTCTCGCACAAATTGGCAATCTATTGGATTTCTGCCAATATAATGTTCCCTGTTTTACATTAGCACTTAGCTGAATCATCTCACTATGTTACAATAATATATTGAAAATGCCTCAGCACAACATAATTCTTTGTTTGTTTGGCAGAGTTAATTTCAGCTAAATCACTTCACTTTGCAGTCTTGTCAGTAAAGGTCTGTCTATAGCGCAGCAGGTGTATACTTTCAGTTTCTCTAATTCGCATATGATTATTTTAAGTACATTGTATTCTATAAGATCAATTTAAGGTTTAGTCTAGTGTTCAGTATCTAATTATTATGCATGTATGTTGTCTTACTGTTGAAAAAAAGTTAAAAAAAAACTTTACAATTATAGCCATATTTATTATACATGCGTGGGATTTGCATAAGTTGACAAAAAAAATTGCAACATAACAGGGTTGAACCATGACCAACCAACACGTCGCTGACGCCTCTAACCTCTGGACCACGCAGTCATCGTTAATGGAACGCGCACTATTTGAGTCACTATCATTACATAAATATTTCGCGCGCAAATGGGTTATAATTATTAGGCTGTCAATTCATGTTGATAGCAGTCAAAGCAAATGGTTTTGAACAAATAACCCAAAAGTTTAAAAATAAGTAGCTTGCGTATTACTAGCTACAAAAACAGGTCTGAAATAGACTGGTAAAGCAAGCTCTTATTGTAGAGTTTGCAGATGTGCTCTAAAATAAAACTTAAACTGTATGCTATTACATAAGTATTTGTATGCGAGAGATAAATGGACATTACTGAGTTTCTGGAAAACAACATACTTGAAGTTAACTTTGACAATGGTGTGTTATTTTCATCATAGCTAGCCTATAGCATAAATCTCTAATCATATGAATCTTTATGAAGCCCACAGCTCATGTAAGGGTGGCAATGTAATTTGAAATGAACAATTATGTTGCTGCATTGTGTCTAAGGTATATTAGAGAGCAGAATTTGGTTTTACTAGCCTACCCCAACGGCATTCTACAATGCAGCTTATATGCTGGCAGTTGTAATAAGTACTGCCAATAGCAAGGTTACTATCACTGCTAGCTCTGTGCAGCATGTAACCTCTTGAATAATTGCGCCAATTTTAAACTCTTGGAAGTTGGCCAAGTTATCATATCGCAGCCAGCCACCGGAGACAAAGCATCAGAGCTATTCATATAATATTATACTGATGCACTTGGTAGCAGAGTGGCTAATCTAATATAGTTCATAGTTCAACACCCTTTACTTTGGGAATACAGCCTCTTTTTTTAGGTTTACCTAACAAAGCATGAAAATATCTAAACTGATATTCTGATAATTTAGAGGTACATTTTGAAAACTAGGTTAATTGCACTTGCTTGCGCAACAACAATAATAAAATAGATATTATGCAGTATAATAAAAACACACATAATACTATATAATATATTATAATGATAATAATATAATATTATAAGTACCATTACTGCATTTTATAAATCACATGGTTGCCAAAAAAATGTATCACAAATTTTGTAATTATACATCAAAAAGAGAACTAGCTAGGCAGCAGGTTAGAATAGAGTAAATTTTTAAAACATGAAATCATGATTTGACTATTGTTTTATTTAGGCCAACCAACCTAGGAATACAAGATTGGGTTTTAGCTGACAGTTTATAACATTTAGCTTTTGAGCCAGCAGCACTGGCACTTGTGAAGTATAGGCAAAGTTAGTGAAGCGAGACTAATAAGCACTCAAATACAAGGCATATTATTGAGACACAATAACAAGTCAGGAGCGTATAAATTGAATAGAATGTGGAAGGGGGACTATGTTTTTCAACAAGCTATAACTTAAACATGAATTGGCTTTTGAAAAAAATAAAAAAGTATATTGGAGAACATAAGTTTCTTTATCTTTTCATATTTTTTTTGTTCCTGTGACATTCAACCTGTTCGAGCTATCAGTGGAACATTGTTCATATAGAACATAAAGCACCTGGCAAAGAGCCAGAAAATGAAAAGTATGACCTTAAACCAACTGTGTTTGCAAAAAAAATGTAACTTAAACTATACCAAAGTTGTGTTTCATTAAGTTAGGAGATATTTATCAACAAAGCAAAAAATTAGAACTTTATATACTTTTACTATGAGTATAATTATGTTTTATATATGTGCTCATTTTGTATATACTGCAAAATATGTTATATACAATGTTAAACCAAAAGAATCAGAACTTTATAGTGTAATACAGGCACATCTACAATGTTAACAAATATAACATTAAAAACAAGAAACAAAATTGTTCGTCTCTTCTACTTAACTTTTTACAAGCAAAAAATTATTATTGCTGCAAACTAAATTTAAATGCTGAGGTTCGTAAAGTTATATGTTTGTTAAATTATTTCACATTGTTTATATTCTACAAATAATTTCTACATATTATTTTCTAAACGCGATATCTTTTTTCGTCTACTACATGCAGCTCATTATATGCATATGTATATTATACAATGCAGCATAAAATTTTATAATACTTAGCAAAAAATGCTGAAAAATATTAAAATTTTACAAGATGGTATTATATTATGGTGGCAATAAAATTGTAATAGACTATTATTTAATGAGAAGACAATTATGTTTTTATAATGAAGATTGATAAATTTATAATATGAGCTGAAATTGAGTGAGAAGACAATTATGCTTTCAAAATACTTACAAGACTAAATTCTTATCTAATAGCTACAGTAATTAATATCCTTTGTTTGAAACAAAGTCTAAAAGGAGCGGATTTAAATAAAAATTTAGACCTGCATTTGTTAAAACTTTTCAATCAAAACTATTACATTATATTATTTTTTCTCATAACTCCTAGCTCCTAAAACCTTTCGCATAAAAAAATTAATTTAGAATGTAAAATACTGCTAGAAATTGCCATGTTAATGTCAACCCTAACTGTATCCACCACTTGTTATAGTTGTTACGATCGTTACTTAACCAATGAAGTTGAACTAGTTGTACCTTCAGCCAATCAATGACTTATTTCGATTGCGCCTCGTTAGGCGAGGGTCGTTGACGAAATCTATATAATATAATACAAATCCCATTACCACTGATTGACCCGAAGTTCTCTACGACTTCTATAGTGGTATAGGATAATAGATATACTGAATTTGAATGCTTGCTGCTGTTTCAGTGAATCTGTAAGTCCGCATGCACAGCTGCCTGTGGGTTCTGCCATCTGCCAATTCACAATGGAAGATATTAGAGATGCCTTCAATGGACCTTTCAAAAAGAGAATTAACAATGCATGGAGGCCATATGATCTCAACAATGAACAGGATCCTATAACTCCTAGCCCGTACTCAGTAAGCTTTCTTTATTCATTTCAATAGTTTGTTCTGGTAATTTAAAGAAGGGGTGCAATATATTTTAAAAAATTAGGCAACATGCTTCTTTGTGAGATACGCGTACGATATCTTTTAGGTGTCCTATTTGAACTGCTTTTTTAGCTCTGATATGATAAATTATAGTAGTATATATGGTGCATTTGATTCAGGATTCACTGTGAAACAGCTTGAGGTAGCTGTGTATTTCAGTTGTAGTTAGAGTTAAATAGCAGTTATAGTTAGGGTATAGCTTTTAGTAGGAGTTAGGCTGCTCTATCTGGGTGAAGTGCATATACTTGCAGAACTATACTTGCAGAACTGTATAAAATCTTGCTCTAACTAAATCTGCATTATTGTAAATGTATTAGTCTTATACTTATAGTTATAGACTTTAGCTATAGCATATATGATTTGTTTATTTCCCCATATACAACAAAATTAGGATGTAGTCTAACTAGGAGTAGCTGTGTATTTTACCCTTAGGTAGAGCCACAAAGTTAGTCTATGACTCTAGCCTGCTCCATATGGGTGTAGCGTCTAGCTTAGTATGATTAATAAGCTCCGTGATTACAGAGCTTCTTTGAATTGATGATTCATGATCAACACTTATCAATTATGGTTTTTTTTAAGTGTTGAATTCATTGATAAAAGTACAGGACAATTGAAGGCTAGTTTTTCACTTAAAAAGTGTTTAGCCTATAATGGTAGTGACTTAGTTCAAGCCATTCTAGCTTGTAGTGTATTTGTCTGCTGCTAAAATCCCAAAAAAATTTTATTGGGCATGGTGTGAAATAGCATTAGAGCTGTAGGGTAGATAACTCTGCTATAATCTATAAATCTTTAGGAATCAATATTTGATTATTTTTAAAATTAAGCTGTGGGAGCTATGGCAAAGCAATCTGATATTACATATCAGTTGTAACTTTCACCCTAGCTGATAGATAATAGGTTGCACTGCTGGAGTTTTAATGATGTTTATTATAGCCAACATGAAACTACAATAATAAAATTGTTCAGTGGCAGCTACCATAAAGGTACTCTAGTATTATTTAATATCACACCTCGTTTGTATCTCGCCAAGCTCCGTCTCACCAGTCCTCGTCTCTCCCCCCATTCCTTTGCCTTCTCTCACTAGCCACTCACTATGCACCTTGCATTTTGCATCACAATGCATCTATTTAGCACCGGTGTCGTCACATCTTCTTTTCTTTCTCCTTTTTTTCTTTAATAATTTTTAGTTTTTTTAATATCTTTTGTTTGTTGTTTTAACAGGAGTATATAGTTTATTGGAACATCCGGCTTGTGGGTTGATTGCCTTTTTTCTTCTCTATGACTGCTTTCAGAGCTTTTGAATCCTCTTTGCTTTTTGCTATCTCTCTTTAGCTCTGTCTCTTTTAAATCACCATCTCTCCAATTCTCTGTTTTTCTCCTTTCTCCTTCTTTCTTCCAACATCTATATTTCTCTTTCGCATCGTTCTCTCTTCTGGCTAGCGTATTATCAACAAATAAATAATAAACAGAACTAGTTCACAAACTAGTTCCATTTACAATCTGTAGAAAGGTGCTTCCTAAAAACATTCTTCTGTGGTCTCCGGGTGGTCCTGGGAGAGTGATTGGTTTGGTTTGTCTCCTCTTCTCCGTCTAACTCATCGTCTTCTTTGCTCTCCTCTGTATCAAATTCATCGAAGCAACTTAAATTGTCTTCTATTGGTCATTGTTAATTTAGCTTCCTCATGTGTTTCCAGTTTCTCATAAGCGTGTTGTCTTTTACTTTGACATTGTAGCTGGAATTTTTAACACAAATGACACGGTCCATTATTACTGCGGAGCTTGCATGGGAGGCCAAACCTCGCAAATATCTTCTTTATTTTCTTCACTACAGCTTCAACTGCTTTTGCTTCTATCTCTATTACTTCCCTCCCGAGTGGTAATCAATCATAAGTCTCTACCCTTGTACCCAAACAAATCTAATATCTTAAAGTGTGCCATGGTCGATTTGGAAGTTCAGAAGGTTTCATCAGAAGCGTCTTCATTTTGCTATGGATTATGCATTTGTTACAGCCCTCCATAAATATTTGTAAATCTGCTCATGTTTCCGGTCAAAAAACATTAGTCCTGGCTTTTCAAAGGCATCTCTTCAGGCCTCGGTGACCCCTGTGTAATATTTCAATCTGCGTTTTCTTAGATTCCCTGCGATTACTATCTTGTCTGTCGTCTCTTATCACTATGCCATTCTGACTGGATAAGTGCTCCCTTTGCGTCCAATATCTTCTAATCTATCTTTTGTAATTGTTCCCTCTTCTCCTCCACCTTTCTAGAACTTCTCTCAGTAGTACTGTGTATTCTTCATCCTTGCTTATTCTCAGTCGAATTTCCTTTAGGATCTGGTCATCAAAAATCCTTTCAGCTTCAGTAACTACTTTCATGTGCATCTTTACATGGTCAATTTGTGCTCGTTTACGTGGTGTTGGTTCTCTTGCCGGTTTTAATAAGAGATCAACCAAAAAACATTTGATTTCCGGGCGTTTGAAAGATATCAAAGTTATATCTCATAAATCTCAGTTTGAATCGTCGGCGTCGGAGTGGTAGATTAGCTAAATCGCTTTCTCTAAGAAGTTTCAACAGCGGCTTGTGATCTGTTTCCACCTCGAAGTAGGTCTCTATAAAAATTAAACCAAATTTTTCACATTTCTAGTTTTTTTTTGCCGTTTATCTCCTGCAAAGGTTTACGTAGCTCTGCTAGTCTAGGGCTAAATTTATGAAGATAGTTGACCATACCTAAAAAAATTTTCAGCTCTTTCTTGCACGTAGGAGGTTTTATTTCAGTGATTGCTAAAATCTTTTCTGGGTCTGGTGAGATCCCATTTTCTCGTATGTGGTGGCTTAGGAAAAGAATTTTTCTCATTCTGAACTCACACTTCTTTTCATTCAGCATCAAACCTGCATCCATCAGTCTCCTTAAAACTTTCTCGAGTTGTCGGTCATGCTCCTCTATGTGTTTTCCAAACACCAAAATATTATCCATCATGCACACCACTCCTTTTAGGTTTCCCAGTATCTTATTAATCTGGCCGTAGAAATCTCAAAGGGTAATTTCCGATGCTAAAATCTGCCAAAAGGTGTAATGAAGGCGGTGTATGGCTTAAATTACTATTCAAGTTTGACCTGCTAAAACCCAGAGTTGACATCCATTTTTAAAAAGATCTCACTGCTTTCCAGAACTGCTAGTGTCTCCTCCATTCTTGGCAGTAGGAAATTCTTCCTTTTTTGCACTTTTGTAAAGTTTAGTCGGATCAACGCAGACTCTCACCCCTCCAGATGATTTAGGGGCTACCACTATGCCCGCGTACCATTCTCACGGGTAATGTATTCTCTCAAAAACTTCAAGTTCTTCTATTTGCTTCAGCTTCTTTTTTGTCACCTCTCTAAGTCCTATGGGAAGTTTTCTTGGCACTGATAGTGCATAAGGCACAGTGTCATCTCTCAATTTTATCTTGTAGCTCTCTGGAAGCTTACCAAGTTTCTGGTACAGCTTGAGAAATTTCTCTTCTACTTTAACATGATATATCTCAGGAACCAACCCTAAAGCATCAATCTCCAGTGCTCCCAGCAGGTTTATTGGTGCTTTATCTATTACATAAAACTGCCCTACAGCTTTACGGTCCCCCACTGTAATCTCAGCATCCAATATTCCTTCCTGTTTAAAAGATCTACCCCCAGCATTCACCAAGGACTTGTGTGATGGCCTTAGCTTTTCTTTAGCTACATTCAGCTCTACCCTAGTTTTACTGTTTATGACAGACAGGTCAGCAATAGTGTCTATCTGGAAGTTCTGGGAGACGCCAGCTATTTTCACAGCTGTATTAAAGCGTTCCCTTGAGTTTTGCCTGCTGGCTTCCGTAATTTTACCGAGTTCATATAGTCAGAGAGATTCATCATTACAGTATTCTCTCCCATGGTCAAAATCTATTTTATGGTCAATCTTATACTCCTCCTCCTGGTAATAGGGAGTCTGATTAAATTCACCGCGGTAACCCCTTTTTCTCCCTCTATATCCTGCTCATCCTCATGCCAGTCTTTGGCTCTCTCTAAATCCTTCTCTGTTGCTCCCTAGGCTGTTTCCTTGTCTTGGCTCACTGTAATCCTTGGAAGTATGTCTTGACTTTTTACAGTTGAAGCATGGTATGGTAGGACAGTTTCTTTGTAGGTATGTTCTACTCCTACAGTTATAACACCCCGTCCCCCCCGTTATTAACTGCCGCTGCCCTACCATCTGCCTCATTTTCATACGCACCTGCATTTAACACAGTGTGCCCAACCTCTGTCCGGAACTCTTTTTATTTCTCAGTTTTTCGATTGTTCTCTCAGCTGACTCATACTTCACGCAGGTAGATGTAGAGTTGGTCATGTAAATATCTGAGATCTGCAACAGTTCCATCTTAAGTTTCTCGTTGGTCATCCCATTAATCATGACAGGAATAGCTAACTTTTTTCGGAGACCTCTCAGCTGGCAGAAGTGTGATAACTTCAAAACTCACTGAATGTAGTCACTCAACTCTTTGCGCTGACTCTGTTTCAAGTGCCTCAAAATCGTCTTGTTCTCCCACTTGGAAAAATATTCCTCAAACAACCTTACAGTGTCCTCAAATTATATGTCTTCATTTGTGTTTCAAGGTGTGTGCTGCCGATATACCGCTATGACGTCATATATGTAAGGCGTGGTACTGCACAATTTGAGTTTTCTTTGTGTTTTGAAGTGGTTTATGTTTTGAGGCTGCTTATGTTTTGAGACAATTTATGTTTTGAGACACACCTTGTAAAAATAATTGTAAGTAGCCCATTGAACTATAAGTTTTAGTTCATTAAAGTTGCCTATATTAAATGAAATTAGCCTGTGTTGCGAGATTGAAGTTTAACGTCATTCTGGACAAGCCTTGTAATTTCATGTAATTTCATGAAATTGTTAGTGCATGCACATAAATTGAGTAGTGATGGCCTGTGAGTGTCCAACAGCTCGATAGGCTGGGAATACAAAAAAATAATATGTAAAATTAGGTATTGGTGGCCTGTACATGTCCAACAGCCTTATAGGCTAGAACTATGGCGAAACTCATGGAGATCTACATACTCTTAGGCAGGCTACGTAATGGGCAATTATCCAGTAGTAGACTAGCAATTAAATTATAACAGTTATCTAGGTTATACTAATTACTAGGGGTGTGTATTTAGGCTAAGATATTGGTATTGTGCAGACTGCCAGGAGAAAGTGGGTCCCAGTCTGACAAAAGCTTTTGAGAAATATCTCAAAAGCTTGTTGGCTGACCTATAAAAATTTTTGGTACGTAAGCCAAACTTGGGCTTACTTAACTTGGGAAAAACTACTTGATAGGTTCCAAGTACTAGCACACAAGTGTTCCCCTGGGTTTAACACTTGACTCTGCCATTTGAATAAATGTCTTTACCCAGCTTTAAAATAAAAATGGTGCCAGAATAGATGCTTGTAATGATTTGTTTTAGGGCCAGTGCTTGGGCTACTGCATTTATTGTAGCTGCATATGCACCCACAATTTGATAGGTAGTTGTGACATTGTTGTGGATGGTCACGTTGTGAAGCGGCGTCATGAACCGTAACATTACTCCTTGGTCAGACATCAACGTATTCTTGCCTGTGCAGTCCTTTGTCGAGTCGATCCCATATTGGGCAAATGTCGAGGCCATTGAACGGTCACTACTGACAAAGTGGTTATTGAAGAAGGCACCTTCCTTGGTGTACCACTTCGTGTGTTTGCAGTAGGACTCCCTTCGTGGGTCCCATATGAGGATAGAACCACTGTCCATTCTGCAGCTTCTATCGTCATGCTTGCAATGACAGACATCACCTGTAGTTGACTCAAATTCTTTGCTGTCATGCTGTTTGTATACTGTTGCTTGTACTATGCTGCACTGCTTTTCCAAGTAGTAGTGCTTCTTGCAGCAATATACGTACTTCGCTTGAGCTTTGTTGTGAATGGTGTGAACACTGTTTTTGCCCTTTAGTCTACCTGTATCAGAGCGCTTAGAAGCGACCATATTGATGCATTCTCTTCGTGTGATAGGCTGTTCCTCTATATATGCATTACAGATCTTCACGCTGGAAAAAAAATAAATCAAACTGGCGACTACTGATTTAAACTTTTTACACTGGTATGCCGGCGGTTCCCACTTTACCGTGTTTGGCTTGTACAACATAATTTTAGTCGGTTGTGGTTGTCGTGTAGGGTCTGTTTTATCATGTTCAAGGCAGGTGTAATTATTATTTAGTCAGAACAAGTAGTGAAAACCGCATATCATCGGTTTTTTGCTTCCACTGAAGATACTCCACAGCTGAAAAAACAACTTAGCAGGCATAGCATTGCCAGTTGCACTGCATCCATCACTGACAATTTCTTACCGCCTCTTTTACTTCCGGCCTAATTGCTTTTTTCCTTGGGTGCAAGTTCTATGACGTTGACGTGTTCCTGGCCTGGGTCTTGGTTTAAGAACTCAAACACAAACTCGTCAGGTCTGAGGTTGCTGACTGCATTTACATTCGAGCAATTGTTCCCATAGTGCCTGTTCTCACAAGTCTTGCAAGGCCAAGGGTTTTTTCTACGCCCATTGCCATAGTTGTGACCTGTTTGCTCCCTGTTATTTTGTTGTAATGGTTGCTGGTTATAAGAGCCTCGGTTTTGGATAAAGCCCTGGTGTTGGTTTTGGGCGCCTTGGTTGTGGTGACGCTGTGGTTGGTTATAGCCACTTTTGTTATTGCCTTTGTTGTTACCACACCCTCTACACTCATATCTGTGTGACTGGTAGTTGTGGTTTTGTAGCTTCTCTTAGAGTGCTCTTTAGATCTGATTGACTAAACTTTTATTAACTCAGCTAATCCATCGATCTGTTTCTGTAAAGGAGCTATGAGTCTGTTTGACCTCTGCTACTATTTTAGATTTTATTGAATTGATTTGTTTTGTGATCTCAAAGCTCTATCCATGGCTTCTAACTTTTTTGCCTCCTCTATGGCTCGTTGCAGGGTGAGTTTATCTTTTAGAAGAATATCCTTCTGGTGGGCTTCGTTCAGTCCTGCAACAAAGGCGTTGGTTAGCACCTTGTCGCGGTACACCTCTGGCATGCCCAGGAATGCAGGCTGTCTTTCCGATACTACCTCAGTAAAAAACTCACCAATGGTCTGCTTTCCCTGTGACAATGTCCAAAAGTTTTTCCCAAAAGAGGGTTATTTCTTAGGAACATTGTCGCCAGTCTCAGCTTGAGTGCAGCATAGTTGGTGGTGCAGCCGGGCGCCTGCTTCACTATTTTTCTGTACGTTTGCCATGCTGAACCAGTAAATTTAACTGGTATGGCAACAGCCAACTGCTCATTGTCGCACCGGTGAGGGGGCCATCAGGACCTCTCATCTTCCAATAAAATTTTTCCAGGACTTTGTTGAGTCATCATAGAATAATGGTAGGCTGTCTAGGTTTTGTGACACACTAGTTACCACCTGTGTCTGAAATGGGTTCGTGGTGGGTACATTGCGAGAAAAAGGTTGTAGTTGGTATGCAACGTGGGCGTCATGTGCGATTGGGTAGTCAAGCCATGATGTATAATAACAGTGTAGGGCCGGTGGATGAACTGCTGTTTATGCAATGAAGGGAGAGTTCCTTTGCAGTGAAAATAGTGTTAATAACACACCTAACAGATAAGTAATAAGGTTTATAAAGGAAATGGATATTGAAAATACAAATTGTCAGTGCTAAAATATTATTTGGCATTTAATACCAGGACTCCAAGCCAACCACTATAATTCTATTTGTAAAGCGTTTTGCTTACATATTGCCAGTAATTTCATGTAGCGTGGGACCAGCACTGTATATAATAATATATTCATATATTATTTAGGCCTATTCTTTTATGCTTTATTTAGCAATTATTCAAAAGTGACTTTTGATATGTCACCTAAAGATTTCTTAACTCCACCTTAAATTGAAAAAATAGCTGGTCCTCAAGCTTGAAGAAGCTCTCTATACAATAGTCTTCTAGTAGAAGCTACCTAGGCCAAGTAGAACTGGGTGATTCACCTCAGTGATTAATTAGCAAACAAATGCTTGGCAATACGAGAGGTGGGAACCGAAATGGCACTGCCACCAAATGTTATGGTGGACTTTTACAATTGGTGTTATTGCAAACTCACCAAATGATATATATATGTTTTTTGGCCTTCGAATTAACTTCGGGTCGAATATCGATACGGGTAGCTTGGCATACGAGATAACTCCAGCTCCTGTCCATCTATAGGGGGTAGAGTGGGGGCTCTGGGTTAGGGTAGTCATCTGGCTTTGCTCCTCAATCTATCATCCTGGGCTAGCACTCACTAACGTACCCTAACACATTCTATTCTGCTCAAGAAGTGTATGATCTTCTGTCACTTTAGTAGCTTTTCTTGGGGCATAACTGCAATGAGGAGTTACTTTCTTTGAACATGATTATAATGAAGTACTGTATAGCTGAGTGAAGTGTAACTCGGTTGGTATTTGGTTATACGATTATGAAGAACCAAGGCGTTTATGAAGTCTAAAGTTTTTCATTGGTTACTGCATCGTTATACTATTTCTAAATGATTAGTACGATGTAGAGTGGGGTGTAAATTACTTTAAAATGCCCACAATTTAAACTTGTTGAAAAGTGGGTTCCTATACTACTGCGGTTCATTGTTACTCAAAAAACCTCTGGGCAGTTCTCTCTTTGTAAACATTTTTAACAACTTCTGCACCACTGAATGAGCTGTTCATTAGATAACTCAATTTATCACAATCTAATACTGATGCATAAAGAACATTATTCGCATGCGTAATGTCAGATGCTGACTTGCTCCAGCTGTTTCTTCAACGGTTCAATTCTATGTCACCAATTTAACTGTTGCATGTTGATCTGATTTTGAATTTCGAACTCCCTAACATTACTTTCAAATTTCTTTTTTTTGGACATTGCTCTTACATTTCAGTTCTACTTCATCATTTGTTTAACTTCAAATCGATGAGTGTTGTACTTCTACAGAGTAATGTGTCTGTGCGAGCATCCATTTTTATGCTTGATGTCAAAGTAACTTTTGCCTAGTTAAACAAACGCACTCCTGGAGCACTCTAGTCAAAGCCATATTCTTAATTTATATCACCTAAGCTTTACTAAAACAATTTAAATAGGCCGTGATTATTTTAGCAGTCGCCCCTTTACATCTTCGAACAATCAATTATGACAGTCTACTAACTTGGGGCAGATGCTGTTCAAAATAATTAAATTTATCTAATAGTATACATTTGCCGAATCTCTAATTATTTCTACGACTATGCCTAGCTGTAGTTTGGTGCTAATTCTATATGCCCTTTGAAACTGCTTACTTCTAACTCTTTATAATTGTTTATTTTTACATTGACAACTGCTTGCCTACTACAAAATATATAGGTCTACTAAAAACAATGGCAAAATGATTTTAGATCATAAACTTTTTCAAGCATATCAACAATTTCTAGCTTTTGAATCTTCTCTGCTTTGTTTCCAAATATTTTGAAATTTATATATTTAGCAAAAAGATCTAAAACTTACACTATCCATGATGTAGGCAACATAGCTTGTAGTAGTAGTGCTACATAAATTTTAGTGTCTTGGTTTGATGATGCCATTGTTTGTCCATTGATTGGACTAATTACTCCCCCATTTCATTTTACACACATATGACCATGAAAGAAACAACCATGAAACTGAAATACTGTTTTTTATTACTTACAATAACCGTCAACTGAAAGTTTGTTTTTTCCTATTTTTTGTTCACATTTTTTATATTTATGTTGGATAAATATGCTACTTAAGTAGGAGCAATATTTTGACCATTCAACACCTAGTCTCCTAAAATAGTCACAAAACTTTGGACGAAATTGATTTGCTTTTCGTCTTCCAATGATCGAACCTGTTGGGAGGTCTTGCATATAGCACATTGATACAAATGCAAAGTACAAATACACTTTTCATGGTTTGCATGAGTGCGTTTTTTTGATTGACAATGCGGAAGTTATATATATCTACTATTTTTCTACATTTGAAATATGATTTAATTAAGCTTCATCTACTTTGAATTGAAATATCAATGTCACTGTCATTAGTTTGAAAGTCTGTCAGACCATCTTCATTGTCCAGGTGATTATGTAATGAATGCTTTTCATTAATTTGAATACGCAAACTTTCATTGCAAGTCTTGTGGTGAATTTGTATCGAGTAATTAGTTGTAAACTGTTTAGTACATTGTTAGCATAAAAAGTTTTTAGCAAAGGTATGACATGTTTGGATATGTCTTGAAAGATTGAATTTACGAGAATATACACAATTCCATCTATAACATGTAAGACTTAGCACAATGTGTTTTACATTGGCAAAAACATTTTCATTCTTACAAACATTATGCTGATTGTTATCGAATTGCTGGGATGACTTGTCCTTCCTCAGATTATTCACAAACACTCTCAGAAACTTTATTTCTTCAATTTGTACTACACTGCTAAGCTCCAGACACGCAAATATTTCCATCTGCTCTTCTTTCATTGCAATATAAGCCTCTTTAAAAGTGATTTCTTTCTCACGGTTATAGAACCTGAATTAAAGTTACATGATTTAATCAAATTTTATATTTTGAACTAAAATAGCAAATTCAGCATATAAATATTTATAGTGCTTTCGTCTCATCACTAAAGACGGCATTTTCTCTAATACAAATATACGTATAGGAAGAATTGGTTCTGCTCTTAACCATATATCCTTTTGCAACTATTACACGCTCAACACAGTGAATAAAGTTGACCAGTTGACTTGACTGAGCCAGCTTAATGTTACAACCAATCAGCTCTCCTTCAAATTCATCCCTTGTCCATTTGTTCCTTGGTGTCAAGAGTAAAATATAAATAGGAATCTATTCTAATTTAATAGCATTTGAGTAATTTTGATAAATTATAAATTGTTGAAGAGCCACGGAAAAAATGCTCACATCCCTGACTGAGTTGGTTCTTTGCCACAATCATACTATCCTTTTCTTGCGGTCAAGCTTATGGTGAATTGAAAGCAATCTACCAGCCCCCAAACATAAAAGTTCCAATACATTAGAGTATTATTATAAATTAATTGTATAGAAGACAAAACATTGTGACTAAAAGTAAAGAAGGGAACTATTATATTAGTAAGCGCACAAAAAAGTTTTTGCATACTACTCATTTAGCATAAATTTATTAAAGTTTATGCAAATACTAACCTGTGTGCTTGCAGAGCAGGCAGATAAAGCAAAACATCTTTTTTATCAAAATGAATTTCTGTTTATTTTTTGGAAAAATGGATGGCTCTTAGATTGGTTGTTATCAATCTGAATTAGAGCCTACACTCTATTGTGAAAAGATTGAATGAGAGCAACCAAGATGTGAAAAGACTTTTTCTTTTCAACTTTTTGCCAGCAAAATTGCTAAGGCTCTATAAGAAGGTTGTCTCTATTTGTTTTTTTTTGTCACAGGTGCATTGATCAGTAAATTTTGTGTAACACCTTTAGCAGACTAAGAAACATTTGTTACTTGTGAGGTAATTTTTGCTTGAGACTGAATTATGGCCAATATTATCTCAGCAGATATCTCAGCTTCTCTTGCAAATTTACTGTTTGTTTTGATGAATTTCTTTACGTAGATGAAAGGAGCATTGGACCGGTTGTCAAAGTGAGCTGTGCACTCAACGTCGTTAAGCTTACTGTAGTGCTCTATTTTTATAAACTGTCCAGTTACAATCTATATAACTGTTTCATCTTTTTTTGAAGCTGGCAGTTTGAACAAAGGGTACAGTTGCAATCTTCATCACTTTAAATATAAGCTTAATGTTTTCAGATTCTTGTGCAGTTTTAATATGAATGCAGAGTGTCCCATCAGCAAACAGTATGTTGAGTAATAGCTTTAGTGTTATTCTCGAAAGACATTTGGTGCTTCAAATCAATAACTGGTTTTGCGACATTAGGTTAATGTCAATGCCAACTGAGCTTTTGTCTTTTTTAAGACCAAAAGTATCAAGAGCTATCTAATGAGTAGTGCTCGTTAGATAGCTCTTCCCAGTAAGTGTTAAGACCACTTCGTATTTTCACATCTACTTTACCTTTTTTCAGTGTTTTCAGTGTTTCCTATATAAAAGTTTTTTGATTGAGTTACTAGAAGATGGTAGGATCATGGCTGAAATCTCATCAAAAGTACAAAAAGACTGTGGTCAATTTAACAAATAAAGCTGTAATAAGACTGGGTATTCAATACTTCCAGTCAGTGCTTTTGGCTAAAAGTTATAAAGTTAGGTTGAGGCCATGTTCTTGAACTAAAAAGAAACCAAGAAACTTTTCTCTAATTTTTTTTTAATAAATATTATCTTGGAGGTATAGAAGTTATTTTTTAAATATAGCTGATCCTTTTTATTGATCTTTCCAACACCAAACTTTTCAGGATGCTTTTGTTTCTTGTGCAAAAGTTTGTTTATTCCACAAGTGAACACCTGCTCATGTAAGCATTTGAGCTTTCTAGCTTCACATATCCACAGAAAAGAATACTTTACACAATTTTTAGCAATAAGAAATAAGAAATAAAATATTTGGTCATATGAATGCATAAAATAATTTTTATTATGCTAGGTTCTTCAAAAAGTTTATTGATACATTACATTCCATATTCAGTAGGCAAACTAATTTTACTGATGCAAGATACAAATTAGGTGCTATTAATTGTGTTTGATGAAACTCATTTTTAGATCCAACCTGTGAACATCAGAGTAATTTAGTATACATACTTTTTCATGAAAATTATTTAGCCCTTTTCAATTAAGTAGCTAACTAAATCAAAGATTTATTCATTTATACTAAGAATTTGTGTTTAAAACAAGAATTACAATGCTGGTGTAATTTGTCATATTGAAAGTCGTGTGAGATGACTGCCAAGAAACTTTTATGTATGTTCAACTGGTTTTTATTTTAAAAAGAATGTATATTTTAAACATATTAAATTTATACTGTTTTGGAGAAAACAGGAAAATTTCAACAAACGAATACATTAAAAGCTTGCAGCAACTGAGCTAGGCCACTATAACTATTGTAGACTAAACACTTGTTTGAGCGCAGAACTCATTAAAAAGTGTGCTGTACTCTTATGAATGCTATATGTACAACTTTCAAAGAAAAATTTACCAACAATCAAGATTGCTAAAGCATCAGCAATTTAAAAAAACTGCATAGAGCTCCATAATCAGGCTAGACTGGGAGTTTCACTTAGATATGGGATGCTAGAGTTTTAGACTAAATCACAAAGCTTTAGTTGAAACTGAAAAAAGCAGCTACATTTGGCTAAAGCTACATCTTAATTTTGTGTTGTAATTTGGCAGCTAAACAAACCATATGTACCATATCTAGAGCCTTAGACTAATTAAATGATATAGCTTTAGTTAAAGAAATAGTTGATACAGCTTCTAAAGCACTTTAAGCTCAACTAGACTAACGTAGACTAACTTTTAGCCAGGGCTATACTATGCTATAAATTCTATGGCTCTAGCTAAAGCCAAAATGCGAATCCACTTTGAGCTAGAGCTACACATGTGTTAAATTCACGGTAAATGCTGACCCAAATGTGTCATATATTATATTAGTATTTACTATTAGTGCATCGAATGTATTAACTGCTAAATTGTAAAACATAACTGAGTTATCAAACTTTTTTGTTATATCAAGCTTATATATTTTGTTTATAAACCTGCATAACTAGAAATAGTTGTAACATTATGTTCTGTTTCTGTTTAGTGTGACCCAGACCCTGTAACCTTTGAAGCTCAAAATATTGATAGAATGGACATAGAATTTACTGATGAAACTTTGCCGTTAGAAAAAGAGCTTCAAAACTTTGACATGAGAGATAAATCCAGTCGCCTAAACTTTTTTGAAAAAGATGTAGAAGGTAATGAAAATTTTTATCTTGTATAAAATCTAATATTGTGAGAAAAGATTATAAAATATATGATTTCCTAGAATGTTTAATACTTTTTATAACATATGTTTTCATATATGTTTAATGCATAATTAGTACTACTCCCTACACTGATTATTTTATTCATGTAACACAGTAAACCCTTAGTTGCTTAATGATTAGCTATAGCATATCATAAAGACTTAAAAATTCTTAAGCTCAGCTTCTCTACATATTATATCAATACAGCATGATATTTGGTATCTTGTATTGCTAAGATGGTGGTCAACATTTGTAGGTTCACGCACCATGTGGAACGCTGTTACATCTGAGCCTCTTTTTACATCATTGGATTATCAGTATGAAAAGATCCAAGTGGAGGCATTTGGGAATGATGTCACCATTCTATACATGGCTACTGGTATGGAAAACCCTATAATCATTAAAACATATAAGATCTTATGAGTCAAAATCTTGCTAGCAATAACAGACATATATCTTATTGACTAAAAATATCAAATAATAATTACAGTATAAAACCTCAAATTAATTTCATCAGTTTTTTAACACAAAAGTGCTGCTAAAACCAACATTTCTGGCAGTCTCAAACTTTTCAGATGATTGTAATAATGTCATAGTTTGTGATAGTTCTGATAGCATTATAAAACAATAACTTTTGTTCACCCAACTAAATTTGTATACATGCATATATGCATATCTTTATAACTTGCTTAGCTGATGGTGAAATACACAAAATTGTAACTTGGAAAAAACTTGACTCTCGAAAATGTTGGAGTCCAAACGCCACAGATCTAGAAAACTGGTGGAGGACAGAAACTAATCTTCATAAGAACAGGTAGTTAAAGTCCTTCTGTAGTTTTAATTTTACCAACAGGCTAGATAATGTTAGCTGCTGTGACTGGCAGCTTCATTGAGCTACATGTAACCAATAAACGTTTAAAGACAGGATATTTAGGCTTATTTTGTTACTGCATAAAGTGTGCTAGAGATTCTTTAAACAAGCACTAACTATAATAATTGAAACAATAAATTTTTAATTGTCATCTAAGTAAATTTATGGAAACTACTTTTGTGTAATTTCTTTGCCTGGAAATGCTATAAATTATTACTATGGTTTAATGAGAGAAAAAGTATTTTGTATCTAAAAAGCTGTTATACGGCAAATATTTAAAACAGTACATAGGAGTTTTATGTTACTGTATATTATATATATGGAGGGAATACACTTTATGCAGAGACTGTTCAATGAATATGCTTCTGACTTACTTGGTATAGTCGTACTAATATTCCTTGTTCCTGTGCAGCAACCTTCACTTTCCAAATCCAGTAGCCAATAGCCAAGTCAGGCAGTGGTAGATTATTTGAATACTTATAAGGCAATGCTTGTCTTTTGTCAACCATGCACATCAAAAGAGCCAGTGACTGAACTACTCATATTATAAGCTACCATTATATTCCCAAGATTACTTTGCAAACCTTGAAAAACTGAGAAATGTAAATGATGCATAATAGTGGGCCCTACTAACAATGTACGTATATATGTTCTATGCACATGTAGTGAGTGTATAGTCTGTTTCACTTGTCTTTTTGCAGTTGGGGACAAGACTACTTTACTTTAACACAAGAGAGTGAGACTTCAGGCGCTGAAGATTTCCTATTCACTTCTGAATGGGACTGTGACCAGACTACAAGCTACAATCACTTGGCTGTGTACAAACCTTTTGGTGACAGCAAATATAAAATATGGGATATGAAACTAGCAGTAAGTATTTAAAGCCTTCAAGATGAATTGTTGGCTAATACAAATATTGTAAAAATTACTTGAATTTTTGAACATCTGTATTCAAGATTGATATGAATTGACTCTTAGTTGTTTTGTAACATAATTTTGCAACTGGTGCCAGCAGTGAAAATATTGTACCAGTTTATAATTTTTGCTTGTGCTCTTCTATGCTCTACACTACTAAATAAGCAATATTTGACAGAGCCACTATGTCTTGATGTCAATTATCAAATGAATTGCTGCAAATTAACTAAATGGACGCAATTGGATTTTCTAAATATTAAAATTTTGATAACATACACATTCTGAGAAAAATCACCTTAAAAACAATGATAAAGCTTGGGTGTTAGTAGTGCACTGTAAGTATAGTACAATAACGCGTTTGTTGTAAAGTTCTTATAACATACGCTGTCTACTTTCACAGGGTGACCAGCTGGTTATAGCTACAGATGAGGCTGTAGTGACTATATACACAGCTCAATGTGACCAGTATCTACATTGTAGTACTTGTTCAGCTGACCCTCACTGTGGCTGGAATCAGCAGGGCAGATCGTGTCAGGAATTTACTGCTGGGTAATCATCCATTCACATAATTTTTTGTGGTCTTTATCCTTTTTCTATAAACTTACCTATGTATTAAAGAAGGCGCAGTATGTGTTATTCCTTTTACTGATTTACTTTCACTCATATAATAACTTTATTTGTGACTTTTTTCATAAGTTGTATTTTGTTATGCATCATTAGAAGTGCATGTATTGTTTCATTTACTTTTTGCAGGCTGATACAGAGTGTGAAGTCTCCTGCTGATTGCAGTGGTGAGAATTTACTTGACTTGTACAAGCTAATGATATTTTCAATAAAATACTGTGCAGAATTCGAGTATCGTATCTTCTTGGCTATCAAAGTGCATTGCTTTTATAGTATTTTACTGGCTGTCTATAGTTTTCATTTAGGAAAGTAGTTTGACTTGACTCATATATGTAAATGTACCAAAAATCATAAAACAGAAGTAATTATTACAACTTTGTCGATTTGACTGCAACAACCTATTTATCTGCATTTATATTTTACCATATTATACTTATATGCCTCTAATTTGTTTACTTTCTGTTGCAAAATTGCAGCATAAGATCAATTAAAAGTGTTTTGATGGCTAATTTATTTATGAGTCATTTTACTTAATTTAGTACACACTGGAAATCTCCAGTTTTTAGTTATTTTTCACAATTTAGCTGCTAATGAACATGGGTTTTTGCCCAAAAAAACTAGTAAAATATTAATAAATACATCTAAATAATCAAGGTTCTTCTTAATTTTGCTTGATTTTCCATGTTTTTTCTTATTTATTTAGCTAGTTTGAATTGCAGAAAAAAACCATATCTACCCGCAATTCAAAGTAGATGAATAATGAGGAAGAAACATGGGAAATCAAGCAAAATTAAAAAGGACCTTAATTATTTAGTTGTATTTATTGATATTTTACTAATTTTGGGCAAAAACCCATGTTCATTAGCAGCTGAATTGTGAAAAATAGCTAAAAGCTAAAGATTTCCAGTATACTAAATTAAGTAAAATTATCCTTATATTTTGTAGCCTGTTTGTTAAAAGAAAAAGTATTTGATCCTAACGAAGACATATTTTTGGATACAACGTTGAGTTTGCGGCAGACAGAATCTCTAAACCAATTTCAATGGTAATTTATATAAATCTGAGGACAATAATATAGAGTGACTATAATAACTACGAAAATTTAAAAGAGTATTATAATATGTTTAGAATTAGGTATATTTAAAGTCAATCTAAAAGTTGCCAGGTATCATGATATCAGGAAAGTGACTATATAGAGAAGTCATCTCGAATAAGGTTATAATTTTACAAAATTCTCTTGGAGCAATAACAGTAGGCTACACATGTTCTCAACTAAATAGTTTTAATTACGTTGATAATAATTTGGCAAAAAATAATTTGGTTCAGTATAAAAATCAGTGTATGTTTTAGAATTGGTAAAAGCAAAACATGAGTGCTGTGCCAGAACTTAAACTGAGCTCTATTCCGATAACTCACAGTAATATACTGAAGGCATAGTTCCTCAGTTGCACATACACAACAATTAGCAAGCTAGTAATGTTGAAAAGTCGCTGAAAGCTTATATTTAGTTGCAAACAGAAGTGTAACTTCAAAGATAAAAGTTCCAGAAATAAAGCTTTAAAGAAAAACATTTAAGACATTTGAATATGTAAATATAAATTATTTTAGGTATCACAATGGAAGTCTCGTCAACGAAAAGTTTGGAAGGTTTATATTTACGAAAAACAACTCTTTATATATAATGAATGGCAGACCAGAAGATGCAGGAAGCTGGGAATTAAGAGACAGTTCAGACAGCACATGTATGGTGACTCATCAGCTCAAATTATCAGGTGAGGCATGTATATATATGTGTGTGCGGGTGCGGGTGCGGGTGCGGGTGCGGGTGTGAATGTGGGTGTGAGTGTTTAATAGTATATGTATGTACTATATTTGTTACATATTTGAGTGTTTTATACATCGGATGTACATGTAATTATTCCTTTTATATGTGCTACTGTTGGTACTGCAGCCGACCCTAATAGACTTTCACAAATACCAGTAATGCATGTAATATGTAATATTTGGCAGCTTGTGTAACTGAAGAGTGCCAGTATGAGAAAAAAGTCTTGGAATGGTGCACAGAGAGAGATAACTGGTTAGAACAGATGTATGACTGGCAGTATGCCATGGAGAAGGTAAGACAACTTCTGATGACCATTTTATTTAGTATACATGTACTTATAATGTCTGTTGAGATTTAGGTTATTTATCTTTATTAGCTGCATATTATGTAATGACAGTAAAATCTTGTTTTGTCACCAGCTTCTTCATATTTAATATGCAAAAATATTAGTTTTTTCAATTAAATAGTCAATTTTAGATATCTTATGGTCAAGTTCAAAAGCCTTTCTTAAATACTGCGCTTTCAGAATATTAATTAGGTATACTTAATGACATAACAATAAAATAACAGACAGTTTGTGTGCCTAAATTTTACCAATTGAATGCTTCTGAAGGGCTTTAATTTTTGCCAATATGCTGATGGTCTCTGTATCATATTGCTAATTATTACTTACTTGTGTTATAGAGTAACTGTGAGATCATAGGAGACACTTGAGATTTGGAGTTGTAAAACACATCACTGAAACTACAATCATGTATATAAGAAAGAAATTCTATATTCTGATCTTGTATGAAGGAGCTAGTTTGAAGCCTTTAATTATTAAAAGGCTATGACAGTGTAAGCCATGTAGAGAGTTCAATAATTTGAGTATGATGTACCCTATTACTCATATACTTGGCAAAGTTAAACTTTCTCAAAAACACTCTAGACATTATTTAATCATAAATATATTCTTAAGCACATATAAAAAATTTTTATAAATATATTTTTTGAATTATGTTTCCATATAATATAGTTGCATTATAACGTTTGTGCAATTAATATAGTATTGAATAGCAAAATTAAATTCATGCAGAGACAATTTTCTGCTCTGTTTTCACAATTCTCTGGAAGCTATAGGCTGTATGCAATCTTTATATGTTGAACATTCAGTTAAGAGAGAAATGATGAAATGTTAGTCAACAGCCAACTAAAATGGAAGCTTAGATCTTATGTTAGATAAGCAACAGTCATAGCAATATAGCATACAGATTTATCACATATAATACATATAACATACATGCATATTACGTAGATATGTAAATACTGGGCAGGCATGCTTGTCCCCACATTAGCATAGAACAAAGTATCATAGCACACACCATCACGATCAATCAAAATACTGGCCAGACTAGGAGATCATGTTCAAATACACAGTCTTCAACATTATGCATCTAGCACCTAGGCACATTGATGTGTAATTACCTTAGCACTGTTGTTTAGTGATTGTATGTCTACTAATTTAAACACGCAGCACTTTTCATTTTGAACAGTTTGCTAAAATATTTTGCAGCACAATATATATTTATACAAAACAGATGAAGCTATTGAAAAGCAATTATAAAGCAATTGAACAAAGTATAATATTCATGAATAATTGAGATAAAAGCAAGCATGTTTATAGCATTATCCGTGGAAAAATTAAGTGAAGTATAACTTTAGTATATTATTAAATGATGCTTTTTGATTGCTTTGATCTAAAAAAGATAAAAGAAATAAAACTAAACATAAAGGAGTACACATTAGCAGGCTGCAGTCTAGCAATAGAGAGATTTCTTATAATATAGTATGTGATAGGATTCAGGTTTGATCCCTGCAAGACCATCGGTAAGAACAGGAGAGTCATTTGATCATACTGCTTACCTGCCTCGTACAGAATTTTTAGCTCTTTGTAAAAACTTTACAATATGCAATTTTTAACAAGAATAAAAAAGTAGGAGGGTTATTTTTTATTCCTATCATAAAAAGTGCCTGTTTTTGTGCTTGCCTGTTTTTAAATGCCATAAATACCATATTGCAAAAGATAGTTCATGTTTAAGCTATCAGAAAAGTTACTTCTCCAA